>CM036629.1:3192500-3860500 GCA_020746105.1 Trogon surrucura
AAGGAAGGAAGGAAGAAGGAAGGAAGGAAGGAAGGAAGGAAGGAATCACAGATGTGCTGTGAGATTTTTGTATTGGGAGCAGCGGGTCTGAATGGGACGTGTCACGTAGCATATAACATATTGGCAAGGGCTACACGGTGTTTCCTTCACCATTTGATAAAAATAAATTTTTTCATTTGCCAAGACTATCAAAGTAACTGTTTGCTCTTCGCGATGACCAAAGGAAACAGTGTTTCTTCCACTATCAACAAAAGGAACATATTAGTGTCTCAGAGAGGCTTTTCCACGTGCACACGCCCCCTCAGAAATCTGATTTTAAATCATTCTGAAATTAATTCAGTGTCTCTGCCCTGGATGCTCATTTCCTTAGAAAAGCAATGACGGGACAATTTTTCCCTAGTGCATCTCTTGAATTTGGCCCAGCACATGATGCTGAAACTGATTTTCCTTCCTTCCCTCCCTCTAACGCAATTGCTTGGTATCAGTTACTGTGAGCCGGACCCAAACCCCACGATGGTCCGTGGAAAAACTCATCTGAGCTAGGACGAACATTAGCCCAGTTGTAACTCAGACTTGCAGTAAAAGAATAACGGAGGAGGAATAATTTTGGCACAGCTGGACTATGTCTGGTACTGGGTCTCTTCATTGCTTGTCTTTATTAGCTCATTAAGCACGTAAAAAAAGGCTACTGCTGTCTGACCATAGCAAACTTCGTGTACACATTGTTTTCTCTATAACAAAACATTTGGACACTCTGTTAGTGAAACGAGCAGAACTCCCTGATGAAAAGGTTTTCCGCCTGTATGTGCACCCTCCTCAGCCATCATGAGGAAAGCTTGGTTGTTGTGAATGTCCTTTAAGGCTTCAGCACAACTTAGGGGTGGAAATGTTGTTCTAAAGATGCAATAAAACTAGCTGATCTCAATTATCGAATAAGAATAATACTGCTATGCTGTTAGCTCCTCACTTAAACCCAAAGAGTTATCTAAGGGCACTGGAAATCTGTTGTGTGCAAAAAACTGTTGATGTTATTTAAGTAATTTAAGGACAGACAGCTATCCCTATGTATGTATAAGATGCAACTAGTATTTGGCATCAACAGTCCTGCATGAAGCAAAGAAATTCAAATAAGTTCTTTTTTTGTTGTTGTTTTGCGTAAATGGAAAACGTATGACCAAACTTATTTTCTTCTTTGGGATCAGTATTGACATTATCAGTGACATGTCAAGGATATTCAACAGGTTTGTTGATCCTAGGTTTGGGCGAGCTTGGAATCGCTTGTAGTGGTAGTTTTTTACCCCTACCTCCAAGATGATAGTTTTCCCGGTAGTAATTGATGTGTCTTAAATGAGGAGATTTAGAAGATTCCTCAAGTATGAATAGGAAAAACAGGTATGGATTAAGTGGAGGTGGAATACAAAATCATACGACAAAAAGCTGGTTTTTTTCTTCGTTAAGCAGAGAGGTTAATAATGTAGAAATCCCACTCCACATTTGACTACATAGTTCAGAAAAAAAGTGTACGTAGATAAGGAAGCATTGGTGTGATCTATCAGTGTATTCTAACCCATCTGACCACCATATGAATATGTATTTTGAGTATTCATACATATAAATATATGCGTCTTATATATAGGGATATCTATAAATCCGTTGCTTAAATAATATCCACAGTTTTTCTGCCTAAAGTTTGAACTTCAAAATGCAAAACTGGTGTCTCCCATAACTGTGTTTTCTTGTTGCTTGTTGCCAGTGTGTACAGTGGTCTGACGGTACACCCAAACACAGACACACACCCGTGCTCGTACATACACCCACCTACCCACGCATGTAACAGCAATAACGAAGTTCTGAATTTTCCAAGTGCAGCTACACCCTTTTGAGAATTGTTCGCAGCTTTTGTCAGAGTTATAAATGCATTTAAGAGAAAGCCATTTCTCCTTAAGAGTCTTGAGGACATAGAGCAGGGCATGGTAACACTGCTGCCAGCACGTGTCATTGCACCAATGAGCACCTGATGGACACATCTCTGGGATTTTTACCTGTTTGTTTGCTCTAGGCAGGGACAGAACTAGTTAATACAGCTCTAAAAAGTGCTTTGAAAGGCACTGTGTCATGTTGATTATCAACCCATCAAGACAACCCTTTAAAAACTGGAACTGATTAATTTCTGCGTATAGTCCTATACGTGTGTGCACGAGATAGTAGCATAAATACTCATTTAAGGCTCCTCATGTGGAAAATAACAGAAGTGTCTGTGATTCTTGTATAGATGCTTCAGGTAGGAGTTCAAATAGTTCTTGGTTTCTCACTGTTCCTGACATTCATTGAGACATTCAGTGACTGGCTTCATGAAAGCAGAATTAGATGAAGACAGCAGCTTCAATATCCCACTCTACACACTGGACCAGCACCACTTGTCATAACAGGCAAAAAAACCCACTTGTAGCTGAAGGCTGAACACCAAACATCAGGAAAATAAATTGTTTGATTTCAAAGATACGCTCAATATTTTCTTTCGCTAGAAGAAGCAAAGATTTCTTCTAAAAAACGAGCAGAGAAGACCTGGCAGCGCTGCGCAGAACAATACATTTGTAGGTGGCAGGCTCATTGTTTTGTTAACAGACGAATAAATCAAGGACTCCCTTGTTATTTTATTTTTGCAGCGTACTTTAAAAATACTCACACGCCCACTTAGTGCTTCCTCATCGATAACACCAGCAGCAGGGGGGAGACGGTGTCACCTTCCATAAACAGGTACTGTTGACATACGGCTTGTAAAATAGAACCATTTCAATGGGGTTAGAGAGCCAGCTCCGAGGAAAGGTGCAGATAACACTCCCTTATCTGATAGTATTAGCCAAAAAATACGCCTGCGTATTTGAAGTCCCGTATTTGTCTGATCCGCACACACTTTGCTGACACGGGGCCAAGACTAACAGCGGGTCTAATTGGTCGTACAGATCAGACAATGATGTTCAGGAAGATGAAAATAATATTGGCCCGATGCGATGTGCTTTGTGTTTAAAGGTTGTCGATTTTCTGCTCCAACTTGGGCTGGAGTCACAACAGCTGACCGCAGCCAGCCCTTAAATGAGATTTAATGGAGCTGTTTGGCTCAGGCAAGGTAACCAGACACACACACACAGAGCGTGGACGAGAGAGGGCTGCTAGTGTTCGGTAGAGCCTTTCCAAAAACACAGATTGTTTTTTCCTTAAAAACAGCATGGCGATGATATAATTCCTGAATTTTTATGAGGCCTTTCCCAGGGGTTTGGGGATGGTTTCATATGTAACAAACACGAACTCACAGGGAGGAAAATGCGGAATACTGAGAAACCCACCAAACCAGAGAGCAATTACTAGGGAAAAAAAAATTGTGGGGAGGGCTAATGCTTGGAAGAGGAGAGGGGAGAAGTGGTGGCATCACAGGTTTCCAAACCTCATTAAATATATCTTACTCATCCAACCAGTAGCCCAAAGCACAGGCACGGGGCTTAGGGTGGTGATATTTCATCACGACGGAGTCGTGCCCACAGATGCAATTTTGCCTTCAGAAAACGTTGCCTCTAAAAATGTACCCGGCACTTTTTGTTGAGTTTCCAACAAAAGCTGGCCTGTGTGGCTATTGCATCGGTTTGAATTTAATTTTCTCCACTCCTCATCCATTCCGTACGTCACTGATAACTAAATCCCTCTGAAAATTCACTGGTCAGAGAATAAGTTTTCTGTCTGGCAACATAACCCACTGAAATGTCTCATGTTTTTACCAGGTGAAATGCCTGGATTATTGTCACAGCTTTCAACAGAGGTCTCCACTCATGTATCAACATTGGCTGTACCTAGACATTAGTTAACAGTATAAATGTCTCGTACATAGCAGTGAGAACAGTCTTTATGAAAACAAGTAGACCTTAAATCAAAGAGAACTCAGTTAAAAAGCAGCACCGAACTGAGATTGTTCATATTTGTGAGGATTTTATCTCACGTGGATTTGCATCCCTTAAATTTCACCATCCAAAATTAGTCTTAACCACCAAAAATTTGCCTGGCTTGGTCTCCAAGTGTGGCTGAACCACCAGCTTCCAACCCTGAACTGATAAATTTGCCAAGACTGTCTCAAAATTGGACACTATTCAATAAGAAGTCAACCCAGTTTAACTTGAAAGGTTCCATCTTACAAATGAGCATGAACTAAAAAGTGCTTTGTCCCAGGCCTCCAGAACTTGGTTATCCAGATAGAAGTCTGCCTTTTCTCTTATTTTCTCTCTTTCCTTTTTTTTTTTCCCTCCCCATTTTTTTAAATCAGTGATTTTCATGAGTGAAATTCATTGCTTTGGGGTTGGTTTTTCTGAACCACACACATTTCTAAGAGTCACTTGCCAAGAAACGTCTGTAAAAGTATTTCTAGATGGTTGGAATTTCCTAGCAGTAGTATGGAAGTTTGGTTTGTTTGAATCTCTTGCTCAGCAGGAGGAAAATTGAGCTCAACATGTTTATGAGTATAAAAGCCATCTGTTTGATAGGGATCCTGGAGAAGACTGAAGGTCTGTCTCTGAGATGATGAAGTGAAAAAGAAAGGTTTCTGTTTCCTATTGCTGAGAATTAATTATACTGTTAATAGTGTGTTAGAAGTAGGAGTGCTTTAAATTATTACTTAAGCCCAAAGAAATAAATATGACTTTAACAGAAAGCTTTCCTGAAGCAAGATCCACCATCACTTTTTAAATATTTGGTTACACACTCAAAAACATTTGTGAGCTAGGATACTTCTCCACAAATGTGCTCTAGCAAGGGTTTCCCCCCCCCTTTTCCATTTCCTTGTGGATAAAATATTGGGACTTCTGGGGGAAGTAGCTGCCTTCTGTGCCTGACCATCACCTGCAGCCTTAAATCTAAGTTCTTGTTGAAAGACCCTTGATGGCACCTTGCTCTTCGGTTACTTGTTGCATTTTTTAATTGTTGATGTTTAGTGGCCTCCCTGGCGTGTCCAAAGGATGAAACAGAGGGTGGGAAAGAGAAATTGGAGATCCCTCAGCAGACAAAATATTTCCACAAAACAAAACCTAGCTCATCTAGAAATCATGTTTGAGAGCTGAGCTGCCTGGAGCCCCTTTTCGAAGGAATCAAACTCCCTCTGCTCTTTGTATCAGGATCCATAGGAGACAAGGCTCTGATTTTACCACTGGAGTTGTGTTACTTACGTGTGGGTGAACAGATGTGGCAATCCCTCTTGAAGAGAGTATTTAGAAATATTGGGTCAAAACCCATTTACTACGTGATGACTTTCTGGAATCTTACAGTAAAACAACTTAGCTTCTCCATGTCTAAGGCTTTGAAAATCAACAACAAAGCACAAACTGTGGAAGCTACCATACACCAACAACTAAAAAACCCATATGGCACAGGATGTCTGCAAATAAAACTCGCTGAATCTCCTGCGTGGGGGATTTGAAGGGAAAAAATTATCTCAATGCCCCTGAAAAGCACAGAAGTCTTCTACTCTCTTGCCCTCTCCCCTCACATTCACAGCCCAAGGTCCTTCCAGCTGCATGATCTCTCTTCTGAAATGCAAATTCTCATTGCACAAAGCAGAATAAATACCGACAGCGAAGGCGGACAGGTCTGCCATGCTTTGGTACACACCGGCTTTGTCCCTCCGTGCACTGGCATGAGAACCGAGCTGGGGTTTTTGGAGGATTGCCAACGGGGCGAGATGCCACCAGTGTTTTCTTTAGGGCATTGTAAACCCCAGGTGAGTTTTGACACCGGCCGTGCTCCTCGGCGGACACTCACTGCTTTATATATGAGCTGCTCGGAGCACGTTGAGTGCGGAGACTCCTGTAATGTCCAGAAGTATTTGGGTGTACAAAGGAAAATACAGCTGAGCTAACAGAGCTTTGAAAAGATGCTGACTTGATAGCCCCTGCGTAAGGCTTTGCTTGTCAACATTACCAGGTGAAATCTATGAAATCTATGCCTTCAACCTGAATACACAAGCAGAGCCAAAATAACACATTATGAGCGTTAATGCAGTTGAAAGTTAAACCGCATGTTTTCCAAAGGGTTTAAAAGCTCATTTGAAGTAGGGCAAAGGGTCAGAAAAGAAGGAGATCCATTTATGTAGCTTTGGCAACTGTTTAAAAATGAAGAAGCCCCACTTAGGCCATGTACATTTCATTATATCACTGCTGCCCTTGTCGTGGGGAGGAAAAGCGGAGATGCTCACCCTTGTCTGGACCCCGCAACCTCCGACGATTTCCCGACTTCTCCCAGAAAGAGAAAAAAAAAAAGGAATGAAACGGTTCTTTGTTAGGAGTGAATGGAAAGAGCACAAACCCCAAATGATTTTTTTTTAAGGGGATTTTTCTGCTTAGGCAATAGGAAAAATAAGAGCTGGGCATGTTTGACGGTGCTGTGAGCAAGGCTGTGTTAACTGCTGGGTGACCTGGTGTGCTGGGTACTGCCAGGAACAGCGAGGGCTCAGCACCTCCTGCTGTGGGACATGAGGGGATGGATGAGCCAGGCTGGGGGTTGCATTGATGGAGAGAGGGGTGAGTGGTGCAATCCTGCTCCTTGCTGCCCCCAGCTCCTTATCCCAATCCCAGTGGAGATTTCATGGCTTTCTGGTCACGCTTTTGCTTTGGCTTTTGCCTCATTGCACTTTTGGCATCTCTATTTCCCAATAAGTGATATCTCTTGTAATTACTTGGAAACCTGTCCCCTGGCCACTCAAATCCCCCTCCTGAGTCCCTGCCACCCACAGCACCCAAGGCACTGATCCCCTTTGGGCTGTCTCGAATTCAGAGCAGCAAGGAATGAGGGACAGGCAGGAAGCTCCATATCCTATACCCTGCACAACTCGAAAGTCTACATCCAGCAGAGAGGACCATGGTGCCTGGAACAAACTTCTTGGGGTCTGGAGAAGCTCCATGAACCTGCAAAGACGTGTTGGAGAGAAGCTGTCAAGCTACCTGCCTCCCAGGACCTTTGCAGCTTCCTTGCCAGCACACCTGGCTTGTAAAAACCCAGCAGGAACACCAGCATTTTGCCCCTCAGGGACTGGTTTCCAGTAAGTGCAGCCTTTGGTGTGAAATTCACAGTTCCATTTTGAAGGGTTGTAAGTTGGCTGAGAGCTCAGAGTGAATCCTGCCCATCTCTCCTGAGTTTGCAACAAAACTCTGCGTTAATGGTAAAATATTAAAAGTGAGTTTGTCTGCTTTTTCTCTAGATTTGGAGGGAGGGGGTAGAAAAGTGTTTCTGTTACAAAGAAACACATCCCTGGTCCACAGGCTTGAGCAGAGAGCAAAAGGAACATTTTTGTCCGAGGTTCGAGTTAAATCACTGGCAGGACATCACTGCCTTTTGAGCACTTTAACTCAGATCCAACAAAAATCTATAAAAAGCTGTTAAGTTGCGATGAAGGAGAGCCACGGCGGTAATGAGTTTACTGCAGTCCTTTAGGGTAAACTCCAGACTACTGTGAGGTGAGGAGTCTGCCGTTCCTGGAGGGAAGGCAGGTATGGCTTCAATGGAATGTCCCTCGTGGACCTTCAGCCTCCCTGTGTCTCTGCCAGAAACCCTAGAAGAGATCAAGAGTAGATCAAGAGCAACTGTGAGGTGTTGATCTGTGTCTCCATTACAACATTCAGCTCTGTTCACAGGCTGGAAAGGGGCCTTGGCTGGAGTGGCAGGTTGGGCCAATGAATAACAGAGATGAATAACATTAAAAGGTGAGAGAACTGCAGTGATGGAGCATGCTGTCGAGTAGGATCAAAGCTCCTTGAGGAGTATCTGCTGGGCACCAACCAGAGCTTTGGGAAGTTGGTGTCCTTCACATTAAACAGCATTTCATTGCCCTTCAACATATGCCTGGGGAAAAAAGAGAGATGGAACCCAAATAACCTCAAGTTGAACAGTTTCATGAAGGGTAAAAGTTGTCAGACACGTGGGCAATGATACAGTGATCAGCAGCTGAAAGCATTTCAGAAACCTGCCCGTGAAGAAAAGAAGGAGAAAGAGTACAAGCGTGCCTCAGAGCTACCTACTGATGCCACTTCTACTAGTAGGGTGGCATGAAGAGCCCTTCCTTTGGGGCTGTGAGAAGCATAAAAGTCGTCAGAGACTCCTGGTAAAGCGAGTGGTGAGAGACTTTTTCCCACTGAGGGACACGAGATTCTTCGAACATCTTGCAATACTTCAGCCTCCTAATTCAGCTTTGCTTATCTCCTAGGGGTCCTTTATAGAAACTGGAGTGGCTTCTGCCATTTGATAGCATTCATTCTTCCAAATCAATATGGGATTGGTTTAAATTTTTGTTCTGATACCAAAATGGCTCTGAGTTTGGGGACATTTGTGGATTTAGGGCTTCAGCAGGACGACACACAGGTTGCATCCCGCAGAGCAGTCCAGAGGGATGTCTGAGATGTTCCAGCTTCATTTACGCAATAAGGGGAGCGCTGGCAGACAAACTTTGCAGGTACTGGGACCAATAAGAGTGTGACAATGAAAGCTACAGTTGATTGTGGCAGCTCCAGAGATACGCTGGCCTCTTACTTACACATGGATGCACTTTTTCTGCAAGCCAGAGGCATCTGGCTTCTTGCAGCAGCAAATTCTTTTCCGTGTCAGTGTTTCCCTGTTGCTTTTAAAATCAGAACAACTTGATGGTCTTCGTGTATGAGAGTCTAAATTAAATATTGACTAACAGGTTTCATGTGAGCTTGGGTGTTTATTAAAAGAAACTGAATGAATCCTACAGGGCAAGTATAAGGCTCTAAAATGGATTCAAGTAGAATAAAGGATGTATGAGTTAGAGGCAGAGGAAAAGTCTCAAATGGCAGATGAGCCAGCAAAAAAGGAGACTAAGAAGATGCAGGAATAACATTATATATATAAAGAGACTGGAAGTAGAGATAATTTTCCTATGCTAAAGTAAGGAAAGAAAGTTCATCTAATATTCCCCAAATTATTCCTCTCCAAATATTTGTTGGTTGATTTGCTTTTCCCTTCCAAAGCCTCAACAGCCTGATTTTATTTTCCTGGCTGTGTGGAGAACCAGGAACACCAGCAAGATGGATTCCAACACGAAATCCTACTTGCTGGCTCGAAAACCTATACCTGGTGTTGAAGGGGAACAAGCATCAATTTTTATTAGAGCTTTATTTGCTACTTTAAAGCAATGAAGGAAGTCTGCTACAAAGTAAAAACAGATGTCCTATGAGAAATATTGATGTGCACAGATAATGCTGTACATGTCTTGGGAACCAAGTGGATGCAAAGAGCCAGAATGTCCTTAGCAGGGAAGGACAAAATAATTATAAAGCGTGTTGTATTGGACAAATTGCAGCTGAACCTCTTTAGTTCACTTTTTTGCTGGTCTGAATTTCAAATAATCCTTCCTAATCCACTAACGATGGACCCCAAGCCTAAAGGAGGGAAACCAGAATGTCCAAAATCTTCCCAAGTAACATATATATAGTCCATTTGTGTGAACATATTAGGTAAGAGCGACATGTTAAAGTTTAGTAAATATTTACTGACACACTCCTTTACCCAGTGTCGAACACAATGGGTTGATGCCAGCGTGCGTTAAACACATCTTCACATCTTCAGCTTTGTTGCCTTCTCTCCTCACAACATTAAAAATGGGAAAACAGCATTATGAAATACTGTGGTTGTGAAATTAGAGAGTAGCAGCAGTCTTTTCTTCTGCTAAGAAAGCCCATTTTTTGATACAAACTCTTACGAAAATTCAGAAAAATTTTTGGTCATTTTTGCACCTAGCCACAGAGAAAATCTTGTCATGCTGATGATTTCGTGTGTTTTTTGATTAGCTTTTCTGTCTCATTCTTCTTTTTGAAGTTCATTTCGAGGTTTGACTGATTCTCCTTCTGCCTCTGCTGTTTCGGTCCTACTTCAAAACTGGGGTGGTTTGGGAACCCTCTTCTTGGGAGCCCTTGCTGCTGGCACCTGACACAGCACCTGGGGAAGTCAGAGGTGTATGAGCTGTTGGTGTCACATTTGAAAAGTGAAGCACAGGGTATAAACGTTAACCTGAACATCTGTTAATATCAGCAAAAAGCCTGGTGCTGTTGGTTTTCTCCCCACTTCTTTCTGACGAACTCTGTTGCTGACCTCCAGGAGCGGCAGAAATGAAGGGAGAAATGGAAGGAAAGAAAGTTTTTTTTCTGAGGGGAAAAACCTTTTTTTCAAATCTCAGAGTGAATTTATATAAGATTTCCACTTCCTTTTAGGTTAAAATCCCTTTTAAACCAAGGAGCTACGCTGTCAGTACTGGATCAAAACTCAAATCATTCCAGGCTGACCTAATTAAAAAAAAATCTCCAGGGCTGGTGTCAAGGGACCGTTCAGAAGTCCAAGGACAGAGCCTATCCCTTCATCAGAAAACAAAGAGAAACCCTGAATATGTATGAAGATGGTCAGGAGCTTTCCCAAGCTCCCACTCCTCTCCTTGGGAAACCAAAAAGTATCAGCTTTAAATCTCGTTGGTGCATTTGTGAGACACAGGCAGTCATTGTACACGAGACCCACGGTATTAATCACCTCTAGATTTCCCTTTCCTCTTTCTAAAGAGGGGATTTTCTTTTTTCTTTTTTCTTTTTTTTTTTTTTTTTTAATGTCAATAAATACTCCTGCCTGAGATTAGACTGTCAGGGACATAATGCCAGAAAAAAAAAAAAACAAACCTGAAATTCCCCAAACTGGAGGACTCTGACCTGTTTCCAGAGTCAGGGCTCAGTAGGTGCCTGTAACCGCTGTGGTTTTGCCCCAAAAGCTACAAGCTCTGCTTTATGGCACAGCTGAAGAGAGTGATGGTCCCACTGGTCGGAATATGCAAACAGCTCTACATTAAAAGAAGCCAGATCACCTCCCAAACCAAATATTGAATTAGGTCTGAGATTTTCATTTTTTTTTTTCCATCCCCCTTTTCATCTCGCATTTGCGCTGCTCGAGTCTCAACCGTGTCACTGGCTCCTTTGTCCCCACATCCTGCAGAAATACTGGATATCTCAAGCTGTTGTTTGTACTCAGATATTTTGGTCTGCCTTACCTGTGACATTAATTCGAGATATAACCACCAACAATCAGATCATAGATTGATGAGTGCTCAGGTGTGTTTTGGACATATCCTTGCACCAACTTTTTTTCTTTTTGCTCTGTGCTTGCTCAGGATGTTTTGGCTATATGTCTCAATAAGAATAGATGTCTTTTCTTTGCTTATTTTTTAACATAGCTGTAAATCACAGGCCCCTGTGTGGCAGAGTGGTACAGCTAAGGGTGGCTCTGCAAAGACTTTCATTAGGATGCTGAACATCCAGAAAGTTTGAGCCTAAACCTGCTCCTGTCCTACTCAATGCCACTCGCTTTAGTCCCAACCTGAAGGAAGAATTATGTCACACAGGAAGGAAAAAAAGAAAAAGAAAATGTATTTGAAGTTTTCAAAAATGACAGATGAACTCAAAATTTGACTTAGGAGTGTTTTTCTGATTACCACAATTTATTTTTTTGTATTCAGTGACTGGATTGTTAAGGATATCCAACCTGGAGCAACTTCTTTCACCCTCTTCTGCTTTTTTAATGGGATGTGTGAGAAACCAGACCCTTGAATTATGACAGCTTTGTGATGGGATGACATTTTCATGCTACTCTATTTTAATATCCTTCCTATTAAAGGTAGGTCAGTGAATGAATCTTACAATGTATTTGTGGAAACGTAAGGAGCTGAAATATGCCCTTGGGTTTTTAGAAAGCAGAGGTCTTTCAGAAATGCCGAAGAAATGAGATTCTATTTTTCCAAGGCATCATTTTTTTTCTTTTTAAATGTGCATAATCATATTATAGGCAATCAGGGTGCTATTCAGCTACTATATCAAACAGGCACGTCATTAGTGCAGCAGGCTAATTGCTTGAGCTTTCCTTGACCTGGGACTTCAACATTAAGGCTCTGGGTGGCCAAAAGATTTTCATAATTTTGTCTGTACTCCATGAGTCCAGAGGAAATCAAGGGCTGTGATTGCTTCAGTAATTTTCCTTTCAGAACAGATTGCTTGATTTGACATTTTAAGTACAGTATCTTGTAACTCACAGGCAGGGGAACCTTTCAAAGAAACTGCTGTGAGTGCCGTCTCATTTTTTTCTTGCTAAAACACTCGTCTGTGTCTTTAGAAGACTTATCTTTGTGAGAACACAGCAGCAGATCATGAGAATCGAGTTGCCACTGAGATAAGGTCATGTTATGTAGAAATATGAGCTCCTTAACCTCTGATCTTTCCCCCCACGTCCAATTTTGTAACCTTTCACTGCATGTAGTTCACGGCAAAGGCAGGAGAAACGCCTGGATTCCTCTTAGCTTCCCCATCAAGAAGGGGAAAAAGCCAGGGAAGGGAGCAGAAATCAGCAGCAACCTTGAATGTTATTTTGATGGGAACTTCAGCATGAAATCAAAAGTCAACCACAAGTCAGCGAGGAGATTGTGATCAGTGTTACATCTCTTGGTATAAACTGATTTGAACCCAATACTTGATCGAGGGTGTCTGTTTCCCTCCTGTGTAAGAGGGGAAACAAAAGAGCCAGAGCCACTTCAGCTCCCTGCAATAGGTGTGGAAGGGGAGGAAGATGCTTCAAGGTGGTTGATGTTGGAAAGTGATTTGCAGAAGCAGAAAGAGCAGACCAGTTTAGAGGTCTCTCACCTGTCCCCAAACTGCTCACTCTTTCTGAAGCTCTGAGTTTTGTTCCTATTCCTCTAACATCTCTGCTAGTATGTAGTACACTAAGAAGTAGGAAAACAAAAATGTGTGAACTGAAAACACATCTAACAGGTACTTGGGGTTAAAATGACCTTGAGCAGCTTGGTCAGACATTCACATTCTTTCCTGTTCTCCTCCCCTGAGCTCTGAAATTTTCCAGGGAAATAGGAAATTTTGGATCCACGCTACAAAGTCTGTAGCTGGATCTGAATATGTTTAACATACATAAATCAATTTTCGCCTTCATTTTTGTTAGCTAAATTTCATTAGTAGAAGAATTTTAAGAACTGTCATAATGTCTGTTTTCTTTCTTGCCCTTCCCTAAGAGCAATTAGATTGGAAAGTGCACTATGCAGACCCATTTTTCAAAATGATAGCACAGAAGGAGGAAAATTACTCTCTTGAAAGATTTGTATAAGTCGATGGTGATGGAAAGATTGTTTAAAGCAGTGTGGCGAGGTCACACAGAGACATTTGCTGCATGAGATTAAACCCGAAAACTCATATTATGATGTTATTTCCAGCAGTATTTTGCAATTCCTGATTTGATTCTTTGTGGTTTGCCAGTTCACTAAAAACTTCTTGAACTGGAAGAAAAAGTGTTTCTAGGAACTTTCTATGAGTATCTCCAATAAAGCTTCCTTAACACAGGAAGTTCTTTATGGTTTTAATTTCATCAACATCTTTAAAACGTCAGTTTAAAAATTAATGGCCTGTGGTATTCCTTGAAGCAGGAATTTTCTGAGCTAATCCATAGGTCACAATACTGGAGGAGGTGTCTATATTTTTGTTATTACTGATCCTATCAAGAGTCAAGAGGGCATATTAAAAGTTTAGCAGACGTTTAATTACACCTGGTTGACTGCAAAGGAGTGAATGCCAGGCATGGCCAATGGAAAATCTTCATTACATCACAGGAAACACATTTTCTTGGTCACTCCAAACCCTCTAAAAATTACTGAGGGTCCAGCAAAGGGGATTGGATGCAAACTGACATAGGCTGTTGGGAGAGATATTACGTCATCTGCTTGGTCACCTCTCTGACATACACGAGTTTAACTGGATCATTCCAGGTTGCAGCACCTGAAAGATGCGCAGGGATTTCCAGGCTGCTGTCTTCCTGATCCTGCCCCTCAAATATAAATATTTGCTTCAGATATTCAGCTGGTTCAAATGAGCCATGGGACTATCGGTTATTTGCTCTGTGTGTCTAAAATCTTCTCCCCTGAGAGGCTCACGTTGCGCGTAGTGAGAACGGTTTATCCTTTGGTCTAACAGGATAATCTTATAGCTCAAGCAATAAAGCGTTGCAGCCCTGGATCCAGAGGCACAAGAGGTCTCCAGCTCTCAACTGGAGTCCTTTTTATGCAGAAGGATATAAAACCAAGCACGTGTATGCTGTGCCTTGGCAAGGGGAACACGCTCTCTTCTCCAGGCGACATGTGAGTCTGCTGCTCTTGCCACTATCTTAGACAGTCATCTTCTCTGTAGGAAGAATGGATTTAATTATATCACAGTTTCCAGTTTTATTAATGCTCAAACAATACGAGCATTAAAGTGAAATAATATGCCAAGTACTGCAGAGGCCACTGAAACGTTTCCTGTTATTGTGTTGTAATGGAGATTGCAGCAATGCAGAGCGGTTCCAAATGACTGGAGCAGAAAATGTCTCTATCCCTCTCCAAGATCTGCAGCTCAGCAGAGCTCTCAGGACTATCGCTCTTGACAATAGAGTTTCTAGGAATTCACATCTGAGGTGGCAAAGAATTTGCCTGGGAGGGCTGGGCACGGTTCAGGCACTTCCTCGCTTTCTGCAAGCCTTTCCCAATGAAAAGCAGACCTCATTTGCAGGGCCTTTGATAAAGGGCTACAACTTTCCCCAGCCGAAATGAAATGACTGAACTTGTGAGAAGAAATTATTGACAAATACAGGGCGTAGAAAAACCACTATTGCTATGAGAGAGCTCAGCTGGGTGGGAATTTTCTGGTAGGAAATGGCATTTGTGCCCACTTTCCCTGAGGGACTGTGCTCCCGACACAACAGTATTACCCAAGAGAAGAACGACATAGAGGAGCGGCTGTGATTCCTGGAGACGTTCTTCTCAGAAGAGGAAACCAGCCATCCATATGACATGCCTGTGAATTTTTATACCA
The DNA here is from genome assembly GCA_020746105.1 of Trogon surrucura. NCBI lineage: Eukaryota > Metazoa > Chordata > Aves > Trogoniformes > Trogonidae > Trogon > Trogon surrucura. The sequence continues at coordinate 3,207,425 of CM036629.1, forward strand.
GCTCACAGTTTTCTACTCTGTCTGAAACGAGAGAATTAAAGCATAGCTGTTTAAAATCCGCTGGCGGTTGCTGTGGGTTTAGTGTTCCTACCGCTTCTGGAGGACGGTGTCCCTTCAGTCCAGGTGTGGAAGCCATCTGAGATCCTTACCACCAAATCATCTCCAAAGTAGGGCTTGTGCTAATGAGAGCTGCAGCTGAATTTCACTGACTTCGGTGGCAAGAATCCACGAAGATAGGATTTCCTTTAACCAAATTCGCACGCGCAACTTCTAACAGAAAAATGCACCTCTTCTACAATTGAGTCCTGTTCTTTTACTAGTCTTCAATGTTAATCTCTGCCTCCTGTCTGACCTTTTTTATTCATCTGCCTTCACTACCATGAAAATGAATTGTTCAGTCATTTCAGCTCAATATATTGTTCTGGAAAGAATGCAGGGAGGCATCCGTGAAGAGTCTTTCCTGCCTTAGACAGCAAGTGGTTTCTATGTGCATGCTTTCATGATGCTTTTCCAAGGGATTTAAATTCAGTTAGAATAAATTACAAGCCTTTGAATATAGCACTGGAATAAAAGTGAAAATTGCAGTGTTCTCATCTATTTACATGGAGACTCTTTATAAATAATGAGTCAGTGGCTGCTCTACCATGAATTGCCTGGACTACCAGCAAACCCTTCATTTTGCTTTTTTGGATTTATTGTCACTACCTTAGCTCAGAGTAGCTAGAAATGGCTTAAACCATAATTCCAAGGAAGAGTAAACAGAACCTGAGCTGGTTACAAAAAGCAGGCAGTGGGAAAAATAAGTTCAACTTTTATTAATAATCTTATTCAACAATAGTTATCCTTGGCCAAGTAGTAACCGATGTCAGGGCTATGCAGGTGAATTTGCTATCATAGAAGAAAAGTGCAAAGCAGGCTTAAGTTAAATGTTTATTATAACATATTCTATTTACAGAATGCTTTGGACTAAGCTGAGTAAAACCAGACACCTGTGATATCCCAGGCTCTTTGGACACTTTTGGAACACCAGTAATCTACATTTCATCACCCCTGGGAGGTGGCGGGTTTTTGTGTAGTTGGGGAACTTGGTAACGGACTGTATAAAATTTGTTCTCTGTAATAAAAGTCATTTAATTCTGTGCACATGGAAGTGCATCTCATTTTTGCCATTTTCTTTCTCATACTGAAGTACCAGTGAAGTATTGTCTGTGGAAAAAGAGTGAAGAATTAAGTCCTCAAGCACTGAAAATCCGGGGGAGGATCTATCTCATTGCTGGATTCTTCCAAGCTGTGAATAATACAGGAATTAACTGCAAAATACACATGTTTACAAATGACTAAGGCTGTGTCTTTAAGTGTTCCACTGAAGATATAAAGTACATTCAAAAAATCTATTTCTCCAAATCCCCTTTCCTTCCAGCTGGACGCTTATTTGGATTATGTAGTCAGTGCTACACTTCAGGACAGAAAGAACTGGAAGGAAACTACGGACAAAACTGGTAGAAAATTAGGAGATATGCATGTGCATGGGCAATAGAAATCACATTAGGAAAAAAGGAGAAACGTTGGCAAAAGAGAGCCAGACTGCGTACAGTAGTCCTAGTGTTTGCACTGGTTAAACCCCTTTTATCTCACATTCATAAACACAGGCTCTCTATATGATATAAAACACATTTAGCTGTCATTGAAATGCTGTGATTTATGGAACAGGGCTGTCCCTAAGAGGGTAACAACACTTGGTGCTTATTTTGGCAGGTGCACTAATTCAGACTGCTGAGCGGCTCAAAGAACAGCTCATGCTAATGACAAAAGGTTAATGATTTTCTTTTCTTTTCCCCTTTTTTTTTTTTTAATTGGAAATTTGTTCAGTTTAGGCACTGCTTCATATGTGACCCCAGCTCTGGCCAAGCAGATGTCAACTCACTTTGCATTTGGCAAAGGCAGCATTTGAAGAAAATATTATTTTACTTTCAAACATGACTAAATAGTCATCAACATCCCTGGGCTAGTGAAGAGACATCTACAGACCTTTGCCTTTACTTCACGTTTGCATTTAACAGGTGATAAAAGATGATCTATTTCCCTAGTAAATCAGAAATGACACGTCCAATAGAAAAATCAGCATTAAACTTATTCACTTGTCTCTCTGTCAGTTCTGGGTATATGTTACAATTTCTCCATGGTTCTCTAATGCACTTGTTACCTAAAGCTGCTTCTGGCTTACCAGATTTGTATAGAGTTGTCTGTAACCTGAAGTTTGTCTCACTGGTCTTGGAAAGCAGGTGAGAGCAATCTTATCTTCTCCAAAACTATGTTTTTAAAAACATGCAGTGTGGTTTGGCATGGTTGATGAAGCTGACCTGAGCTGGTCTGAGCACTGAGATACCCACTCCTTCCTCTCCTTGACATGGGAAACCAGAGCCAAGTCAGGGTAGCTCTGACCCTAGTTTGGGGAGTGGGTGAGAGTCAGTCATTCCTTAAACCACGCACCTGAGCCAGGTTCCTTGGTGTCTTCTGTGACTTTCAGTTATCTTTCGCTTCCTGCCTTAAGCTGGTGATGATAAACATCAAACATCTGTCCATCTTGCACTGGGAGCAAATAGATACAAGGGAACGCCCTAGGAGCTCTGCATAGGGCTTATTTACTGGGCATAGCACTGACAAAATTGGGGAAAAAAGAGAGATTTTAAGCCTTTTTGAGGGGTTCAGAGGATATACCCCTCAAGATGCAATGCTCTGCTGTCACAATCAGGATGTGAGTGCTCGGAGAAGTCCTGTGCTCAAACACAACAGGGCCAGTCATCTGCCACAGGACAAAAATCCCATGTACAACAATATCAAAAGCAGCAGAAAAGTCCAACAATAACAACAAAGCAGCAAAATCCTGGCCAGCAGTGAAAAGTAGGTCATTTTGAACGCATCCAAGTGCCGTATCTCCACAACTGGAACTGGACAGAAGCCAGAAAGACATTTGTCAAACTAATCAGGGAAGATCAGGTGCCCGTCCCCCTCCCCGCCCTCTCCTCATTAACCTCTGGCATAAAGGCAGGTTTGAGACAGACTCCTAACAAGTGTGATTTTTCCTGGATGGTCCAACATTATTATTATTTTCTAAACCGCAGTGTTACTCACAGTGAGGGTCATGTTCCCTTTGCTCAGCCAAGCTATCTCTGATACGGGGAGGGGAGCTGGGGAACTGGTTACCCCACTGACTCGTCTGGCTCTTGCTGTAGCCCAACACATGCCAAACTGCGAAAGGTTCAGCTCTGGTCCCAGCTGGACCGTGCTGAGGACCAGCAGATCATCAGGGAGACTCCTCACATCACGAACCAAACCTGTCCCAAGCCTTGATTAGGGTTGGAAAGCCCTCCAAGCCATTTCAGCTACAAAATGCCAACAAGCAATTGCAACCACTTGGTAAGTGTCTTATGCCAAGAGAATTCTCCACTGGAAAGATTGGGTTAGATTATCCCTGTTTAATGCTCTTGAGGTAGGGGTATATCTAGAGTGGTTGCATTAGGAAAAGGAGAAGTGAATAAAGAGCCACTGAGGCTTAATGAGTAGGTGTTCAGAAAACTTCAGTTCATCAGCTAGGAAGGAAAGAAAAAAGCCTGGAAGGCATTAGGAAGAGAAGGACCACCAGACATGAAAACTGGTTTCTTTAATGCTGAAGTTATCAGCAGAAGAGGTCCTCAAAGTTTACAAGGAGAGTTTTAACAGTAACATCACAGCAGGACTTGGTAAATTTAACATTTTTTTCCCCCACCATTGGTCAATATTTCCCTCCCACCAAAGTCAAGAGTTATTTTGGCTTTACTTCAATTTTTTTTTTTTGAAGGAATCCTCTCCGAGAAAGAGGAGTAGATGAAAAAATATGTGATAGGATGACTAAAGCATTGGATCAAAACATAGATTGTGGGCACGGGGTGTAATATCTGTTAATGCTGGAGAGTACGGATGCTTGGGAAACAAAGAGACAGGCTGGGCATTTTACTGAAGAGCAAAGAGAAGTATGGAAATCTGGATGCTGTAAGTGAGGCTCGGTCCAGGAATAAAAATCCATAAAACACTTTAGTTCTAGGATGAACATAGTAAAGAGTCTGGTCCAGGTTAGCCAAATATCTGTGGCTTCAATAGAAGCCTTTAGGAAAATATGCAGCCACTAAAACATTTTTATTCAGTGTCCTCCAAACAGAAAATACTCTTTTAGGTGCTTAAGGCTGGTTTTTTCACTCCCACCCCTCCTGACCTGCCTTACAGGGCTAAATCAGAAGCAAAACAGAGAGCAATGAAAGTGACCATCTGCTTTTGTAGCCCCTGTGACCCTGGTACCAATCGTTACTCACCAGCCACGTTTCTTCCAGGTTGTCCATCTAGGTAAGAAAACCTGTGACATCGAATTAACCCTGTGTAAAAAAAAAAAAAATTAAAAAAAAAAAGAAGAAAAGAGACATTTGCATGGAGTTTTTTGCAGGGAAAATCCTGGAGTGAAGTGTTTGTTGCCTCTTTGAAGGAAGATGCATCACTAAGTCACTGTAACTAATAATCGTGTGATATTGAAAGAGCGCAGAATTTACTGGTGCAGTGGGATTACTTTTGTTAAAGCAATAATGCCTCATTTGTTCTTCTGACAGAGCTTTACAACAGTTACACAGGCAAGCCTTTAACATCCATCAACATTACTGTCTGGATTGTATTATCTAGGAAATCCCAGAGTCACTAGCCTACAGGTTGAATTAGCTGCAAATTCATTTCAGATCAGAATCCCTTTTGTAAAAGCTGCAGTCACTCAGGCAATACCTCGGAGAAAGCGTGGGGATGTTATTGAATTTTGTGTTAATAATTCTTTCCCAGTCTCTTTTTTTCTTTTTTTCCTTTCAGTAACTGCTGCTTCTTGAAAGGCATTAAGTTGACTTTAAAATTACAGCAGCAAAACACTTTTCCATTAAACCCTCCTTTGTGTCCTTCCTGCAGGAATGAAAATCTTTCAAATACTGTTTACAGCCTATCTGTCCCTCATTTCAGGTGTTTCAAAAATACCTCAGCATAGGGGTCCAGAGCAAATCACCCAAAGACTGCTTTCCAATTTTTGGCCATGCTTCTTCACCAGGTTTCTCAAGCAAACTTTGCCCAGGTACCTCCTATAAACCTGCTCTCCCCTGGTACACCTGGACTAGACCTCATGTTGCATGAGCAACTCAATTCTTCTTTCCTCTGTATGATGGAAAGATCTCAGGAGGGATGAGATGGTCTTTCCCCTTCTGACATGGTTCTTCACACCGTGAAAGCCTGTTTTGGATGCCCTGGTTTATTTTTTTTAGACATTGCTACACTGCACATGAGAATTAAACCGAGAAAAAGGGTCTTATTTCCATTTTCCCGGTGTAAACGTAGAGCAGTATTGCTGATCAGATCTGGATTCCGCCTGGATTGTATTTGGGTTTTTCTTGAATCTGCTTGCTAGTGGTATTCCAGCAAAGAGGCAGGAAAGAGTGTGTTTGACTCGAGCGTTGGAGAATGTTTGAAGAAAACGAAGTTTGAACTCCAAACCACAAATACTCACAACTGAATCCCAACCCAGAGGATTGCACCGAGCCAACCGCAGGGCAGAGCCGCCACCATACGACTGTTCTAACGTCGCCTACAACGCTGGGATTTGGAATCATCGTTGCTGAACTCCTCCCAGGCAATCTTCAGGCTGACGTATTTTGAGCTAATAATTCTGAACAAAGGCTGCACCTGAAAATTCACTTTTTTTGCCCACACTGCTCGTGCAAATAATTTGCTTAACATCTTGCTATGGAAGGAACGCAGAAATTGAAATTAAGCGCAGATCCTTACCTTTGAGGTTCTTCTTAGAGGATTCCTTCTGTACAACAGAGCTAGATCTTGGTTTAAATGCTCCATTAAAGTCTGTATAGTTCTGATAAAACTCAGGAAATTACCGTTTTGATTATTTAAATTTCTAACGTGCTACATTAACATTTTTTGTGTAATGTATACTGCTGCCCTCAGAGAAAAAAAAAAGGAAAAAACCCTCTCCTCTCTGCCTTTTTTATAAATTAGTTTAAAGCTTGAACAAGTCACTTTTATATTCTGACTGAAGAAATTAATGGTATCGTGCAAGAAGCTATTGAGGCATCCATTTAACTTGAAACCTGTGCTAAAGCTCCAGCCTGTTCTTCCCAGGGCTGTAAACATCATAAATATCTATGGGCAAATGTGGGTCTCATCACCTACCAAAATTAATTAATTCTATTAATCCTCGGAGCAGGTTTACACCTGTAATTGAAGACAAAGCTGCAGATTTCCTTCCTCAAAAGAGCAATTGTTCCCTGATTTGGTAAGTGCGTGTTTCAGGTGATGCCCCGTTTTCTGGGGGCTGTAAAAGCCCCAATTCCTACCCATGGAAGAGATGTCTCTGACTGCCACCCCCTCCTGAGACACCCACACTTGCAGACACAGAAATAATGGCTATTTTAGCCTGTCATTCTCTGCAGCCAAAACCTCACCTCTGTTCACTGGAGTCTTTACATAACCTGACCTCCAGAAGCCAATTACATCTGTTTTCTTTGTGCTCATGTGTTTCTAGTATTGACACCAACTTCGCTTTCAACAAAGGGTGGGTTCCCATGAACTCAGTCCTTTATTACCAGCTGGTTCTTATTAGAGATTAACCAATAAAAAATGAGTAATACAGTCAGCAGTGTGTTCCTACGTGTAGCACTTTTCCATGTGTTTCAATTTACCAATCAACCAATAAAGCCCTGCCCTCCAATGAACTGCATTCCATACCTCACATTTTTTTGCTTATTTTGATAAATGTAGCTTTTCATAGATAAAAAGGGCAAGAATCTGGCTAACACTGTCTACTGTTAGCTGGAACATTGATGTTGGTTAGATGAATTAGAGAATGCTACTTGATCTTTTCTCTGACAGCTTATTATGCCTTGGTTCCTGGGCTTCTAAAATTTCTCTTGCAAAGCTCCCTGTCACTGTGCTTAGCTAAAACTTGTCAAAAAATTAACAAACCCAATTTCAGGCTTGTTTTGCTTATTTCCTTCAGCACTGAGCAGGCAAGGGAACTTTTGAAAGGATACAGTCTCGGTGCTGCCATTGCAGGGGTTTCTGCAAGCTAAAATTCCTGATCCAGCAATATGAGCGGTATTAAAAGGTTGAAACCTGAAAATGGCAGTTCATAAAATGGGTCATTTCTAGTACAAACTTTTGGGAGGGAAAGTACAAAAAGCAAACAGCAACTTAATGGATTCCTCAATGAAAGGCTCTGGGAGCACGCTTGCAAAGTTATTTTTTGCCACTGTATCTTCTCTCCTGAAAACCCTTACGCCCATCCTTTATGTCAAGCATTGAAGCAGTTACACTCAAGCCAGTAAATAGCTCACATGCTTAAAAATAGGCATACGCATAAATATTCATTAATTTTCATCATTTAACAGAAGTAGCTGAAGCCCTGGTTGCGTCTCTGGTGTCAGCAAGGAAAGATCATGATACTCACTGGAACCAGGTAATTTTGGCAGGACCAGGTTTTCCTTCACAGACAGGAGAAGAACCTTTGATGTAGCAATGCTGAAGTGTTAAATTTACAAAGTTTTATTTAGACTCATTTGGAACATTATGAAATTTTAATTTCAACAAGTTATTTTTGTCATTGGAACAATTTTAATAATAATGTGCCCTATTCACGCCAAGCTGTGGTCCATGAAGGACTACTCGTGTCTCCCACTCCCAAAGCAATCAGGGTGGCCTGAATGTTATTAGACCCTTTAATTCTCCCAAATAGACCTTCCCTTTGACACCAAATTCCGAATTGGGCTTCATTATCACTTTTCAGCAGGAGAATGAAAATACAATAAATCTTTCCATTAATCCAAGCTGTTGAAAAAGGAACTTTATTGTTTTAAGGTAGTTCAAAGTAGGCTGAAAAGCTCCCTGTGAAAACAGGCATGAACTCTTTAATGCCCCCAAGGTATAATTGTGCTAGCTCACTGCCCCAGTACTGCTGCCTCCTTCACTACCATTTTCCTGTTGAGGTCAGAGAAGATTCAGCCTGTAGGGACATGAGATCCAGAAAGGCACTGGAATTTCACCACATGAGACAGAAACCTGACCTTGATGCTACCCAGCTATCAGCAAACTCAGGAATTCCCAGGGCATCTCAATTCCATTAAGGCATTAAAAAGCACCAGCCATCTGCTTTAAGGGGACAAACAAACCACCAGCTACAAACTCTCACCCTGTCCTAAAGACCTGAGGGCTTTGCACCTAAATATACTCTAGAGCAGTTACTACAACTTCAGAAAGTAGATTTTTCTTTTCCTTTGGTTACTTTCATTGGAAACTCCAATCGTGTTAGAGTCAAGGGCAAAACTGTTACTTCCAAGGAAGCCCCAGCAAAAGAAGGAAAGGTGTGGATTTATGTCCCTACAGTTATCCTGTATAAATCACTGCATAGACACTCCTTCCAGAATAAGAGGGTTTTTGTTCTGCCTAAAGCACTCCCCTGAACTGTCAACCCTAAGATGAGATTGCCTTGCTGACTCCTCTTCCATTGCCTTCTTCTAAGGCACAAAACGCTCTTTCTAGGTGTTTTTTTCAAGGGACCACAGCCAGTTTCCCAGCAGTTGGTATGACAAATAACCACTGGAAGGGTATAGCAGATGAGGAACCTATCGCAACTTTTGCAGGCATTGCTGCTGATGGGGCCAAGAAGGCAGATTGCTCCATGTCCTTGGTGCTTTTCGAAGGGACGTGATATGTGTGTGGAAACAAATTCTTCATTTCCAGTTGCAACTCAAGGAAGAGGTCAAGAACGAGCTGTTTCACATTCGATACTCCTTCCAATGCAATACTCAGTGGTGAATTTACATCCTGTGCTCAAGACCCTGGAGTATTTCTGCAGCTTTCCATGACCCACATGCTTCCAGCTCCCCTTCAAGCATGGTAAAGCTCTGAGCCATGGCTTCCTCCAGCACACAAGAGTAGTTTCACTTAAGCTCAACGGTTATGTGGCAAATGCATTCCATTTAATAATTGATTAAGTCTTACTTGAAAAATAGAGAGTATTGCAGAAGATTCATTTCCAGAGATGGATTTTTTTTTCTTTTTTAAATAATTAGAATTAGGTTCTGGGCTGGAGAGAAAGCTAGGGGTAGCTGATAACATTTTGACAATGATGAGTGAGGCTTTAGGAAATAAATACAGCTAGGATTATTGAAGTATTTTCAGCAGCAGAGCCTCCAATTCAGTGGAAGCATATGAAAAAATATTTGCCTTTTTCAAGTCACCTAATCACTCTAGAAAGCTGGCATCAATTCAAGTGATGTACATTCAAAATGTCAGGCTAAATTATAAATTTCAACCTTTAGAATGTGCTGTTAAGAATAATTAATTTGTGTTTTTCAGCTGAAAAAATTTTTGTACCTTAAACGTCTTTCTGCATTACTTGTGAAATTTTTGTTATTTATGTCAAAGAATTTCACAGAAAGATTAATAAATGAATAACAGGCAAAACAGAGGAGAACATGAAAATGACCAACATGTTTTCCAGAGATCAACAGATGAAGAAGGATGGAGAAAGAAATTTTGAAGAAAGAAGGCCCAAGTTCTGCCCAAACAATTAAGGGTGTGAAATGAGTCCCGCATAAAGCCACAGCACAGCAAAGTACTTGAGGATACCCTCAACTTTCAGCACAAATCTTTTCTGTTTCAGTCCATGAGACTTGACTATCTTATGAACTGGGCTGGAGAGGGCAGTCAGTTTAATAAACTCCTATTGCTGCACACAGAATAACATTATTATTGCAATGGGGTGATTCATGTCCTGAGGGATGTTAGCACCATCCCTTTGAACAGCACTGAACAATGTAAATTGCTGTTTAGATCACCAGGCAATTCTGGATTGGTGGGAGTTGTTACCCTGTTACTAGGGAGTGGTGGGGGAAAATATTGATAATAGACCATCTGCTGCACAGTGACATTTTTCTGATACCACGTTTTGGTACCTCATGTGAATGGAGATTGGTACCTCCCTTCTTCTGCTGATCACTTCTCTTGCTCCAGCCTTTATTCTGATTTCTTCCAGGTGCTGCCACCAGGAATATGCACCTCTCTTCTTGTCCTGCAGCACCCAGCACAGCTGAAGCACACACGTCTCTATCTGAAATTCCCTCCATGTGCCACCCTTTTCTTCCTTCCCTGCTGCAGTCCAATCTCTGTCACTATCTGAATCAAAAATAAATCAAAATTCCATCCGACAGTGACTGGGAAAGTCTGCCAAATACCAGATTTCTGTTTAACAAACACAAGGCCACTACCAAGGAGGGTTTTGTTCCAATATTCAACTTATTAATTATTGCTGATTCTGCAAAGGCACAGTGATGGACTCCCTCCGCCAGCTTCACATCTGCAGCTGGTTAGGAAACAACCATGGGTCTCTCTGCGCTGCTCAAGATGTGTTAGGCTGTGACACACAAGAGCTCTGATTAAAATGCAGTTGCTAGGATTGTTCCTCCTGAAGAGAAGGAGAGGGCAGAGTCCAATCACAGTCAAATGCTTTTGGTGCAGAATTGAATGTGAGGCTTGAAAAGGGGCAAACCCCAGGCAAGCTCTGCTGCTCTGCTTGGCAATGTCTGCTGAAGTAGTGGATCTTCCACAGAAAGAGTCTAAATTGTGAATAGTCTTCTAATAACATCATTCCTCCAATACTTTTGAGGGTCCTCTCCACCTTAGTCTAATCACTGTGAAAACAAATGTCCTCACAAAGAGCAGAGTTGGTCTCATTTTTGGCTTCTGCAGGGACACCTAGTGACAGGGCCACTCCCTTCCTGCACTGCTTGGTCTGCCTAAATCTGGGTTTTATACACCCAGAATTCCCCTTTCTGCCCTACAGACCTAATTGCTACAGAATGGACTTGGAATTGGCAGAAGAAACTCCCCTCTCTGTCACAGTGACCTAAAGATCTTTTCAGTGAAGTCCAGGAGAGAGGAAAAAGGGTCTTTCAAAATATTTCTGTGTCGGAGTGAAAGGACATGTGCCTGGGCCATCGATTAAATCATGCCAGGCCTGAGCAGGAATTGCAGGTGGAGGGAGCTGGATGTCATCCCTGGTCCTGGGAGGTCACCACCTAGGATGCCCTTTGTGTCTTGGCCACGGGGTTGGCTGGGGCTCTTCCCCATCAGAGGTACGGTGCCACCATCTGAGACGAATGCTACCTCAACCTTTTGGATTCCTGCTCCAGTTGTTACTTCACATCCACTCTTTGTGTTTCCCCACAACGCCTGGTCCTGATGAGCCACATCACCCAGAAAGGCTTTTGTTCCCGATCACTTCCATTACACACCCTTGGTTGGGGAATTTTTTGTTGTCATTGTTATCCAACCTTGTTCTTCTCCACAAAAGGAACAGAATTAAATGAAGTGCTTCATTTCCAATTTTAATTTCCTTGGCTTTTTCTTCCAGCCGTTGGAATTCAGCTGTCCTCTCTCAGCCAGATTAAAGAGACCTTTAATGGATGTTATTTTTCCTTGGTAAAAATACTTATGTGCTGTAATCAAGTCTCTGTTTGATCTTTTTAATAAGCTAAACAGACCAATTTCCTTAAGTCTACTCCTATCAGACCCCTCCTTCATTTTAAACAAATGTTTTTGGAAATGAAAGCTGTTTTTTGCAAAGCTGCCTGCTCTACTTTTAACACCCATTCAAGACTCTCAGCACACTCTCTTCTAAATAACACTTTAATGAAGCATTTTGAGTCTTGGCTGCCTCAACTGCACTCCATCCCTTCTGCCTTCAAGCTGAAGAGATGTCATTGGCAATGGAGTTCTGGGGCAATGAAGTCAAGAAATTTTGCCCATCTTTTGTGAGGTGGAATTGGCTGTAGTTGATGTGTACACCCTTTAACTTTTCACCAGCCCCCATGCCTGTGGTGGTCCTGGAGGTCAACTCCCCAAGCATCTCCATCCTAGGGGCCACCAACTTCCATGGTCCAGTGTCCTGTCAGGAAGGAAGACCCTCCCTGGAGACAAAACTGACACACCAAGGACCCCGTAAACTTTGTCATTCTTTTGCGTCGGTCAACAGCATGATCCTGAGACAGCTGTGAAAAAAAAGAGAGAAGGAAAATCCCTGGTACCATGGGGTTTTTTTGCAGGGTCACCCCATGGCTGCCTGCCCGAGTTGCTGGTGGTGTCCCCTGTCCCGGGTCTCAGGGCGGGAGGGCCGTGGGGGCCACGGGGAAGGGCTGGGGAAGAAGCGCGGGGGAAGTGTCGGGCCAGCAGAAAATCAATCACAGCGCCTTGGTGCTGTCATCCTCTGCCCCAACTGGTTTCGACAAACAAAACCTTCAGTGTCCACTGACAAGAACAAATAAACTGAGTCGGGAGAGACTGAAATTCACAGGGGATCTGAAATATTTACCTTGATACCTTATAAGGCTAATAACCATTTTGCTGCTTTGCAGCCAATGACAGAATTAAAAAAAAAAAAAAAGCTGAAACCAAAGAAAAACCTACCTAAAATGTTTGGGGCTTTTGACTAGTCCAACCTGTCCTGGCAAAAGCATCAAAGCAGGATTAGAACAAGGTTTTAATTATACATGCTTTCCCTCACCCGCCCCTTTCCCCTTCTCCCCTCCAAATCTCTCTCGTTTGATTACGGAGATCAGTGGAGTCAGCCAGATATTGCAGCTAATATAAATGATTTCATTCAAGCTCCTCCACCAAGGACACAACGAACATTTTAAAAGTCCTGGGTAAAACTTTTGCTCTCGGCCGTGCGTGTTCACCGAGCTATGTTGCTTTCTTTCATATTCTTTCAAGCCACGTTTTTCAAAATTACCTGTAAGAGTCAGAAACTCGTGCGTGCCAACAACTCCAGACAAATAAATAACCCACCCTGGGAGGAAATATCCGTCATCTGCTGGACATCAAATAAATCTTGCTCCCTAGTGTGTAGCTGGATTCTGTACTGGTTTTGACCAATGCTCCTCAGCAACAAGGTAGTGGTAAATAATAATACGGGTACATACTTGCATGGTAAGTATAAAACATGTCAAAGGCTATGTAGGCAGGGAATAACCTCATTTCTCTGCGTTTTTTTTTTCCTTGACTGCACAATTGCATCAAGGCTTTAAGTAGACAGTTGAAATAGCTCGAATCCAAGTTCCTGTGATAGATTTGCGTCATCTGTGAATTGGACACAGTGGGTTAATTGTAGCACTGACACGCCGGGGATTACTTACTCGTGTTGATCAAAGGAAACTTATCCAAAATGGGTGAGACTGGAAGGGATTTAAGTCATGGACGGGTCTGACAGTTCAGGCTGATCTCAGTGGAAGATGTTGGGTGTTTCACTGTGCTGCGCATTAGGCAAATATTCAAATACAGAGCTTTATGTTGAACTCCTGATCTTTACAGTTGGGGACACATCCTCTGCTGAAAACAGGTCAGAAAATCTAATTTACCGGAGCTTCAGATCAGATTGCAAACTCAAAACTAGCTTTTCCAAAATACTGTTTTTTAAAGATGATCTCCCTCTACTTCTGACCCAAACTAGTTTGGTAGTGTGTTCATGGGGATGAGGAAAGGGAAAAATCCTGTCTGAATAATTCTGGTAGTGTCAGGGTGACCCTGTTTTCTACAGCCACAAAATGATGTGCCCGTTTAATAAAGGGTGAGAAATCTGACTGCTTGAAACAAGAGAACAAAACCAGAACTAAACACATCTTTTGTTTTACTTCTTGTCAGACTCCTAATGTATTTTTTAAAACAAATTTCTTCCTCATGTAGCTTCTCCTATTATTTTAAAACACGCGTGACTCGTAGCTGTGCCTTTACCCTGAGAGAGAAATTGTAGATTATAGGGCTACTGTACATGGATTTATTACTAAAAGTACAAACTCTGCCTATGTATCCTGTTTTCATTAGCAGCTAAAAAGAAGCAATTGCGTGTGTGTAAACACGTTTAAGAAAACCCACTTATTTTCCTTCTTTGTTTGTATTTTCTTTTTTAATCAGAGATTAAAGTTTTGGTTGGCTTCCCATCCCCAAGTCTCTACGGATGCGCTATAAGATGCTGCCAACACGCTGGAGGTTTGTTACTGCCATTTGTCATTACCAGTCACCCCAGCTTAGAACAACTCCCTCCCACGTGTCTTCAAGGCGCTCAGCCCAAGGGCCTTAATTAACACCACAGTAATAGGTTGGGCAACCATGGGTTTTTTTTTCCACTTCGTGATTTTCACATGCTTGACTTTTCAGCCTTATGACGTGACTATCATGCTTGTAATTTGATGAAGGTGTTTTTTGTTTGTTTTGTTTTGTTTTGTTTTTTTTCCTAATGGGATCACAGTATTTTTACATTGTATTTACCTTCGTAAAGGATGATTCTCTTCCTGTCAGTCCTGCCCTGTCCTTTCCAGCCACTCATGTATTTGTCTCGATGCCATTGATTACACACGTAAATCTTAATTCTTCAACTATTGGTGGGTGGGTGGGATGGCTTTTAAATTCCTACAGTTTGGGCAGATTTTACATAGAGTGTAGGCCCTTGTATTTATAATTAGAATTCCCTAATTATGAGTACAGTAAGCAGTTAAATGTTAAAAAGAATATAAATATAATATTAAAAAAATAGTTCAGTGATGCATTAACGATGAAGGTAGGAAGGATTATGAGAATAATTATAATTTTAGGGTAATAGAAGACAAATAAGTTCTAATTATTTGGTTATGACAACAGAGTTGCTAGCTATTACAGATGCTGAGCACACAGAATTACCAGGGTAGGAAGCAAAGGCAAGAACTGACCAAGAGGAGTAGCTGCATAACAGCTTATTTGGGGTATGAGGTTTTACTGCTCTTGGCACAGCACACTCACCTACAGGGTGCATGGGAAGAAGTGATTAAAAAACCAAACAAAAAACAAAAAACCAAGATGCCTAGTTTTAAAAAGGATGGAAAATATCTTGCTGAGTAATTTCATTTTGGAAAACAAATATTTTTTTTTTTTTTAACCAAAGCTAGTTTGGGAGGAAACTCCTCTGGGGAAATTTCAAGAACAGTTTTTTTTTTTCTCTTTTTCTTTGGTCTGCATCTCCAGTGGAAAACACTCACTGGAAGGTGACATTTGTGCTAGCCCCAAATGTCCAGCTGAAGGCTGAAGAATGTGCCTCAAAATCCAGCCAAAGACCTCAGTGAAAAAGAGATGCTTTCGTTTCCCCTGAAGTTTATAGGGCATATTTTCTTCCCAGTCCACAAGCCACTCGGGGTCATGCCACAAGCCCATACTTTACATTTACGATCATTATTTGGTATTACGTTGCGTGAGGGCTGAGAGCCAACTTTCTTGCTTCAGAGGCTTGTGGTGTGAGCGTCTCTCAAGAATGGGAGCACCAGCAGCCCCAGGAGCACCCATCTGCCTTTAGCATTTCCTTTTTCCCCACTAATTCGTTTCTTTCCAGCCCCTGGAAGGCTGTAACGTTTTTTTCTGAGGAGGCTGGGAAGGCAAGGGGAACAAAACATCCTGGGACAAGCTGGAGAAGGAAAAAGTGTGGACAGAGCAGCCCCAACTGTTGCACTAAAGAAAAAGGACTAGAAAAGATTTGCAGATCTTCAGCAAGAGCTCACAGGAGGAATTACACAGATCATGATCTGTGCTGCGTGTGACATCAAGCACAGTGGAAAGACAGTTTGCATTGTAAAAATCTTACAGGTTACTTTGGGAAACCTTATTTACTGAAGTGACATGATGCTTAATGACAGCTGACGATAAACGAATTACTGGAGGACGGGCTGCATGCACAGAGAGCTGGAAGGGCAGACTCCCACAGATACCATTGTCTCTGCTTCTCGTGTGTCTGCAGAGCAATATTCCCTGGCAGCAGTTTTGGGGCATGTAAAATTATCCTACTGAGGACCATCAGGAGAGAAATGCAGAATCCCCTGTGTGTGAGACTTGGGTGTTTCCTACTGGTGCCAGATGGTCCCATGGGCTGCACAGAGGTGAACAATGCCTCTTGCCATGTGGATGTTTGGGTGAAAATTGAACCACAAAGGGGTTAAATTTAAAACAAAGTCCACGTCTTCTTTGAAGCCTGCCCAACCTTTTCCCTTCCATCCTTTTGGTTTTCCACTGACGGGGCCCCTGGGAGCAAGAGGGTTAGGGCTCTGCCAGGTCCATGGCCCAGTGTTGCAGGCTGAGGCCAATGAATTATTTGCATGCTCCGACTGGGAGTCATCTTTCAGTTTTCCCTGACAAGGACCCAAGCATCCTTCTGCAGACACGAGGAGGCAAACAGTCCAGAGGTGCAATTTGTCCATCAATGCAACCTGTTATTAAGTCATTCATTGCACATTGCTCCTCCCCCTTTGCTGTCATGTCTCCACTCCTTTTCATGCCTCTAATTTGTCATTTCCAAAGAGGCTGAGAATGCTGAAGAATGGAGACTTTTTTTCTTTTTTTTTTTTTAAATAGACCCATCTATTTTCACTGCAAAGAGTTTCTGCTGTCACTGCTTCTGAAAAATCCCACCTCACTCCTTTCCATGTGGCAAACGAAGCTGGAGATGTCTGCTCTGGCTCGTGTTGTTCTGATCAGCCAGCTCTGAGAAAGCATCATCTAGAAGCAAACTACTTTGCTGTAACAGAGTAAGGCAGAGATAGTCAAGAAGAGAAAATCTGGCTGGCTTTGCTGCTGCTGAGTTTGCTTCCATGAAGTACAGCATCAGGTCACTGCCCTGGGAAAGGGCCCAAGTCCCAGCAGAATGATGTTTCTGCTACCAAGATTAAAAGATTAAAATAAATCATTCCTCCAAATATTTTTTCTTTTGTCTACCTAATTCTCTTTTACCCTTTTTAGTCTATCAATATACCCCATCTAGATACAGACTGTTCCCATTTTATGAGATTCTCCAACTTCCTTTTCCCACAGTTAAGGACGGATGGTGAGTAACGTGACTTCACAACACATGATTCTGCTGTTACAGACCCTCATCCTACAAGCACTCAATAGAACTTGACGTCAAGTATTTGAGGCAAGAATCAAAGCAGGAATCAATATAGTCTCAATTACAATTTTTATTCCTCACATTTTGCCTAAAATGAGTCAGGAGGTTAAAGTGACTCTAACCGTAATGTGCATTTTCTAATAGCTCTGTGATATGTCATCTAACAGGTTTCCTCAATAAAGTAAAAAATCTGAATGGCATTTTATAGGGGATTCTTTAGTAAAAATATGTGGATGCTGCTTTGAAAACGTGACACTTGATACACCTCCCTCCAAGATTCTAAGGAACAGCAAATGTCTTGAGTCCTGTGACATGAACAAACTATTTGCATAAATTAAAAACAAACGGACAATTAAATAACTGTATTGTATCCTGAATAGATTTCTGAGGCTGAAATCAGTGCTTGAGAAATGATCCAAAATTCCACAATCGTTCACCAAATGGCTGGAACGTCAAACATCTGGAATTTAAAACTTTTAACGTCTCTTCTCCATAAATTTTAGCCACCTCAAGGTCTTTCCGCCACAACTACAACTTTCCTGACATGTTTTAGTGCTTGAGGTTAAAAATCACACTTTACTTCAGCTCTGTCAGGGTCAGATTTGTGGAGGGTAATTCTGTTGGACAAGATATCTTTGAGATTGCTTAAAAATCTGTCACTTGGGGGAAGAAATAAGACTTTCGCACAGTCCCTTTGAAGAAGAAGCTATTCAAGTGAAGAAAAAGGGCTGGCTCAGCTTGCAACTGGGGAAAGAAAAAGCAAAGCTAAATTACCTAAACAGCATCTCAGCTCTTTGCAATATGCCATTGTTTTGCAGCCAGATTAAGTGAGCCGATCAGAGTTCTTGCCAGGGCTAAGACCAGTCACATCAAGACTTAAGCAAAAATTAGCGGGTAAGCCAGATTTCCCAGAAATCTCCAAAGACTATCTTTAGGAATGATGGGTTTTCCACTCGACTTAGGACTCCACGGCACAGTTTCATGAAGCTTTTCAGTCAGTCCAACATTCAGCTTTAATGGGTGGTATTTCCTATTTTGACTGGTACAGAGCTCATCTATACATCTATTAACGTGTGCGAAAGGTCTTTTGCCAAAGCTGCCTTTTCTCTCATCCTCCCTTCACGAGATTTAACAGATGGAAGAAATGTCCCTGCTCCCATGTCATGGTCCATATGCCATCTTTGCTTTTTTTCATCATTTTGTGTGTTTCTCTCGTGAAGTTGCAGCCTGCTTAAATTAAAGCAAGAAGGTGAACCGTTGGCATCTTACTTCATGGTTCAAACCTGTGAGTTCTTGGTGGAAAAAATAAAATAAAACCCCCCCAAAACCAACCCCCAAGGAACAGGTTTCCTCTTAATTTAGCTGAGTTCCAAGAAAAACTTGAGGTGTGGTCTTTCTGGAAAGAAATGTTCCAGAACTATTGCCCTGAGTCTGGTTAGGTTTAAATTAAGAGCTGCCATAAAGTATGTTTGTATTGGTGGGGAGATACCCAGTAGCTTGTGCTTCCAGCATGTCTTGCAGGTGGGACAAGCCCAGAGACGTCTCTTATTCTTATTGAAATCAACTTATTTAAAAGAAAAAAAATCTTGGTTATCATTTGATCATGTGGAACTTCTTTAAACTCCCCCTTCTTCTTGCTGTGGTGTGGGATGCTCGCGGACTGCAGCTGTTTTTGCCTTTTGTGCTCTTGCAGCCCTTTTACGCTTTCTCATCTCAGAAGGTGGACTATCCCGAGCAGATGCACACTGTCAAGAAGAATGACAACTCTGTGGCAGAAGACCAACAGCCCTGGGCTGAGGAGCAAGAGCCTCACTGTTTGTTTATTTGGTTCTGGCATGTCGATGAAGACGTATCAGATCTTGCTCCTGCCCATTGTGTTTCTCCCTGGTCTTGGCCCGGGCGAGAGCTTGCATGTGTCGTACGTGATGGCCCAAGCCAGGAGGTTTCAGGGAAGTTCCCTGCATGTCTTCTCAACTCGGAGAGATCCTCAGCTGCTTCTGAAGTCCTTGTGAAGTTGTGATGTTAACCTCGATGTCCTGGCCAAATTCCAATGTAAGTAATTACAAACTGCCTATCTTATTTCAGCCTCCTATGTCAACTAAGATGAAGTATACTTTGGCTCTGGCATTTTTTTCTCCATTTTTCTGTCATAAACAGTTGCATAGCACTGCTTTGTGGAATTACTCTTCTTCCACTTAACGGTGGTTGTCCAGGTTGTGACACAAACTTTGCCCCACAGAGAAACAAGGAACAAATAATTCTCTCCAAATTCTCACAGTATGTGATGCTCTTCAGACAGTGGAGGCCTGATTACTCCACTGGGTCTCTGCCTCCTGACAGAGGCTTGGATGGGACTGGGAAGCTGGTTGCCCTGTTCCAACTATTCTCAGTCGATGGATGGCTCTGGTATGCCATTAGCAAAAGGCATCATTCAGAGCCCTCCCAAGAGTACGTTACAGCACGTAGCTGCTTCCACATCAGCAATCTGCAGTCAGCCGAGTATCTCACATAAGATAGAATCTCCCTGCTAAACAATGGTGAGTCACAGTATCTGTGATGTTCACCAAGTCCCTGGGAAGAAGGCTACAAGAGGACATCTCACATTGGCTATGTGTTTTATTTCCAGCTGCAGTTCAGCTGCTCTCCGTAGCGGTGCACAGCAATGGGGCAAAGTAGGTAAGCTATCTTCTGAGTAGACCAAAAACTGGAATAAATACCCCTTCTTGCTAGCAGACAAACCTTCCACGACGCTTTCTGTTCTGCCAAGCCAACACTGCCTTCCCCGCCACAAACCAGCCCGTCAATCTGCCTTATCACACCCTGATCATGCAGTGCTCTCAACTCCAGCTTTCCCTCAGGTCTTAACATCTCTGACCCTTGGCCAGGCAGTACAGGAAACACGCAATAAAAAAGTTACTAGAACCACTCAGCGCAGTAAATGCAGGGACATTTGTGCACCCTGAGAAAAACCACAGGCGCGGCTGCCTAAAGCCAAGACATTTACTCACCTTCAGATATTTATTATTCCTTTCTTCCAACCTGCTTCCTCGCTGCCATCTGTCTCTGAAGCAGAGGGAGCACATTCCAGGTTATCCCTGATGCTTTCAACGTGGAAAGACAATGACACAAATGGCAAACTGTCTGCTCGGAGGTCAAGAGCTTTTGTGCACATCTCTGTCAGCCACCCAACCCCTCTACCTCCAGCCCATTCCAAGTTTTGTAGCATTTTCGTAAGGTTTCTTTAAAAATGAAGTATCTCATCTCTAGGAAAAATGTTCTATCTTTGTAGCAGGAGGGCTAGAGATGGGTGATGTGGCAGGGTTCAGTGATGTTTGGGGATTTGACATCTCTGCCCCATTGTGACAATGTGTACATCAAGTCCTTGAGAGGTTTCTGTGATCATAGATCTTGTCTCTACTTTATTCTCTTCTGCTCTGATTGATTAACATCAATCAGATCACCTGACACAGTGTTAGTGGGGCATGAGAGCTGGTTGCAGAAAGGGTGAATTTCTCCTTTCTGCTTAGTCTTGTTTTGAAAACAGCCTGCGAAATTGCAGCTGCATAGCTGAACATAACGAATTCAGGTGTGAAAATAGATAAATGATGAATAAATAGTTTTCAGGTTGGATAGGCAGCTGTACAGTCTTTTTGGGAATAAAAGTTTTCCTCTGATCCACTCTGCCTTATTTTGACCCGCTGTACCTTGCCAGCGTGGCGTCAGTGGGAAATCCTACAGCCAGAGCAGGCTGACTTGTTAATGTCTGTAGCTTCAGCGTTGGAGGGACAAATCTTCCAGCCATGGCCTTTAGTGCAATTACACGTTATGGCCATGTAAGGCAGTATTCAAAACAGTAAGTGGCTGTGTTTTGTTACAGCGGAAATAAGGAATCCAAGTCTCTGCTCTCCCACATCCAGACACCCCCACCCCACCTCCCCGTTATGCCGTCGAGGCACCAAAGGCTGCACACGTGAGATTTTACGCTGAACCTACTTCCTTTTTCCACTGCCACGTAATTTTGCCACGTTAATGCATCTCCCGCCCCAGGATCTGGATATTCCGTATCCCTTTCTGAAGATGGCCCTTTTTGATTTTTCTTGGACTCGGCTGTGTTTTGAAGCCGTTCTCAGATAGCTGCACGGGAGCAGGAAATTCTGCAGACCCCACTCTGTCTCAGGAAGAGGAGATGGAGCCAAACTCCTGTTAGCTCTTCCTTTTCATTTGTGACTGTTGGGAAGGAAAAAAAAAATCATCAAACACAAAAGAGTGTCAAGGACAGGCATTTTCGTTTAACTTCTTTACTCCTTCTCCCTTTCTTATAGTGTTCAGCACAAAATGTTTCCACGTACGGCCGGTGCCCAGGTCGATAGCCCCAGCAGGCAGGAAGGTACCCCTCTGCAGAGCAGTCTGTGAGAAAGCAGAGCAATTGTTAGTTCTAGATGAGTTTTCAACTTCAATGCATGAATCAAATACCTGAATCAAATTATTATGTGCAGCTGTGAAAATGGTGATCGTGAAACCTGATTACAATTCCCCTCCCACCTCCCTCCAAAGGTCAGTGACAATATACAAAAGACTTTCCCTTCTCCAATGTAAATATTTCATGAAACAAAGATGACTTTCTCCATGAGCTTTGCATTTCTCAGGGAAGGAGGCTGGACAGTGCCAGCAGAGTTCAGAGCTCACGGGAGGTCAGGGACAGAGACACGCTGTTCTCTTGGCGATTGGTCACTGATTTTTGGACGCATTTTCTTCCCTTGGCTGCTCATCTCCCTCACCTCACTAACCATTTCAAGACAACTGGTGCTAATCCCTGAAGGTCTTTGTTTTGTTTTCTAACAAACAGACTTTTAATTTGAGCGTGACCCTCTCCACATCCATTTTCCGTGCAGTGAAAGCCACGTAACCCTCTACCTTCAAAGATTTTCACTTGCATCTAAACAAACAATGTAGTTTCCCTAGACAAGGTATGTTGCAATGATATATATCCAGAATGTGGAACCCTCCTGCTCACTGTTTAACACCAGTGCACACTTCAGCAGTGTAGCACTGGTTAAACTTTCATCCTCCAGCCAACAAACCATTACAGAGGATGCAATCTGAGCCAAATGGGCCCAGGTCATAAATACTTAGGGTCCCTCACAGTGAGATCCAGCCTTAGGTTGCATCTGAAGTCATACTTATCCATGTACTGGAGCGAACAGACCTACTTGCAGCAGCAGAAGGGATTCACACAAGTGGAGTTTTAGAGAATTAGCTTTTAAAACATGTATGGAGCTATAAACTGCCCTAGATGCAAATGTTTTCCTTATGTAGAACATCTGCTGCTGCTGGGCTTTCCAGGTGGTCTTTGCTGACAAAATGTCAGCTTGGTTGTCTGGTCAGGCTGGAGACCTGGGTTCAACCCTTTGTGTGGCACAGCCTTCTTGGGTGCCTAGTGAACAGCAGCTTATAAAGCTTATAAATCTTATAAGCTTTATAAAGCTTATAAAGACAGCAGTGGCAGATGGAAACGCTGGAAAATATGGTGGGGTGGGACCTGCTGGGGAGCACCCAGGGATGGGCTGTGTGTTGTCCCTGCTCAGAGGGAGCACAGCCGTCCTTTGTTCCATCTGCCCCATGGTTCCCACCAGCCATGGGAGTGGGAGCTGGTGAAAGTGGTGGGACACACAATGGGAATGTAGAGAGACAAGGCCAGCATGATATAGTCTGCAGAAATAACTGAGGACTCCGACAGTGCGCAGCGATCAGCCATGGAGCACATAGGTAGTAGAGCAGCAAGATTAAACACAGAGGAGCGGTACCACCTCCACTGCCCTCAGGGTTTTCTTGTTACAGGATGAAAGCCCTGAAGCTGCTTGTGAACTTGGGCCTTTGGATTGGCAATTTGCTGGGCTCTCTGCCAAGCCACGGGGCCAGATGTTCCTGACGTCGTTTGAAAACCACTGTCTCAGTCAGTAAACATCACATCAGTCCAAGCTCAAACCTGATTAAAGGAAACTTTGGATTTTCCACTTAATGAAGAAGGGGTGAAAGGTAGGAATGTACAAGAGATTGCTCCTAGCCAAGAATGAATCAAGAGAGTCAGTGTCTTTATTTGACTGACTAAGACTACTGTGTAACTTCAGACGCGGTGCAACTTCAGTGTAACGCGGTCACCAGCAAATCTAAAAAATGTTGGGTTTCACTCAGAAGATCCTCCCAGAGTTCATCTGGTTCCTGAGGCTTGTAAGTACTCACATTTCTTAAGCTAAGAAACCTGGGCTGGAAAATTGCACCAGAACAAGCTGTCTGTGGGAAATTCCTGCTCCTTATTTCTTCCATTTCTGATGCTACAGAGATAAATGCCTTCTTCATTGTGGTGTGACATCTACTTGAGTCCAAACACAGCATCAATGGGCGAGTGTTTGCAAATTGTACAGATTCAAGTTAATCCGAGCTATTTTCTGCAATGATATTTCAAGTTTTGAGCTCTGAAAAGGCATTTTTTTGTGTCGTTTAAAAGTGTATTTACTAATACATTGCTGACTTGGCAATCCCTATTTCTGAACAACCATCAGGAGAGCTTTCCAGCTTTTTACTGGGACGACAGCAAGTGGAGAGGAAGTGGATTGTTAGTGTTAATATCACATCAACTGTCTGGATGGACTCGTTGTGTGATAAGATGTAGGGCTTGGATTCAGATTTATGGTTACTGATCCCAGAGCTTGAACTGGATTCAGCATGTCCAGCAAATTTAAAACATCTCACACCCAGAGTCCTGCAAACATGCCTGGAGAAGGGAAGTCTGTGTCAGCCCAATAATGCTACACTAACTACCCTCCTGGCAGTGCTTTGCCTAGTTGTTTTTTTTTGTTGTTAAAAGTTAAACCTCAAAACCTAAACATTTCGGTTCAGTGCAAATTACCATGAGTACAAAGGAAAATCAGAATATTTGATTTTTTTTTTGCGTGACCTCAGCGCAACCTGCACACTCGGATGAGGTTTCAGTTAGTGCCTGCTTAGTTACACAGTGCACAACAGTTGTTCGATCACAGCTTGGACCATACCAGAAGAGCTTCAATATTTGATGGGCAAAGGAAGGAAGCAAGTAGCTGGGAAGTGCATTGCCCTGTGCTCAGCTGAACTATCAACCCTCCTCTCCTGATCTTCCCTAAGCCATGAGCAATAAGGCGTGGCACGATGATTAACTGGTTTTTAATGCACACCTCAGGTGCAAAGGGGAATGACTTCAACCACCTGAGAGGTGCATTAATGTCTGGTAATAAACTGAGAGGGGAACGCTCCCACGGGAGGGCTGAGAAGCGGAAAAAAGGAGAAGTATCATCGCTAAGAGCTGCAGAGCCTCAGGAGTCATGCCAGGAGCTGAGGAGCCCTACACAAAGGGCTCCTCATTTTCCACCAAGCTGCTGAGAGTCAGGAGAGGCTGCTGGGATGCAAAAGGAAGGCAGATCGTGGGGTCCTGCCAACCTCAGGGTACAAAACCAAAAGGGATATGAAGCCCTGAAGCCCTTGGTGCAGAGCCCCAATGCTCTACCCCAAGAGATGTGTGGGTACCTGCTGTGTGTGCATCTGCTAAGATAACTGAGAGAGCAACTGGAGCTGCTGTAGCATCGTGACCTTGCACAGACCAGGCTGTGGAGCGTCTCCTGATTTGGGAGGTTCTCATTCAAATCTTTATTTACACAGCTCTAAGAGGGTTGTGCTGCAAAGGGAACTCTGCAATCACCCAGGCCAAAAGCAAAGCTCAGCATTGTCTCTTTTGAACCCAGATCATCTCACTGATATTTCTATGCAAGTGGTACCACTGAGGAAAATATGTCTGTATGCAGGTACTGAATTTATTTGGTAATAGCTTCATTGGGAAGAGAGATGACAGGGATTACAGCTGTTAAGGTTTTATTTCTTCAAAGAGGCAGGTTGTTGTATAGATTTGGGCTAGAAATGGGTGTTCAAAGATCTGACTTGGCAGGAAGGCAGGGAATGGGGAGCAGGAGTGGGAGAGACAGCACGGCCAGGGCTTGGGAAGAGCAGCTGGATTTGTCCTTAGTGATGGGGAAATCCCGATGCCCGACTGCAGGTTGTGTGAGAAAGAGCGGCCAAAATGACACCTGAACAAATTACAAAATGCAAGCAATTTCCAACCCTTTTCAAAGTGAGATTGCACAGCCACACAGCCTGGGTTAGTTGTTGTTATGGGGAAAAAGCCGTTATCTTGTTATTTTTACTTTTTCTAACTTTCTCCCCTCGGAGGAAGACTTCTCCACTTCAAGAAATCCAGGAATAGTGATGTTTGGTAAATTACTGAGTGTAAAGGTGGGATGTTGATAACTTTATCAAATCTTATAGTAATTCCAGGGCAAGAATTCACATCTCTGATGTCAGAGAGCCCAGTGTGATACTTCAGCCTGCGTCAATGTGTATTAACTGCTTTAGCAATAGGGCAGGAGTATAACTCCTGGTTTTACTGCATGCAATGCAAAAAAATGCTCAGGGCCCTGAGCGAAGCAGTAAAGCAGATGAAATCAGAGCAGCTACTTGGTGAGAGTTAAAAATGACGGTTGGACCATGCAGAGGCATCCAACAAACCATTAAAAGCTTTTGTTCCTGGCAGCCTGTAATGACCATCCCGATAGTAGAGAAGTAATTTATTGAACTACTACGTCCTCCACATGCACATGTGTGATGTAAACAGAGAGATAATAAACAGCAGCTGGGGATCCCTTTTTCATGCAAAAGGGAACTTGTTTGAAAATTTTCTTGCTCCCAACTGTAAAAATGTTTGCTTTTTTTTCCAGGCTAGGACAATAGCCTTCGTATCGCGAAGCGACAGTTAATCATCCTGAGTGACGGCACTGAGACAGAGAGATGAAAAAAGGGTGGAAGCTCGAGCCGTTTGTGACGGTTTAAACCGATCACTTGAAATCAGACAACGTCAGTTCAGTTTACCACACATTTTTATGTAAGTACTCAACGCTGCTATTAACAGCTGGACTTCAAAGTTCAGATGGAGCAGGAGTCTTGAGGTCTGTGCAATGTTACTTTTTTCCCCCCTCCCCGTCCGTGTAGTCATTAACAAGAGTTGGTTTACATGAACATCAAGTGCTGATAAGGATGTCTGAGTATTGACACAGAAATTGCTCGGTAAAGAGAGCAATTTATAGAAAAGCCAAGTGTAAGACATTAGTCATGCACTATTAGGGGACAGCGAAGTTTTTACAGAAGGATCTTTTGAACTCAATTGGACTTGAACTTAATAAAAGCAAATTCCAAAGGAGAGGTTTGCTTTATGTTGGCCAAATATATTAAAACAATATTGCTCTGAAGGTAATAATAGCAATGCAGTTAGCCTAATTCTACCTTCATTGGAAATGCAATTATTCTGAACAATCAGAACTTAATTGCAAGCTTTTAACTATTAAAGAAGGTTGAAGGTTGAAAAAAGGATTATTCTCTAATATTTTATCCGCTGATGGATGAAAAATTGCAATTATTCTGCTGTTATTGCAGCAGAATAATTAAAGTATTATAGTATTTATAATCTAAGAGAATTTAATAGAAATAATAATATAAAAATAGAAATTGTATAATAAAACCAGATTTTTCATTTAATCAGCATCTTAAGGCAAAGAAACCAATCTCAGAAACTGTGTCTGACTGACACTACCTGATTTATATGGTGTTGGAAATCCCATGGAAAATTCATTTTAAAATTATCTTCTACTGAGAAAAAAACCCAGATCATAGAATTAAAATCACATTAATATTGAGATTTAAACCAAGCTTGAGTACTTTTCACGGGACATGCTATTAACTTGTAGAACTCATTGCCACAGGACTTTATGAAGACCAGAAGTAAAAATTAATTTAAAACTAAGAAAAAACATCCATCAGTGACTATTAAAGTCCATATACAGACTCCAGAGCAGGAAATCCCATACCTGTTGACTGGCAGGACTTGAGAAAGTCCAGAAGGGAAAGATCATTTAATACATCCCGCCCATTACAATTTTTTTTTGCTGGTCCCTTGCAGAACCACGGTGGTGGGACAGACAGACAGACATTTATTTTGAGCTGGAAAAACAGGTTAAAATTTTCCATCACTCGAAGAGCATCGGATTTGCCTTTTCCTGGCTTGTGAACCACAAGTGTGGAGTTTGTGCATTAAATAGATGCAAGGAGGCTTCCCAGCATCCTGGGCTTCAGGATGGATCAGTTTCTGTGCTGACATTTATTCTTGCAAACACCAAAATCAGCAGCGAGTGGTTTAAAAGGTAAAAAAAAATATTGAAATATCTTCTTGGGTCCAAGCGTGGGCATGGGAACAAGGGGAATTTTGGAATGTGAGGGACCTGAGGCTGGGAACCACTGTGCTGGGATGCAGCTCGTCCGATGCCGCTCGGTGTGGATGGTACCCAGGGATTGGTGCTGGTGCTGCTCTGTGTCCCCAAGGTCCACTTGGAGTTTCAGTGTGACAGCACCTGTTAATTGTCCAGTTAGGTATTACCTATTAAACATTTACTGCCTATTTCCTGTACATGTCTGGTGAGGCTAGCAGGAAATTTAGAACAAATTAAGCGGCGGCTGTAATCCCTCACACTTCCAACAGCCCCTGATATTACAAAATATTAGAAATTGATGTCCCCAGCAACGGACACTTTTAAGGCGGCAAACTTCCACCGCGTCCCCAGGCTGGCCAGCCCAGGAGGTTAAATTACTCAGCTGGTATCTCTCCTCTTACGCTCCCTGTCTCTCCACCCACACTT
This sequence comes from Trogon surrucura, assembly GCA_020746105.1. NCBI lineage: Eukaryota > Metazoa > Chordata > Aves > Trogoniformes > Trogonidae > Trogon > Trogon surrucura. The sequence continues at coordinate 3,235,214 of CM036629.1, forward strand.
TTGGTATGTTTGATGGGGCTCTTTCATCCCCCCCCCACTGTTCCCACACAATTTCACATGTGGTCTGAGTGGGGCACTTCCTGCCGTTAAAAAAAGCAAAACCCAAGACCCCTGCAGAAACAGCCTGCGTGCAGAACACCCAAGTTGACAGAGTGTGAGAGAGAAGGACTAATCCATACCAGATGAGCAACAGCAATAGCCCTACTGAGCCAGGCCAAACACAGAGCAGAAGACAGAACAATCCTTTTTTTTTTTTTTTCTTTCCCCCTCCTCCCTGCTCCCTCTTCAAGTGGACACTTCAAAACACTAAGAAAATATTCCAAGGAGCATGCCCCTAACTTTAAACCGATATTGTTTGGGTTAAGTTGCCTACCATGCAATGTTCTTTCTTCACTTTCAAAATAAACCGTAGGAAGCATTAATGCAAATACTATATAAACACACATTCATTCCTACATTTTAAAATCTGCCCCAGCGCTCGGGCTTGAGTTGCTGTTTAATTTGATGGGAGAACCAGATGTATCTTGAAATTGCAGATCTTCACAGCCTTCTTACATGTAAACAGGAGGAAATCTGATCCGTATCTGGGACAGAGACCTCCAGAAAGCAGGCTATCGAACCCTACGGCTCGTCCCGGGCTTTTGGATGTGCTTATCATCGGGTTTATTTCATTTTAACTTTGAATTATCGGCCTGAAGAAAGGAAGTGCACAAGAGTCAGATTTTTTGGACAAAGCTCAGTAAGAGCTTTGGGAATTTTTTTTTTTTCCTGACAACACTTAGTTGGGACCTGTTAAATACTTTATTTTTTTGATATCAGGAAAGGAGAACTAGAAAATTAGAAATTAACCCATGTTTTCAGTAAAGGAAGGGAAAAGGAGCAATTTGAAATTCAAAAGTAGCCGTGATGCATTCTTAACATTAAGTAAGCTTTGAATAAATAGAAATACATATAAATAAAATATTTATTAGTCCATATAATTATAATTATTCCACCATCAAATTAATATTTCAATTGTCTTTCTAAAGAACATTATTCATCCCAGTGTAATATTTAGTTCATTGGAAACACACCTGGCTTTGTCAAAACATTCCCTTTTTCAAAAGTTATATTTTACCTAAAATCCTCAAACCTGGATCTTTTTTTGCAGTCCCAAAGTGTCATGTTTTGGGTATAAGACTTTTTTGACAAAAAATTCACAGCCGCAGCGGAAAGTTATCATGGGACTTTTTTTTTGGGAAAAGGTATTTTTTAATTAAAGGAAACCTCTTGAAAAAATTTACCTCCCCATAATATAAGTTAAATGTTTAGTTGGGGGGTTGAAAATTTGCTTATTCACTTGAAGATTGAGGTGCAGTTTCAGAACTGTTCCTCCCTGTAGGCACAACAGAAGGGCTGTGGCATCTTTCCCTCAGCCCTTGGGCACCCAGAGCACCCCAGGACCACAGAGGAGCATCTTGGTGTCTCATGCAGACCCTGCTGTGGTTATAAAACAGGTGTTAAGTAGCAATGCAGACCTCCAGATCTTTCTGTTTTTGAAGCCCCTGTGTAAAGCAAATTCTGGTCTCTCCAGGCTAGCCCAAATTTAAGTCTCTCTGTACTAACCCCGCAGCTCAGAGAGAATTTTGAAGGACACACCATCCCATCAATTTGCTGCACTAAGCATTGAAAGAAAAATCCAACCTGCTCTGAAGGAAACAAGCCCCTATTTTATTTTGTAGTGGCTCAGGATTTCAACTCCCTCTTGGGCGAAATTATTATTGTCTCTACATCCCTCCTACATCCTTACTTCTACAGGGCTGAATCAACTCTGATTACTCTTGGATATGCCAGAAATGATGCATTCCTGCAGTTGCCAGAAGGAGCTAAATAAAGCCTATTGGGTCACATATCCACTTCCATGAGAAGTGCCTGAATATATATTTACACAATACTACACTCGATGACAGCTCCAGAGCTATTACACTCTAACAAGCAAACAGTTCACATTAAAGCTCGGCTTTGCTGTATGTTCGTCGCAACAGACACAGCAACGATCCAAAATCCGCTTTCCCTTTCACATCCCTTTTGAGCCTAGGGCCAAAAGGAGTACGAAAATTCCCCAAAGGAAGATCAGAAGCAGAGGGAAAGAGCATTAATCATCTGTAACGACGCCTGGGATATGATGTCAGCAGGCTCTCTCCTCCCTGCTCCCCACCACTTGACGAGGGCTGGCATACACAAATCAAGCCCTGGTGATGCTGTAGCAACATGATGGTAGAGCAGCCTATTCTTGTTGTCTTGGTGTTGGCATCTTGTGATTTCTCAGAGCAAAACTATGTCATCTTTGCTTTTCTCCCCCCTATGGAAACGTCTTTGGTTGGGGAGCTTCACGCCCAACCACGGGGACAGTAGCCACAGGAATGCACTCGCTCAAACTGCTCGTATGCCCATCAAAGCCATGTTTACTGAACAGCAGGGGTTAAGGAGGTCTGCCCCAAACAGGTGGCCTCTTCGGGTGACTCGGTCATCCAATTCTGGCTCATGGAGGGTTTGGAGGTGAGAGGAACAGCTGGGACGGGGAGATTAAACAGAGGAATTGGAGAAGATGGGACTGACCTCTCTATAAGGGAAAACAATAAATATTCATTGATTTCAATTTTATACCCACAGAGAAACAATGTGGTTCATTTTCTCCCCATCACCATGATGGAATAGGAGTCATCCTCCGGATACTGAAGAACTGCTTCAAGAAATGTTGCATTAAAAATTATAGATATGCAGACATTTGCCTAATATTACTTCCCTGTGTAAAGGTCCACTGTGGCTGCCCCAGTGACAGTGCTTTGGTTTGAGAGGAGGGACAGTCAGACCTGTACCTAGAGTCCTTACAGAATTGATCTACATGGGGGGAAAGCTTTAAAATCTCACTGGTTCCCTGTCCTAGGAATAATGTCCCACAAGTAACGATGGCCACAAGGCTGAAATCTCCAGATGGGCATTATCAATGAGGTTTTTCCACTTGTTATGTAAAAGACTTGTTTCTGTGTCTTCTCTTTCTCATGTCCTTTTTTTTCCTCTCAAATGTGAGCATGCTTTTGCCCCTGAAAGCCTTGAAGACACAACTGTGGCCACTGGCGTGCTTCAGTATATGATTCACCAAAACACGAGACACATATGGCTAGATCTTTTGCTATAGATTTTGATGTATGAAGGTGCAAGTTTTCAGATTATTAAAGTATATAAATCGCTCACACCAATGGGAGCAGATTTGTACCCTGAATCTGGAACACTAAAAAACTAGCTGGCTAAATATTACGTATGTGCATATATACCTTGGGTCCCACTTCTCTTACCATTGTTTATTGTGCTATCCCACTTTTATGTAAAGAAGGAAAAAGTTCACTGGCAGTTGCTCTCTCTTACGAACAAAACCCCTATTCTACATTTTTAAAGCCTGCAGCTGAATAAACGAGAGGACCTGGCCTTTCTTTACAGGCAGGGGTTGTCAATATTATATGATGCTGGAGAAACACAGGGAGAAGTGAGGCAAGGAATGAAACACCAAGATTTTCTGTTTCAAATACCAAATGTCTGAAGCCAGTGTTAGGCTGTGCCAACACACTGAGGAATGAGTGAAATGTGAAACACGATCTCCCTAAGACGCTGGAAGACATAGAGGCTGGATTCTCAGAGTGTTGCTATTAAAAGCCCATTTGAAACTCCGGGTTCTCCTCTGGGAGGATAACAAGCAAAAAAGAGTTTGCTGGTAAAGATTACATTTAATTCTATGTTTAGGATGCCCGGGCAGAATATCAGGAAGAACAACATATTCTTGGTCTTTCTCCCTTGTTGGACTTTCTGCAAGACTGTTGTTGTTGTTGTTATTGGTTCTTGGGGCAGGGTGTTGCCTTTCTCCCTTGGGTGCATGAATGGCCGAAACGTCATTAGTTGCAATAATTAATCTTTGCTTCTGTGCAGTTTCGAGGGGCAGTGACTTTATTGAATAGCCTTCTATTTAAATGCAAGCCAGATGCCGTTCTCGTAGCCATCACAAACACAAACTATTAGTTTTAGTTCAGGTCACGGCCAGTTTAGCTATTTGAACTTCTCTAAATGGTCGTGCCTCCCAGCTCTCTTGTTTGGCGATGCTGGGGCACCAAGACTGAGTGAGATGATGACTTTTTTAAGCAGAATTTTAAAGCCAGAGGAAAGCCACGTTATTAAGAACAAGCAGAAGAGTTAAAATTTTCAGTTTGATCGCACCAAGATACTAACCTTCTTTTTTTAACTCCTCGTGTTTCCTCTCAGTATCGGTGTTTGCAGTACATTTGCATCCGCAGTCAGGTGGAGCCAGTCTTTGTGTTACAAATATTCCATTTGAAGGCAGGAGAACAGTTTTTGGGAGCTAATCTACCCTACACAAGTGAAGCCCACTCAGCTGAGGACCTGGCAAATACTCGTCTACATTTACACCCACATACCACATAGACACAGTACATAATCCTCCTTATGGCTCCATATCTGACATGCACATACCTGACTTTAATAAATAAAAATGCTTTTGATGGTCAGAGACCTCCTCCCAGCAAAAATGGGTGGAGCTTGGTTTGTGGGGTGAAGACACCCAGTCTCTGCCATTCTTCTTGGACCTCAGTGAGAAGAAAACTTGGTGCCTTGTGCCCAGAACATTATCCACAAGCCTTTCTTCATGTATCTGGATATTGTCATCTAAGGACTGATGTGAAGGAACTTCTTCCTTGCACTTTGCCAATACAGGCTTGCAGCAAAGCAGCGCGCACAGAGTATCTGGCTCCGAAATTGGTAGAGCTTGAAGCATATACAGTATTTTTCAATTTCCTGATGGGTTCCGTGTAATGCAAACCGAGTTTAACTTTTTAACTAGATCATTAAAAGTGTTGGAAAGAAGGTGTTGATCATGTCACTGAGCTAGTTGTTGCATCACTACAATTGCTATTAATCAATAGTATCTTGGAGCTGTTTTGCTCAGCTAACAGGTTCCAAATGGCTTGACACTGAAGTGAAAAGAAAGACTTTTTTTTTTTTTTTCCCCTTGTCTTATTTTCACACTTCATACTGCACTTGAAAATTCTACTTTCTGGATCCTGGTATCAGATAATCTGGGTATAATTAATGCCTGAGAACATCTGTCCCCTGACTTACTTTTACAAGAAGGAAGTGTGATATTCAGATTTTTTCTGTTACTAGAATAAAAAAAGAAAATATATTAAATTTTAAAGTCAATAGCCGGTGGAGTAGTAGCTATATGGGTGTCAAATTCTGTGAAGAATGGGAAGAAAAGGAAGCCCAGGGACTATATCCCAAAAGCAGATCAAAATCCAAGTGTTCAAACAGTAACTTAATTACTGTAACCCATTATGGAGATGAAGAGATTTCATCCTTGTTGTCCCATGAAACAAGACTCCCAGCTACTGCATGGTGAGGAACAGATGGAGGAGTGTCAAGAATGATAAAAAGTTCCCAAGTATAAATGCAACAAATAGGTTAACAGAGAGGAATGGCGCCGTGTATATCATAAAACCCTGCCAGGCTTCTCATGTTCAGATAAATCTTGATTTTGTGACGGGATAACATCGGAGCCCCCTGCTTTGGGTTTCACAAGTGATTAGATCACTGATATATGGGGAGGAGCATCGGGGAAGAGAGGGAGGGACATCACTGGGAGGCCTTAAATGACCTCTGCTAGCTGCTCTTTGATACGGTGAGAAAAGCCCAGCTAGATGGTGCAGGATCATTATTATTTAATTGTTAATATTTTGTGGTTCATTTTTTGAGTTTAACTGGAAATAAACTTGCTGAAGGCTGTGCAAGGAGACCTGTTGGAGGACATGGAGGAGAGTGAAGCAGAAACTCTTGTGTCTTCCCCAAAATTGTGCTGTCCACCTCCAGGCATGGCAGGGTGTGGGAAGGACTTTGGCAAACCCTGGGAGAGGTGTGCAGAAAACTTGAGAGAGATGTAAAAAGTCCTCCAGCAGTGCAGGTGAACTCCAGAGTTATTGCCCCATCATTCCTAAGAGGGAACACCAACATCTCCCCACGTCTCTGGGATGGGGGGCACCATCCCGAGTTCAGCGTTTACAATGCCATTTGTTCATTTTTACATCCCACTTTAATCTCTTTTTTTTTTTTTTTTTTAAATTGCATTGGAAGAATGAGAGCTTTTCTTGAACAAAAAGCTATTTCCAGACAGCAGCGTGTAAACAGTTGAGGCCTCCCTTTAATAAAGGAGTAAAACATCAAGCTTCGTTTCGGGCAAGGCACCCACCTATTCATCTTTCTTCGCGTTGTTGCTTTTAACACCGAAAATACCCCCAAGCTCTTGAAATCCTCAAGGTATATTGGCAATGCAGAGGTCAGTAACTTGATCTCAGCACTAAAAAGACACTAACAGCTCTGAAGGGTAAAGGAAAGCTCGTTAATGATTTTAGCAGATGAACCAGAGGAGGGGGGAAGGGTCAGCTGGTAAAGCTCATACTACCCTCCAAAAGATAACCTTTGACTTCTCCCGACTCTCTGAACTGCACTGCCAGCAAAAAAAACCCCAGTTCTTGTGGGACCAATAAATCCTTGGGTGTTCATATCAGAGATCCTATATCCCTGCTGTAAAACATGAGAATCCCAACACAGCCCAGTAGTTAAAATCAGCACCGATAAACCCCCTGGGCTTCCTTTACCAGCAGACTGGGATGTGGCACTGAACAACTTTTCTTCAGAAAGGAAAAAAAATCCATTTCTGCGCAGGAATTGCAAAATAACCCAAACCAACACATCCGTAGGCCAAGAGCTGCCCTCAGATATGTGCCGGCAGCTTGTGGAGAAGTCAATGAGCGTTGGGAGTGTTTATCTGGGGGCACGGTTTGGCTCCCAGCCCCCCTGCTGATTTATACAGGCACAGAGCGCTCTGCTGAAGGCAACTGGTCCCGGCCATGCCCGATCATCCCTCAGAAAATGAATTCTACCTGAAGGAAAACAAAGGCTTGAAGCAAGTGGCGTTTGGGTTAGGAAAATCCAAAGATATTCCTGTTTTTGTTCTGAGGAGGAGGCAGAATCTGCAGGGAACAAGGGATGTTGCTATTTGGAAATTTGCACTTAAAATCCTTGTTTCCCTTCCCGGAATGAAGCCGTGATGTGATGCAACTATTCCAACCAGCGAGTGCGTTCACACCAATAGCACAACCTTTGTTTTCCACGATGGTGAAAGTGTTTCTTCAGTCTCTGGTTGGCTTTTGCTGGGAGCTGCAAAGCCACTCTGAGACAAAGACCTACCGCTTAGTCGGGGTTGCTCTCCTCCCAATCCAACCACTACATTGAGGGCTGAATTGTTCTGCCTTAGCCAGCCTCTCCTTAAAACAAACCTAATAACCACTTCCCTTTCCAAACTGCAAACATTCATTTTCTGGGGTCTGGTGGACAATATGCAAAAAAACGGAAGGGCATTTCCACATTCATGCCTGCAGTAACGTCTGATCCATGACCGTTGTCCAGATGTGCCCAGAGGAGGAGGGAATGCAGAATCAAACCCTGACTGGTTTCAAGACGGAGCTCGATGAGACAGATGCGGTGAGATTTGACAGCAGGCAGTTAGACTTAACATTGAGGAAGTCTCTTCAGGCTCATGTCTTCTGCTCACATATGTGTTTTTACACTCACTGAATTTGATAGAAAACACACACATGAACCCACGTATGTACATACGTTTGGTAAAGGAAAATAAGAGGTAATCAGTGGTAATGTCAAAAATCCTAGTTGTTTTATACTGAAATGTCTTTTTTTACAGTTACTTCTGGCCAGATAAGAAATCTTAGTTTCACCAAATTAACATTACCAGATCACCAGTGGCACTGCTTGTGGAACAGGGAAAATAAAAATCTTGTTCAATATTATGCAGCTTAGTAATGATTGTAATGAAGAATCTTGGTTTATGTCATATAAATATGCCAGGATCTTGTCCAACTAATATTTTCCAATTGTTTTTCTTCCAGTTTTCCTGGTGATCATTAATGTATGAACTAAAATGAAATCAAGACATTATAGAAGCAGTTATTAAGATCAAGGGTCATGAGTATTTGCTCTTGCACTGAACCTGAAAGGAAATCTTCCATAAAGAAGTTTTTCCTGAAAGGCTGGTGGGAAGCTAACAGGAGCATTAAGATGGAAGATAGGATGCCTATAAAAAGTTATGTTTCAAAAGAAGGATGTGGGAAGAAAGGGAAGTAGGGAAGGAAATGGTATTTTAAACCATATTAAAGTAAGAAGCAGGTTTCCTAATTCTGAAAGCCTTAATTAGTCCCCTTTTAAAAGTTAAGCAAAAATGGACTAATCCCAAAACATTGTGTTAAATTTGCCACAGTCCCCGCCCTTCTGTTTGTGTGGGTAGGAGTTTCACAAAAAAAAAAAAAACCTCAGTAATAATAATCGTAAAACAAGGACAGCAGCCCAACGCGGAATGAACAACCCATCAGTAATAAACTGGAGTGTGTAGCTTAGAGCAACACTCCAAAAACAAATTAGTGAGTGTGCGCGGCCCAGCGCCGAAGGACAACCCAACAATAACAAACCAGTGTGTGCAACCCAAAGCACTCGAGAGCAACCCAACAATAACAAACCAGTTTGCATGCCTGATGGGAGAGAAGAAATCCAGCAAGGAAACGGATTTCAGCCTGAATTTTCCAAGGGGTTATTATTATTAACAACAGAGAGTTAAACTATTAATGTTTAAATTAAGAATAATACCTCCTGGAGCCCAATCCTGCTCCCACTGACTTTAATGGGACTAGGAATGGACCCAAAGTACCCTAAAGGGATTTAGCCAGCGAGAACAAACTTTTACCTGTAACTAATGAGCCCATCATGGCAAATGGAAATTCTGTCCATCTCAATTGGATAACGCGAACTGGTCTTTATGGGGAAATGGAAACTGTTTAAGTCCTGGCACCAGGACTGTGCCCGTGGTAACCAGCTCTCAGATGCTACTGAGCTGGTTCAGGGTTCGATCACCTAAAGCAAGGGTGCTTTTTCACCTTGCTGTTTTCCTACTGTGATGAAATTCCCAGATGGGTCTTCAGACAGGAAAAAAGGAGACCAGATCCTCTATGTAGCCAATATAAATCATGCCTTATTGCATGAACCCCCTTACAGCATTCCTTCACAAGCACACATCCCCCTCTCCTTATATACATTATGGTGTAAATATATTATGGTTACACTTTCAAGACCAAATCCATCATCTGGGCCTCCCTGTGCAGAAACCCTCTGTGTCAATGCTAGCTCCCCCACACCCCACTGAGCAGGATCTGCCTCCAGAGATCCTGAGCACAGCCCTGAAAGCTCAGCCTCAGCCAGTCTCCTCGAACTTCACAGCTTGAGCTCAAATCTGATACGGTTTATACCTCCCAGATGCAATCCTGCTGAAACAGCAGACATCTATCAGGACTGATCCTTAGAAGAAGGCATGCTGAATTAGAGATGGAGTGATATATCCAGCATGAAGGATGTTCTTTAATAAGGGAAGATGATAGTTGTTTCTGTCTTTCTTTTCTTGGTGAGAAATAAGAAGACCAGCTCCACCCCTTCGCTCAGAGGCATGTCTCAAAAATAACCCCTGTTGTCAGTCTGGGGTTCATGGGGAAGAGGCTGGACAGAGTCACCCAGAGATGTAGGGGTAGATCCAGAATCCTACGACTGTGCTCTACCCAACACAACCACTCTCCTGGCTTGGTATCTTCTGACCAAGGGAGCTGGGAGAACACCTTCATAAAGAGCACATCCTTCTGCTGAGGACATCAGGGAGAGATCTGGATTAGTAAGGCAAGGCACATACAGTAGAGACCACGTGGGAGCTTTCTTTTTCCCCTTGAAAGACATAATCCTTAATGTTATAAACTGTGGTTTGCCTCCCATGTCAACTTTGCCCGGCGATTACTGCAGAGTGAGTCTTGATTCGGACCAGTTTAACCAGAACCAGAATACAGCTGAAGGTGTTTGGAAATTGCTTTCAATCTTCAACACTCCAGAGACCCAGCTGGGAATGCAGCAAATAGATCAAGGAAATTAAAAGGAACATTGAGGTCACTGCTAGAGGTCAGGTGAGAAAAAGAAGAGTTGACCCTGATTAATCAGAAACATGATGCTGTTGAGAAGAGAAAATATTTTGGGGTTTAGACTCCTGGCGAACAACAGCAAAATAGCAACAACTGCCATTGGCTGGATTTTTTCCTCCAACCAAACCAGAGGAAATTCCTGAACTGACAATGAGCAGGAACAATGAGTGAGTCAGTACCCTCGATGCCAGAAATTCTCTGGATTTCCTAGCCAGACTGATGTCTTTGGAAGGTCATAGCGATACAGAGATACATTTCTGTAGAAGCTGGGGGTTGAAGATAAGCCAAGACGCAGATAATGAATGCAGAAATATTCCAACTACCCACATCTTTGGAGAAGAGGAAGAGACATTTTCTCTCTCATTCTTTCCTAAATTGTTCGCTCATTTATATTTGCTATAGTTTTGTATGAACTAGTTTTATATGCTACTGGTTTTATATGAAAGGTGCTCAGATGGTGTCTCATGATGACCCTGAAAACCACCTAAAAAGAGTTGTGGGAGGATAATGTTAAGAAATCTAAATGCTAAAGTACTTTTAACCTGTCTTACTCTGATTCCAAGAAGATTTTTTCCTTTTCGTAAACTGAGTTCCTGGCAATAGCTGACACTAAAGGCTTGTAAGAGCCAGAGGTAATGTTAATATTGCTTTTTTTTCAAGAGTGCTTATGCCTTGCTGTGCTATGTGCTGGGCTTATTCAAATTCACCTCTAATATCCATCCACATAATTGTGGGTATGGTCTCAAGGTGTGGGGCTATCTTCAAAATCAGATCAAGTACAATCACATATTAAAATAAGTCTAATCAGTGTAATTGGCAGCAGGGCTCAAAATTCAGCCTGCCAGTGACTTGTATTGTGTTCGTGTGGACCAGTTTACCCTCCATGCCTAAGGATGTCACAAACACACGTTGACATACTGATGCCAGCTCATTGAGTGCTCCTTAAGAGATAGAAGCCTGGGAAGAGAAGCAGAAGTGGGCGGCCAGAGCAGAAAGTGATCTTTAAATCCTAATAGGAGTCTGTCCTCTGGGCAAAATATTTTATTTTTTTTTTTAACCATACATTAGTCATCTGTTTACTTGCTATTAATTTAACTAGAAAACTGTGAACATTATCTATGGGACTTCTTTTTCCCCTGGTAGCCATAAAGTCCCTAAAATCCCAGTTCCCAGTCCCGATCTCACGCTGTTAATACCATCACTAAACACACACAGATGATAGATAGAGGCTCTGAAGATATCCAGGCACACAAAGCAGATACACAGTGTGATATTATTGCTGGCATGCTACGAATCTCAGCACTTTCAGCGAGCATCAATGGAGAAATGACCTCCTTGCAATGCGAACACAACCAGAAACCAGAGCCCCCAGGCCCTTTCTCAAATTGAAATTTCCTAATCTCCCACTACTGTACCAAACACACAACTATGCAACAATGGATGGAAAGAAAACAAGCCTTCTCTGTATGAGCATCTGATTAGAAAGGAATGGCTGGAAAACCTAAATTGTAGTAGAAGAACATTCCAGCTTGGGGATCTGATGACACTGGAGCTGAGTTGTGCTCCTGTGGTTTACAGTCACCACCAGACTGGATAACCTTGCACTGAAACGGCTTCATCCACGTTATCCGTGTGTTGTTTTCCTCCGCCACAGTCAGAGCAGCTACTGTTATCGTTAGATAAAGATGAAAAGTTAACCTGGGAAAAAAACAAGGTGGTTTTATTATTATTATTTGTTTATATCTAGCATTTCAAAGGGTACAGTGGGAGCAGAAGATATCCTCTGGAACACCCTGTCAGGAACTGCAAGTTGATACAGATGTATTGATTTAATCAGCCTGTATGACAGCATTTATTTACGCAAAACATCTGCGACAAAAACGTGGTACTTTGAAGGCACAGTGATATGTGCCGGGTCTTGTCTTGCACATGAAAATGGTTGAAAAGTGCATCCATGTAGCCTGGAAGGGTCAATTTTAGGGTGTATTTATTTTGTGTACCACCTATGTCCATGTTATGAGAGGTAGCCCAAAGCTCAGGTAAGCTACAAGAGCCTTTTCAGGTACAGAAGTAAATTTTAAATAAGAATTCAAAATTGCAGTCCAGCATGCCAGATTGAAATGGGCAAAGAAACCAGAAAGCACAACTTTTTTTTTTAAAAAATGAGAAAATTGGAGTGTATTTTTTGGTATATATTAGATGTAAATTAAAGAAGTTTTTAATCCATGGAAAGGCAGAATTTCTATGCAAATTTAAGAGATTGCATGATTGAAAAGAATATGAGAAAATATCTGGAGCTCATACGCACACCAGCAAAAGTTTACATGATAAATCAGTAGCTTGAGTGCTTCCAGAATACTAGTACATATGAATGTGTTGAAACTATTGTTTCTGTTGTCTTTTTAATGCTACTGGGAAGCTTTCTGTGGTAAAGCAATAGAGTTATTGCCAGCTACATTATTACAGTCTCAGTCTAACATCTGCAATTACTATAGAGTAAACGGTTTGCATCCCATATGAAATATAAAAAAGAATGAAGAACAGATTTCACTATTATTCTCTCTCTCTGCGAATTCTGTGACATTTTTTACTGTTTAATCGTGACTGGGCAGTTTAAAGATCTGAGAGAAAAGGAAGCCAAAGTGCTCATTTACAATTAGCGATGGCTAAACATCAGAAAAAGAAAAGGGAAAAAAAAAAGGAGGGGAGGGAGAATTTGGTACTTCAGAAAAATGCTGGAAGAGTTCAGATGATTATCAGAAAACTATGGAAACTCTCCCCAGAAATCAAACTTTACTGGATTTCCCTTCTCTATCCTGTTCAGCCCAAGGTGCTGGTTCTCCCATTACATGCCGTTCACTGTCTGGCACTCTCGTGTCTCTCCCTCCGTCACCAAGCTCCCACCCCTACAGCCACCATCCATCACCCCACTTCTTACGTTTTCTTTCTCACACCCTATTCCTCAGAGCTAGGAGGAGATCATACCATAAATATCCATCCAGCTAGCTTATTTCCATGCTTCAAAGCTCTCCTTTAACATTTTCTTCAGCCACAGTACATACAAAGAACAGTAATATCCATAAAAAGTTGGGCTTCCTGGAGTGAGAAAATAATTTGGCCAATATTTCTGACCAATATTGACTTGCCTCTTTCTCTGTCTTTGAAGAATCTCCCTTGCCCACAGAAGTCATGGATGCTTCGTTCCTGGAAGTGTTCAAGGCCAGGTTGATTGGGTGTTGAGCACCCTGATATAGTGGAAGGTGTCCCCGTCCATGGCAAGAGGGTTGGGACTAGGTGATATAAAAGTCCCTTCCAACCCAAACCATTCTATGATGGTCTTCAGTGCGGTTGCTAAGAGAGCAAAGGGCACTAAGTATGCCAAAAATTCATCCTTTGCCCTACTTCAGTTACCTTGAGGATGGGATCTGTTGCATAAGGTATCCGAGACGCTGTGATGAAGACCTCGTTGTCGAGATGATTTTGACCGTCCAGGGAGAGACATGATGCTTGCACTCCTTCTGGCACAGCGTGTCCTTGAGGCAAGGTTTAATTTGTGGGAAACCCTTAGCCAGCTAGGGTGGATTCCAGCCTTTAAAAAAAATACATGAAAAAACTGCTTTTATGGACCTGCCAAGATGTGTGTTTCTTCTGTGTTACCATTGCAACCCCGGATAGGGGTTAGACAGCAGGGACTCAACGCAGTGCAATAAGCCCCGATACTGTACTGGATATTTCTAATGCCAAAACCTACTCCAGCAGTAGCCAGTGCAGGCCTTAATACGCACAGGATTTCCAAAACGCTTTCGCATCTTCAAAGCACTATGCAAACACAAGCTAATTAAACTTTAATTAATGTCTTGACAGGTAAAATGTTTTTCATTTTGCTTTTAGCTAATGCTCATTCATCGCCAATGGAAATTGCCTAAGACCCCAACTAAAACACTCTCAGGGTAAACAGACTCTGATTTGCTGCATACATTTAGCTAAGAGCTAAGTGAACAGTTTTTTTGTAAATGTATTTACTTTTCTTTTTTGAAAAAAAAGTATTTCCTTTTTTTTTTTTTCTTCCTGCACAAAGATAAATAAATAGCAAGCTGGAATGAAATGACAGAATATATGTTAAAACAGAGGGGAAAGGTTAAATACCAAAGTGAAATTGGGCATTAAAACAAAAGTCCATTCTCAGGGTGTAAACGAAGTGTCCAATCCTTTCATCAAAAGTGTTTACAGCTTATTTTTGTAATATGAGTCTAAGTGTATCCACACAACATGGGGTTGTGCATAAATACATTTCTGTTTGTGATTTTAAAAATCATAACATTCTTTGAAATATGAAAATCTTGAGTCTTGATACAATCCATATTATTGAACTGATGCCAGCCACTTGTATGCATTTGATTAGCTTGCAACATTTGATAAAGAGCTGTCTTAAGAGCATACATAGCCCTTGTAAGGTGGTAATGAAATGACACAAACAATGCAGTGATTCAGAGATGTGCTGAGTCCTTACTCCGTCCTTGCTTAAGCTTGAGTGGAAATGCTCAGTCTTGGAGTTCTTTGGAAAAATCAGGTCACTTAAGAACAAAGAGATGATTTTAAAAAGCAAGCAGTGACTTAGAAACTCAAGGCTCTCAAAGTAAGACCTTGATCTTGCTGGCATCAGGAAGAAAAGGTCCTGGTCCTTGGAGGAACTCCAAGATCTCATGTGTCCATCAGTTTTTTTTAATCCAACATCTCAGTGCCAAAGGCAGATCATAGTCCAACAAGTTAGATGAAGTCCTCTCCTTCAATCTGCTTCACGGTTCGTGTTGGAAGAGACACCTGAAGCAGATTGCCTCACACCCTGCAAAAAACACAGCGTACTGCGGTCTGTTCTGTAGCCTCAAAGCACTTGCTCCCCGACTCCCATAATGGATGTGGTTTTGTGTCAGGAACATGGGCCCCGGTGCCAGGTAGGTGCAGTCGGTGTTACATTGCCTCCTGCCAGCTCTAAATGACTTCCAGTAAGAGAGCTAGGCCATATGGTTGTGTGGACGTGCTCTGGTATACATGGACTCCGCCTGTGGTTTGGGTGTACCACAAAGATAACATGGGAATTGGTGTTCACATCTGGGCATCTCATTGGGAATCCTGGTTAAAAACCACTCTAAGAAAGCTGGACCTGGACCAGTTTGTCCTATATCACCTGATGGTTGTGCTGATGATGCTTCCTCCCTCTTTATCACACCTCTGTGTTCTCTGAACCACGGCACGTTGGTGGTGTCTTCTGGCAGGGTTTGCTGAGAAATGTTTTAAAACTCTGGAAGGAGGGAGGATGCAGTCATAAGCTTTCAGAAACCCATGTTCTTTTGTGACTGAGAATTTTTGGATGCACTCACTACGTTCTTAACAACGAGACCATTGGCAGAACTTCCTAAAACCGTTGGTCTCCTGCACCAGAAAGCAAAGACAGCCAAACCCTTTCCATTGAGTCTGCTGTCAATTGTTCTTGTTTCTTGCTTTGCTGCAGGAAGCACTAGAAGACAATATCTTTAATAACTGTGATCCAAGCAGCTTTCTCATGTCTCCTTGATGTTTTGTTCATGCCAATTTATGTAAAAAGTTTTGCAAATTCTTATCAAGTTTACCGTTAGGAACAATTCCTCTTATTCATTCAACATTTTCCTTTCTTAAATTTAATCCAATTTCTTCTAAATTTCTTCGTAGGACAATCAAACAATTTCTTCCCTTTCCTAGTATTTTACAACCCTCATATACACGCGGACAATTATCATATCCTCTCTTAGTCATAATTTGGCCAACACACACATATTTAGATGTTTCAACCCTTCTTGTAAGCCAGTCCCCTTTGGCTCTTCATTGTCTTGATTATTTTTTTTCACTTCCTTTTCTCCCCCTTCCTGAGCTCTCAGTGTGTTGTTGATATCTTGCAGAGGTTCCCTGAATGGAATAGCAGCCAAGAAATTAGATGGTCACCATTACCAAGCTTTGGAAAACTGTTATCTCTCTGGTTGATTAGGCTTCATCTCCATGGAGTCCCCATAAGTGACAAGTTTTCCACTGCCATATCACACAACCAGCTGAGATCAAACAGGCTGCCCTGTTAGTGGCCATGTGCAGTGTGTAGGCTCTTTCTGCTGGAGATGTCTTTGTCTGAGTTATTGAGGACTTGCCAGTGGTTCAGCTCCAGTGCTTTTCACAAGCATTTCCCATCCATCTGCATTTTCCCATCCATCTGAGCATTTTTTTTTGTTGTGTCTTCCAGTTTATTCACGAAGAAATGACATAAAATTAGGCTTAACTCATTTTCCTCTCCGATTAGAACCTCCTTCATCTCCTCAAAACTGACATGTCAAAATTTATCTTAGTTCATGGTATTTCAGCCAACGCAGAGACCTCAGACAAGTGCTCACATCCAGGCCAGATCTTTCAGACAAGATTTTACAAGACTATCAAATGCTTCACTAAAATACAGATATATTTGTCCAGAACCCAACGCAGCTATTTCAAACTTCCTGACCAGGCAATTAAGTTCGGGGTAACTGGTCACAAGAATGTCAGTACATCTTATGGAGGTCTTCTGCTACTTTAGAGCCAAAAGTAATGTTTTTAAACCAGATTTCCTCTCTGTTGAAAGACTCAGAACTCCAACTGTTGTATCAGCATGTCAGAGTTATTTGGTAGTAGGGGAAAATCTGGGCACATCTCCTCGACGGGACAGATCCAGCTGTGATACTCAGATACAAAGCCAAAGTTAGCCTGGACACGACACCAACCTTGTTAGTGCATAAGCTAAATCTCTCTGTCTCTATCTTGCTCTGCCACAGGTGGGTGGTGTCAAAACTGGCAGATGGAGTTGATGTCCACCCATGTGGACATATCTGGCAGCACTTGTGGGTTGCTCTGGGTTGTCTGAACCCAGGGCAAAAGAAACTAGGAACTGGAAAAGGATAAGTCCAAGACCTGAGGCCACTACATGTTGGCTTGTCATCACCTAACTTAACAGTTAGTATTGTTATTAGATTTAAGAGAGAACATAAGGAATGCATTTGTCTGGAATTACTTATCACTTCGAAGTCGAAGCTCTCAAGGAGAAGATAGGAAGAGCTTTAGCAGGTCAGACTGAAGGGTCATGCCAAATAACCTCCTATCTGCAACAGCAGCAAGAGCCCAGGAAAGAATACAAATGTAGATCAGTTCTACCTATTTCCCCCAAATACTTGTCCAACCTAGAGTGGTTTCTGGCTCAGGCACTTTCCGAACCAGACATGGAGTCTTTCTCTTTAATAGAAAACCCAGATGGATTTTAAAAAACTCTAATGAGTTTTTCCTTCATGATTGTATCCAGTAAACTTTTAGCACTCCCAGGATCCTGTGGCAAGGAGTTCCACAAGATGACTAAGCATGGTGTCCAGAAGGACTGCTCAGTTCAGACTGCCAGCTACTACGCTTTTAAGTTTTTATATCAGAAGAAAAAACAACGAACAGCTGCTTGTTATTCTCTCCTTGTCACATGTAATTCCTGAGAACTCCATCACATCCTCTCAGTCATCTCTTTTCTGGCTGGAGAAACACAGTCCATTTAATTGTTCTCACACTGAAACCTTTCTAAGTCTTTAATTACTCTCCTCTAAGCCTGTTATAGTTCGACTGGCTCCTTTAGGAGCCAAAAGACTTCAGGTATTTCAAGTGGAGATGCTATTATCAAATAGCAGTACTTTCTTTTTTTTTTCATATTCTTCATTTCTTAATATTTTCTAACATTCTCTTTGCTTTCTGAGAGCTACAGATAAAGTCTATTTCACATGATAATCACTTTTATAGGAGTCTCTATCATATTTCTAACTCTCCTCAAAGATCAGAGCTAGTTTAGAGTGTAACAGAGTTAGAGTCAGTTTAGAGGTTTTCCAGGACCTTCCTCCCCCAGGTACATCACTTGACATTTATCTAGCCTGAATTTTACCTGATATTTTATCACTCAGCCTTGTACTTCTAGATGGATTTTTGACATCTCATCACAGTCAGCCTTCATCTTTAGACCTGAATACTTTAGTACTATCAGCAGCATGTCCTCACCAGTCTGTCTCCATTCTTATATTATCACTTTTCAGTTTTTCCTAGGATTGATGCTAGATCCCAATCTCTCTGTCAAGTAGATTGACCCATGCAGATCTGCAGCACTAGTGACTGCTGAAATGCCTTGGAAAGCATCTTTCACTGCCAGGATGAGTGATGTGGGAAGAGAAGTAGAAAGACATTTCCTCTTATTCCTGGAAATAAATTACAATTGTTCTTAAAGTCTGCAGACGTCTGGCTATTACATCATCTGAGGCTCTGGTGTTTCTAGCTAACAGTCACTAACAAAGGAGATGCATTTCCTTCAAGGAATTTCACCATTTACACATCTGATGTTAATTCTTGCTGGGCCAAAACAAGAATAGGAATAACTGAATTTTTCAGTTTATGTTTGCTTTTTCCCAGGCCACAAAACATCCATTGACTATGCCACTTAAATTTACTGCATAGCAAATGCCCGCTTTTCTAATAAGTTAATAAAGTTGTTTCGTAAATAACAGCACGAGAAACTAAAAAAAAAAAAATAATAAAAGCAACATTCGGTTTCAATCTGATTATTTATTAAATATTTATCACAATATCTGAGAACTGAAGAAATTTGGTTGTCCCCAGTCGGTCATTCTGAGATGGTGAAGCCAGCAAAGAGATGGCAAGAGTGATATCTCCTGCCTCCTGGGAGTTATAAATCGCACTTTGAGACCGCAATTTGGATGCTTGCTTCTATTTCCCCATCCTGAGACAGGGCGGATATTTCTTTGCTGACTTGCATGGGAGAAAATGTCAATTTAGAAAGTGTAGTGGCAAATTCAGAAACCTGGATCGGCGGTAGACCTGCCCAGGTTTGAGGGTATTAAAAAAAAATGAGCTGTGAGCAAACCCCTGGCCCTGGGGAGGCAGGTTTTTCAGCCCCACAGCATCTGAGCCCTTGGGATGGTCCCTGGGATCCCATCTTTGCATTGGAGCACCACTCAAACCCCTGTGTCCGTTCACCTCACCCTGCAAATCGGTCGTGGAAGATGTTCTTGATGGGCAGAAAGCCTGGCTGAGCAAATACGCTCGTTGGGCCAGGAAGGGGAATAAAATGTGATGTTGATTACTATCTAAATATTGCCCCCCTTTGAAGTGAGCAGGTCTGTGTTTGGGGAGGATCGAATACTCTGTTCTCACAGTTTGAGGCACATCATGAGTTATTTTGTGTTCTTGCTGCTGCGAACATGATTTCCTTACAGCCTATTGCAAAGGGCTAAATAAGGTGAAGGGCAAGGGGGAGGCGTTGGGATACAGATGCCCTGTGGTCGGCAACCTGCTGTCTGGCTGAAAAATGCCTACGGTATAGCACAACACGGCCATCGGCTGCTTTCCAGTGGAGCTCTGGCTGGCGAGGGTAGGAAGGTCCATCTGCCTTCGGTGTCACCTTCTGCACCGTTATCTAGTCAAGGCAGGACCTGGTCCAGCAGCCAGCAAAAGAGTGCAGGTGGGATAACTGTCCAAGAAATCAGTCCTCTTTGCTCCTTTTTTTGAATTTGAGAAAATGAGATTTGAGATGTATTTCTGCCTGGGAAGGTTTTATTCTTCCCTTTATTCTCTGTCGGGCAAACAGTGGGGTAATAAAGTCATGACAAGAAGACTTGCACACAGGAGGAATCTGGTCAGTGCTGTATTCGATCCCTGCCACGTGCACACAGTGCCGTGGATTTAAAGGGTGTATTATGGAAATCAGCCTCCTTTTCTTCTACCATTTGTTCAAATTTTCTTCTTTTTCCCTAAGCATCTGTTACAGGAAGAGTCAGTGGGTGTCGGTGTCATTCAGGATCAGGCCAGGACAAGCAGGGCTCTCCTACGTCAGTGCTTTTCAGGGTTTTACCGCATTTGGATGCGGCGCCGAGTCGGAGATCTGCGATGAATTGTTCTTCCGCATCTTCTTTTTGTGCCACTGAGATATAAAACAGAAAGCATCAGCCTGCAATAAATTCACAGATGTGTTAAGTAACACACAATGGAGGTCCTTTCAGCAAACTGTCAAAAGGAAAAGACTGTGCTGGGAGTAGGAAAGGGCAGGCTGCTCCTCTGCCGAATTTAGCAGATTTAATTTTACATCCGCTCCCCAACCTATTACAACCTCATTTATCTGTTCCATCCCCATCCCCTGTCCTGCCTCTGCTGCAGGCTGTGGCTGAGCTAAGGCGCACGTAAGGACAAGGGGCTTCAGAGGTGCTGGAGCTGCAATAACAAGGCTTGTGCTGACAAAAGTTTCTGAGCGTTTAAGGGCTTTGGCAGGTATCGTAACAAAAAGGAGGGAGGCTTTCAGCTCATGCAGGGACCGTTTTCTTAACCACAAATAAATCAGATATTTGGCATTTTCTGAGCTGCCGCCCTCCAGAAAGAACAACATATGACTAGCTGTATCAGGATCAAGTGTAACGGATGAAGGGAAGAGAAAGGACACATCTATGGCTCCAAGCCTGCAGTAAGCACTTCCATGCCATGCTGAAGGCTTGGGCTGGTCTGCCCTCAGCAGAGCTACTGAAAGATATGCTTTTTGTGGCCAGAGACCATGTTGTTCTGAATATGAAAACGCAGAGATAGAGAAAGGGTCTTTATTTACAAGTGTTGGAGCAGAGAGGTTTCAAACCACGTCTCTGAGCCAGCGCAGATTTCTGTGCTGGGGCTGGGAGCTGAGTGGGAGGTCAGTGGTACTGGATATGCTATTGGGACTGGTCCACCCACACTTTGCCCCCGACACTTCTGGCCTCTTTTTCACTCTTTGCCACTGGGAGCCTGTGAATTATGCCTGCATAAACCCATAGAAAATAGAAATTAAGCAAAATACAACTATTCACTTATCCCACTCAAGCTTGATCCTCAACCATCTCTTCAAATGTCCTTTTGGCAGAGCTCATCTAATTTGGAAAGTTGTGGGGCACAGAGCAGGCGATCAGGGGGAGGAATGTCACAGTGCCAGCTCCCCTTACACAAGCAGCAATAAGACCCTCCGTGTACCCCCAGTTGCCTGGGCTGGCAAAGCCCGGAAGATTTCTGGGTGCATAAATGACTTTATCTGCAGCATGTGCAAATAACTACACCCACTGGTTCTGGTTTGGGGTATTCTGAGAGATTTCTGTCTGAAAAACGATCTGAAGAAGGTTCCCTACAGGAGGTTCCATAACAGGAGCCTCCCTCCAATTATTCCTACATACTGGGACAACAAACGTTCTTAGCTGGGAGCCGTGCCACTTCCATTCCTTCCATGCAGAAATAAGGGAAAGGTTGAGAACTGAGGCTGTGAATCCCTGGTTTACCCCTGTAAAGTAATAATAGCAGCATCAGTAATAGCTCTTAAATCAGGAGGACTTGCTGCAGCCTGCTCCCACGAGGCTTGCATGACAGCATTTAACGTTCACGGGAATGACATGTTCCCAGCAAGAACATTCTCATTTGCATTATGGCAGGACATGGAGACCCAAGTTAGATTTTGAGTGTTGAGCAAACCTGATGTGACAACATCAGCCTTGTTTCCATACTGTGTTTAGTCTAAGCTAACCCTTTTCAGACCCTCCTCCCTGCTCCGAATGAAAGCTTTGTGAAAAGGCACGCGCAACGCAACGGCCGGGAGTAAAAGGATAAAAGCAAGAGAGAAAAAGAGGCAAAAAGCACTTGAACATTCATTGGCTCCAGAATTCCTGTAAGTCCTCAGTCTTCTCCATTTTCTGACAAAGGTAATGAGATTTCAGGCTGCTCTGTTAATTACCAGAATGTGGAATGAACTCTTATATGAGTAACATCATTGACTATTTTCAACAAATAATAAAATCAAAGTCAGGTTACAAATTCGTTATGTTTTTCTATGCAAACACTATGCCAAAGCACAGTGGTTTTTTAACACATGGGTAAGAGACAAACTGACACGTGTTGTGTTAGCCACAAAGCCAGTGGTAAGTCCAAAGTAGATGGAGAAAAATATCATTATTAGACCAAACTGATTGTGCAAAATGATAAAATTCATGTTCTTATGAAACTTCAGCCTCCGATTTTGTAAGGCATCCAGAGTTTAGATCCAAATCCCTTTACAGCAGATAGAAATGGCTCATTAACTCCAACATGGGCTTGGATCAGTCTCATATCTGGGAAACTCCTTAAAACACTGATGGGATTTTACATAAGTACAACCTACAGAATTAATTTTAGTGTTTTATTTGTATACTTGTGTAGGTAAAAGTTGAAAAGTAAGGAAGACGATCTATTCCCAGGGGATAGGACTATAAGGAGAAAATTGTATCCTGATAGAAAACAATTATTTCTCCTTGTAGGACGAACATTTCAAATCAGAGGACCAACTTAATGCACTTAATGATTTTAGGAGCATAAATCCCACAAGATATCACTTTTAATTTAACTATATACCTTTAAAAATGCTTCCCCTAATTATAAAGCCATTCTTATGGGTATGAAGCATGCATATTAGGTATACACAAAGGAAGGATAATGTGCTATGCTCATTAAACCAACCAGAAAATACTATACGTTTTAAGGAAATAATTCCATGTGTTTTCTTTGTGTTCAGCTTGAAGGTTACTTAGCAATCATTTTAAATACAGGAAATTATAAGCAAGATTATTATTTCTAGGCTTTTTTTTTTTTTTAAAAAAAAAAGGGGTTATATATCTTCTACTGCAAGAAATATGCCATTAAATACAGTAGTGTTGTAAAAATTGCAGACAACTGATATTAGCTTCGTAATAAAATACAATGCAATATGTTTCTGCTTTTCATAAATAAGTGGAAGATAGAAAAAGTTTTCACTATTAATGTTTTTTTTTTAAGTACTTTACTGTGATTTTTTTAATGGCACTGATATCTGCAGTCTCGGTGGCGATATAATACCTTCACGAGCATTTGCATCACTATAACACACTAGTTGTTAATGTGGCTTTGTACCGAGAAGAATATTTTATCAAGTTCAATTCCTTTATCGTGGCTGTTCGTGTGTTCTGTGATTTACGACCGACTTTGTTTTTCAGATTGGGAGTTCTGTGTTTCAGAGAAATATTTCGCCGGTGTTGTTATTCGGCTTTTACCTTCCATTTCAGTGCTAATGTGCTTTTAAAGAGTACAGCTACAGAACAGAAATAACACGTAGTTTTTGAAAACTATACAGCCTTGTGTAGTACACATCCATCATCATCTCCCTGCTGCTTTATAACCACTAATGTTATTATCCCCTTTTTTCACTAGGTAGAAATATTAATGCGATATCATTTCCCCGCTTTTGCAAAAATCTCTCTCATGTTGCTTGTTCAGCGGATTAAAAAAAAACCCCAAAGTCAATAAGTAGCAAGACCCCCACTGAAACCCCACGCTCTGCCTTTCAGCTCCGCAAACTCACAAAACAAGCTTCAGATTTCACCCTTGTTCCCTGGGTTTGCTTTAAGCTGCACCGAATTTCAGAAGCAAAAGTTCTTCCCATCCCGCACTTTCCCTGTCAGAGGATCCACTATGTTACGGCTGAGGCGGATCTCAAAAAACAAAAACCCACCTCAAAACCATGCAAACAGACAAACTGATTAAACACCAGTGAAGAAAAAAAAAAAAAAGGTCTTAGACATCAGATTTCCTGAGCTTTTTCCCCCTCTCTCGCTGCACTACTTACTCGTAATTACGTCTGGGGCCATTCCTTCCTATTCCACAGGATAAACTGGAATATACTGCTCGGCAGTTTTGTCTCTAGCTCTTTAAACACTAGAGACCTTATAAGCAAACAACCGGGTTTTTTTTTTTCTGCCTGTTATGAAATTTTAATGATCTTCCAAGGCTCTCAAAATCAAACCAACTTGCTACCCTCCCCCCCCCCCCCGGCCTCAACAACTTGGCTTCTTTATACCCTTTGTTTCAGAACTGTGCCCAAACTAAATATACTAAACCAGGAGGGAACTCTAGCTTTAAAATAAGGGTTAAAGTGGCCCTTGTTTTCCTGTGTCTCTTCCCGTTCCCGGTAAACTGCGGGATTACGCCTGGAAAAAGCAGGTTGGGGAGTGGAAACTGGAGCAGAGATGCGGTCTCTGGACAGAGAGTCCTCAAAAGGGGTTTCATGGAGGGGATGAGAGTGCCAGCGCCAGCGTGCGCCAAACAGCTTTGTGATGGATGTGTTTATCCTTAAAACTAAGCTCCCATTCAAGGCTGGACTAGCCGGGCTCGGGCAGGCGGATGGCAGGAGAAGCGCACCGGGCAAAGACGGGGTGTATGTTAAGGCGCCTTGTTTAAGCACTCCCCGATGTGTCAGTGAGAAAATTTGTACTAAAAGCGATCTGTAGACCTTCAGGATCACCATAAGGGATCCCAAAAAGGGCTTTGTTTCTCCGGGAGAGAGGACAACCTGTGTCCACAACCTTCCTCACCTCTGGGCTCGGCGGGACTCAAAGGACCGCAATGTACTAACAGGGAAGCTACGAGGAGATGATAAATGCCGTAAAATAAGTAAAACGCCTGGTTAGTCCCGGTTGCTGGAATGTATTTTCTCAGCTCGGTACTTTCCTGGAGATCATGGGTAGTACCCCAAAACTTTGCCAAAGGTATCTTTGAAGTTCTTGTCGATCGCTTTCACTCTGGTACCTCCAGTTTCACAGTATTTGACTCCTCCGTAACACTTCACGGTCCCGGTCCTGCATTGCTCAGACATAGTTGGAAATTACAGCCTGTCTGAGCATTCCCTAATTTATGCCAAGTGTTTTTAGCCAGAGGAGCTGTTTGGAGAGCTGGCTGAGAAGCCTTAAAATGCTGTTTTGTACCCCTGAGATATGGCAAAGCAGTCATTACAAGCGGAGTTAGCAGGTTGAAGTCCAAATTGCCTCATTCCAAAATTTGATGTCCGAAGAGCACCAGAACAAAATGTGACCTGACTGGAGGCTGGTAGGAGTTAAACATCCCTGTGACGACGCGCAGAGCCCTCTCTGCTTCCAAAAGGCAGGTTTTGGAGAAGGGAGATGTGCAACACTTCATGTGATTAGTAGAGATATAGAAAGTGTAGGAATTGCACAACTTTCAAGAGTATTACGTTGTCTCAAGATGAGGAGATCTGACTTAACTGTGCTTGATTCCAGAGCAGAAAGATGCTTGGTGGCTGTCCTATCTCCATTTTATTGTCTTCATCAGTCCATTGGTGTATGGATAGAGAAGAAGAGAAGAAATAGCTATAAGAAAAGTTGAAGGGAAGCATTTGAGGGAAGAAAGAGAGGAAGAATTAGACGTGGTAGCGTAGGTCATGGGTTGGAGACTGGAGATTTGGGAGGTCTTGAAGAAGCCCCAGAGCATCCCTGCTGACAATATCTTAGGAAAAGCAAATGCTGCACCCCCATAAAGAGGGGAAGGGGGTGCAGTGCCGAATTGCCCCGGTACCCCCCTCATTTAGTATTTAACCCTCTGGAAGGGGACGGCACACAGCTGAGCGCCGCCGAGGGCTGGCCTGGGAACGGGGTCCGGGTTAGGATTCGCACACGTCAGTAACTCACTCCCACGGCCCTGGGCAGCATTGTTCTCTAAAAGCAGACATGTTTCCTTCCAAGTAGCAGACATGGAAAGAAAAACACACACAAAAACAAATCATCTCGTCCTTCCTACTCCGGATGGCGAGAAGCCCGCTCTCGCTTGTCACTGAAGCTTGAGGTGGATGCGATCCCAGTCTGACAGGGGACATGGGGGGATGAGGAAGAAGTCTCCTGAGTGCCTTTTCCTTGGAAAACTCACTCCCAAGGATGGCTGACCCTACCAAACTTTCTCCTCGACCTCCCCTGTGTGAATCTCCCTGTTACCAGCACATCTCAGCACATCTCAAAGGCAGGCATGGGATACTTGGAGGTTTTCCATATGTCAGACTCTTTCTGCTCTGTTGGGAAGGATCTGAATGAGCTCATGGTTCTGTCAGGCTTCCTAATATTTCCCCAGTGCAGCTCCCTGCCTCCCTCTAAGGTCTGGAGCTTGCCCAATGTCTTTCGGTGTTTTGGGGCTGCAAGGCTGCGGCTGGAAAGAAACAACTGCAGAAAGAAGCAGAAGAAGGCATGAACTATTGCACCCCTCCTCTTGGGGTGCACCCGCTCTGGACAACATTGAGGCACTGGGTAAAGCTCTGAAGATGAAAGGTGCTGGGTGTTTAGAAGGGGATAAACCCACCTTTGTGATAGGATCTCAACCACTTGTTGCCCTGGCTCGTTTATCTTTCCCTCATCAGCTATTTTTTTAAGCTTTCCCTCCTCACCAAATAATCAGCAAATTATAACAAGCTAAAAACATGGTTGGGCATCTGTCCTGCTGCTGGGGCTTTCGGCGGCTTTTAGATCATTAAACAGGTCTGGCTCTGCACAACCTGACAAATACGAGGTGAACTTTACCCCCGGGTCTGCCACCTTCACACAACAAGGGCACATATTCCACAGCTGGGGAGCTGTTATTCGACTCGGACTGTACCACAGGTCAGAATTTATGAGTTTGTTATTATTATGTTTGTGAGTTTTACGGCTGCACGAGTCCCGCGGGAACCCGCAGCACTTTCACTTGGCCGTGTCAGTCAGACATTCACAACGCACTGAAGAGGAAGCATTGAAAATGCTGGGAATATCCTGTCTAACACTGTCTCTCATCTCTCTGACCCTCAGGTAAGGGCCAGACTTTGTTTGCACCCAACATCGGAGGAAGCTGATAAAGGGCATAAGAGGAACATTGAGGGGGGAGCGAATGGCAGTGAACACTCAGCAGCGTTACTGCCAGACACCTCTGCTGCCCTGTTTGTTCCCTCTAATGACACATGTCCCAAATTTCCTGATCATAACAGTCATCATGTTGCGCTTGGTGTTTTATTGCCCTCTGATGTCGAGCCAGGAGCTTCACAATGGGAATTAACGTGATGTTGATGAGTTTAACCACTCCAGTTCATCTGCTGACTCCTCAGAGTGCTAATTGCTCAAGGGGGGGGCACAGAGAGGTATTTTCTTCTCACGTGCGCTGTGTAAACACACCACACTCTGCTCTGGTTTCTTTGCGAGCCACCAACAGCAACGATGACAACTCAAAAGCTTTGCTTTCTGTCTCGTGGTTTGTCAGCGATTGTTATCACTAGTAGGGTAAAGTATTTGAGGTGGGAGCCTTTTCCCCCAGTGTGCGATGGATGGATGCTGGTGAACATCTCCCAGGCTTCCTTGTGGGGGCTGCAGAGTGAGCAAACTTCTCTGCTGCAATGCAGGTTGTAAGGACACTGACACGGTGGCATCTCCAACTAGTAGCCGAGATGAAAAATCCACTGAGCAGGACCAAACCATCCAATGCTGTTAGCTGCCAGAAATCCTCCTGTTCAGTCATCTGATCCCCCTGCAGCACCATGGTCCTTCCCCACTGAGCTCCCACAGCCCTCAGGGGATCTTCACTGTTCAGAAAAGTCAAAAGCTTCCCAAGCAGCAAATGGCCTCACTCCCAAGGATCATCTCCCACCATCCACAGCCAAAAGCTGACAGTGGCTGTTTCTTCGCCTACATTTGGGACATCTGGACCAGGGAATAGGGTATCTGATGGAAGTCCAATGGAATCTTTGGCTGTGACACTAGCTTCTGAAGCCGTAAAACACCAAAGTCCAACTATCCTCAGAATTTTTCCCTTTTTCCTTCCTTCTCTGCTCCTTTTTTCACCCTCTCCCACACAGAACGGTTTCACACAGACCTCCAGAAGCTATCACTCTTAACAGGCATCATGTTAAAGGCCACAATGACATTGTATTTGACAAGATTTGGGGTTTGACATTCCTCACATCTGGATGCAGAAAATATTCAAGCAGTGTCATCCTTTCATTGTCTGTCCATCCTGGGCGAAAAAGGGTGTGTGGATATGTGCAATTACCATACCACAAACCTCTGATTTATGAACACACTATCCAACCTAATTTTACATCAATTATACATCAAACTTAGAAATTACATATAATGACAAATGCATAACTCCCTGGTATCCGATGATATGGTTATTCTGTAGCATAGGATAAACTTTCTAACCACATTTTTTTTTCCTTCTGTCTGAACAAATTATTCCCTTCTCCACCTGTCCACAGAATATATCATCTTAATTCAGCATACCTCAGCTCCTGCTGGGCAAAGGGAATGGGACACCAGCAAGTAAAGGCCAAACCAGGAGCACTTTGACCTAATAAGGCAGGCAACGCTACAAAGCCATCTACAATTGCCCTCGATTTTTCTCCAGGGAGGCAGGTGCTATCTATCCTCAGGGAGCACAAACATCTGACATGGCCATGACTTTGTGTTGTACCTTTCCTTCTCTGCTGCGTGTTTCTGTGCTAGGGCAATCGCTGGCCTCAGACATGCTGAGATTTTTGGCAGCAATTACCCAGAGCACCTACAAGGGTTGGGTTAGTGTAACCACCACCTGCCTTTGGTTTGTAAATCTGCATCTCCCTTCTTGGCCGCTCGTGCTGAGGATCACCCTCAAAGCTGGATGGTCTTCTGGGATGCGTGCATCAAAAACTATGCGTAGCCATAGAAGGCTGTGACTGATCTGCTTGTCTCGTGCCACTACAAGTCCCCAGCAGCTTGTGGGATCATGAGAAGGAGAGGAACGCCCAAGAAGGGAACAGTGCTGCTGCCAAAATGGCAAAGGGAAGGATTTGCCGAGGACTCGAGGCAGTGGTGGTGGGAGAACAGAAGAGATTCAGCATCACTGGAGTCTGCAGGGTCTCCCACATATGCCAGCAATTCACACTCTGGCTTTTACGAGGTGAGAGGAACTGCTGGAAGGTGTTTCTCCGGCTTGTCAGGGAGGCTCATGAGAAGCCCCACTGGTGAGGGCAAACTCTGCAGCCCCAGGGGTGAAGGACAGTGAAGTTCCTGGAGTCTGCACATGCCAGCCTGCAGAATGGGCAAGGGAAACATTCAGCACTGCTTTCACAGGAAATGTGATATCTGCTTTATTAAAAAACAAAAGCCCTCTGCTCCACTACACAAATGCTTCTCTATACTAGAATATCCCTCTTTCAGGAGCTTCTGAATAAGGCATCCAAGAATTGGAAAAGAAAAAACCTCACCCAAAAAAAGCAGAAGGAAGATGCAGATAAACTTCAGCTCCGACGTTGCAGGCAGCGGCTGAACAAAGGTAATCTGCTTTTCCGACACTCAGCAGAAAGAAAGGCAGAGCAGAGCAGGAAGGAAGGAGGCTCTGGTTTCACATGTTTCTTAATGAGCCCAATAGCACACGTGCCTCTTACAACAAGAGAACGCTCCATAGCCACTCGAATGCCTGCGTGTGGATTTGTGTGTACGTGTGATATATCAAGGCACTTCAGGGCAGACTCTTGTTCAAGCAGAGCTGACTGCTTGGGCATGCAAATTAATCCTTGTGGGCACTTGGATTTGCACTTCATACTCGCAGTGAAAGGTTATACATTTGTCTGCTGCGTGAGAAGGAGGAAAGGCAGTGAGTTGCTTGGCAGTTTGGGGTGACCTGGCGTTATTTTGGTCCTGGCACCCCCCAGACCCACTCACATTTCTTTACTCCTCATTGCATCCTGCGCAAATTCCTTCTGGTCTGAGAGTTTCCATTCTTGATCCCTGTCCAAAGGTGAGCGTTCGCTGCTGAAAGTTTGTTCTAAATTGATTCAACTATTTTTAAAAGTTGCTCACTGCTGAATAAATATACCTTTCCCCTTGCAAATGTATCTCCCTGATTTCCTCCTCCAAAGGGAGCAGCAGGGATATAGTAAAACTTTTTAGAAAGAACAGTCTGGTTGATACCAAGGGAGCTTAAATGAAAGAGAAACAAAGAAAGCAAACAGGATATTTATGGCAACTCTAGAGAGCTCTCTGTATGCAGCGATTAAAAATAGCCCTCAAATGAACAATATTGGCTTTCTGCTCTATCCTCAAATACAGAGGACAACCTTTGAAAGACTGGTATGCACATCCGAGGCTTGGGTGGGTAACTGTGGATGGGCAGGTGAAAAGAAATAATTCCAAGCACACTCTTAACCCATGTAAAAAGCAGTTTGACTTGGGCACCCACTGAATAACACACACTGATTTGTTTTTATGTGTAGCTTAATCATTCACCCCGCATTTCCTTGAAGAAAGCTTACAGTTTTTCATGGAAAAGAAAAATGGAGCAAAATTAGGCAGGTCCTGTGCCTTTTCCTGCTTCAAAGTTTGAGTTCCTACCCTTCCTTCTGAAAAACTGAGTAAACAAAATAGTCCCACAAGAAAAAATCACTGTAGCGATTAAATTTCTAAATAAATACAAGAGAAAAACCATACAAGATTTACATAGTTTGCAAGTGCCTCTTAAAAAGAAAAATCCCAGTTTAGGATTCACTTCTTTGGAGTGAATAAAAGTTGCTGCATTAGCAATTTTCCTCTCCAGTAAATGTATCCAAAAGTGTCCTACACTGCCCAAATGTTAATTCTTCTGCCAAACAAAAAAACCCAAACCCCAACTCAAAACAACTACTGTTTCCTTTTTTGTGTGCATTTGTCACTGATACAACCTAAGGTCTTCCACTGCTGTCAGAAACATGTTGAAGGAAAGTATTGCCTGAGATATATCTTCCTTAGACAGCTTTGTCCTTTCTGCTCTTTTCTCCAGCGAAGGTATCAAATACTGCTTTAGAAAGCTGGTTTGAACAAGTAAGCCAGTGTTTCAGCATTCATTCTATTTTTCCAGCTGAATTTAAAT
The DNA here is from genome assembly GCA_020746105.1 of Trogon surrucura. Taxonomy (NCBI): domain Eukaryota; kingdom Metazoa; phylum Chordata; class Aves; order Trogoniformes; family Trogonidae; genus Trogon; species Trogon surrucura. The sequence continues at coordinate 3,266,119 of CM036629.1, forward strand.
TTTTTTTTTAAACGCAAATGGCTTCATTAACGTCAATTTGCGGATCTGTTAAGATGTAGGTGGTCTGATGCCTTAAATATGACTGTACATTTGTTCCACTCCACCACTCTGAAAAATGCTTCGGAGGGATACGACGTAAGGGATTACCATCCAACTTCTGGTGGTTTTGGGTTTTTTTTTTATTTTCTTTCTGTGTTCAAAACCAGCTGTGTCACAGATAGCCTTCCCCTCCCTCTGCTCCTCTGACCTCTGATTCTGCAATCCTCTTGGATTCCTTCTGGGGAGGGCAAATATTCCCTCCACCTTCCCTCAGAGTTGTATGTTCCTTTAACCTTGGAACAAACTTCAGCCACTAAAAATAGACTCCCAGCTCCAAATTTCACCGACTTTTCTCGTGCCACAGCTGCATTTTGACATTCTGTTCTCCTCAGTGGATCACATGCACCATCCCTGCCTCCTTGCCAGAGCTGACAAAAGCACAACGTGTCACCAAAATTTTAAACAGGAATTCCAACAAACAGACCTTTCTGGAAAAAAAACCAACACCACACAACAAAACCAAAAAAAGCTCAACCCAAACCGACAAAAGGGCACACAGACAAGCTTTGTTGTATGAAAACCAATAGAGAAAGAAAATTCACAGGATTACAGACTCACGGAAACTAGAAATGGAAAATTGATTAGGTCATCCAGGCTGTTTCTTTACCAGTTCTGCCCCTGTGGCATCGACTGGTTCAAAAGTCCTAAATGAGAGACCTCTTACCAGCATCCAAGAAAATTAGTCACAATCCAAGATATCTCCCAGTATTTCTTACATTTGGACTGAATTCCTTCTTTCAGAACAGCATCCCATCCCTTCATATCATGGACCTCCTCACCACCAGTCTCTCCATTTCATCTTCACGGAGGACTTGAGATATGGAGACTTTCTCCATGAGAAATGTTTGTGTTAGTTTCCCCTCCATGAATACTTGTAGGGTAAAATCCCTGCCCCGTGTTTTATCAAAAAGGAGGCAATTAGGATAGGTTAGCTTTCAGCTTTTCCATTTTCCTTTCCTTTTAACTGTTCTTTATCCTGATAACTCCTTTAGATATCAAAATCAGTCAACATTTTCCTGGTAATGAGGTTATTCAAGAGCACCACAGTGAGGAAGGTGGTGAAGAAAAGCATATTTGAAATCTTAAGGCAGGCGGGTGGTCTGGTCTGGTGTGGTTAAATGTGTTCTTTCTGGGTTTTCTTGCCACTGGGAGAAAATCCTCAAGGCTGATGGCCCACAGCTCCAGTTGAAACCGTATGTATCAGCATCCTGGTAGCACCATATATCACTTTCATTTGAGAACTGTCCTCACAATCCCTTCTTGTTCCTGATCAATACTTCACTATGAATAAAAGTGAACAGAACAAATGGAAAAGATTTATTAACCCTGCTGATATGTTAAAAGCATTCTGTCAAAGAATTTGAAAAATGCTTCTCATATTTAGTGTTCAGAGACAGAAAATCCCTTCTGAGAAAGGAAAGGTATGTAAAATACATCAGTACCTCCATGTGGAAATCCAGACCTGGCTCACTATATACATTACTGATGAATAGGTATTATTGAAAACTGCATGTGGTTCTTAGCAAGGAGAGCAGCCCCACACAAGAATGAGAAAGCAATTGTCAGCACTCAAGGAGAAACACTGGTCACATCTTTAAGGGAGAGAATGGGAGGCTTTAATATGGTAAAACACAAGATTAATGGAATTGGGAGAAGCTGTTGACAGAATTTCTTGAGGGGAATGAAATTGGAAAGTGATACTTGTTGGGACGCGGCCCTTGGAAATTTGCAGCAGTCTAAAGCCATATCCAGATCTACTCACTGTAATAAAAGTATGGTCTGAAAAGAAATGAGTATTCGAACCGCATGTCAGAAAGTCACTGCTGGAGCATGATTCCAAAAAGCACGTTGCAATGCAGCGAATGAATCACAGACCACAGGGCACATAACATACGCTAAACGAATCCAGCATGATGCACAGCTCTGCAGGGCAATCATCACCTTCAGCATTGTCATCAGAAAGCAATAACCAGCTTCAGCGTGCCACCCTCTTTCAAAGCATTTCTCGAAGGTAAGGCCAACATGCGGTGCAATTAGGGATGTCTGTAGAGGAAAGAACTCCTCCAGCCAAATGACTTTCCAGTTTGTGCCTCTGGAGTTTACTGGACTAGTATAAAAGGAGTAGCCTGCAGCCCAGGTCAGACTAACGTGCTGCTAATGGGATGGGGGAAGAAATGGGAAAATATGTCAAAGAACATAGCGCTTTTGCACGCAAATGATACGCTGGTAATTTCTTTGCAATGTTTGCAGCGTGAAGGAAAGGAGCATGGCAACACTAAAACATGAAACAAGTTCATGGCCAGGAGTTTGAAGTCTTTTTTTCTTCTGTGCCTGGCCAGGAGGCAGGGAGTTTTATTGGAAGCAGACACAGTTTCCATGCCTTTGTCAACTCCAGATTAGACTGTTCTTCTGGAGAACACCTTTAATCAGCTGGAAGCTGGTCAACCCACTCCATGGGTTGAGTTTGTCACTAGAACAATAAAGTAACACCAGAGGCCTGGGAGCTGTGCTCCAGTTGGAGTTCTGACGTTTAAAGCTCTAGATGGCTTAAGCAATGCACTTCAAAAAAAAAAATAAATATGTAATTTCTGAATAAAGGGAAATGAGTAAGGCTTTCTTCATAAAGAACCTTCAGCTTTGGAAATAACTGTCCCTAGTCTGGATGGAAACACCCTCAGATGTTGACAGGAAATTGGAGTCAACGGGCACAATGCTCATTGGTGAGAGAGTGGTCGAGATCTTGAGAGAGCTCGAGGAAAGTAGACCCTTCCAAGAGCAGATCCCTCTCCTGGGACACTGATGCAATACCTACTCAAAGCTAAGAAGCTATTTTCTTACTGAAGGGACAGCATTCGCCACTGATTGTAGGAGGTCTTCCCTGTGAGGTCTTCCAAACCTCTCGTGGCTGTGTTGAACCTACCCAGACTATGAAAGCCAAAACCATTTCAGGCAAAGCAAGCACAGCAGTAGGAAAGTCAGCTGGAAACATACTTTAAAAAAAATTTCGCAACATAAAATGAGTGAAGTTTGGTCATTTCTTCCACAGAACTAGCCTGGAACTACCAGGGATTATAGCTAGATGCTACATGAAAAGCATCTTACTGTGTTTTACGTATTTTTGGCCTCTTTGTGGAGTTGGGGAGGAGGACTACGAGAATGCAGAAAAGATGTAAGTGTAAATTAGTCATCTTTCTTACCTGCTTGTTTTCCTAAACAGAGTCACATTGGAAGAGTTCACACTGAAAGGTATTTTCTGCCACTGTGCTGATGTCAAATTCATAGGTATGTCTTTATAATCTAGCACCTAGGAACACCCAGCCAGTTGGATCAATTCGGGGCAGAGTATTCCAGTAAGTCCTTCAGAAAACAGATGTCAGGTCATGTGTTGGAAAGGCTAGTGAAGACCTCCCCACCACCACAGTTAGAAGAAGAGGCTATTTTGAAGAGAACAGAACAAAGCAAAAGATTGGGGTTTTTTTGTGTATTTTGTTGGGTTTGTGATTTTTTTTTTTATTGGTTTTAAACTTAGAATTAAACAGGGGATGCAAAAAGCAGGGGGTGGAGAAGTATCTCATGATTTGGACAAGTGGCTCTGAATCTTGGAACAGGTATTACATTTGGTCTTTCACTGTCAATGTAGGCTAGACAAGATGAAAAATGCTATGGAAGAAGCATCTGTATCCTTTGAAGGACAGAGATGTGTTTTCTTGAAGGAGCTCAAGCTTCATTTTTATGAGAGAAATAACAGGTGAAGAAGTAAAACCGTTAAGAGACAGAAATTCTCAACGGAGTATCAGATTTTCCAGTGACTCTTCAGTCTCCCATCACAACTCCTCATCACTAAGACAAAATGCATTAATACCGACCTTTCAGGGTCTTTTCTGAGAGAAGATCTTTTCTCATGGGCTAATTTCACACACCAAGTTGTCAAAGTGGGGGGTGAACTCTCTTCCATCTGCTCTCCCCAGTTGCGAGGGGCTGCTGTGGTTCCACATAAGGAAATGTTAATTACACGATCACATTGTATTTTTTCCATACAACCCCCTACTTCATTCAAAGCCTTGGATGGAAAGTACAGCGGGAATGAATCCAGGCTGTGCCTCAAAATGGACTAGTTTTTGCAAGTCTCGCCTCTTTTTTCACAGTAGTTGGAAGGGGCATGAACTTGTAGCAATTGGATATTTAAAGGCTTTATAAAATGGGGCCAATTTAAGGTTGCTGGGGTATTCTGGATCCAAGCACTTCCTAATCTTCTCAGAGCTTGACTTTACAACTTAAACATTCCATAAATGCTGATTTTAGATGTGCTGCAGAGTTAAAACAAGGCTGGCACTGTAGGGGATTGTCATTTGGTATTGTATAAAAAGTGTCAAAGAAAAAGAGCGATTATTTAGGATAATCTACAGGGATTATACTGAGCGGTGAAAGTTAGGATTGACTGTCATACTTTGCTGCCACCCTAAGACCTACAAGAGAGTATTTATACAAAGTGGAACCCGAAGGACTTGAAAAACTTCATTGTATGAAACAGTCCCACAAAGACCCCATTAAAAGGTAGAGAGAAGATGTGTCATATCTTCATTTTCCTCCTCAGATATACAGGCGTATGTAAGTGCTTTGATCTCTATGCTCCTTCTGATTTCCAGGTAAAAAGTGCCTTTTGTATCCCAGGCACTGAAAGTCCTACTCCATTCAGAGTGTGAAAAGCCATCAGGATCTGCAAGAATTACAGGAGCAATTAATCAACCACCTCAAGTGCTCTCAGTGAGCTGGGCTTGCACCAGCGTTGCCTGCCAGGTTCAGCCAAACACGTATTTGATCTGAATATGCTGCAGCAAAACCCAACATTTGTGTATGATTACCCAAATTACAAAGCCATTTTGTAATATGCCCATAATGAATTAAATGGAAAAATATGTACAATAATGAGGCCTTTATTTTCCAACTCTTATTCTCTATAGCAAATGAATAAATGGAACGATTTGGGCACCAAAACCTCCAGTCCACCTTGCCCTAAACAAACTATGGAGTGATTGCAGAAATGAAGAGGTAATTAACTGGGAGTTAGCTCAACCAGCTGCTCTCTGTATTGCTGTGGCAGACGAAGCCTTTGGCAACTCGGTTTGGTAACACCCCTCAGCAATTTTCAGCGTGTCTTTTCTCAGAGTCGTGAGCGTAGCCAAAACCCCAGGAATCCACAGGTTTTTAAATGATCAAATCCACAATTTCGCCTGCCTGTCATGTTCATGCTGCAGATCTCTTAGAATAAGGTTTACAGCACGTCTTCTGGATTTGATTAGAAGAAAATCTGTACTTCATCTTAACTCCTCCACTTTTTCTGCCCGAGACCTGAGGAATGCAATATTGGCTTCTCCCTCAGCAAACTCCCACGTTTGTAGCAAACATTATTGAGCTGGGTTTCTATCTGGAGTGCACTATTTAAAAATGTTCTTATTCCCGCCTGAACACCGTGGCATTTGTAGCACTAAAAATTTATATTAATTCATACATATTACTATAAATGATATATATATTTCATAGTTTGCTTTAAGCTTGGGAACCTATCATGCTCCAAACTGCACTATATTCCAGGCTGATTCCAGATTGATTTTGCACACTGAATAAAGGTATACTCATGGCAAATTCCATCCCTCCACGCAGAATATAAAATATAGCTGATTAAGTAAAAAAGCTTTACTCATTTACATTGACTTCTAGAGATTCCTCAAGGACTTTCCAATTTGTTTAGACGTCAATAAAAGAGAATATATTCACTTGTTGTTTTTTTTAAATGGTACACATATAAAGTAATAAAAAAATACTAAGCAAATTGATTTGGAACTCAAAATCCATAGTCTATGACAAATTAATCTCTCCCGCTTGATTTTATTATTTTTTTCTGTAATACATTCAGACTGTTGAACATCAATGTTCCAACAAATACAAGCATGAGGCTTTCAACTAATGTTAAATCTCTTCCCAGCAAGTCAAAGGAATGTTTTTCTCCTGAATTTCTGCTGCATTAATATAATAATTTGATCACTGGCATGTAATCAGGGTTTTGAGAAGTTGTGTCATCCTCTATCCTAATATTTTACCTGTTACATGATTGGTCTCAATTAAACTTCCATAATCAAGCCCCGTATCACCACCGATGTAAATCACATCTCATGTGCATGGAGAGCACGGCTGAGAAAATTTCCCACACGAAAAGCTGCAGACATGTTGATTGGGAGAGACTGCTTTGCTGTCTGCTGATAATAGCCACTGGAAGTGAGCGGAAGGGGCTGAGGGGTGATATTAACAAAACGCAAACAGATAAGGAAAGAAAAATGGGATATGTTTATCATTCCTGGCAGGGATTCAGTGTTCTGTGCTGTACGAGATGGTTTAGATTCCAGGAAACCTACTGCATAGGTGTAGATTGCCCTGAAAAAACAGAGTTGGTGTCTTTGATTTTGCTTCTCATCGTATCCAGAATATCAACTATTTTTCTTTCTTCAGGTGAACTATCCAATGGGGGGTCCTGAAGTCGATGGAGGCTTTGGTAGCTCACTACTCAAATTTTAATTTAAAGGCAATGGTCACTGAAAAAAGATCCCCCCATATCTGCGACAGAATTGAGACTGAAAATGGTTTTCATTCTACTATTCACATACTTTTGTGCACCTCGTTCGTCTTGCTTAACACTTAGGAGTCCTGCTCAGGATCACTCATTAACTGCTAGAGATGGTGTTAGCATGGAGCTGAAAAAGGTGACCTCCAAGGGGTTTTCTGAAGCTACTAGTAAGAAAACAAAAGGGTAGACATACCCTTTAAGCTTGGAAGATCCTTAAACTATGCTGGTTTGCAATGAAGAACTGCTGTTCATTGATTATTCCCCAGTTGGAAGATTTAGAAGAATTAAAAATGTGCTAATTGCTTTAAAAAATAACTATTTATTTATGGGTGTTGCATGAGGGGTCAGGTTGATTTGGTGGTGAATATTCAAGGCAAGTTCCAATTCCCATCACGTCAATGACAAAACTAATTACTTCAATGCAACCACAATTTCATTTCTATGCAGTCTGATTTTCTGGTATCAATTAGCCAAGAAGGTTTTCTGCATAAATCTCAGTTTGATTGTGGTACAAATGCTACGTAACTCAGGATTTCAGGTTTGCCTGCAAAAATGAAAGTGAAACTCGACTGAATCCACATGATTTCCTCCAATTTTGTTATCCAGGTCCAGTCTGCAACAAGCCTAGGACAGTTAGTTGGAAACTCAAGAACGGTCCTGATGAACCTTGGTTGACTTTTCAGTTTCAAAAAAATCCCAGATTAGGGCAATTTTTACCTGGTTTCCAGTTTCATAGGTACAGCTGGTTGACATTTTTCAAATAAAACAAATCATGAACACTTGGCTTTTCTCCAAACACTCATATTTTTTAACCCAAAAAAAAAAAAAAAAAAAGATAAAATCATTTTTTGGCCTCACTACCTTCTTTGGAAAAAAATCAAAAAAAATTTTCAAGATCTAAAGGGGGAAAAAATAAAGACCTTCTCAGTGGCCTGCAAAATACATCTTTTGTTTATTTCTAAGCATTTTTTGGGTTCGTTTGCACAGCCACAGCAAGTGTTTTGACTGGTTCCCTCAGATCGTTGTGTGCTCTAAATATCCCTCCATTCATAACTGAAACGTTTTGGGTTTGATTTTCCAATGACAAAACCAAAAATTTTCTCCTCCTGGTCATCATCTCACAGGTTTTCTGAGGCAATAAAAAATGATTTATCATAAACCAAACCAGCCTGAAAAACCTTATCACATTTGCAAATGCCCCAGCAAATCTTTAAACCCTGCTTTTCACCCTCTGCTTTCAAAGAAAGTTTTCCTAAGTATCAATCAGGAAGGTCACGGCATATCATCGTGCGTATCTTAGGCAAAGATTAGTTTCCATTTCTTGAAGGGTTCATTTCAGATTATGTAACAGATGCTGCTGAAAATCCAAAAGGTGTAATAAATCACCTGGTCCGACCTTGAGAGAAAATCAGTTGAGCGTCCGCAGGCGGTGGAGAGGAAGGTCCCTGTGCTGCACATCTCCCCAACTTGCGGTGACCGCGCTTTGTCAGGAACAACCTCTCCACCCATGAAATGATTCCTCCTCTTCCTCATTCTACAAAGACGGCAACCCGCACATTTTACGAGCCAGTGCTTGGACCCCCCCAACACGGGACTTGATCAGTGCTTCAGGGTCCAGTTGGAATATTTTTCACTTAATGAGTACTTTGTAGATGGTTGACACCTCGGCGAACGCATTCTCGAGAGCTGTTTTTAGCCAGAGACACACAGCTTAAGCTTTTCAACAGCTGCTTTATCTCCGCTTCTCACCCCTACCCCCACCCCAATTTAAGTTTAAGATGAGCCTCCACCCCCGAAGCCCATGATATCTCACTCCAAAGTCCTGTCAGAGCCACAACCAAGGCCATAAATTTCCCAGGCGGGTCACAGTACTCCCTATTCATTTACTGAAACATTATAAATGTGTCCAGGCTCCGAGTGAAACCTAATCCTGACATTCCCCGCATGGCGATTCCTGCAACTGATGGCAGGGTCATCTGGAATTACCATCGCTTTATCTGATTGGAAACTCATCACCTGAATTTCTACAGCGAGAGCTTGGTAACGCCTCGTAAAATTGAGCCCACTGTTATTTCAGGTCTGCTGCTTTAGTATAGAGCAAACGTCGGGCTGCTTGGTCCTGCCCAACCAGGGAGCAGCAGAGAGGAGGTGGCCGGGAGCGATCACAGAATCACAGAATGTCAGGGATTGGAAGGGACCTCGAAAGATCATCAAGTCCAATCCACCTGCCAGAGCAGGAATGCCTAGATTATGCTACACAGGAACATGTCCAGGCAGGTCTTGAATGTCTCCAGAGAAGGAGACTCCACAACCTCCCTGGGCAGCGTGTGCCAGTGCTCTGTCACCTTCACTGAGAAGAAGTTTCTTCTCGAGTTTAAGCGGAACCTCTTATGTTCCAGTTTCAGCCCATTACCCCTTGTCCTATCATTGGTTGTCACTGAGAAGAGCCTGGCTCCATCCTCCTGACACTCACCCTTGATATATTTGTAAACATTAATGAGGTCACCCCTCAGTCTCCTCCAAACTAAAGAGCACCAGCTCCTTCAGTCTTTTCTCATAAGGGAGATGCTCCACTCCCTTAATCATCCTAGTTGCCCTGTGCTGGACTCTCTCCAGCAGTTCCCTTTCTTGAACTGAGGGGCCCAGAACTGGACACAATATTCCAGATGGGGTCTCACCAGGGCAGAGTAGAGGGGAAGGAGAACCTCTCTCGACCTACTAACCACCCCCCTTCTAATACACCCCAGGATGCCATTGGCCTTCCTGGCCACAAGGGCACAGTGCTGGCTCATGGCCATCCTGCTGTCCACCAAGAATCCCAGGTCCCTTTCCCCTACACTGCTCTCTAATACATCTAAGGATGGCTCATAAGGAGGGGAGAAAGGATGAGAAGTGTCACCCTGAAACAAAGAATCATTGCAGTTCAAAGCATGGCAAAGCCAGAGCTCTTGAGGAAGCGACCAATACGTAGCTGTTGTGAAGCAGCATCATTTCACTGAGGCTAATAATTGATGTCCTAGTTTATCGTACATGGGACCCTCACCATGTCATATCTGAACATCTTCTCGTAGTTCACATGAGATCGCGTAACCTATGTTCTTCCTTTCTCTCATTCTATCCTTGAGGGAATTTGGATCTGAGGTGCAGGGTTTTTTTTTTGTTGTTTGGCAGAAGAATGGTTCATATATGCAATTTTTTAGGGTTTTACTTCTATTTCGCGCAGGGAAGATGAAAAAGCCATCAGAAATCACATCTTGGACTTCACAGTCTGGGTATAAACACCTGCAGGACAGCTACATTTTGAACTGCTGGACATAAACCCACGCTTACATACTTAAAAAGTTTTAAACACTACTTGAGGCCCTGTGCAGGTGCAGAAATTAGCTGCAGGTAACAGCAGACTGAGCTGCAACCCCTCCATCTTCCAGCGCGATGCTGTCTGTGCTTCTTCCATCCCTAGATATGAAACAGCAAGTGCCTCCGAGCTATAGGCTAAATAAACACAGCCCAGGAAAAGCTCAAACCAAAAAGCTTTGCTTCCAGCCAACATTCCTTCCCCCGTGCCAGCCATTCATTCCTGTAATATTTAGCGGATTGCAAAGAGATTTTGGATTTCCTGTCAGGTTTCTGTCCTTCAGGGAGTTAATTATGACTTGGGATTCAAGGAATGGGCTTTGCTGTGGTGCCACACTGGTGCACGTGTTGCTGCTCTGATCTATCGTTGTGTCCTTGATTTTCTAAAACATCCCAAGCAAGTTGCTGAAAAAAAGCAGTCAATTCACTCAGCTTGGCTGATTGATTGGGAGATGGGATGGGACAGGTGGTTTGATAACTTGGTCAGGACAGGTGGATGCTTCCTACACAGCTACAGGGACAAAAAGAGGAGAGAATGCAAAAAGCAGAGGTTTTAGTGCACTTTAGTGCCTCCACCTTGTACCCAGATCTTGGCTGGCCAGCTTCTGACCACAGAGCAGGGAGCAGGCTTCAGCCACCACCAGCCTTGGGGACGCAGATCAGCTCCCAGGATTGCCCCAGCCTCCCTGCATCACCTTGTGGGAGTCATTCAAACCATTTCTGTCCTGCAGGGAGTGCAAGTAGATGCACTTAAGCCTGTTTTCAATGAATTAGCGCGGGTGCTCCTGGCATTGACCGCTGAGCTACTTGCCCAAGTATTTACCCAGCTTCTCAGGTGGGTTTTCCAGCCATGCTGAATTCCGTTCTACTCAGTGACTGCCGTGAATACATACACTTAAATCTCTCTGTGAGTAACTTCCCCAGCTGTAAAATAGGGACAGTGTATCTCTACGTCGCAAGGGTGAAAGGAAAATAAATATGCTAAAGCTTCTAAGCAGCTTAGGCATTAAGAAAATGAGATACATCTGTGGCTCAAGTTTATAGATAGACCATTTGGATACAATCTGATTAGATTTATCCCCTAGTAAAGTATTGTAATTTCTGTAAGTTCAAGAATGTAACTTCTGTCCTGGTGAAGCAAAAATCCCTGCCAGTTCCTAGGCTGTGTCAGCTCCTGGGGAAACATCCGAATGAAGCAGCTGATCTGGGGAGCCCCACGCACTTGTTTTCCACCCACACTCACGCCCATCCTCAGCTGCAGGAGCGGTTTCCCACGCGCGGGGGTGACAGCTCGCCGGTGGCTCACCGCCGAGCTGTGCTCTGCAGATGCCTTCAAGCAATAGATATGGGCTGTGGATTCCCTGCAGCATTCCTGTCTCATTTCCCAGGATCAGTGCTTTGTGGGGCAGGACTGTGGCTTTTCAGGTCTGGTATCAAAAAAACCCACCAACCCCAGAAAACTGTCTTTTGCTGTGTTGGTGAACCTAACATGCCACTGCAGGGCAAAGGAAAATCTTTGTGAAGGAAATCTTTCTGAAAATACCACTGTTCACAACAGAAATGACCGATTCCTAGTGTTAGATTTTCCCTGGGTTTGCTGCACAGTTACCCAAAGTCACATCCTAGACAAAATGAATACCCATCAGCCAGGATCCTGGCGAACCTTTTCATCTCCCTCTTTTAGTGGTCCTGGTCACCTCCCTCTGGCTCAGCGTGGTCTTGCACTGCAATGGCAGCTCGGAAGCCCTGCTCCCACAAGCCACTCTCCTCACCTTCAGTTTAATGTTGTGAAGAGCAAACAAACAAATAAATACAACAGCATTGAGGAAGTCCCAACCATTTCCTCACTTGTCCTTGCCACAAAGACCCCACTGGCTGGTCTCTGTACCTCCCAAATTTCTATTCCGCTTCTCAGCACATGCAGAAACACTTTTGTTATCTTCACTATAATATTTCATATCAACTATGCCAGGATTATAGGCCGTTTGATTGCCTCGTGACAATTCACTGGGGTGGTCAACCTGTGGAATAGGAGGCATCAGCCTGGTATGTAATGACTCAGTCTGCAGCTGGGGAGGTATTTAGCGAAAAATATGACAGTTCAACCAAATCTGTTGGTCATCTCCAGCCTGCTGCTCTTTCCTGACACAGAATCATTGTTATTAGTGCTCAGACTGCACTTCTGTCATCTAAAGGCTTTGACACGGTTGAGAAGTTTATTGCAAATGATTTTTTTCAGAACATTAAGAAAGGAGTCATCGTCTGTTTGGGGAAAGCAATGTGTAATGAAACAAATTAACCAGAGCCACCAAGGGGGGTCATTGTCAACACTGAGATTAAGCTTCCAAAGGCAAGGACCACCTCTTTTTCTCTAAGGCCATGTGAAAAGATGGAACTAGGTTTTATTTGCAATTGTGTTTGTGAGCAGAGGGTGTACTTGAGACAAGTTTTGTGTCCTTAGATTGTCACAACTACATGAAAAGATCTCTGGAGAGCTAGACTTTGACAGCAGTAGTAAAAGGCTCGAGTGGTCTGTGAGTAATCAATCTCAACTCCAGAAATAATACAGTTTAGAGGATTAGTCCCTAATTGCTTTACCCTCAGACAAAAGCCAAAAGAATGTCCCTGTCCCAATCAAAGTCTCAGGCTAATTGATTAATATTATGATGTTAAACTTGAAAGGTTTATTTTTGCCCAGAAATTAGCTTGAATTTTGTTGCTTAAGACCTAGAGATCTGACCCGTGTGGTGTATGCCTTTTCCAGCTACATCAGCCTGATTAATAAGAGTATATTACTTATTGCTAAAACCTATTGCTTTTGTCTCTCTCCTGTCACAGCAACAACAAAATGTCAGAGTTTGAATCGCAGAACAAGCTCATAATCCAGATCCTCTGACATGCTCTGCTTGAGAAGGTGTTTGAGTGGGTACAGGGAGGTTCTGCCGAGGTTCAGGTATACCTGATAGCTGCAAAAAGCAGGAGAAATTGCCATTTTGCATGAACCTTCAGAAGCAGAGAGGTTTTGCCAGTTCATTTTTTTTCACTTCCCTGCCCTGTAAGTCATCCACAGTGAGGCCAGACAAATTCCCGCACCCACAACCATCCTGGAGCTGTCACTGTGTCCCCTTTGGGCGCTTTGGAGGAAAGCAGGGAAAACCCTTCCCTAGAGATGTCCCAAGGACTCATTTAGGTTTTCTCAGCAGCAAAGGCTTTGCTGAACTCCCACAGAGTTGAGCACACCGTAATGAAGGAGCTTTTAGCAACACTACATATAAAATCAGAGCAGGTGCTCCCAATAAAGAAATTCTTAGCCCTGCTCGTATTTATTTCAGTTCCTCTCCGTCTGGGCATAAAGCCACCATTTCAGTTTCAAGCTTTCCTGGCTTGCTGGAAAAGGTGAAGGATAACTTTTTTTTTTTCCTTTTTTTTTTTTTCTCCCCACAATAAAATGTGGAAACAGATTTTAACATCAGCCCTGGAAGAAGGTAAGGTGATTTGCCAGCGATACTTCTGAAATGAACTGCTAGGCCACCTAATTCAACAAAGTCTTCCAACATTTTTTAGGCTCCTCTCTCTCAGAGTGCACAGAAGACCGATTTGTCCCTTCAGAGGGTGGCATGAAGAAATCAAGTCAACTCCTGGTTATGTCCCAGCTACAGATTAATTTCCAAGATGAATACCACCTGCAGAAATTAGCCCTGGATCCAGACTCCAGCTGCAGGAATCAGAAAATGCATGTTTGAGCACATCTATTATTGGAATTGGAGCCACTGGTGATGGAGAGAGCTTTTGCCATTTGGGTTATATTGGGAAATACCTATTTAAATCTGCCCACTTTTTTTTTTTTCCTGTTTAAGCCTGTGAGATGCCCAGAGTCATGCATCTAGGAATAAAAGCAGTTCCTTGTCTTCTATATTTTCATAAAGAAGAAATGTTGCAGTGGAGAAAAAAAAAAAAAAATCAAACCAAAAAACAAACGACAAAGCACCAGCATGGAGGGTACAAGTCAGCAGAACCATGTTCACATTTTCATAATTCATGTGAGCTGCCATATCTGCTGAACTGCTTTGAGCCGCTGGATGAGTGTGGGGTGCAAAAGGAAGAGAAGAAAAAAAATTTAGATTAAAAAAAAAATGGTCTGCCAGGGGAGAGGGAGACAAACAGGCCATTCATGAAGGCATCACTGCAGCATTTTATAGCGTTTCACAGTGGCAGAGAGGAATCACTGGGAGCGCTGGAAGGAGGCTCCGTGTTGCTCACAGCATGGATCTTGAACTCTCTGGCTGGTTAAAAATTGATGCCTGCCCCAGCCCACGGCCAGGATCTTCAGGTGGAGCCCACCAAGAGATGCGTTGGGTGGGCATCTGAAAGTTGTCACTTTGCTGAAGTGCCCGGGAGTTCAATCATGCTGCTATTTTCATTATTCCAAACTCATTAGAGAGGAAAAAAAAAATAGGGTCAAAAATAAAATAACTTATACTGCCGTGAGACACCGTGTATGAACACTACCCTTTCCTAGTGTAGCTCTTCTTATGGTTTCCACAGTCACCAGGTTGGGTGGCTTGAAGGAAAATATTTCTTGCTTTAAATTATTTGAAAGATTTCACAGGAATCTTTCTCTTCTCCCCTGGAATGGACGGGCAAGTTACCAAGGCAATACTATCAGCTGGGAAAGAGATGAATATCATTTTGGTCAAATAATTTAGTAAAAGACATATTTGCAAAATCTGCCAAAAGCATTGTCCTATGAATTTATTCAACAGACTCCAGCCACCGATGGCTCTGGTGACAATCGAAATACTGCAATGCTTTTTTTCTGCCAGTGAAGCAGATTTTTTTTTTATACAACTGGTTCCGTGTTACTGAAAAATCAGAAACTGCTTATCTGCACACGTGAAACCTACCATTGGTAGCAGAACTAGCTTAAAACCCTCCCACAAAACAGTTAAATATTGCTTAAAAAATTTAATCGAAGTACTGAAAAAAAGATAACCTGATGCAATTAGGTGCAAGTTTAAAGCAGAATTAGAAGTACAGCTTGTGTCTCTGAACTCTGTCTTGTGTTCATCTCATTGCATCACTGTATTATTCAGACTTACACCTAAGCGTTGGTGTTCTTTTTATAGTAGCAGTGTACAAGTTAATACAAGAAGTCCGCACTCAGTAAGAAAACTGAGGGAACATTAAGTAAAGATATAGAAGCTTGAATAAAAATTAAGTAAGTCTAGAATTGTGATGAAAATATTCAGAAATTCAAATAGTCAGTGAATTTGGGAGATTCTAACTACAATCATCCCACTAACAGCACTGAAATAAAAAAGTGATTTATGTTCACTGATATACTTGTTTCCTTTGATGAGAGTGATGAACCACCACAGTTAGCCAATCTGTTTTTTTCCTTTTCATTTGCGTTTCCCTCCCAAATTCAGGCCAAATAAGACTGCATTTTAATAAAGGGATATTTAACTTTGTTATCTCATGCAAAGATTAGCTCAAAGGTCTACCCAAAACATTTGGCCTAGGAACTACACTTTTCAAGGTTTCAAATATTTTGCCATTGCTTTCTCTAGGGAAAAAGAAGCAAACCCACTAAATCCATAAACAACTACCCAAGCTGCTCTGATTTAGAAAAAAAGAAACTCCTTAACTATAACTACCAGCGTTTCAATACTTGACAACCTAGTCAGGCATCTTCAACTTTCTCACTAGCTGAAGTCTATGAAATTCTACCCCTTTTCGACAGCAGCTGCAGGAGGAAAAGAATGCCTCAAATTTTACCTGTATTACTGAAAAATCAGTATTTCCTTTGAATGCCACAGCCAAGCTCATAGCAGCAACCAAAACCCCATTCCAGCTAAATGCTACAAAACTTGTCTAATTTCACAGTGGGGGCAGCCTGGTCACCTATTTATAGCTTGGAGATGAACATTTGCTGCCATCCACATGGAAACAATTGGGAATGCAAAGTGGCTCACGCTGGGGCACAGCCCGACACACACTTGTTAATCCCCAGTTTTTTGCCTCCACCTGAAACTGGAAAGAAATGGTGATCACGCTTCAAGCTAAACATCTCCAGCTCCAATTAGAGCTGATAAGACACTGACGTGTTTCAGTTAAATAGCAAAAGCACTGTAAAAAAAAAAAAAAAAACAACCCACCAAAACAAACCCCAACCTAATTAAGTTTAATTGTTGTGCCATGGTTTAATCAATGTGGTTGGCAATTAAGTGCAAATTATGCACATAATATATTACAGATGTGGAGCCCTACTTTTGAGACATAGGGGTTATTATGGGATGTAGGAGAGGTTGTAGGGAGGGGAAGAAATTTGTTGCTAAAGTTGCGGTGGGGAATTTGGTTACCCAGGAGTGAGGCTATATATCTCTATCTGTCGTAGTATTTTTAACATTAGAGCTTATTCTATCAAGAAGCTTCTTTGTTGTTGGGCTTTAAACCAAGAGAAAATGTAGAAAACTCAAGCCCTAAAATATAGGATGTTGGTGAGATTTGTGATGGTTATTAGTTTCCTCGGAACTTGAGTAATACTGTAAACACAATAAACTCCAGTTGAAAGAGTCATTCCATTCTAACCCACTGTTTTTATATCTTCCCACATAACTTTCTCAAAAAAATTTCCTTTCTAGCTACAATTTCTCTTGTTTAGTCTGAGCTTTGAGGTGATTTTTGTTTCTTTCAAAGCTGAAATAAAATTAGGTTGGTTATTATAAAGTCTAAGACATGAGGAAGGAGATTGTTAGAATGGACTACCTTGCCCTGTATATGCTGCTGACATCAAATAAATAAATAGCATTTTTTGAAAAAGTGCTTATGAATTTTTCCTTTTGAATTCAGCCCGGAAACAGTAAAAAACTTTTTTGATGATGGGCAGTGAGGAAAAGTTTTTTAGAAACTCTGAAGAAATTTTTTTTGGTTAAAATTAAACGATTTCAGAAATCTGGTTTTGACTCTGCTTCAAGCATAACTGCAAAGAGAAGCATAGGACTGCGTGAGCATGCATGGAGCTCATTCACTTTGAGTCAGTCATTGCTGTTTTATTTTCAGGACTTGCGGATGTGTCATCATCCATGATACTGCTGAGGGAAGGACTGAGTAAAGTAGAGTAGTAGGATAAGAAGACAATATTCTTGCCAAAGAGGACTGATTTTCAATTTGTTTGAAGAAAAATGCAGTTATCTCCCTTACATTTGATCACCTGATGCTTACAACTGACTACATGATCATATCTCTTTGAGAAAGGGAAGTGAGAAATCCCATTTTATAAGTGGGGAAACTGAGGCACAGAGGGAAAAAGTGGGTTAGTTGTGGTTCTCAGGCAGTCTATGATGATGTCAGCAAGGCTTACATCTGAAAAACACTTTTTTCCTTCTCATATTATTTTCTCCTCTTTTTTACCTGAACTAAGTCAACCGAGCAGCCTATACACATAACATTACTTCTGTCGTTGGGCAGACTCCTGATTTTAATCCCTCTGTCAAGCTCTATAAGATTTTTTAGCTGGAATATGAGGTGTGAATAAAAAGAACTGTTAAAACAATTGGGGTCAGAACCTGCCCACTGGATACGAGAACTCCTGTGGACTTTAATGGGATTATTTGCGTGAATAAAAAGAACAGGGATACCCCATGGCTTCCTCATTTATTTCCAGTAAATGGAAACCTGGTGTTATATGACCAGAAGAAAATGAAAAAGAGGTGGTTGGAGTGTAGTAGTTCTCCAGTGATTTTTGTAGGCAACTGAAAAACCATGGATTTCCACAGAAATGTTCTTGTTTACTGACAAAACTCCCAAACCTAACACTTTTCCAATTTCTAACAACTGTTCTTCAGTTACTTCTGGTTTCTGAAAATCCAAGCATTTTCAGATGTATTCATATTTTTTCCCTCTTTTGGTTTTCAACCACTCCATCCTTACAGAATCCAGTAACTAAATCATCTTAGCAGAAATACAAATTTTAGCCAAAAAATTCAGTTAGAGAAAAAAAAAAAAAAAAAGAAAAAAGAGGCCCTTTTTTTTCTTCCAAAGAAACCCTGGAAGGCGGTTCAACTTGTGATAATAATTGTAATATCAGACAAAAGTTCAAGGCAAAATGTTGCTGCAGGTAGAAATGTGCGGATGCCGCCGGTAACGTACCCCAGCCCGCGTGGGGAAAGGTCAACGGGAGAAGGATCCCCATGCCCTCCTCGCTCTATAGGACAATGAGGTCCATATGTTCCGTGCGCTCCCGAGACCGTTGCGACTGGAAGAAGGTCAACGATGCAGAGTTATGGGGAGGAAAGTGAAAAAAAGCGAGAAGAGGCGTTCAAAGGCCAAAAAGCGAGGCTTTCATTTTAGATTCAATTTATCTTTCCGCCTCTGAAAAGGGCACGGAGGTTGGAAATTATGATTGAGTTTTTTTAATTTTATTAATGGCAGGCTTTGTGGTTGCTAGGGGAACTTGACCCAACCAGGGGGAAAAAGAAAAAAAATGGCCAAACACAGTATTATCAGGATTAATCTGCTGCCTTGAAATAGTTGGATCTCTCTCCATTGGCCTCACGAGTCCTTCCTGCTCTGCCTCAATCTCCACGACCACCTTGTTGACATGAGCCTACTGCTTAATCCTTGGAAGGAAACCTAACCCTTGGCCTCGGAGAGATGTCCCCGAGAGAGGGTAAGCAGAGTGCAGCCGTGCAGGAGGTGAACCCCACCGGAGCCGGCGTTCGAACCTCCAGGCGCTCGTTCCCGTCAGACAATAAAGCAGCGAGCGCAAGCGAGACGCTAATTTAACGGGAGGCTTGATTACACTGCGATAGGGTCCCGCTGCTTGTTTCCAGCAGACCCCTTTAGAGTATTAGTATTTATTACACCCCACATTATAAGGCACGGGGATTTGCTTCTGTAGGGCAGTTTGACTGAGCAATGAAACATAATGTTTCTTTTATTGCTCAATAAACACTGTTCTCCCTTTCACTGCCACTCCAGCCCAGCTTTTTCAAGCCCGTTAAGCCTCTAACACAATAATCTTACAGCCCGGCAATGATAGATCGCAGCTTCTAACCATTTTTGGTTACTTCTGAGGTGTCTGAGAGGCAAAATCTGTGGATAACTGTCTCTGGGAGTTTTGCGATCCCTACGTAAGGTTTTTTCCTTTGGAAAGGCTTTGGTCTTCTGGATGGCGATGTTCAATGGGTTCTCCTTATTCCCCCCCAAAAGAGAGAAGAAACTTGGTGTTGGTCTGAAGGACACGGCTGTAGAGCATCTGGTATTTTGTTTTCCCATCCGTGTATGTCCTCATGTGGCTTTGCATCCCATGATTTAACATGCCTGTTCTGGGCCAGGCCAAGTGCTGACAGGCAACCTCCCGGCATCTTCCACACTTCTTTGCCAACAACCCCAAATCTTTTCCTGTGACGTGCCCACCTCTGAGCTGTTCCCAACCTGGCCTTCTCCTCTGAGGAGACCAGTGTCTGTAGCATATTAATTGATAGTGTTATGAGGTGTTCAACCATCCCACCACAGTCAAGAACAAGATTTTCCAGCATTGACTTCCCTTCTGCATTAGTTAATGTTTGGAAACTTGGTACCTCAACGCTCCAGACTCCTGCACCGGCCTCTCATCACCTTGTACGGCTCCTGGTGTGCCAGCCCATTATCCCTCATGCTGTAAGGGGATACAGTGCTCACAAATACACCTCATTGCAGTAATACTGCAGACAGGTAGCATTTACAGCGGTGCAAATAAGCTATTTTAGACATTGGTTGTGTAGGGAAAATGATTAAGGACTTAAAAAACCCACCACACATCCTTTGAGGGCGTGACCAAACACTGCAGACAAGGATGACAGTGATTACTGGAAACTTCTAGAGGTTGCTTAACTTTGAATTGTGTTTTTAATTTCAATTTCGTATTTTACACTCAAAATAATGTTCTGGTTTTTGGGTTTAAAAAAAAATAAAATAATTCAAAGAATCACAGATCCCTGTGTCAGATTTTGCCAAAATCTTGCATGGGTTTGTGTTTAGTGTGCTTTGTCAGGAGGGTGACACTGGAAATCCTCTTTCAAGCAAGTGGCTCTTTCTCTGAAGTTCTCCTTGAAACATAACCTTTGATTTTTCCTTCACACTGGACCGTCTTAATTTTCTCTCCCCCTCCTTATTTTTGTCATCTTAAATAATTGCTTTTGATGACTCTGTTTCACATATTTGTAGATCACTTTAATGTCCCCATAGGTCAATGTCAAGTATGACTACAGTTAGTGGTTTTAATATTTTCTCTTTTTTCATTCCATGCAGCTCTCCCAGCAGGAATCTCATCCATACGATTATGTTTTATGATGCTGTCCCCCTCTTCTGCTGAGAGATAGGATTTTTTGTTTTCATTAAACACCAGAAGTATAATGATAGAATTACTGTGCTGTCTATTTTTCATACCTGCTATGACGCCAGCTGCTTGTCCTTTTTTTCTGAGATTATCAGGATACTGGATTTCTCTTTAAATGTACTTACACACGAACTTCTATAAGACTCTACCGCCATGTTTAGCTGTTTAAAATCATTTCAATAGTTCTCTATTTTAGAAGAAGTCATATTGGAGGAGAAAGTATACAATCAACATTAATATAATCCAGGAAGAGCAGACTTAAGTTTCCAGTAGCATGTTTTCTGGCAAGTGTAACATGGGTTTAACTTAAACAAATAATAAATAAGAGATTAAGAAATATCAGTTCCTGTAGCAACAGCTTCTCTCTTCACTTCTAAGATGATTTAGTTCTATGTAGGAAATTTTGTCTTCAAACAGTGCAGGTGGCTTTGCTCCTTTGATTGTCAAATATTTCAATCTCTCTTTGGGGGATGCTTGCTCGCATTTCTTCCTCTCTGTAATTAGAAATAGTGGTTAGAATCTCTCCATGGATCTGATTCAAATCCCACAGAGGTCGACTGGAAGATGGAATTGGGCAAGCCCAATTTACCCTTGAGCCCTTCTTTTAGTTTACAGGACTTTAGCCTGAGCTCCCAACCACTTTTCTACACAAATGGGACCTCCTGGACCTGAGATCAGCATCATCGCAAACACTCCTGCCCAGAGCTCTTCCCCCTCAGAAGGATCACACACCTCCATTAAGTGCTCTGTCCTGCCGTCAAAGGGTTAAAAAATACCCATTTTGAAAATAATCCCTTTGAATCGGGGCATGAGAGGGAGCTCAAATATTTTCTCAATGAAGAGCTGGTGGAATTTGCTCTAGATGTGGGGTGAAAGAAAAGTATTCAGAAAGTCTCAGAAGAAAGATCCTTTGAAAAGGCCCGACTTCTGTTATGATAAGCAGTTCGATAAGCCCACCCATGGTAAAGTTATTAGGAATTCATATCATATGGATCCCATTAACCTAAACGTTTGCTTTTAAAGTAAACTTCTCGGTACATGACTACCACTAAGTCCAAGCACTTCAGGTTTGAGGACTGTGTTTTTACAAATGAATCTGGGGTTATCCAATCAATTAGCTGAATTCCCTGTGTAATTGTGCTTTAAATGAATCACCTGGTACTAATGAGACTGCTTACCCATTAAAAAAAAAGACAAAAAAATTCAGTACCTTCAAGGGAAACGCTTTAAAAATCTACGGAAAACCCATCACACAGTCTACAGTCAATCTTTGGCACTTGGGATATAACTGAAGCAGGTAGATTTGAAAGATTAGGCAGAAGGATTTAGGTCATATGGAAGTCAAAATTTCACTGAAGCCAGTTTTAATTAATTATTACAAGACCATCTGCAGTCATTACTGAGACCAAAGCCATGTTATTTAGGTGATAATAAAAATAAAGGCTAAGAATAAGGTGGTAGCTTATTCTTCACGGGCAGGAAGCAGAGCAGTGCCATTGAGATGACAGATGGAGGAGGAGGAAGGAACTGGGGCTCGCTGAGGCTGAATGACCAGTGCCGGTTCCGCGGAAATTCAGCTTCAGACTTTGCAAGAAAACACAGTTATTTTAATCATCTC
This sequence comes from Trogon surrucura, assembly GCA_020746105.1. Classification (NCBI taxonomy): domain Eukaryota; kingdom Metazoa; phylum Chordata; class Aves; order Trogoniformes; family Trogonidae; genus Trogon; species Trogon surrucura. Next base: position 3,288,190 of record CM036629.1, read on the forward strand.
ACCTGCTACACTCTGTTGCACTTTGGAAGGGTTTGATACATAAGCTTCTGCCATGAAATAATTTATCTCTGTGTTATATTATTGTTCAATTTAGACGTATTATAGGCCTTATAGAAGCATAAGGGCTCCCAGACTAAATGGGCTATTTGTCTGTCCCAGTCAGGCAACACTTAACTATCAGTGGTTTAGTGACGGATTTTATCATTAACTTATATTGTGTTTCTAAATGAATTCAGTTGAGCAAAAAGAAAAAGAGGTGGAAAAAGAAAAGCAATTAAGGCCCTACTATAAACAGTAGAGTCCGCAGGCAGGAGGCTGCAGCGAATTATACGGAACATACTTCTCCCAACCGCAACTTGATTGAAACAATTTACTGGATGTGTGCGTTGAACGACAACGGATCTGAATGACAGACCAAGGAGCACCGTCAACCTTCCTTCCTCCCATCCAACCAAACACTCGATTCTCCCCTTGGGAAAGGGTCAATGCTTGGTCCCGCTCTGCTTTGTCCCCTTGCGAAGTGATGTGACGCATAGGATCCAAAGGGGCCTCCAAACCAGGTACTGAGCATATTGTTGAAATTACTGCATGGGCTATTTTTGGTTCATTCAGAGGTCAGTGCCCTTCCGTGAACGGGGATTTATTAGATATTCCCCTGGACAAACAAAGAGATAATTACTTGGCAAAATAAAAGAAGGTGCTTAGAAGTTGGCAAACCAGAGACTATTTTTGTTCCAATTTAGGGAAAGTTCTGATACATATAGCTGGGATTTCTGGCATGTAAAAAGATCCTGATTGAACATCTACCCAAGTGTTTTCAGTGAAATGGAAAAAAAATGAGAAACATGCAAGAACTACCTACTTTTGATGGCCAAGGTGTTTTGATCCCATAAATTATGTCTGAAATTAGGCATGGACTGGAAAATGTGAGTGTGTTTTCTCTCGGTCTGGGAGCTTCTTGTTTTGAGAGAAGGAACACTGTTCCTCTACCATCATCAAATACCTTTTTCTTTTTTTTTTCCGCCTCTGCTTTCTAACAAGTAGGTTTCTCTTGCCATTTATCAGAGATGTCATGAGTACAGGACAGAGAAACACCGCATACTTCCCTTTCTTTCTCCTCTGGGACTTGGTCAGTCTAAAATTCAAGCTTAGATCCAAAGAGACCTGAAAATGTTCCAGTATAAGGAGCAGGTTGACCTGCAACCTAATCTCATCCCAACTGTCATAACACTATGTTAGCCATACACAGCTAATAAATCATAATAATGCTAGCTTAATGGACTGGGCCTTGACAGTGCCAGGATTAGAAGGGCATACAATAAACAAAGAGTGTCTGAGTAGAGAGGTATGGCAGAGCAGTGAAAAATCACCAAATGATGCAACAAATCTTCCCCTGGTATTTCCATGGGCCTCTGCTATGGGCAGTGCTGGGGGGAGCTCAACTCCCTCCTGCTGTGTCTCTTCTCCTCTTCTGCCAGACCCTAAGACAAGGCATGAGAACAAGAATCGTAGAATTGTTTAGGTTGTAGAATCGTTGAGGTTGAAAAAGACCTTTCAGACCACTGAGTCTATCTGATAACCTAGCACTGCCAGGTCCACCACTAAACCTTGTCCCTAGGCACCTCCATGGATGGTGGTGTGAGAATTCAGACTGATGTAAAGGGCAGCTGAAGAGACCAGAAGGGACTGTTCAGAAGGCTAGGAGAGGAGGCTGGTGAATTTTCTCCCCTCAAGTAGAGATTTCCTCCTCTAGCGGTAGGATTTCTCACCAGCAAGCCTGGGATTTGGTGGGATTTTGAGGGGAAGCACAGTCAGTCCGACCCAGATGAAACATGCTGCCAGGCTCGAGTCAAGTGCAGGTAGCAAAAAGAGAAAATCACATCAGAAAAAGATGTCCACTCGTTAAAGGTTTCAAGATGTCCTACAATAGATGTGTGCCCAAGGAGTTTTCCCTGGAACTTCCACAACTTCAGAAGCGTATGCAAACATAGATAGAAAAGCTGAAGAGAAACTTATTACCTTTTGACCAGAATGCTTTTGGCACTGAATTGTGCATCCCTTGGATCCTGAAATAGTTTTTAACATTGTTTTCTTAACCCTGTCATGGGAAAGAGGGTGGATTTTTCAACCTTTGTTAATGATGGACAAGCCTGAAGACTTTTGATAATTTACTTTACAATGGGTAAGTAGCCAAAGTAACCTTATCTGAACGAGGCAGGATCATTTGGTCTGCAGAAAGAAGCTGAAAGTCTCATGAGAACAGGACTTCTTACAAGATTTCCACTATTTCCTCTTTCCAGGAGGAAAAGTGACACAAAGAGGATATCCTATCTTTCTGTATTTCAGCACCTCTGCTTCTCCTTAGAGCTGGAACCAAGAAGCTGTAAAGTCATGTGAAAGTAGAGATGGGGAATCATTTAACTGGCCATTTTGGAAAGATTAAACTTTGTCTGCATAGCCACACATAGATAGAGAAACAGCATTTCTTTGAGACATTCCTTCTGTTAAGTCTAATAATTTCAGTGGCGCTATTTCTTTACTTGCAAATTTTAAGAGATGAATCAGATCCCTCTTTGTCTCTCTTTCTCTAGCAGTAATTTTGCTGCTAGAACTGGGGCTTTCTTGGCAGAGGAGAAATCTTAATTCATCTTGGAGTCACCCGGAGAGGTGAAAGAAGGATCTTAGATTACAAAAGTTGAAAGAGTAAGTTGTCAACTCAGAGTAACTAATCTTAAGCCCGAGTGAGCAAAGTCTGGTTTCGCTTTCAAATGTGAACTTTTAGAATTGCTGGAAACATCCCTCTGCTGCTAACCCTTGGATTTTCAAGACAGAAATTAAAACAATACAAGAGTTAAGTTCTGCCTGACCTGACTACTAATACAAAACCACACCATGTGTAGGAGGTCTGAGCTAAAAGAATAGAGAAGCTGACATTGGTAAAAGTGTGCACAATAATGGGATCTTATTCTTTAGATTATGTGTATTCAGAAAAAAAGAAAAGAAGAAAAAAAAACAAAGGAAAAGAAGGGGCATGATCCATGCTGATGCCTGCATTTTTGTTATTAATAGTGGCCCTGTCCCAGCTGGGAACGTATCACATGCAGAAATCAAAACTAACTCTTGAGCAATACGTTGGGGGGACTGGGGGTTGAAATCTTCATGTTTGGGTTGGCTCCAAGATGAGCAGAAAAGTGTGATCTGGATCCACCCATGGTTCAGCGGCTCCCACAAAATTTGTTCACTGTGTTTTTATTTACGGTGTATGCCAATGCGACCCAAAACTCCTTGAAATGAGCACCTTTCCTTGGTCTTTGGATCTTGCTCTTGAGAATATCTTCGACCTGTAACAAACATGAGTATCTCCTCCAGTTCATGCAAGGAGTCACCATCAATGCAATGGCTGCAAAGGTTTACAAACTCCTCTGGTTAAGGTAAATTGGTAAATCATATAATATTTTGGGATGGAAGGGACCTTTAAAAATATCTACTCCAACCTGTGTTTTCTTGCATAATAGCTTTAGTTTGGATGGACTCGAGTTGGGTTTATTAGCCTAGAATAGCTCTGCCTCCACCCAGAGGCAATCAAGGCTCAGACTGAACCTCAGTTAGTAAATCCCAAAGGCTCAAGCCCCTTCAGATGGGTGTCTGAGCATCTCTCAGTGGTACCTTCTCTCATCCGTCCAACACCTGAGAACCTGGTGAGTTCATTGCCCGTTTTATGAGCTATTGAGTGGAGGGAGCAAGTGACTTAAGTGTAATTGAGTCTTAACTGTTAGAAAAATATCCCATTTCTATTTGGGTACTCAGTTTATTGGTTTCTCAAATTATTATCCTTTTTTTTTTGTGTGTGTGTATGTATATAATATGTAGCTCTGATGACTAAGAAATGGGAGAGGACACTGTGAACTAGGAAGTATAAAAAGGAGGAAATGTAAATTAGTGACGTTCTCTTCTTCCGTAAGTAAATATTTGCAACTCCACCAATAGATTATCCTGCTTCAGGCTTGTACAAACACTGTCCCCAGCGGAGTTGATCTTGATTTTAAACAATGTGCCCTCAGATGCAGAATCCTGGTTCTCATTGCCTGGAATAGGAGTTAGTGCAGCTCAGTTCCTCACAGCCTTAAGACTCTTTGATGCTTGAAATTCATGCCCATGTGCGTTCCAGGCAACTGGGAAACTACTTTATGCAGATCCTTTTACATGGTGTCTCCTGAACCTCTGCAGCATTAGTCTTTGTAATTGCTGTCATTGGAAATTTATCCGAGCTATTAAACGAATCGCTGAGACGTTGCTCAAATTCCTCAAACCCATCTCCCTCAACACAAGCCTTTATTTAAGAGATCCAGTCCCTTCAGGCTGTCCCTCTCCTTTCCTTAGGGCGCTTCAAACCAAAGCAAAACAAAGACTACCCTCCTGTTGACATTCTGATTTTGGTCATGGAGAAGGATGTTTTTTTCTGCGAGAGCTGGAGTTTCCGCAGGCTGCTAGCTGAGCTTGTTTATTCCCCGAGCATTTCAAAGCCCGCACTGTCCCGTGGCTCCACGTCATTAAGGCAGCTTCAGTTCCTGACAAAAGCGTGGAGGAAAACCCCCTTGAGCACTGGACATTACAACCTTCTGCAGAGGAGTGGCAAACCACCTCAGCCTCCCACCGCTCGCCTGCCAGACTCCGCAGCCCCAAGATGCTAAAATATGTTCTTTCCTGGCAGCGCTCGAAAACGGCCAATTTCGTGGGAGAAGGAAGTTGGCAGAGCGCTGTCTGTGGAAGACTTTGAAATGTTATGATTTTTATCAGATATGACAACAACAAAAAAGAGCCCAAGCCAAGTGTGCTCCAAAGGCTACGCTTGTCTGCCGCCTCCCTCTACTCTCACCAACGTCATGGAGAGAATTTCCTTAGATTTTTCTTCAGGAGACAAGCGAGACTGTATAGAAGAGATCGACTCAGTTTTGCAAACCTCTTGGGTCCGTATGTTTCTAAAGGGACAACGCGCGTTTTGAGTAAATTATTTTCAAAGCAGAAGTGTGACTCTTCTGAGGTCGTTTAAGTGCATGAGGCTACATTCTTTCTTGCAGAGCTGGTGAAAGTAAACAACATTATTATAGATTTTGGTCATGCCCTGGCATCTGTAAGTATAGTTTCTGTGTTTGCCATATGCTCGCGTTGAACTGGAACAGCAATGCGTACACAGGGAAATTGTTTAAAGAGCCAGTTCAACCTCAGTCCCCGCTGTCAAAATTATGATGTACACGATTCATCCTGCTAACCACAAAAGTTTTTGTTTGTCAAGTGAAATAATGTGTAATTTGGTATATCATTTAGGAAAGCTTTTTTGCTCTCTCTTTCTTTTTTTTTTTCTTTCTTCTCTTTTTTTTTTTTTTTTTTTTTTTTGTTCCAGTCTCCCACCACAGGCCTGGAGACTGCAGCATTGGATTAGTGGATAGCATCCTGCAGCTCCCCGGGATGGCAGCGACTCGACGTGAGATAGGAGACAGAGGAGGCATAGCCAAGACTTTAAACTGTGATTGCAGAAGGCGGCTTGCTGAGCCAAATAAAGAGAAGAGGGAAAATTGACACCCCACAAGACATGGACAATTGTTGCCACCGGCTGGGAGGCCTTAAATTACAAACCCATTTTGTATATCCAAAAGCTTACACTTTCTATTTATACATCCCACTTCTTCTGTGCACCAAAAGTTGGATTTGGCAAATGCAGCTATTCCCTGCAGGCATATGGGTGAGGTTTTCTGCAGAGAAAATAAACTTGATTGTTGAAAACCTGTGTTTGCAATTACTCGGAGTTTCGATACTCCGAGGTCAAAATAGATCCTTTAAAAAATCATAATGCTTTCAAGCAGATTCATTTTCTTTCTGAGATGGTTATTGGATTAAAATGAAATATTGAAACATTTTTGGTGAGAAAGTCATAGCAAAACCTTTAAATAGAAATGATGAGGATATGGAGAAAGAAAGAAAGAAAGAAAGAAAGAAAGAAAGAGAAAGAAAGAAAGAAGAAGAAAGAAAGAAAGAAAGAAAGAAGAAAGAAAGAAAGAAGAAAGAAAGAAAGAGAAAGAAAGAAAGAAAGAAAGAAAGAAAGAAAGAAAGAAAGAAAGAAAGAAAGAGAAAGAAAGAAAGAAAGAAAGAAAGAAAGAAAGAAAGAAAGAAAGAAGAGAAAGAAAGAAAGAAAGAAAGAAAGAAAGAAAGAAAGAAAGAAAGAAAGAAAGAAGGAAAGAAAAAGTTAGTTCGGTTTTTGGTGTTGAAAAAGACCATTTATGCTAAAAATCATTAGTTCTAAAAATGACAGCCAGTTACATTAATTAGTTCAGCTACAATGAACATGCCAAACCAGGTTTCCAATATGTCTTTTGGGAGATTATTCTATGGTCTGAGAGACCTTTGCCTGGCAAAGGAGCGGGTATAAATAGAAATATTTTCTTTGGGAACTTTGGTAGACTGAATGAGAATCTTAGTTCATAAATATTGTCACAGAAAACTGTGTGACTGTCTTTGGACAAAAAGACAGATTTCACAGAGTGTTTAATGTGCCTTAATTTCCTTAGGAGTGAAGAACACAGGCTGGCATTTAAAAATAAATGAAAGATCCCAGCCAGAACTGAGCCAAGGAGGTCTCAGAAGCTGGGAATAATCCTCAAATTCTAAAGCAATCATTGAAGGGGACAAACTATTTTTCATAATCTGTTTGCTATTTATACTTCAATGACATCTCCAGAGCATGTCAGCACAGCTTCCACCGTGGACAACATGCTCATGGTGAGTTTTCATCTTTCCAGCAATGGAGAAAGAGTAAGAAATTAGAACTTCAGTAGCAGGAATAAACTAAAAAATAAAATAAATTTAAAAAATCCAGAAAAAAACCTCATAAGTAATTATTTAGGTCTTTGAGGCATACCAGCGCAGCGCAAAAGAGCTTCGATAGGACTAAGAGCTGGAGCCTTTCTCCTCCACCTCAGACTAGAGCTACATCTGGCATTTCACCCTTGTAAGAAAACAGTGAGGGGCTTGTTCCAGGGAAGGTGCAAGGAGGGTAGCGAGAGCTGCTCTGCATGCTCTTTGCCTTGAAATATTCCTTCGCTGCATGCCCACTTGAAGGCCCCTTTATGCTGAGGAAACTTCGTGTAAATAGGAATCAGGCTCAAAGAGCCTGGAAAGCCGTAGCACAAGAGCTCAGACCTTTGCAGTTCAAACTCTTTCAGATCAGAGCAGTCCTAAACCTTCGCCCAGATTTCACTCTACTGCACAAAGCTGCCGTGTGCTCATTAGGTCTGGCTGATGAGCTCTGCTAATTACTTTATGCTTGGGGCTGCTGTGTTATGGATAGCAAGACCACCAAGGGTAATTTTTTGGAGCAGAGGAGGGGGCATCTCTTAGTTGTCTTCAATTTCTTGAGAAGAAAAAGCTTTTCTTTTTTTTTTTTTTTAACCTTAAAGTGTTACTTGTAAATGGAGGCCAGAATTTAATTTCAGATAGTGTTACTCCACCTTGTGCAAGTGATTTCTCTTGACACTGCACTGACTACCCGTGCACAAAAAGCCCTTTATGACTTACACGCCAAAGAGCCTGAAGTATTTTTTGCCTCTCCGAAAATGACATTTTATTCCCCCCCTCCTCTTTTTTTTTTTTTTTTTTTATCACCTGAACCCTGGTCTTAAAACCACAGCACGCAAAGGCCCCATGTGAAGGAGGGAAAGGCATTCAGCATCTGCTTATATCCCCAAACTGAAGCACCAGTGTGCCTAAAAAAGCTTGTATTTAAAGGCATTGCAGCTGCATCAGCTCATATTTCATCCAGCCACCAATTTCCTTTTCCCCCTGACAAACAGGCCTCAGAAAGAACCCAGGCCAGAAATTCTCCACGTTAGCGAAACATTTCCTCTTTCCCGTTCTCCCTTCCATTAACATTATTACGCTGCTCCTGGGAAAAGATGACTTTTCCAATCCAGGCAGCATATTTCTCTCTTCTCTTTTCGTTCTGTCTGTTTTCTCCCTCTCCAGGCTAGTGGTAAGGAAAGAGCTGGGGTGGAGATAACAGGGGGAGAAGGAACATGGGGGTGAAAGGAAATACAGTGTTTCTTCAGGAAGGAGACCTTAAAATCTGCCTCCCTTTTTATGTGCAAATGCAGAGGGATGGCAGCTCCTGGCTCTTCCCTCTGCTGAGTGTGGGATACAAAGAGGGAGAAAAACACAATGCTGGTGACAGCATCCATCAAGGGCTTGGTGATCCCTCGGGGATCTAGAGCTGCTTAAAACCCATTTGACTGAGCCAAGGGTTAAACTCATCCTAGACCTGACTGCAGCCAAATCTACCTACAGCTAGTTAATATTTGCAGCCCTCGGGATATTATGTCTTTTTCTAGACATCCAGCAGCCTTCGTGATTTGTGCAATACCAGTTGTGTACATCCCACCTTGGCTGAAGGTCTCCATCCTCCCACCTTGCAGGACCAGCCCTATGGCAGCTTCATCTCACGGGTCTTTGGTGCCTGGTATGTGTCATGACCGTAGCAAATAAGTTCAACCTATGCAAGACCGAAACCAGATCTGATACAAAAACGAGTGGTTGTACTGGGTATCAGGAGACTTGCACTCATATCAATTCTGATTTTACCATGTGCATGTTTCCTTCAGCCTGCTTTCATTTTACTTCTCCTACAGGAACTGGAAAGCAAAGTCCCAGAGGACAGAAAACATCTCACTGAAATTAGTGGCAAAGGACAACCAGGTCATAATTCCTTGCTTCAGAGCAAGCGTGTCGTGACCGAACCATAAACTTTCTGTTATGCCTGTAAAAATTGGTGAACAGCAGCATCTGCTCACTCAAAATACCCTCTGGCACTATTTTAAAGTCACTTTACCTTATTCTAAGTTAACTAACTTGGGAATGCACTCTTGAGGCAACTCATCTAAGTTCTGATGGGGAATTGTTCCTTTATTATTTCGCCTGAAAATCCTAAAATACTCTGAGTTTGCCAAGTTTGATTTTTCAACAAGTCGACCCAAACAGCAGGTTTTTCTCTGAAAAAAACGGATTATAAAGGGAGCAATCTACCAGTAAAGAATAGACTTGGCAGAAGAATTCCTGCAGGTACCAGTTGCTTAATCACGCACCAGAGGCTGAATCAGGTATTTTTGATCAATTAGATTTTATGTCGTGTCTTAGCAATTCTTGGAGATATGTACAAAACATGGCTGCAGAAATGGGTGAAAAATCAGAAATATGAAAAGTCCAGGAATAGTTCAAGAGATCTAACTGAGCAAATTTGCCTTCTGTTGTTTTATTCTACTTTGACTTTGTAGGTTCGCCCTAAAAACACATTCTGCACAAATTGCCCTTTACAGTAAGAAAGGCAAGAATCGTGTCAAGCCAGACCCCCGAAGTTTTTCCTCCAGGATTGTCAGAAAGGAGCACTTTCTCTAACCACGTTTTGTTCCTCCCTCCCCCCTCCCTTTCTTTTTTGTCTGGTTGTTTTTTTTGTTGTTTTCTTACTTGCTTTTCTGTTTTCGCTCTGCCTTGGGAACTTTGTTCGCACAGACCTTCCCTTGCGAATGGTTTCAACGAATGGCCATTCCGTGACACCCCGCCAAAGAAGCACCTTGGGAAATTCCCAACAACCTCCAGCCTATACGCTGGAGCACATTTCTGTTCCAAATCCTCGGCTACCTTGGACCAAAGCATCTGTGGGAGTAGCTCCCTTGACTCCAGGGCATCCCCTCTGCAAGGGAGCTTGGCCCCACGTCGCAGGGAGACAATTTGCACCAGAGGAGTGCAAGCATTTCAGAGGTGAGATGCAGCTTTAAAGCTTGGGAGGGTGTTGTTTGGCAGTTTGGACAACAACAGACTAATCATATCATGTCTCCTTTTGATTTAGAGCTAGTTGCAATGCCGCGTTTTAAAAAATTTAAATTATTCCTGTTTCGTAGGGCTCAAAAAGACAAATCTTCTATTTTTGAAGGTGAAATGCAGGCAATCCTCTCAACTTGCGGGCTTTATCATCTTCAAATAGAGAACCCTGTTGCAAAATTGAAAAGCCATTAATTTTTAAAGAGAAAAATGCCGGCTTTTTTGCAAAACCTCTAATTTTCCAGAAGGGAGTGATTTTCAGTGATGGCATGCTTCTAGTGAAAAGATAACATGGGCTTTTATATGGGGTTTTTCACTAGGTGTAAAAATAAATCTGTAATTAAATTGCAGAAGATATATAATGAGAAGCAGAAGCATTAGGTGCAGATGGACTCAGACAGCCCAGGTTAATTCTTTAGTTGCATATTACTCACCTCTTGATTACTTATTCTACTCATATCCCTTGAACATGATCTTTGACTCAATTTTTTTCTCTGAAAATTTGCACTGGAACAGCTTACACAAAAAATTTTGAACCTCATTTTGACTGATTTTTTTTTCCGTCTTACCTCACATGGTTCCTATGATCAATAACAACAGTAAAAAAAAAATAAAATCAGTGTTAAAGCTCTGCCTGCATAAGCTTTACTTCATCAGCCCACCCATGTCAAAATATCATTCTTAGCAGTCCTCAGCCCGTCACGTGGATGAAGATTTTTGCTTCATGCCTTTCTGGTTAGAGATGTCTTGTTTGAGAATTTTATTTCGTGCGTGTCATAGAACAAGTATGTTCTTTAGGACATTTATGAATGTGACCAGTCTGGGAACATGCTGTTTGTCTCGTCGGGTTTAAGCCAAAATTTAAGTCATTGTAACTAGAATTTCCAATTTTGGTGACAGCTGATACATCAGCTGGGGTCAATAAATTGGCAAAGTCATTTTTTTTATAGTATGAAAAGGTAACTTGTCTTCCTCCTTACAGGAATTGTCAGGGCCAGTTTTTAATTATCTGAGATATTAATCAGAACTACTCTTTCTACCTTCCCCCGCCTTTCTTTTCATTAAATTAGTCCTATAAAATTCACACTAACTGCAATATTAAAGCAAAAAAAAACCCCACACATCTAGATTCCGAATGCCTGTCACAGAAATCAGTTTTGTCCTGAAGTGCAAGAATCAAGCCTGTAATATCTAAACGTCAAAAAATTCCAGTTTTATGTTGTATTAAGCCTGCCTGTCTTATTTCAGCTCTTCTAACACTCTGAAACACATGATTGAGAGCTGTTAACTCCCAACGATACGCTCCTGGCAAGCAGACTTGAGGTTTTTTTAATATTTTATTTTAATTATTTTTAGTTTATAGCTCAGCAACTCGACTGACCCAGGGGAACACTTAAACTAAATTTGATAGATGTCAAGTTAGAAAAAAATAAAGACAGCAGTGTTCTTTCTCCCTGCAATTACGCATGTTTGCTGGAGACTTTTCTGACAGTATTAAGCGTAACAGAGACTCGGGGAGAGCCGGGAGGAACGTCGTACCCCTTCGCTGAGGTCACTTTGGCTGATGTTCTCCAAAACCTGGAAGGAGAGGAGGACTAGGACACCTACCAGTAGCAGTTGCTCCTCACTCCAAATACGGCAGTTTTGCCTTTATTTTTCTCTTTTGCCTGAGTCCTGATGCGTCTTGCATCAACTGGAGGAGCTAAAAAGAGAGTGCTTGTTTTTTCAGCTGACATTTGGAGCTGTGGAGACCTGTGAGATGCCCTGTAGATGGACTGAAAACCCCCCAAGAAAAACAGAAAAAATAGAGCTTAACGAGCTGCGAAGAAGCAAGGAAATGCGCCAGGAAACTATGCAAAACCTGCTTTTGACAGTCTACCTGAAAAACAAATATCAGAAATATATATATATATATAAAAAAGTGTATCTACTGTTTTCTAGTTCATTTTTTTTTTGTTGTGAACCAAAATATATGAAGATACGGTGAAATACACTGGTGGCATGAGTGAGAAAGAGGGAAAAACGAGTCTTTACAAAGTTCTGTAGGAATTATTCAGAGGGGAAAAACGTTGCATATCTCCAGTATAACATGCTGCCTAGCTGCATCAGGGAAAAGGAATGGACTTTCCAGTCTTTCATCATTAGATCACTGGTTCCTGGGAATCTCTCCTGGGAATTCTATCCAAAACTCAATGAAATCAGTGGGAGTCTCATTATTCTGAATCAATACCCAGGCACACAACAAGAAAGGACTAACAGAAATTATTAGGAAAAAAAGAAGAATTTTCATTTTTTGTTTCGAAAATGTTCAGAACTTTCTTTCTACGGGAATATAGGCAGAAAATGGCCTAATCTTTCCATGCTTCTTTGCAAGATTTAATTTTGGGTGATCCCTGCTCCTGTAGATTTGCTTCTTGTATTTTGTCACAGGAAAATAAGAAGAAGCGTGGGCTGGGAAGGAACGACTGCCACACACCAAAAAACAGGTTTCATTCAAAGTCTAGAAACCACTCCTTTTTTTACTGTTTTTCTTTTTGTAATTAAAAAAAAAATAATCAGAATTACATCTACAGGAGTGAATCATTTTTCTCATTGAAATAAAAGGCTGAGTCAGAAATGTTGCATATTGATATCGTATGAAGCTGTTTCATGGTTCAGGTGGATCCATCTGATGCCGGCCCAATTTGGTGAATTTTCTGAGCAAGATAGTATCACTAGAGGGTTTCCCATAGCACAAAGCTCAATGTCAAAAATGCCCTAAATCCTACATCTTTCTAAGCAAAACACCTGAGCTGCGTTCTCCTGCTGGAGTTGTCTTTTCCATAGTGGGAGCCAAGGGTGGTACTACACTTGTTCATGATTTAGTGTTTTCAATATTTTCCAATCTTATTAACTAATTTTAAGGTAAACCCTTTACTGAATTGATAGGTATTTTTATAACACATTAAGAACATATAATTAAAGTAAAAAAACAAGATGATTTATTTTCAAGACCACGGAGAACAAGAGTATTCCCTGCACGTTTTTCTTCCCACCTTTAAGACAAATAAATCAACACACACATATATATATATATATATGTATTTACATTACTTGGTAACAACAAAAAAAAGCTGTGGTCATCTGAATTATTTCATAATCAGGCAGGTAAAGTGGCTTAGCAGATTACAAAACCGCGCTGCTGCCAAATTGTTCCACGATAATAATGATTTGCTTTAATTCTGGGTGGGCAGCGCTGCTTTTCCTCTGTCCACTGGAAAAAAAAGCAGGATGGCTCTCCCTATGGTTTTTGGCTTAACTGCACACATCTGGGTTTCGTATCAAAAGAAATAAATATTGGACCTAATTAATCCTCTGAGGCTGCTGGGTACTGACTCCTGAGCAACACAGGCTTTAATTACAGCGTCAACCAGGATTAGCGATGGAGGCAGTTGCAGAAGGCTAACTGTTGCTTTAATGCAGTATATCAAGTGTGAAAGTATCTGGAACAACACTGATTTACATCAGCTGAATATCTGGCTCATGTGAGAGTCTCTCAGGAAGGCGAGGGGAGGGATGCCTACAATCATACATTCACCCTACTTTGTTCAGACGTGGTGCACAGCAAACTGTATTGCAAAATGCTCGTGAAATCCAGGGAACTTTGTCCAAAAGCAATTTGCCGAGATGCAAATGTTGAAATTGCTTAATTGGAAAAAAAAAAAAAAAAAAAAAAAAAAAGAAAATGACTGTATATTCTTTCAAGAAATGCAAACTACTTGTTTTACCAGTCTTTTATAAAAGGTTATATGTAACTGATAACATATATAACAATTCTACCAGAAGATAAAGTTCCTATATTTCAGACAAAAGAGTACCTAGATGGCAGTGTTCTGATTAGTTCTACATCTTTTCTAATTCAGCTAAATTAAAGATAGACTTGAGGGATTGAGTTGAACAGTAATAAAACTCATCAGGAATGGGGTCTGTTGTATGTTTTACAATTTAAAAGCTGCCTTGCTGTTTCTCTTTTACCCCCCTCTTTTTCTTTTTTTTTTTTTTTTTCCCCCTCAAGACTTTAAAACCATTTTGATTGCAAATATAGGAGTGAACTCAGAGCAAATGCAAGCAAGGAGACTGTTAACACTGGCCTCGGTACAGCCAGGCTTTGTGCAAACTTCTCCTCCCTGCCAACGTACCTCCAGTCGAGCTCGCAATAACCCTTGTTATTCTAGTCCCGGGCTGGTCTAGCGAAGGGCTGCCAAGGGTACCAAATCATGTGGGTGATTTTTGTAATGAGGACTAATGAGACCACCGCACTTATTTTCCCTCCCAGCCAGAGCCCGAACTGGAACCAGCAACCCCAGAGCTTCAAGCCTGGTGAATTAATCCCTTGCACAAATCCTCCTGCCTCCCCGCTACTGCCATCTGAAGTCGTACCCATGAATCCAAGCTGGTTTTGTTGGGCTAGGCAGCGGTGTGTTTACATGACTATCCGTCTATGACAGGATATTGTTTTTCCAGTGGAGAATATTTCAAATATTTCCAGGGAAGATCGTTTTTCCCCCTACTTTTTTTATTTGGTATTATTAAAAACAAAAATTAAAAAAAAAAAAACTGATAGAAATAAAATGATACCACAAAAATCTATGGTAAAGGAAGAAAAGCGGAGAAAAATGAGAATGTAAAGATGAAACTGCTGCCAATACTTTCTCCACCTCATCATGGCCCCAGTTGATGCGCGGATCCTAGTCAGAAATCTTTAATTACATGCAACATTTTCTTAAATTCCCTGCATGTGCCTTAATTTCACACTCCTTAAATATATATGTCATATGAAGAAAAAGCAAAAGTATCCTCTAAATAAATAATTAGAATCGTAATTAAGGCTATTGCATAGTCTTGCTTTCTGAACATATTTAATAAATACTAAGGGCCAGATTCATTGGTGTAACAGCAGGAAATCAACGGCATGAAGAACTGACTCAGTTGCAGAAATCATCCAGAATCCCTTTTTTCTTGTACCCAATCCGTATGGGACAACCCAAGATCTGCCACTAACTCTTCACATCTCTCTGTAAGGCTACATTTATCTCACGATTTTTCCTTCACTTTAGAAGAGCTGGAGACATGAGAACGTGGCCTCATTGGCTGTGCTCTTCTCCATTAAGAGTGAATCCTCTGACAGCAAAGACTGAGGGCAACTTTTTAATACAAGTGTGCAACAGCTATATTCGTATTTCAACGTTCATTCTATATCAATACATGTCATGTTTTGGCATGTGCAGAAAATATAAAATTGTCCCCTGACTGCCTTTCTTCATCCATTGTGTTTTAACTCTATTCACACCTAAAACCTCAAAGACACAAAGGCCTGTTTGGGCATTAGGGCAAAAGGTACCCAAGACTACAACATTTAATTTGAGATTTTTCTTATTACTTATTTCTCCAGCTATTTATGGGAACAAGCAACCTGGGATAAATATTTTAATAATATGGGCCCTGCAGTAGTTCATTCAGCCTACTTTTTGTTATTCTGCTTAGCTAAATGAAAACTTGATATACTAATGAATAACTATTTGGATTCTTTCTAGCTCCCCATTACAACGATATCTGAATCTTTCATTACTTCTAAACATGTATTTTCTTAATGGGAGAGATGAAACGACCCCATTTCACAGGTGGAGACCTGGGACACTAGAAGTTAACACAAAGGTAATTCAGCTCAAATATATACTTGTACTTGAATTATCAGTGTACAGCACAAATATTGTGGCTCGTGGGTCCACGACCTAAATAGACCTGTTCCACAGGGTTCAGAGGCTGGTGCACAGGGAGGGACAAGTGGTATGAATAAAGGCACAGAAACTTAATCGTGAAGTCACTTATCTTCAAAATTAATTTTGATTCCCCCTTCTCCTTTTTTTTATTTATCTTTAAAAATAAGGAGAAAGCAAAGTTTTGATGGTTTCCATGTAGTACAGGAACAATGCAGGTTTGCCTTACACATGGAAAAGTTATGTTAAACACAATGAAATATTCATCAGAGACTTTGCATTTCTCAGAGCTGCTTAAATAGCTCAGCAAACCGGTCTGATTAGGCACTTTGCAAATAATAATAAAAAAAATCTCATTTGTTAAAATAGGCTTTAAATGTCAAATTAAAGATTTATGACAGAACTGAAGGCAAATAAATAGCTGGCTGCATACTTGGAACAAATTCTTTTTTATTGTGCAATTAATATTGCTGAGATTGCTATTTTAAACGTGAATGAATTCATCTTTCTGGTTTTGCGCGTTATTGGTGGCGATGGTGGGGGCAGCACTGAAAACATTTGCTGGGATGCGATTTTGGCACAGGGCGAAACGTGGGGTGCGAGAGGCTGGCTTGGAACCCTTGGAACCGGTCTCACGGCACTGAAAGCACTCGATTCCGCCAGCAGACGTGACCGTCGGCCCAATTTCATCCTGTTTATTCAGCTAGCAAATATGCAGTTAAGGTGGGACTGACTGTGATCTAATTCTTCAGAGAGAGAATTGCAAAACCATTGCCAAAAGAAGCAACGAGAGGCGTTGTTACCAGCTGGTAAGTCCTTCGTTGGTCGGGTACAGTGAACATACAAGCCAGGAGGAAGCTTCCCCAGAGGTCTCATTTTAAGAACGCTCGGGCACACATGTGGAGTGGAAAGATGTGTTTAACCGCTCGCTTGCACTTAAATGTGGCCTTAAATAATTTTCTGCATGAAGATGTCTTGCCGAGTTGGAGGTCAAAAAAGAAGTTCAGGCTGCACTTCCAGTATGTTTCTGGAGAGATTTTGTGGGAAATTAATTGATAACTACCTGGTAAACTGCAGTCAAGGATTGCAGCTGATGGAACCCAGCATTGCTTCGTTGCTTCTGAGGATGGAGAATTTGGTTCAGGCTTTCAACTAGTTTATTCATATAATTAAATGAAACGGCAAAACTGTTGGATCTCTTGCGTGTGAACATATAGTTGCTTTAGATTATGCCATGTCACCACAGGGACTTTTATATCTCATAACACAACTGCATAATAAGGTTTAGAACAAATATAATCTTTCGTGTTTTCATTGTGTTATCTGCATAGAAATTCATGTCAACCAGACGTAATTTAGAAAGTAGAGGAGAGCGTCATGGTTATTGGTTACATCATCCAAATCCACTTGAGAAACAGTTTGCGAATGTCAGGGCTTGGCACAGATTTGGAGAATTTTGTATTCCTTTGGCGGAGGAAGCTGACTAGAAATATTCAGCGATCAGATTTGCAAAGATGTTGAAGCTCTGCAGCCCTGCGCATCTCCATAGCAGTGTTCCAGGGTTTGACACAGCTGAGAATCTGTTCTTTATCATCTATATTTTTTCTTTTATGACTCCCTTAGAAGAAACAAATCTTTGCAAAATGCATCTTCCAGAGAAGAAAATACAGCCAGTTCTACCTGTGCCCTTTAGGGGTGCACACAACCCATACCCACGCTCATGCCAGACTGTGTGTACTGGCACCCCTAAACGCCTGCCTGACTTCACAGCCTGTTCCAGTCTGAAACTTGCAGGTCTCTCTACTCTTTTGTTTATATAGCTTTTTTTTTAAGCATGTAATTTTATGAGAAAAATTAAGGATTTGTGCTGTGAGCCTAATTTTTTTACCCTGTGGATTTCTAAGTATAAGCATCCACTCCAGCTTTCCTTTTAAGGAGGACATTAAATCAACTTGCTGCCTCTAACTATTTTTGTGAAACATGTAGGAAGTTAATATTTTGGGAGACTTTGGCTCATTGATCAAATCTGACAGATGGATACACAGATACAACACAGACACAATGACTGTGTAAGCTTCAAATCCCTAAGGTGAACAGTTAAAAAACGGTTTGTGAGGGACAGACTCACTTATTTACAAGCAATTGCAGAATATCAGGTGGGATTTCAGGTGGACTGTGTAGCTTTGGCTTTGGCCAGAAGTGGTTTGTCTGTATAAATGAAAAAAAAATCCAGAAACTAAAAATGCATGAAATGGGAAAAATCAGAGTTTTCAGTAATTTATGCTCATTCAGTAATTTATGCTCATTCACTCCTATTTATCTGCAACACATATTTTGGAAAAAACACCCAATCACATTTACAAATGTGCACTGATAACTTCACCTTTTTCTATTTGGGTTTTTTTTTTTCTTTTTCATCATAATCAATTCTTTCTTTTCTATATTATGACTTGATTATAAATACGGCATTTTGGCGATAGGCGACAGAACCACTCCGGGCCAGATGTGCTGGCTGCCGCTGAAGGGCTTGGCCATAGGATGTTAGTGGTTTAAAGTAACAGGAAACCTGAGGAATATCATAAATCAGGCTTTTCTGACTAGGTTTTTTGTACAGAGTATAACAAAATGTATTGAATAACTTAAGCATGTGCGAGCCTCCTGCCTACCAAATTACTGGGGTCTGCCAGTGGAAAGCACACTAATTTGATGTTGGCCTCAAACAGAAAATTGTTAAATGAAAATTAGGTTTCAGCATTCTAACATAAAATCAGCTTGGAGTTCTGTGTTAACAGGAGCCCAAGGATTTAACTAACTGTAATGAAAATAAAGAGAGAGAAAATTCTTCACTTTTTAAGCCCCGGACCAGAGAAGAGATTTCTACTTTTGGATCCCAACACAGCACGAGGGACAAAGTGTGTACCAAAGGGTGGGTTTCCTTTCTTTTCTCTCTACCACCACTGGATTTCATAGGGTCATAGGTTGACATTTTGTACTTTTCCACACTTCTATTGACTTTTATTAACAATAAACTGAAGGTACTGGGCCAAAGTCATCGAATCCATGACAGAATGTTTTAAAACACTAAGCTTCCAGCGCTCAAGGACATCAAGAGGGGCTGAGCTCAGAGGTCCTCTCACCTGGTGTCCTGGATCTGCCCCAACCAGTGCTGGGCACTTGAGGAGAGGTGTAAGAACCACATCTGAGTGGTTGCCCATCGAGGAGCTGTATCTAACCTTGGCCGATGCAAACGATCACATTTCAGTGATACCCCTGGAGATAAACCTGCCTGCCTCAGCGCAGCTCCTGGTCTAAGAAGCTAATATGAGTTATGGCAAACTGGTTCATCCAAGATCTTAGTTAAAAGATGATCTATTCTTATTATCCAATTAGAGGTCTTGAAAAAGGCTGCTGTTTTCTCTCCTAGCTCTTCCCTACTCTAGTTAAATAAAAGAACTACAAGAAGATGAATGCCCTTTCTTCCATCTTATAATCACTCCTTTTTGAGAGGGAAGAATTAATTCTAAACTTCCTTCAGTCTTCTCAGTTTGAGCATTTTGTGGAAACAGTCGTGACATGCTGACCTGTCATTCAAGACAAGAATGACATGTCATTCTTGTTCCCTGAAGTATATATCCCACATCAGTGCCTTAGCATCTACACCTTCTCAGACGCTCATGTTTTCCCTTTCAGAAACCACTGCAAAGTCACTTCTGAACTTATTAATAGACTTGCAGTCGACTGGGCCAATTTTTACCATTTCCTCCATACTGTAGATGGTTTTTGGTCAGTCTGAGGCACTCTCTTTCCTGCCCTCCCTCTCCTTTTCTCCATGGTGTTGCTACATGATATACATCTACATGGACCTCCTCCTATACCAACTTCTTCTGGCTGTGAGAGCAGTTAATACATTAAATGTTAGGGAGAATTTCGACTTGAAATGCATCCACAAACCTTAGTCCTGGGCCGTATTTCTTATACTTTTTTTTAATATATATTTTGGTTTCTGGCAGGGATACAGGGAGTGAGTGCGGCGTGCAGCGTGCAGCGTTTCCCAGACTGTGTAGCTTGGCACTAGAAAATAATTTCTTCGGAGTTCAAATCCTGTCAGGATGCTCTCTCAAAACTGCTCCACATTTAAGACGTGTAACACTAAAATGTCACTTTTGGAGCCCAAATCAGAGCGCCTTCAGCTTTCTGATTGGCAGAAAACTGATGGTTAAGCTCCAGAGAATTTCTACTACAGCTGTAAACTTTCAAAAATACTTTGGACTGCAAAAACTATAGAGTGTGGTTTAAATGAACAATATGCCCTCTTCATACCTCGTCAATAGAAAGAACACGCTTTCAGCTTCAGCATGAAAAAAAACGTGGTTTGATTTCTTTTTTTTCATCCACATAGGACAGGTTAAGCAGTTTTTAGCTCAGTTTCTACCTGTCACACGGAAAGGACAATAGTCCAGACATCTCTGGGAGAAGCAGAGATGATACATATGCTTGTGCAGATGTTTGGATCCCGTTCTCTTAATGCTCTGTGCAGAACAAATTTAACCTCCTTGCATGTCTTGCAGAAGACTAGATCACGGCCCTATTCCATCCCTGGGATCTTGGAGAAAGCCAAGTCTCTAACTAATATGTTTATGTGACATTCGGTGCTTGGCTATCCTCCGCCCTTGTGGGCCAAATCCTAATATGACCCAGTGCTCTCTCACATCAGCTGGAGTTTTGCCTGAATAAAGCAGAAGTTAAAACTGAGCAATGCCTCCAGGTTTCAGGCCAGCAGTTCCATTTTACAAAAACTCATTGGCTTCAGCCCACAGCAAGGTTGTTGGGTTTTTCGGGGGGTTGGGTTTAGTTTTGGGTTTCTTTTTGGGAAGTGTATGATTCTTTGAAAACTGAAATAGGAGAAGGCAGGTCTTCTCCTCCCACTCCTGGGCTACACCTTTCCCTGAACAAGCCTATGATCAGCAGGACCTGAATCCTTCCTGAACCATTTACATCTCCAGGGCACAGAGTTGGTTGGCACCCTGCCTTACTGCAGTCGATAGAAAGTTGTCTCCTGAGGTTGCCAGGGACTGGGTCATGTCCTACTTACTTATGAACAAACCCCAGCTTTTATTCCAGTCTTATTTTGATGTTTACTCCTATATTCTGTCCCTGCAGAATCATTCAAACCCAAAAAATGACTAATGGTTTCACAGGAACAATTCAGACAAGCAACGTAGGAAGAGCTAAGTAATCTTGGAGAAGGATATGACACCTCTCCAGATGAAGAAAACTACCGTAAAATATGCAGGTTCAGGAAAAAGCCTTGAGCACTGATTCTCGGTGAGGGTTGCATGTCTTCAGGTTACCCATTGCCTCTAAAACACCCACACTTGTACAGCCAGTTCTAGCCATGTATCTCATGATTGCCTATGTCAAGGCTTTCTGACAGCTGGGGCTGCTGTGGGACATCTGGGCTGTCCTTTGCAGGGAACTGTAAGGAACTTTGCTGGAGGACTCTCTGTGTCTTGCATGATACATCAATCCCAGCCCAAATTAGTGGAGACTCCAAGCTTGAACCCACTGGCTGGCTGAGCTGCTTTTGTTGCAAGGGATAAAAATTTGAGATGGCGTCATCTCTTTGGATGGGTCTGTAGTCAATGATCCTTGTGTGCATGGTGATATCCTTGACATGTTGGGTGTAATCCTGCTCTATGCCCTCTGTGTGGGAAGATTGTGCCCCCTTGCATGGGGGTTGTCTTCCCCCAAGGCTGGATGGGCCACAGCTTTATTCTTTCTGAGCTCTCTCGCCAGCAATACTTGAAATAGTTATGAGCCCAGTGATGATAAGAAACCAGCCAAATTCGTCTTTGATGTCAATCTCTTATACGTATATTTTGGAGGTGCCATTGAGTCTCCAATCACAGTGCTCCAGCACTTTAATTGTGCCTTCTGCTGCTGAAACACATTACAGCCAAATGACTGAGTAATCATCACAACCCCATGAATGAGCCGGATAAATACAATTGCGCACGGGGAAACTGCGAACGAAAGAGAGACCACACAGCAAGTAGCGTGAGCCATGGGATTAGAAATCGGGATTTCTTTTTCTCTTTGCACAATCCACGAGTCCGTGCTGCCCTGTATGATCTCATGAAAGAAGTATATTTTCCATCTGTAAGCAACTTCTAGCAGTATCAGCTAAGTGCAAGTTAGCATGATCATTAGCCACTCTTTGAGTGAGACGGCTGCCAGGAAGCCTGTGTGTATGTTCGAGGAAGACTTCCTAATGTCTGTGTGTCTGGAGGAGTATAAATTCTCCTTTCCCATCCAGTAGCCTAATTAGATTTTACTCTGTTTATTAGAAGAGTTCGGTTGCTAGCTTAACATGAAATAAAATCTGCATGGTTAAGAAATCATGAGCAGTAAGGCTTACAGTATGCTGTTAGAAATTTTCCTTTCATATCAGCAGCGATGAAATCCTCCCGTGTTGAATAAAGTGAATGCAGGAGTGTGTTTAGATCCAGCAGCCAGGACCAAACCAGAGTGTCAGGAGTGGAGAGAGGGTGGGAAGAGGGTATCATGCCATTCAAATGGTAACTGAAATGAGAGAACTACTGAAAAAAGTTCAGTTTTTAACCACTATAATAAATGTCCAGATCTAAACCTTTCAGCAACTGATGGCCTTAGTGATGTAAAATAGCCTTTAAGAAGCAGCTATATCCACGAGACATTAATTTCTCTGAAGCGATGCCTGATCTTGACCTTGGAATAAAAATCCATTGAAAGCAAGATGTTTGGGCTTAGGTTCAGATCCTTGCATTAAAAACGCAGAGGTCTATGACGAGCAGCTAACAACCACGGAGATTTCTGAAGCTGAGTTTGTCTCCCAGTTTCCAGGTCTGTGGTGTCATTGAAATGCAGGCATGCATCCCTCAAAACCTCCACGTAATGTTTTAGGTGCTGAAGGCAGGGGAACTAGAAGAGAAGACAGACATTCTGTTTCCACTGACTTTGTCGGCAACAGCTGGCAGCATCACACACAAAGTTGTTAGCAACCTGCAATAAAGAGTTTTCCAAATGGTCTAGAAGTTGATGACCCCAAAAATACTACTCAGAAAATGCCTCCATATTCACTTACCTGTGGAAAGAAAAATACAGTGGTTTATTGGGTTTTTTTTTTCCTTTCTGCTAATAATCTGAGAAAATACCCTTTAATTACAAGGTAGATTATTCTTCTAGAGGATCTCCATTACAAGAAGCAACCATCTCTAGTGAAGGTTTGCACTGATACTGGGCTGCACCCACAACCTTCGAGTCCAGGCTATCCCACTGGTAGTGATCTACAGCCACAGATGTGACAAAGTCCTACTTCTCGTGGATCTTTCAGAAAGACACTAGGGCTCTGAGTCAGGGTGCAAATCTGAGGACAAGTAAGAAGCCTGGTGTAGAAAGTAAGTTCTGGAGCCTGAAAAAGGAAAGAGCAATCCCAGAGGAGAAGGTTAGGAGTCGAGGGAAGGAGACTTGAAACCTAAAGACTTCCCAAAAAAGCAAAGGGATTTGTGTAACCCAAGGGACTAAAAGTACATTTTGGCCCACGGTCTGGTTTTCCTCAGCACGTGCCCAGCCACAAGAGTCCATGTGGTTCCTCTGTTTTCCCAAGTCTTTTGAAATATAGATGCGAGAGTCTCGAACCACTGCACTTCCCTGCATTCCTCAAGAAATTGACCCACCAAGTAGTTGTAATTCAGGATACCACCATACACCCACGTGTAAGATTCCTTAACAACTATGCACATTTTTAGGCTCAAATATTTTAGAATTGTTTTCACTGTGCTTGAGCTGTAATTGGCTCAGCTTCCCAAGTGTTGGATCATCTAACTAGAGTGATTTTTGACTCAGAGCCCAGGCAGCATATCAAAACATTTATCAATTAATCATAAAAAGTAACTAACATTGTTGTCCACCCAAGAAAAACTGTCACTTACAGACTCGTGTATGTTATTCCTTATGAAAGAGCTGCTATATAGAAGTTGATTTCCTGCACAGACCAGGTGGAAAATCTGCTAAAGGCAGAGGTCAAATCTAGTTTAATTTTATACCCTTTGTTAAGAATGTTCTCTCTCTCTCTAAAAAAAAAAAAAAAAAAAGACAACCCAGAAAAAAAAAACACCACCCTTATGTTCCTTTCCAAGTTTTCTAAAGTTAATTCATGTGGAAGAAAAAAAGATTAGGATAAAATTTCAAATATTAAATTCAAATGCAGGATTAATGAGTTTTATTTCAAAGCCCCAGAGGTTGTCTGGAATTTAGGACATTTTTTTAGTAGCAGACACGAGACATAGCCAGATGCAGTCGTGTTTTGGACCAGCTCAGCACAAATTTAGCACCTTGAAGGAGAAATTTTATGTATGTTTTGTAAAGCAAACATTTCAACTTTTCCAAAACCTGCTGTCCAGAAGATATTACTGTTTCACTGGATGAAAGAATGGATTTAAAATAAAGCTGACTTGTTGCTCTAGCACATAATAATTGCCACCCCCATTACCATCACTGTAGATGATATAGATCCTTTGCCCCATACAATACATGCATATAATTCTTTTTTTTTTTTAATAGTGTGAAGAAACCCAAATAAAAAAATGCATTAAACCTTTTTCTGACGTCAAATCCAAGACAGTCCTTGCAATGCTCTGCAGGAAAGAGCTTTTTGCAGTTTGCTTTTTTGAAGGCCAGGAGAGAACAGCTTGGCAGATGTACAGACACAATTCTTCTCACGCCCTTACAGATAGCATGGCAAACCCATGGATGATGAGCTACGCCCAGTCCCTGAGGCAAAGGAGTTGTAGGCCAAACCCGTCCCTTCATTAAAATATTTTTATATCATCATAAAAATTAACAGCACTCAACTGCCTCCCCAAGAAGGGTTGCTCCCAAGAAGCACCAAATGACGGTAGCGTCTCAGGTCACCATCGTCAGCGGAAATTCTTGTTTTCAGTCAAGACTGAACTTTACTGATGACTCGAGAAAGGCCAGAAATATCTACAGAGCACAGCCTGAGGATCCAGAACAGGTTATCTGGAGCACAGTGGCTTTTGGACAGCCAAAACAATTTAGCATTGACCTGGTTGCGCTCTGCCTGAAATCAAAGCATAAAATCCCTGTTGAGTTTAATGGAAGAAGGCGGTGGACAACTTTAACGCTTTATACATCAGCACTGAAAACTTTATGGGAAAGGACCAAAACCTTGCAGTGAACACCTTCAAACACTGCAATCTTGTCTTGAAAGATTCCAATTATAGCACGAAGAAAACACTGGCGTTTCAGTTTCAGATTCTGGCTTTTATTCAAATTGGCATGCCACAGTCTGTAAATAGAACCAAAACTGAAAAATCATTCTGTTCAAATACCTTCATTGCCTTAGAAGTCTGCCTCACCCATGCAGAATCAATGTAATTAGCTGCAACACGAACAGGTAATTAGGACCTGGTGACAGGCAAGCTTCAGAGGAACTATTCCATTTAGAAAAATCACTCACAAATGTTTTTTACTGATTCCTCTTCAAGCTGGAAATCCTGCAAGAGCAGGTTTTCTTTTCTTCCCTCCATCTCTTTCCCAGTACAGAACAAAAATAGTCCATGGAAACAGCCTCATCTCACAGTATTTCCATTTATGGTCCCCATCAAAATCAATAAATGTGATGTCCCACAAAAATGTCATGCAAAATAACAGAGGTACATAAAAACTCCTTTCATTCCTTTGATTTTGGGCAGAATGGGAGAAGAAGATGGGTGTAATTGTCATGAATTTTAGATTACAACTGAATGCAATGCTGAACCATCACCAGAGGAAGGGAAAAGCTGTGCAAAGCACACGACAACAGTAGCTCCACTAACTGCAACAGGACTTTGTTTACATGAGGCTAGTGCCTCTTTGGGGTCTTTC
Organism: Trogon surrucura; assembly: GCA_020746105.1. Classification (NCBI taxonomy): domain Eukaryota; kingdom Metazoa; phylum Chordata; class Aves; order Trogoniformes; family Trogonidae; genus Trogon; species Trogon surrucura. The sequence continues at coordinate 3,313,734 of CM036629.1, forward strand.
TCATCTCTGACCTCAACCTCTGCCATTTTCTCAGCCTTTTAAGTTGGAAAATATCTTAAAAATCCAAAATTTCACCAGAATTTGGTTGAAGACTGGATGTCTTGCCTAGTTTAAAAGACGAAGCCATGCTATGACATCAATGTCACAAATCATCTTTTACTTTGGATATATTAAGAAATGGTTTTTTTTCAGATGTTGCTTTGCCCATGTGTCAATACTGTACAGTTTGACTCCAAACCCCTGTGTCCAAATGTCACCCTCAAATCAGTTTTTTTACGATGACTTGATGTCCAAGCTCAGCTGAACTGGAGACTCAGCCAAGGGAAAGGTGAATCCAAAGGAAAACAGCACTAGCTGAAACGTATCTGATACACCAACAGGATGTGAACCCTACACAACATCTTCCTTTTTTGAGAACATATACTCTTAACACAATAACAATATTAGGCTGTGCTCCCACCGGGACAGCGTAAGTACCTCTGTAAGGCTGCTTAGCTGAATAGATTTGTTCATTTTCCATTCTTGGCTGGGGTTTCTGTGTGAAATATTCTCACAGTCAGATGCTCATTTGCACAGCAAACAAACAGCAAAGCATCCCAGTGACCAGAAAACAGCCATTCACGAGCCAAACCTAGGGCTGGGTGGAAGCCTGCTCGGTGACCATTTGCTCCACACCTGGCTCAGGGCCTTGGGGATTTCGTACATAGTGCTGTGAGGATTTATGGGCACTCTATCTATCATTGCATTGAGGAATAATAAAAAAAAAATAAAATAAGAAGATGAAAATGGAAATTTTTATTTGCCTAGGAGAGCTAACCTGGAAATATAATTGGCACAAATAGAGCTATTCAGCAGACAATAGCACTCTGATATTGCCACAATTCTGTTTACCCAAACGTGGTCATCCTCGTCATGAATTCCCCACCCTCCTGGTCTCCAGCCTGGTGAGCATCCTGGAGTAACAGGCACCGCTTTGATTGTCATGCTGACAGATTTGTTGCCTCCTTGACCTCACTAGTTTTAAAGGAACGGGCTATCTCAGTGATGTAACCAGGTCATCCCCACGCAGTCCTGTCATCCTCACTGCAGGGAGCTGGAGCCTTTGGTCCTCACTCGTCCTGTCAAGTCAGCTCTTTACAGGTGCCCAAGAGCTTATGGCATTGGTTTTACAGGAAGCTGCCAAGACTGACAAAGCGATTTTGTTTTCCCAAATCACTCAGAAAATATAGCTTTAGATCTCTTCTTGAGACCTAGTTTACCCAAATTGCTAGAAAGAATTAAATTACCCAGATTCTGACAAAGTTTAAAAGAACATTGGTGCATCCTGGCTGGGGGGTGTTGGATTGAGATGTTGGATTGAGCAGGGATCAGTTAAATGTGCACTCTTGTTGGAAGTGAGAAAGTGCAAGTTTCAGTGCATGAATGATTCTCTTAAGTGCAGTAAGTAGTTAAATGGCAAAAATAGCACTGTGAAAAATGGGATTGCACTCCCACTTTGAAGGTGCTCATTGCAAAACCAGAGTGGGCAGAACGATTACATGCTTACCTAGGGTAAATAAAATGCTTCAACTGGCTGAGTGATACAGGTTTATTAAAGACTTGATGTCTAGATTATCTTTTCTGGGACAGAGATGGACATGGTTTCAGAAAATGTTAAGGGTTTGGGCTAAATTAAAAAAGCATTTAATGATTTAGTAACTATTTATCCAAGATTGTCTGTGCATAAACTGTTTACTCAGAAGAATATAAATAAAATAGAAAACGTCACAATCTCTCTCCAATTCTAAAATTCCTGCCTCCGATCCTAATCCCACAAGCAAAGCAGTGCTTAGACCAGCTCCACCAGGAGGCCTTTCTGCAACTCCCAGGAAAACAGAATGTCTTTTTCAACCTAAGCTGGAATGAGGAAATTAAAGAAAAAAAAATCAAATTCTTCCTGAACTAATGCAGCCCAAACATGGCCAAAGGTACCTAAATTGCTCCAAATCATTCCACCAGTCTCTATTCTTGTTGATCCCAGGGTCAGCAAGGTTGTGAAACCATATAAGAAAACTGCCTGAGAGATTTCCTTGGTGCATCTAAGTCTACAGGAAACCTTGAGGGACAAGCATTGAAGAAAGGGATTTCTTCTACTCCAGTACTACTGCTCAGCCTTTGGAATGGGCAGAGGGACTTATGGGTCACTAAGCACCTAGAAGTGATGGAGATAGGTGTATCTGAGGCCCCTGGGAAGTAGAAGGGGGGTGTAAGCTGCACAGTGACACTGTTCCCATAACGTCAGAGCAAGAAGAGGTGGGATAAACAGAAACTGCAGTTCAGATGCTCACTGCTCATGCTTCTATTTTGAAGGAGTTCAGATAAGCAAATTGAAAATGATGTCATGGCTCCCACAGGACGCTGCAATACTTTGCCATTTGTCCAGCCAGAGTACAACTCTTATTAGTATGATATAACACAGTAGTTGGGAACTCAATAGAAAAAACAAAGCTGGAATTTAACAAAAAAACCCCATAGCTTTTAACTCGTTGCCCTTAACACGCAGAGCTACTGTAAGTGAGTGTCTTAACATGAAAAATCTGAAGACCAAAGAATTAAAGTAAATGCAATCAGCAGATTACTAAATACCAATGGGAAATTTAGAGCTATAGAGCAAAATCCCAGCGCATTAAAGGATTTACCACTTGGCATTGATGAGAAGCAAGTCTTTGGATTTCCATTTCTATCCTTAATTAGTAACTGAGGTTTATTTTAGTCTAAACTAAGTCGCAAAAGATAACACACCCTAAAAGAAAATAGAAAGTAGTGCAATAAACTTTATAAAACTTATTAAAAAATAAGAAGAAATAAGAACTGATTCAAACGGAAAATCAATTTCCAGCACTTCCATTTCCTTTTGTTTTCTTGTCTTCCCACCCATACTCAGCTCTTTTCTAATAACATTTGGCCCTTTGCTAGAGAGGTTACTGAGGGCGGTAACAAAGATAGCATTTTAAACTCAGAAGGGAGGCTCCCTTTTAGAAGGGACATTTTAGGAGTGTTCTTGCTCCTTCACAGCTTGGTTTTTGAAAGTTTGCTGTCTCTCTGCCCAGTTCCCAGGGCCCTGTGCTGGAAGGAGGACCCGAAATGGGTGATCCATGCTTTTGCATGGCTTCAGCTCTGAAAAAAACCCACCAGTTGTGTCAAATGGAGCATTTTTTTTTACATAGATGCTTTGGGACAGGGGAGAGATAGGGGCCTTGTGGTTAATCAGGAGCTCTCGAGTGCGGTTATGCAACGTCCCCATCATCACTGGTGAGGTACTGCCAGGGGCTGGCTCGGTGACACCCCAGTTTGCTGGAGCGTGCCCGGTTGTTGAGAGGCACCAGGGACATGTGGTGCCTCATTTCCTGAGCTGTGATACAGATGCAGGCTCCCACCACAGCATTCCCAGCACAGCTCTCTCTGTGGCTTCGGGTAAAGCTGTGAAATATAAGCAGCTTGCTTCAGAACAGGGAAAGAGCTTGTGAGTAAAATTGGAGCGAATAAAGAGCCCAGTCCCAAACAAATCATGCACTTCAGCAAGAAAGAAGCTGAAGCACTATCTCCCTGCTGTTACCCACTCCCTGCTTTCCTCCCTGCCCCAGGGAACCCAAGAATACACTTGGTCCCCATAAGAGATCACTGAGGGGTGGGCTGTGTGTGGTTCCTGGGCTGAGACTGAAAAGCAATGAAGTGGTGAAAGGGTGACATGCCAGTGAGACTAAGGCGAGGAAGGTGGATCCATTTGAGGAAACAAATTTTAGGAAGATGTCCTGCCTCTCTAGGTACATGCCCAGCATTCAGAGGCTGAGGTGGGACTACATGCTCTCTCCTGCCCATGTCCTTTTTTCTGCCTCCTGTCCTTCTCCTCTGCAGTTGCTATGGTAGGAAGGAAAGAGCAATGCTTGCTCCACCTGAGGAGTCATCTCTCTGGCTCAAGATTGAGCCATAGTTCTAATATTCCTAGAGGTCTTGCCTGGAATTCTACTTGCCAAACGCTTTCATAAATTTCCCTCTGTTCTCCTTCTTCTCCTATATTAGGTTAGACTGAGCTTGCCCAAACCAAAAGTGTTGAGAACAGAGACAGGGACAAAGCTCTGTGAATTTCCAGTGCAAACTGGCCAGCAGGGAGAGCAAGACTGGGCTAACCTCATGTGTTTGCCAGTCTGCAAAGAGCCAGCAGACACTTGTATTGTCCCGTATGGTCCATGGGCCCTTGGGGTGGGGGACTCTAAGGTCCAGATCTACAGATCTGTCCCTCCAGCAGCACAATTACGGGCTGCTTCACAGTCAGGACTTAAGTCAAATCCAGCCCCAGCATCAAACAGGTTCTCTGAACCTATGAATCATCTAATGAGCAAAACTACATTAAGTAGAGCCAAGCTCAGAAGTTTCAGGGTTGGTATTTAGGCCTCAGAAATTATTGTATGGCTTAAAAATCATGAGTTAAAAAAAGTCTACTTTGAATTAATTTTATTTTTCTTGTAGTTTCTAGTCCCTCAGATTGAAAACGGGACACCCAATGCATATTGCCAAAGTTTGCCTTACGAGCTAAATGAATGAGAGATATACATCTGAAAATGAACACTGCATATAGACATACAATTGCAGGAGCTGAGTCCTTGAGATAAATCATCAAATACCATGAACAGTGAACTCACAAATAAGGTCTCTTTCAACTAGTTCATTCATGGGGAAAAAAAAAAAAAAGGAAAATAAAATGAAACAAGGAAACAAGCACTAAACAAACAACCAACGAACCTAAACCAAAACCCCACAACCTACTTAATGAATTACTTAACAAGTGATGATAATTTATGGTCCTTATTCTCATGGCAAATCATGGTGTAACTCATTTCAAGGTATTGATGGATATCTGCCTGTCTCAGTTACCACTTTCTATCTCAGTGCTTGAGCAGTTCACAGCTTTTAATGTATTTTGGTCTTGTGACACCTCTGCTATCTCCAGGAGGAAAATTGTCACAGGAGAACGTGATGGACATGATGGACAATCATGGCAGAGCCATGAGCTGGGACTACATCTCCTGTCTTAAGGGGTACCCTGGGCTGGCTCAGAGAGAAGAGAGAAAGCAGCTCCCCCACTTGTTTTTTCAATTTGTTAAAATAACAGCTCCATATTCCCAAGGGCGAAATGTCAGGAATAATTGCATGCAAATTGCAGTGGAGTCATGCTAACGCACCCATTGCCACCCAAGGGCTCCTGAAGGGTTAATGTCGAGGGCTCGCTGGAGTTCAGTTAATTTACAACTGGAGACCTTTATCATCTCGCACTGACATTGAGGGCTCACATTTCGCACTTAATTACTTGTTCAGCAATCACGCCTGGAAGAGATAGATGTGTTTCTGTGTTTAGCCCATGCAGCTGTGAATTGTTTATTTACTTATCGTCAGGCCGGGAATGGCTGTAATTTAAAGGTTCAGATCTCTGCTACCCTGAGCGGTGCAGGTCTTCCTTTAAACACTTCCATATTGCCGCGGTGGAATTTCGATGGAGATGCCCATCTTCTCCTCCCGTTCCGGGTAATGGGCCAGCAGGTGTTACTGGTTATCGGCGACTGGGATTATTTACACCAAGAAACCGCTGCCAAGTTCACAATCAGAAGGAAGGATCCACGGAGATAAATTTTGGAAGGTAAAAAGCAGGCCAAGGAGATGAAGCGAGATGAATACCAGTAACTCAGCTTCTGGGGAATGACTCGATCCCTATCTCGGCGCTGGAATAGTTGAATCACAGCAGCTTCAAACGGTGGCTCACAGCAATTCATAGGCCAAATGGTGTAATTACAATTTAAGCTGTCAAATGGTGACCATATGGCTTTATCTTTCACACCAGAGGCCTAAGAAGTTGGGAGGTGTGACCTTTCCGCATACCAATCCACCTGCGCAGAGCATGAGGTCTGTGAAAGCCCGCGTTCCCGGCAGGCCCAGCCCTGTGCGCTGACACCCAGACTTGGCTTTGATAACTTTTAGGCAAAGCTGTGTAAAATCAACATTGACAGTCCTCACGGGGCCTCCAGGGTGCATCACCCTTAGATGCCAAGAGAGCAGCCACCAGCAATGTCATTGGACTAGATCACCATGAGTGGTTGCAGAGGAATCAAGGGATCTTAGAGTTGTTTAGGCTGGAAAAGGCCATCGACTCTAACCATTAACCCAGCGCTGCCAAGTCCACCACTAAACCATGTTCCTAATCATGACAGCTACACATTTTTTGAGTAACTCGAGGGATGGTGACTCTACCACTTCCCTGGGCAGCCTGTTCCAGTGCTTGACAACACAACCCTTTTGGTGAGGAAATTTCTCATAATGTCCAATGTAAAATTCCTCTGGCAGAACTTGAGGCCAGAGGAGAGAAGGAGGATGCCCTTTGTCATTCCCTTAGAGCGTGTACAGACCTCCCATCTACCTAGGAAAGGAAGAGTCATGCAGGGCAAGAGAGTCTCGGTTCAGCAGCTGGCAGACAAAGTATGTCTCAGAAGGAAGACTGGTGAAACTCCCTCCCAAGAGGGAGTAGATGAAGCACTCTGTCTGTCCAGACATTGCCAGCTCACACGTGGGCAGAGCAACAATGCAAGAATGCAGCATTGCAGCTGCCCTTGTGATGTGAGTGATGGGAGGAGAGGATGTTGGTGGAAGAAGGCTGGGCATGTCACCTAAAAGAGTCTAAGGGAGTTCCCGAAGAGTCAGCCAGAGCAAATTCCAGCCCAGTTACCCAGCAGAGACCAGCTCCCTTGGTTAGGTGCTTGCTGGGGGGAATATCCTCCTAACCTATCCCACAGCTCCAGTCACCGGTAATGCCCTACCTGGTCCTGCCCAGTCAGAGCCCACAGGGAAGGACACAGTTTTGCAGCACCACTCTGATTAGAGCACTGTTAAAAATAAGGATTTGGGGTTCGATATTAACGAGTTTCTGCCTCGAGACCCTTGTGGAAGAAAACTGCTTTTGATTTAAGGAAAAGCCTTTTCTGTCTCATGTTCTTATGAAAAATATACACTTCTCCCAGTCTCAAGGGTATTTCTGTCTCACAGGTGAGGAGTAAGGGATGTCAGTTGACGGGAGCATGGCAAGGAAGGCTAACGCAAAGAGGTGGTGCTTCCTAATATTTTTTCTATTATCGCCATCAGTGTTGCTCTAACAAATTACCGATCTCTGAGGATGGAATATCACTCAAAGGGCTTAATAACAACATGAAACAAATAACAGATCAGAACTTTCTGTCTTTGAAGAAGTGTAAGCGATACACAAACAAACAAAAATGCAGATAATTCCAGGATGATTTGAATTTTCTCAGAAACAACAATGCAATCTTATGTGTCACTTCAGTAAAGCCAAAGAAAGAAGAAAATAACCTAGATAGGTATAATTGAATTACACAGAATCCTGGAATTTGATGAGAGATAAAGTTACCACTAATTCTCTCAAAAAAAAAGAGGAGATGAAATTAAAATGTCAAAAGAGCAGTGAGCTGCTTAATTGAGAGCTCATTTTTTGGGTGCGTTCACGGTTGTGTTGACAGTGCATCCGTGTAGAAACACGGCAAAAAATGGAAAACCCCCAAAACACAACTTTTAGAAATGCCTGAAACGAGCAGCTCAGAAATACTGAAGGATTTACAGAAGAGCATTTGCAAGTCAGAAACAATTAAAAGCAAAAGCTGAGCCGGGAACAGTCCTGTACCTTCAAGCCTGCTGAGGCTGAGAAGCTCGGCAAGATGAATCCATGCGGGTGGCACAAGCAAGTTGGAAGAAGTCAGTTCCCAGAGCAGCCATGACCCACTGACACAGAAAGTGGAAAGAAAGATTTGTTTCTTTCAGTATTATGCTATTTTTCCTCCTTTTTCTAATTTTTGTGTCTGCTGACTCCGGTCTGGAGGTGAGCGGCAATACGGGTGTTCAGGGTCGCAGCCTCGGCTTAGGTAATTGGGGATTTTTGGTGCATGGTGAAAATTTAACTCAGATGATTCTTGCCCTGATTTAACAGATATAAAATGACAGAAGGTAACTATTGGCTATAAATAAGCTTCCTAGGCTCTCAGAGGAATTATTACCAAGCTGCAAATAACATGCGAGAAGAGATTAAAGGCAATGAGTGAAACAAGTTATTTCAAGGGCGAGTGCAGAGGGGAAGGGGAGAGCATCCCTTCTGCTGGCTCCCCAGTGCTGCCGCTTCAGCCAGGCTTTTCCCATACTTCATGGGAAGATAAAAAGTTTGTCGAGAGCTTGAGGGGATGCAAGGAGGCAGGGTGGGCTGGAGAGGGTGTGTCAGGATCCTGCTGGGGGCTGTAGGATGCTGGCCGAGATGAAAGAAATTGCAGTGGGAGAGGGAGGACCTCGCAATGCCAAGACACCCGTATTGTTTTGTCCTGTGCACACACAGCACGGGCTATTGAAATCGATCAGCTCAATAATAATAATAAGCATTCTCAAATGCATTTTTTTGCAACGGGCTTTCTAGCAGAGCACAGGAGAAGATGCGGTTCTGCAGGTGACGCCTCTTGGCTCTGGGACCCCAGGGCAGAGCGGGGGGAACATGCACTCTGATAGTTGCTCATCACCGCCCCACATTTCAAGGAGGTTTTATCTGCCTGGCATGGAAGATTTCTCAAACCGTTTATACTGAGAGCAGTTTTTGATGCCAGCAATGAATATTACTATATTACTGAAAGGAATCAAAAGCTAAAGTGCCTGCGTGTACAGTTAATCTATCCAAACAGAAAATGTTTCTTAAAAAATTACAGCACTATTTTTATAACAAACCTCAGCCAAACTCAAAACTGAATAAATATAATATGTTCTTTTAAAACCAATTTATTTTTCTTGATCATACGCAAAATACTTTCCCTGCTTTCATTCATCAGCTAATACTTCACCACCAACCCCCATATTCGAGCCCGGAGATTTGCCCTTGATGGGATCTCTGCTTCGGAGACGTTTGGGTTGAAACACCTCCTGAGGCTGGTGGGAAGGCGATGCGAGCACGTTAGCTCATGGCCAGCCTGTGGTTTCTATCTCTTTTTAAAAAAAACGTGAATAAGGCAAGAAAATGCCTCGAAGGGGCCAATAGAGGTGGGAAAGGCAGCCCCCTGACCCACCAAGAGCCTAAATAAAGGCAGAGCCATATGTATTTCTGTAGGATTGTGCAAGGACATCTATTTCTACTCACATGCTCCTAAGGCAGGATTACAGAGCTGCCATCTTCATGTTACTAAAAACTGTATAGTCATTACCATAATGTAATTTTCATTAGAGTTGCTTATAGCAGAGTTTGGCTTTTTTTTTTTTAATTTTATTTTTTTTATTATTACGATTAGTGTTTTATTTTAACTAGGAACTGTGCAGAAATTTTCCTGGAGTAGTTAAGCGTTTATTTAGACTTGCACCATTGCCCAAGACCACAATTTGAATCTCTCAAGCCGCATCCCACGATCTTTTACTCCCCTGAAACGCTGCTCACATTTGATTCTCTTGTGAAGAGGAGCCTGACCAAACAATTTGCGGTGCGCAGGCACCCTTAAAATGCAGTTAAAAATTACTAGAGGAGGTGGTGGTGGGTGATGAACAGGCAGGAGGGGTAACCTGACCCCTGAGAGCTTACACGTCCCCTTTTTTGTTTGTTTGTTGGTTCTGCTGAACCTTCCAGGAGTTTCAGTCAAACCCAGGGCCTTATCATGCTAGAAAAAGCCACAAAAAATGCTTTAAATACTGTCATCACCATGACAATTTGGGTGTGTATTTTTTAAGACGGGGTGATTCTAGTTGCCAGCTGTCGTAGAAGAATATATTTAAATTTCTTCCGTCTGATTTTCTTGCATGAAAGAGGAACTGTGCCTGGGTGCTGCGCCTGCACTCGCGGCACCGCTTGCTCTGCTGCCCGGCTAAAGGTCAAAAGCAGGTAATGTACGTTGAAATTTCCACAGACTGGGGTAAGCTCTGAGGTTGTTGACTTTGATATCAGTTTTCTCCTACCCGCGGGGAAAAAAAAATAATAATAAAAAAATATTCACTCCGGCTCCTCATTGATTTTTCATGGAAATTCACCAATTTCTCCTAGTTTAAGATCTGGTCTCTGATTTCTCCCTGATTATCATATTCCTCTGCCCCCCAAATGAAGCCCTGCTTTGTTTCTCAGGATGATGATATCATTATTACCGCACTGAGCACGGGGCTAAAATTCCAGTTTGCTAGAACGTTGGCGCTGAACGACAGAGGTTCCTTTAGGAAAAAAAAAACAAACAGCCCCACCAAGGAAAGGCACCTTAACAAAAAGGAAAAATAATGCAAGAAAATGTTATGCAAAGCTTGAAACGAGAACACAACATGCCTGTGCCTTTGTACAGAAGATGCTAATAGGCTCAGCGTTGCCGAATTAACTACTGCTACGACTTTAAATGCTCCTTTTGGAAATCACTGTTTGCTTGAGCCGAGTTTGCGCTGGTTCAGCCGACAGTGGCTTTGTCCCCCGATTTCAGCCCTCCTGCTTTCAGCTGCACACTGATAAAAAAACCCTTTTGCAATTCTACAACTTTAGATAACGCACCGTGGGCTGACGGACTGAACCCTCTCCGGACTCCGCAAGGGGCAAAAATGACCTTTAGGCAAAGAAAATTTTGGTCGTCAACACGTTTAGTTGGTGCAGAGCTGGATTGGGATGTTCCCAGTGGGCTCCCGAGAGTTGAAGCCACTTTTGTTCAGATGTATTGATGGAGGTGTTGGTATTAATTTACCCTCTTGGGCTCTTGTAGATGCTACAGGAAAATTATTTTAAAATTACATCTTAAAATATATCTGGGACATGAATGCTCAGCTTAATATTGCTGAAGCCTAGAAATCTAGAATATTAAATTTTTTTTTATTAATTATCAATCAGTCACATATCGAAACAGAAGTGCCATTATGTGCCCACTACATTTAAAAAAAAAAAAAAAGGCTTTTGAAAACTTCACTTGTTGAAATAGCCAGAATATTCCCTCCCACGAGAGCACAGGAAAGTGAAAGGAGTCCAACAAATCAGAACTTTAACATTTGCTCAGATAATTAATCCAGGGGAAAAAAAGGGACAGTAGAGAAGACAAAAGTGGAAAAAAAAAAATTGTAGCATGAGGAAATGTCACAACATAAAATAAAAACTATTTTTTCTGGATGAAACAAAACAGATGCTTTAAAATCTATTTAGTCATTAGTATGCATAGATTTTTCTTCATATATATATATAGCAAGGTAACATTTATGATACAGCTTACCCATCATAACTTTGACAAAACATACAGTTGAGTCTTTGTGAACTGGGATGTTTTAAAGGCACCCAGGGAAACTCCTTTAAACACAGTGGATTGAGATCAAAATGCAGATTTTATTCTTCGGAAAAATTTCCTCGAATGAATATAAATGTGAAGTCTGCCCTTTAAATTAAATGACAGCAAGAAGCCAGGGGAAAAAAACAAAACAAAACAAACAATAGCAAACAGTTTGAGACTGATTCTGCTCTTGCTAACCTCATTGTAAATAAGGGACTGGCTCTAATTTAGTTAATGAGATTTCACCAGTGCAAATCAAATTAACCTAATTAATTTATGATTAAACTATCTCTGTCTTTGAAAACAAAACAGGTGGATTTTTTTTAACAACTGAAGGATTTTTCAAATTAAAAAAAAATAATGCTGGCATGAGATGTAAAAGCAGAATGTTACTGTGAGTAAAAAAAAAATATTTTTCTTCATTGATTTATTTCTTTTTCAATTTTAGGGGTTTTATGATTTAAAATTCTGTATATAATCTCTTAAATCAGAATGAAATTGTGCTATATATCATTCAAAAAGCAGGGGTTTTTTTTCTTACTGTCATCATGTCTTCGAGCAGCATACAACATACCCATGATTTCTAAGCATGTAAAATTAATTTGCCAATGCATGCAGCTACTCCACAAGATAAAGCCTGAATTATCAGGTGTTTGAAATGTTAGAAAACAGGAAAGGGTTGTGTAAATGTGTTATGCATTACGTTTAATTGTTATGGTTTTAAGCTCTTGTAGAGTAACCCACTATTTTTATAACATAAAAAGCAGCTACAACGTGTGCCCGTCGGGGCAAACGGGTCTTGATTTTCGCTCTTGATACAGAACGCAGCCCGATAAAATTATTAAAGGGTGTGTTGAGGGAGCAAATTGTACTGCAAGCGTAGAACAAGTGCTGAAAAGATAAATACGCTTTCAATTGCAGTGCAAATACACGCTTGCTCCCCTTCGCTCTGCCAAACTCGCGATGCCACCTCATGGAGAGCCCGCACCTCGCACCGCCCGAGCAGGCGGCTTTCCTCATGGAAGTCGTTGCTCGGTTTTAAGGGCTCTTAAAAAATAATAATAAAAAAGGATTTACAAAGCAATAGTTGCAATGGAAGAATAACAAAATCCCGTAGCAAAGGCTGGGCAAATATTTGGATTGCCTTGCTGGATGTCAACACTTGAAACGAGCGGTGTCGTCTCGACACGTCCCTGTCTCAGGGGCAGATGCACGTGGTCCCTAGACTAGGAGTCTTGGTTTTACGTAGGGTGCACAGCTGATGTGATAGCTTAGATTTATTATCTTCATCGAAATCTCCTCTTCTTGCTAGGCAAAAATCTTGGAGATGCTCGCAAAGCAACGTGAAAATACACTCCAGCACGCTAATCCCTGCTCTCTGACGCCTGGTTGTAACACATCTTCGTCTTCTCCATCGCTCACAGCCTCGCACATCCAGATCGGTCACATGCGTACGCGGCTGCTTACACGGAGATAGGGGCACAGAAACACCAAATAATTATGCCCTTGCCTTAAATGTCTCTTCGCCTGCTGTATCTGCTTTACAAATATTGTGTGTGTGCACACACCATACCAGGAGTGGTTTTATGTACGTATTCATAGGCAGGCATCCATCACTGCTGACAAAGGCATGCATGGCTATCTATACACACATATATAAGTACCATGGTGAATTATGCTTCATTTTCACTAGTGCAGCAATTAAGTTTGACAAACTTTTAGGACTGACTTCCAAACCAGGCCCTAATCAGAAGATGATTTAAGATTTCTGCCCTAATTCAATACCCTTGGACGTAAGACTATGAGAAAGCACTTTGGATTTTATTCTGCCCTTTCCCTGTCACAGCTGAACAAAGCAACATTCTCTCTGAGTTCTATATATTTTCCTTTACACTGTGCCCAGGATTTTCTTCTAACTTATTTCTGTGGGGCCTGATTCAAAGCTCCCACTGATTTCAGGACATTTGGGACAGGGCCCTGCACTGCTTCTGTTCCTGACCTGTTGCAGCCAGGTCTGAAGTGAGTGCTGATTTGAATGATAAACATCAGGGTACACAAAAATAGTTTAGAAAGGGGCCTGGGGGAAAAAAACAGTAATTTTTCTATAAAGTGTGTTATGCTTACACCAAGGTTTGCACACGCCCCCTCGCCCTATTTCAAGCACATTCTAGTACGGTAAGGTTAGGGATAAAAATCAACTATGAGAAAGATGCAGTTTTAAAAGCAGCACAGTTAAAGGCAGCTGTTAAAACCAGTGGAGCTGAAAAACACAATTCAAGTTGTAGATTTGCTACTCACAAAAAAAAAAAAAATGGAATAATAGTAAAACAAACTCAGACAAGCCTAACAACAGAAAACCCGAAGCAAATAAAAGAGAGCTGAACAGATTTCCATGTTTACTTTTCTTTTCTGTAGTTGGATCCCTTGTTACAGCCACAAGAACTACAAGGATAGGGCGAGAAATGGGAAATAAAAGACAGGAAAGAGAAAAAAAATATATATTTAAAAGCAATTTAAGGCAGAGGAAACAAATCCAAAGCCTCCAGCCCTGGCCAGGGCAGCCGGAGGAGCAGCAGCTCTGCAGAGCAGCAGTGCCGCTTCCCCCTTGCCCAGGTTCTGTCCCAGGAGCCCGGTTTTTGCAAAGCAGAAGCCCGGAGCGGGGAAGGGGATGGTGCAAACCCCGAGCTCGGAGGGGAGGAAGAGGAAGAGGAGGAGGGTTTCGGGACGGGGAGAGGCAAGAGAAAAAGTCCAGTACATACAGCTCGATGAGTCCACCAGCCCCCAGCCTCCGCTTCTCTCTCTCTCTCTCTCCCTCTTAAGTCAAAAAGGAAATGCGGTTCTTTTTTCTTTTTTTTTTTTTTTTTTCCCTTTCTTTTCCCCGCAGAATCAGAAAACGAACCATCAGGAAGTTGGCAAAATCTCTAACTAAACAATCAATCGAGGAAATGCAACAAATTCGGGCGGGCGGTGCGCTTTGGCAGGGAGGCGAGCGAGGGCTGGCGGGCGGTGCGCAGTTTCCGCGCAGCGCTGCGCAGCGCGGGCAGCGCTCCCGCCCGCAATACTCTCTCCTCGCCGTATTTTTACCCCACGGAAACTCATACTCCGGGGCTAGATACGCGGCCGAGGACCTCCAGCATCTCCCGCCCAGGTTTGCTTATTTTTTTGATCGCTGCGGCAGAGCTCAGGGAAGGAATGGGGTGGGTCGGGGAGGACAACCGAGTTCGCCCCCACCCGCCCCGGAAGGGCTGCCTGCCGGGCAGAAATACCGACATCAGCCCGTTTGTCCCCAAAACGAGCTGAAAGGCGGCTCCCCGCACCCCCGTGCGGAGTGCGCAGCCCTTCCTCAGGGATCTTCCCTTCCCACGGGCAGGATGGAGAAATGAAGAAAACTGAGGGAATTCCGTGCTGGTATTTCTTCTAAAAGTGCATTTTGCACAAGGATTGAGTGTAGGAAGGAGAGAACTTTTATTCTGTTTCTATTGGTTTGGGTTTTTATTTTATTTTGGGGTTGTTTTGGGTTTTTTTTAACAGCTATTATCTCTGCCTGTCCTGAGTTTCCACTTTTTTTTTCACCCGTTCCTTCCCCTTTTCTTCCCATTTGGAAATTACGGTCTCTATCCCACTGATACTGACCGAAAGGCCTTCCCCTCGCCGCCCTCCTTCTCCCTCCCTATCACCTCCTACTGTAAACCAAACAAATACACGAATAAATAAAAGCTACGGGAGCGAAGCGGCCAGCCCGGCACTGCAGCGGGAGGGGACACACACCCGCTCCGCGGGCAAGGGCGCGTTGCCGGGGAGGGTGGGGTGGGCTGGCTTCTTGAGGCTCCCGCCTGGGAGAAAGTAACCCACCAAATCCCCGCAAAGGATTTTCTCCGAAGAGGTGTCGGGGGAGGCTCGGCCAGATGCTGCTGAAGGCGACTGGAGACCTCCCCTCCTCTTCTGCTGCCCCGGGAGCCCCGGGCAAGAGGAGCTGCCCTCCCCAAAAATGCGGGACACACTCCGGGGTCACTGCTAAAAGCAACACAAGACCGTATTTTTTAATAAAGAGCGTTCTTTGCTAGCTGGCTGCTTTCCACCCACCCCACGGATGAGCTGGCTCTGTAAACACTGAATAGAAGATTAACACTGCTGTTATAACCTCATAGAGAGATCTGTGCCTTAGGAAAGCTTTTACTGCTGCTGATCTATGGGCTCCATAATAGCCCTTTTGTTTTAAGGGTGACAACAGCCCCGAATCCTGCCATCCTCAGCGCAGCCCCGTACAGCAAGCAGCTCGCCTCTGCCCAGGACCCCCCCGGCCCCTTTTCCATCACGATCCCTCCCCTGCTCGAGAGCCACCGAGCTTCTGGGTGTCCTCCAGCAGCAGGAAGAGCGGCTGCAAAAATCTGGCAGAGGATTTTTCTAATTATTATTTTTAAAATCGTTTTTTTATGGGTGGTATCTTTAATTTGGCAGCCGAGAAGAGCTCGTAACGGAGGACAGAGCGACCTGCCCGCAAGGTTTTCCAGCAGACACCGGCCTGTTTGCAAGAGCCGCGGTACTGACCGCCTGCATCTCGGGAGGGGAAGAAACCAGCATTGCCTGCAAGTGGGAGTGCGGGTAATTTATTATAGAAGCTTAGTTCCAAGGTACTGCTCTGCGGCTATGATAATTGAGCTCTGCGTTTGTGTGGAAAAAAAAAAAAAAAAGCCGCAATAACAAGTTCTTTTGCCCAGGAATCACACAAACACACCGCAACCCCAGGGGAAATTGCCACCTGCAAGGAGGAGATGCGGGATGGAGCTGGGTTTTGTTTTGTTGGTTGTTTAGTTTGTTGTTTTATTTTTCTCAAATAGCACCAGACTGGCAGGGGTGGGAGAAATTAAAGGGAAATTAGGGAAAAAGTGTGTGAGGAAGAGCCGAGTGCCCTAGCCCGGGAGAGAGCTGAGCGCAGGCGGGCAGCAGCCGTGGACCCACCGCAGCCTCCCTTCATCCCTCACTGTCACTGTCTGAGCACCGAGCTCAGTCCCCAGAAAGAGGATTTAGTTAGTGGAAAAGAAGTGAAATAAGAGCAACCAGAAGGGAAAAAAAAAAAAAAAAAAAAAAAAAGACAAGAGAGAAAAAATTAAAAAGAAAAAAAGGAAGAAAGAAAAAAGTAGGTAAAAAGGAAGAAAGAAAAAAAGAAAAATAAAAAGAAAGGAAAAAGGAAAAAAGATTTAAAAAAAAGAAAGAAAAAGCAAAAAGCAATCCTTTTTTCCTCCTCATCCCCTCACAAACAAAGCTTTTACATTGTAAGATGTTCCCTTGAGTGAGGATTTTCCCCCATATCGATAGTTTTACCCTCTGGAATCCCTTTCGATAAACCCCTGTAATGCACGATCCGTTTGGGTGTTTTTCCCGCCCCTGTTTGCCCTTCTCGAGTAATACTGGCATGTGCACGCTGGAGGATGGTGGTTCACTTGGTTTGACCACAACCCCTATGACAGCGGGCATGGAGCGTTTAGAAACGGTATAAAATCGGAAGAAAAACCCCAGCAGATCGAAGATAGAATACCCGGAAAACCGTCAGAGAAAACACACTGTAGCCAGAATGGGCTTTACCTTTATGAGAGACTACAAATTGCTGCTTCGGAAACCTTTGAAATCCTTTCATTAGCTATTTTGATGCATTTGGCATCCGAGCTCATTGTACCCCCGAGGAGTCCAAAACCTTGAAACCCAAGTTTTATTAACTTAATAAAACGCACGCACACAAAATTCGGGGGGAAATTCAAGAATCAAAAAAGGCAGAAAATCCTCTACCCTCTGACGAGTTTCTGGAGAATTTTCAAGGTTGAATTAAGTGTGGAGGCGACGAACTATTTATTTGTCGGAATAGGATTTTTTAATTTTTTTTTTTTTTTACTTAGACGATTAGTTCCATAGCGGAATTGCTTTAAAAAAGAAATCGAGCATTCAGTTACATTATAGCTGACAAGCTGTCTTCGTTGCCATCTTAATGATGTATTTTCCCTCTTCCTTGATTCCTGCATTATGCAATAACTCAGTCATTTTTATGAACAAAGGGGAAATATAATGAGAAACATTACAGCGGCAGCGTGCATTTTCTGCCCGCTGGCAAAGCGGTTTGCGTGCAATATATTTTGTTTCCAGCCAAAACCAACGATGTGAACTTCTTACACGACGGGAAAGGACGTAGTTACAGTGTGGCCATTGTACGCCAGGATATTGGGAGTTTTCTGTGCCACAAATATCACCTGGGTGGGGGTCCCGGCGCCGCTCCCCACCTCTTTGCGGGCAGCATCCCTCCTCCGGCAGCAACAAGAAGGGGTCCAGATGCTTCCCCCTTCGGTCTTCTTTTCACTAAGGCGAATTGTTTAACGGTTAAAAAACATACTCAATTAACAGGAGGTATGAATAAGAAGAAAATAATAGTACTAACAAATCACCTTGGTCATTGCTTTAACCCAAGAAAACTAAATAAACTCCAAGCTCTCTCAAACGCAGCTGAAATTCTCCCCCACAGAGTGCTCCCCCCAGGGCACACTTGCTCGCTTAAAGCGGCGTCTTGGATGAGAAAAAAAAACCCACCTTTTTTTTTCTATTAGATCCCCTCTGAAGAGCTCGTTTCCACCCAAAAGTACAGTTTGGGGCTCTCTGGGACGTGGTTGTGCTTTCGGGTACGGCTTGCTCCCTGCCGCAGATAACCGGGGCTGTTCGCACCGTAATTGAGTCACAAGTGCCATAAACTCAGTAGCCATTAGCAATTGGGTAAATAAGTGTGAGGACTGTAAAGCTAAGTGTCGTATCCTTTAGATAAGGGCTTATCTGTATAGCCATTAAGCCCACACTTGCCTCTTTAGCATCTGGAGAGACAGGGGGTGTCGTCTCCTATCGGAAAATATTTATCTACTTCCTTTTGGCCAGGAGGATTTGATCCAGTCTGACTCGACTTGCCAGGAGAAACGCATTTCTTGTTTTTATTTGGTGGGTTGTAATGTTCTGGATTAAAATCCTTAAAAGCTTGCTGTTTGCCCACAAAACAAACAAAGATAATCTTGGAGGAGTGACAGGAGCCTTAATATATACTGTCTTTTCTGTCTTTCTTTCTTGGTAAAGCTCATCACTTGCCCATACACATGGGCTGTTGATAAAAGCAAGCTTTAAGTATATTGCAGAAAAAGAAAAAAAATAAATAAAGGAAAATAGGACCCAATCCTACCAGCTGTTGCTGAGGCTGGAGTACACAAGTTCAGGTCCATGTGGTCCAGCTGAGCCAGCACCAAGTCTCCCCGGGACCGATCCCTGGAGATGGACACAGTGTGGAAGCAGCTGGGGATAACCTCTCTGAAGTGGTCCTGGTGTACAGCACCTGTGTGACCCACTCTGTTAGGTTGGTTCAGAAAGTGTGAGCTGCATGGATTAAGTAGAATTAACAAGATTTAGGTCCTGATCCTGCACCATCCTCTCCTTTGGAGAGTTTCATCCACTCAAGAATGCTCTCATGCGGGGTTCTAGAGACTCTGAATATCAGGCTTTTATTAATGCTACAACAGCAGCAAAAATTAGTCTAGGAAGTAGCTAGAAAGATGTTCTGTTATTTTTCATTGTTCTTTCCTAGCTCCTGGGAATTTCAAAGTTTAACACAAAGACTAGTAGCATTTGTTTTCATCTTCATACGTGAGGAAACTGAGGCACTAGGAAAACCATAGGCTTATCCAAGGTGTAATTTCAGTGGTAAAGTGTAGGATTAAAACACAGATTATTTGCATTGAAGCCTGGTACGTTTGTACCAAAGCCACATTGACTTTCAGATAAGAGTCTCTGCCTGGTTCTTACTGAAACTGATGCAAATTTTAGCACCACTTTCAAAGAAAAGGCTGAGGAAACTGGTAAATGATCACTTGCCATTGATCCTTTCTGAAGAGCTCTCTGTTTTGTTAACACAAGCAAAACTCCCAGCCCTGTCTGGAGCCTGGTATTCAGAGTGGGGGGGGCTGTAGAAAAATGGGAGCATTGGTATGCTTTGGTCCAGAAGAAGGAAGTAAAATAACCAGTCTTCCAAGTAGCATTTTCAAACAGGGGACAGTTGCAATCTGAAACCCTTTCTCTCAACTGAAACTGCACATATTTAGAAGGGGACCCTTTCTGATCCATCTATAAAATTCTGAATACGTCAACTTTGCTGGCAGCAGAATGCAGAAGAGCAGCAGACTGAACTATTCACATGAAATCCAAGTTATAACTGTCCGTGCTACGGCACACACAAAATTCAGGCCTTAGGTATGAGTAGAAAACTTATGTGCCTTAACTTAATCTCAGTATAATGAAGCCAGATTACATGAAAGAAGGTTTTTCTCAGTAGCTGTTGGCTTTGAGGATAAGGTTGTGGATATCATCCCACTATCTTCTTATCCTCATGATGAAACTAAAATCCAGCGCCTCATAAAGCAGGGGGAAATTTTGCCACTGAGTTAAGTGAGAGATGAAATCTCTTGGCAAAATAACAATATTCCATTACACTATCATTTGGCCAATTACAGTCCTGTGTTTGCAATCTGCCTTGCTTCAGCAGCAGTCATTTGGGTGCAGGAATCTCATTGGCTTCATCAGCAAAGCTCTGTAAGCAGGAATTGCAGCATGAGGGCATCCTCCTATCACTCATGGCAGTGAGATTTGAGGGCACCGATGTGCAAAGAAGCCTCTTCAGGCCAAGCTTTCAAAGGTGTCCTCCGAGAGCTACGAGAAATTAGATGCCCAAAAGATGTGGACAAGGCCATGTGGGTCTGGTCCCCCTGTCCCCACATTTGTGAGTTGTTGATGTGCATTTAGCTGTGGCTTCCATGGGGTGCCTTCTGTTATCCCACCGTGTTTACTCTCATTGCAGTAAACTGGATGATTGATGGCTAAGGTTGAACTACAATTGGTTTTTCTTGCCCAAAATGTTATTCCTGAGGGTCTCTGACAGCTCCCTCCTGTGATCCCATGAAAGCCACCTCCACTACTGCTCCTCTCCTGCATTTGGTCTTGGCAAATGTGCTAAGAAAAGAAATGAATGGGCCTATAAGTAGTTTATTACTGTCATTCATTTGGGATCCACAATGACCCTGAGTACCCCCTGCCTTGTAATCACATTAGATTGTGTTAGCCCTTAGCCTGAAACAGAAAAGTCTATTTCATATATTTCTGTGCTTTCAAAAAGAAAAAAAAAAAAAAGAAGTGCCGAGGTAAGGCATCAATTTTCCTGCTACTCAATATTTCAGGCTATAATTGCTAACTTGTTGAGTGCAACACAAGCCAGCAGTAATTCCAAAGGCTCCAGATGATTTTATACATTTTTTTCCTTTTTTCTTTTTTTTTTTTCCTGATTTGTAAGAAAAAATGCTGAAAACTAAAACAAAGGTAGGTCTTCACAGCTGAAGCTTAAAAAACTAGAGAGCTTTCCAACAAGATGATGGAGCGAACAGGGAGAAGAAATGAGAACAGCCAGAGGGAGCAGGCATGATGGTTCCTGTAAACACCCTTCTTAGGAGTATCTATATGAGTCAAAGAGTAACAGACGCCTTCAAAATGATCCATTTTTCTTGAGGATAAATTTCTGGAGCAGACTTTTCCTTTCCTCCAGCTGCAGGTGAGTCTTGACCTGGAGATGGGGGCTTGAGCAGCATCCAATCAGGAGCTGCAAAGCCTCGATTCTGCCTGCTGTCCCCTCTAGTGGGCTCTGCCCACATTTCCCTTTGGAAAAATAAAATAAAAAAATCAAAAAGGGAAAAGAGTTCTATACACGACCTCCACCTTCGCTATGCATCCTGCCAAAAAGCTCTGCAACATCTTCCCTGCTGTGTTGCAGGGATATCATCGTTATTTCAGTGTCTTATCTGCTGAAAAGGCTCTAGCTGCACATTTTTTAAAAAGGATCTAAAAAACACAGTGCAAGAAAGACGCCCTCTGAAGCAGACTCCTTTCTCCCTCATGGGAAGAAAGCCGAACATCTCTTTCATTTTCCAGGCATGAAAAGGCAGAGAGAATTCCAGCCTAAAGCAAAGGACTAAAGAAGAGTTAATATGTTTTGATTATATATTATAACTGTATGGATCTTATTAAAAGTAATCTTCCTAAAATAATTCCCAGGCTGAGCACTCGTTTGGGGGGGGGAATATATGGTAAAATAGTCTTGTGAACAGAACCAGTTCCATTATTCAGGGGTATGAAATTTGAACAATGAATGAAAAGAAATTGAGAAAACACTTCCTTTACCATCGTCACACTGATTTTCAAGCCAGTCACAGTTCCAAAAAAAAAAGTATGTAAGGTTATGGAAATTCTGTTCATATTTAAAACAATGATAGTGACAGCACTTGGTTATAAAAAGGAAATCCAGCATTGAGGGAAATGTTTATATTATGTGTTAACATTTCAAATTATTGCTTTTTTATCCAGAATTGCCTAGGATTTTACTTTCCTTTAAATATTGTAAATTACACATATGACAAATGTAGGGAAGAACAGTCCAGAGCTGAGAACTTTGTAAAGTACAACGAGGAGAAGCGGAGAGCAAAAGTGGTAACTTAAATCTAGATTTAAAAAAACCCCACAAACTGGTGTTACTACTTCTCCATTGATCCTCAACCAGACAAAAGCTGTAAAGTCCTTGTCTGTGGGGTATACCCAGGTAGCTCAGCTCTGCCAGCCCAGAGTGGTGGCAGATCAAGAAAACGTCACTCTTGGATTGCCCTCGGTCAGAAAGTCCCAAGAAGATTCAAACCAGATTCAGATGCTGATATGATTGTCCTAGAACTTTGCAAGAACCAAGATCAGCTTGTGCCCATGTGTTGGGCTGGGATTTTTTTTCAGATTATTTTTTCCTCTTTTATTTACCTTTTTTTTTTTTTTGTGCACGGGCACGCATGATGGGCGTACTCTGTCCATGGTACCATCTGTGGGGCTGCCTGTGGCCACTGGGCACCCCAACCACCCGTTCCTGCTGTGAGCACATGGCCTTAATTCCAGTACCCAGACAACACGAGGCACCAGATTTTACTTTTAGTGCAACTGTGCTGGAAGTGTCCCACCAAGAGCTAGCATGGGGCAGACAGTGTGGAATGATGGCCAAGAGCTGATAAGCCAGCTCTTCTCCTTACCACCTCTTTGACTTGCTGAGCTCAGAAAGAAAGGAGGCAGAGCAGATGCAATTTTCCCTCTCTCCCAGCTTCTCGGTGCTGCCGGGTAGCTATAACTTGAGGGATGTTCTCAGACAAGTTAGAAGCACCAAGCTTGGAAGTTGCAGGACAGTAGTAGCAGAAACAATTGTGTTATAACCATGTCACCTTGTGTTTGCAAAGGTCTTCAGGCCAAAGCAACTCTCCTTCTGCAGGCTTTTGGGATCAAACATTCATAGGAATTTTACGCTTTGTTGTTTAACTGTAGGAGGAGAAAACCAGCCCGCTTCCCCCATTATCAGAGGAGGAAGAACAGTGGCAGGAAATTAGGTCAGTGAAATGCCCCTGCTGAGTGGAGAAGGGGTGTTGTTCTTCAAGAAATTTCCACTGGAGCCAACATGAGCCCCATGCAGAGGAGCTGCCTCCTTTGTTTCATCTCAAGCCCTCTTCCCAGCTCTTTGCCACGGATCCGATTACTCTTCCCTGGGAACAAGACGTGGCTCTAAATTAAATCAAACCATTTATTTGTCTGGGGCAGCCTGGCTAAGATACATCATGTGGTTTTCAGAGAAGTTGCTGCCATCTGAAAGTATGCCTTTGCAGTTGTCACTCCTCATCAAGAAAAGGAGATGGGTGCCTGGGTTCAATTGGCATCCCTACTTGTGGGCCTTTTTTTTTTTTTTTCCCCCTCAAGGGAAATGTTTTCACCCAGGATGGGTCTTCTACTCATTGTTGGTGCTATTTTCCTGTTCTTCACTCATAGTCTTCTTTTTGAAAACATAGTTTTCTATGCTGGAGACACGCAAATCTCCAGGTACCCTAAAACCTGACCCTTCTAGGAAGAGTTCATCAAGGAACAAGATGCAAGGAAATAATGCAGGTTTCTGGGGATGTGTTACTGCATCTAAGGCACTGTTTATGCCACCAAACAAGCAGTCATACATAGAGACCTTCAAAACAATTTCCATCTATGAGCATCACAGTTTCCCGTGGTCTGCTGAAAAAAGCAAATACCTTCAGGACATATGGAGACAGAAGGTCCAGGTAGCAGCTTTCCAGTAAGCCAGAACTATCGCAAATGCAAACAGGTAAATCTGAACAAGACAGAGACCTATGGCTGAAAGTGTCAGCACTTTAGAATGAAGATGCCCTCCTGGGCAATGGGGCAAATTCTGGCAGGATATAACATCCAATTTTCAGTTTGGGTCAGTGATTTTCCCCATCCTTAATCCAGACTTCTGCAGACTTACAGAAGTGGTCCCCCAAAGGAGAACAGCCCCCCCTACCTCCAGCTCCCTCTTTGTACCACTGTAAACACTGAGTGATCATGAATTAGAGACACATTTTGGAAACAGGCTCCGGCTTCTGTGTTGGGTTAATTAGTGGTTTGCTAGTATGTTAACTGCTCTGCACATTGACCTCAGGCTGGTTCGTCTCTAATGAACAAAAGCAGCTCTCCAACAACAGGTAACCACTGATTTCTCAGGGACTATAACTTAACTAACAAGCATTGAGTTACTGAGTCTCCCATCTGGCCAAGAAGTGAGAAAATCCTTCCTAGGAAATTCACCCTCTCCATCCCCCAAGGAAAGAGGTTATTAAATAATCTTGAGTCCAATTTAAAAACCTGAAGGCTGGGATGGTTTGAAACCTTCCATGTTTCTTTTCAATAAACTCCCCCAAAACTGAAGTGACTTTTTGGACCATGGTCTGATGACTGCCAATTTTGTTCCTATGGTAAAATTCATCAAGAAAGAATTCACCTTTTGTAGGAAACCTCATTTTGATCAGGAAATATGTTTTTGCCAATGTTAAGTCCAGCTAGACAGGCTCATGTCAGGAAGTAGGCTAGGGCCAGGCTGAAAATCCAAGACTTTTTCCCTTTCCTGTTAGGATGTCCCTGCATTGACAGGTTATAAAGCTGAAACATGTTCTGAAAAGAAAAAAAAAAAACCCCAACAAAAAACCAAGCCAAAGAACAACACACAGAAATGGCTCTTGGGTGACCCAATGGCTTGGTTCTTATTCATTTTGCCATGGGATTTAGGAAGAATTGCAAAGGCTGCAAGCTTTTGCGAAAGAAATGCTGCAAGTTACATGCAATGCTGACCGCGTTGGCTACAAGGAATTTCGAGATGATCCCTGGAAACACATTTGGTTTTAATCAGGCCCCTGCACTGTGGAACATCCTGTTTGTCTACGCTTATTATTACTGACAAATTATCCTCCTCCAAATCTCAGGGAGCATTCACTTTATCCTCACATTAAACCTGATTGGAAACAGTAGGTTTAATTGGACCCAGCATGAGGCCCAGTCGTAAACTGCACCAGTTCCCTTTTTTATTGTGGCATTCACTAGATGTGTGAAAATACTATATTTCATATACAGACCCCAATTTGCTACTGCGAGGGCTGTTAAAGACAATGCACAGATGCCCTGTCCTGCACGAGCAACCTCTGCCCACTCTCCGCATACCTGTGGCTGGGCAAAGTTTGCTGTTCTCAGCAGTCTGTGTACAAAATATATCATTCCAGAGGAAAAGATCTGCCCCCTAAAACCTGAGAGTTGTCTTCCATCGCTAACAGAACCTCATGGTCTGCAAGACTGCAAGGGTCTGTTCTGCTTCATCCAAGGTCTGGAGTTTGAGAGAGAAGGAGATGGTGGAGGGTGTGGAGCGGTGTCCTGTCATTGGTCTTGCTGAGGAGCACAAGCATCTTCCTTCTCTCATCAGCTGCAGACTCCTTCCTAGGAAAAGCATATTACATTAAGCAAACCTGGTGGGTTAAGGGTTTATTACTTTAATATGTCTGGAGCTTGTGTAAATGGTTGATTATATACGAGAAGAAATGAAACTCTTGCATCTGACAGAGTCCACCACCGTTGGACTGGCATGATGACTGAGGATAGGGTTATATATTTGGCCAATGCTCTGAGCTCCTTCTAACCCTTCCCATTTTCCCTTGCTGGGCTTGACCTTCTGGCAGTTGTGCCCCCTCCAGGTGTGCAGTGCAGAGAGAGTTGGGTGTTTCCAAAGCAGCGAGAAAGTGCAGTGAGGTGTCATGTAGTAGCAATCTTGGGCCAAAGCCCAGAAATTGATCTTGCATCCCACATCATCAAGAGCTGTTGGCAGGAGTTGAGCTATTAAGTAACCTCATTCTAGTGGCCTGAGTGTGAAAAAGCATGAGACGGCACAATCTGTCTGGGTTTCAGAGGAAAAGAAAAAAACAAACCAGTAGAAAACAACCAGAGAACCCAACCTCTTTGCTATCGATGTTTACAGAATTTGGAAAGAGTCGTTAGGATCTGAAGGTGGGAAGGGGTGTGATCTGCTGAAATGAAGCTTCTCATAACAGTATGGTCTCCCCTAAGTGAGTAAAATAATACCACTCAAGGGATTACCTTGGGTTAGATATTATTTTAAATTAAATTTAAATAGCATTTACAAGTACCATGACTGCATATACCATGTTCTAGAAGCAAATCTAGAGTGCTTTTGGTGTGTTCCTAGTTTGTAAACTGTCTGTCCTTGTGTTTTGTCAAAAACCTCTCTTCAAAATGATAAAAACATCACGTGGGTTGTTGATTAAGGCTCCCTACCAAACAAACAAATAGAAAAGGATTTGCAAAGGTAAGGAATATGCAAGAGACTTGTCCACAAACCACCCCATCTTTTTCCAAAACTGTCTTCAACAAAATCTGTACTTCTTGCTGTCTGGCAAATAGTGTCACTGTAATGCTCCTTCTAGTGACACAAAAAATGTATAACCTGACAATTGTCTTTGTATGTTAGATTGCTTCCTAGATCAGCTGCTGGTTGCTTTCTGGAGTCTTTAATTGTATTTTGTAGTTGGCTGTAATGTTGGGCATGTTCAGCCCATGTGAAAATCATGCCCATCTGCTCCACTATTAAATATCAGCCCTGTAAAGGTATGACCAGGTGTATCTTCCTGGAGTAGTAAATCCTCAGGGTTTTTTTCTGGAGGCCTCATGGATGTAGCTCTGGGTCTAGTCTCTGCTGGCCCTCAGATCTTCCTTTGGTGCAGGCAGGAGATGTGCAACCAGGGTGATTACACAGACATCCCATCAATGCAGGGTCAACAAACCAAACACACACAGCCTTTCCCCCCTTTCTGCTGCTCATATCCTGGAATATTAATTTCTACCACGTCATTTTTGGGTGCTCTATGCCCCTTATTTTCTTTGGCTTAATTTCTGACGCATGCACCCAGCACGTGTTACTTTAAGGTAACAAAATCTACAAGTGAGTTACGGCTGAGATACCGACATACGTCACAGAGTCGAGGCACCCGGCTTTCGTTGAGAATTGCTTCTATCTCTCTCGATGCAATATGTTTCCTCTACGGTATTTTGAAAGAAAACACACCGCAGTGGTTAGAAGAGATGTGAAGCTTCTTACCAGATGGAGGTGGCCTGACAGCTTGTAAAAAACCCTTTGCAAACAGTTAGCAGGGACGACAACTGACCTCAATTACCGAAGCCTTTCATTTCTCCATCTGCGTCGTGCACTCACCGTTGCACGACGCTGGGGCGATAAACAGGCTGGAAGGCATAAGGAACCAGTCTGTGTAAAACCATAGCACTTTTGAAAGCACATCCCACAAAACAAATCCTTTCTCATGCTTTATTTCCCCCCCCTTTCTCACCCTGCTTCAGCTTTGGTACTGAACTTTCCATTTTCAACTGACCAACATAAATTAAAGCCAAACATTGGCATAGAGAGGAAAGATGGAGAAAGTTGACCATTTCCCTCAGGAGGTCAGCCACAAATTCCTGCTGTTGTCTGAGAAATGATGAGCTACTCTTTGGAGACATGACTTAGATCATTCAGTGTCGCAGGGAAACTTTTCAGGCGTTTCAACAAGGGTTGAAAGATGTCTTTTTTTCCCCCCCTTTTTTTATAAATATAGTTTTAGACTGGCTTGGTTTTTTTCTTTCTTCTTTTAATATAGTCTTCTATACAAAAAGTCAGTTGTGCATGGTGCTATTTCCTCTGGGCAATCTTACAAGAAATGTTCCCAGCTTGCTCCATGCCACTACAAATATCTCCTTACCTCAGAGAAAAGGGCACATCACTCACTTTGCGGGCCTAAACAAATTTGACTGCTTAGAGCTCTAACAGCTCTGGGTGACAAAGTACGTCAAGGAAAATATGTCATTCCCCGGTCGTCATTATTCTCACTTTCATTATTCATAGATGTAGGGTATAAATCTATTGCCTCTAAAAGGGCTATCAGTCGTGGGAGACAAGCTAGGCGGCAATGGCCTCCCAGCCCACCCCGCTGAGTTTCAAGACAAATTTCCAATCCAATGGAAACTTGAAGTGCAAAGGATGGAGGATTTAGAAGATCTCGCAGGTGACGTTTCCAGACATAAGGAAAACAAGCTTTCAATTTCACCTAAAAGGAGAAATGGGTTCGAACCTTCAGCACAGGCTTTTCTGGTTTTCACATTTACAAGGTCTCCTTGCTGACTGACTTAATAGATGCAACCCGGATTTAGTAGGGGTGAATAAAATGGTTCAAGACGCCGTAAATGTTCGTAAAAAACTCACACGAAGCCTGAAATGAGCTTTCTGCCGAGGTTCACGAAGCTGACTTTTTTAATTCCTCTTCATCATGTAATGGCTCTGGCCCCACTTTCATCCCTGGATGCAATCCAGGGAAAGAAGTCAAAGAAATTTCTTCTGCTGAGATATTTATTGCATTTGCTGTTCTAGGAAGTATTTGTAACTTGTTCAAAGTTCAAAAAATCACCTCGAATCTTGCAGACTGACCTACGAACCTGTTGCAGATTCATTTCTGAGGGCATAAAATACCGGTTTGAAGCTTTTACAGTTATATGAGGGAGGGAAGAAAGGTATAAATAAGTGCTCTTACCACTAATTCGATTTTTTTAGAAATGTCTAAAACCAAATAAATAGCTCCCGCAGGACAGCAATCTTATGCTCTTTTTTTGCTAAATGAAATGATATCTTTCTTTTCGCTGTCTCTTGTGATTAAAGTGGACTTCCACTTGACCCAGGGAATCCAGATCCTAGGTGGGATCACCTCATTTTTTATCTGCTGGTGAATTGTGGTAGGTCCCACTGGTAGGACACTGGTGGATTAGCCAATAACATCAGCCTGGTTTTTATACCCTTGACTTAAATAATAATTTCCAGAGCAGGTGCTTCAGAGTTTTCTTTTCTGCATTTTTTTTTCCGCCACGGATTGGCACCTCACTCCTCAATTTTTTAAATTATCCACACCCAATGTAATTTAATGGTATGTAAAGCCACCACAGTTTTAGAGGCTGCAGATCATTTAATTGAAAGAAACATCTGGGGACAAGGGGAAAAGCCCTCCATGGACTCCCAGGCCCTGTTTCCTGCTGTATTACATCCACTGAGACCCAAGTGAGAGGAACTGTGAAAAGGTCTCCGAGCCCCACACTGGGCAGCAGACCACCCTGTGTGCATCCAGAGGTCAGGAATCCAGCCTAAAATCCAAAAGCAGACCTGAGCACATTCCCAAGCAGGGAGCACCAGCAAGAACTGATTTTATCTGATTAAGACTATCTCTGTAAACTGCTTTTTTCCCTTCATTTTTGAGACAAAAAAAAAAGAAAAAGCCTCTCAATTGTGTTTAAACGATAGGCAGAGTATTAGCAATGGTAACAGCATCGGCAAATGTCAGAAACGACAATTTGACTCATGGCTCCCCCCAAAACCAGTTTGGGGCAGAAGACTGGTGCCCAACGTTGTTAACAGATTTGGAAATAATCATCATCCATCATCAGCGCAACGAAATGATGGTCCTGCATCTCTAAACAACGGTATTTCTTGGAAACATTTTTTTCCCTCACTCATTAACATTTCCAATCCGTTTGCTTTACTGAAGAAAGCAGCATTTTCTGTAAAAAGCTTTTCTAGGAATGGTTTATGAGACCTCACAGCTGATGTCACTGAATAGACAGAATAAGGGATTTTCTGTACCATTTGTGAAAAATGTATGCCTGTTGTGGCAGGATGTGCCCTAGTGCTGAAGGTGTGAAAGCTTAACCATAGTAAAGAGGATTATTTAAATAATCTGCAGAGCAGAGAGTGAGGCGATGGTAGCAAACAGCAAAATCATCAGACTTGGAGCCTGTTTCTTTCTTGGTACAAGAACAGGCACATACTCTTTTGCAGGAAACCTTCATTCCTTAGTAGTGGAAATATGGGTTCAATTTGTTTGAAAGGTGCATTATGAAGCTGGAGTTTGAAATTAGGCATTTACAGTTTCAAAGAAAAGACATCTTGGGGAGGGGAGGAACTTGTAATTTTGTCAAATTACACAGAAAATGAAATTGGAGGAGCAATAAAGTGCCTGAAATGAGGTAGTGAAAAGTTCCACAATGAAAAACTCCTGTGTTGCACATGCAAAAAAGCCTGTTTCCGTCGCCTTTACTTAATTCTGCACGTTTCTCCAGAAGCAATAATGACATAGTCTTGCTTTCACTCTTGAATACATGGTTCTTTGTTTAACAGTTTGTATGTTAAAATGGGAGGACAGCCATTTTCAGTTGCATTTTGCCTTTCCCTCATCCTTAACCATTCATATTTAAACAACATAATTTGATTCAGACCAATAAATAATTCTTATTCTTACAAAAAAAATAATAAAAAATCAGCTGTCATGAATTAAACCCCATTTTTCCCTAACTCCAAATAAACATTAGGCAGCCTGCATTTGATTGTAATAACACAGTTGTCATTTCAAATATAATGTGTTGGAGTTTTTGTTGTTGTTGTTTTTTTTTCTAAAGGCTTTATTGGAATTCCTTGGACTAAATTTGCTCTAGGTTTATGATGGCTTCATTAAAAATCAGAAACCAAATGGATGTGAAGGACTCCAAAGAATTTGTAGTAGACACATGACATAGAAATAACTTGCAAGATTTTTCTATTACAAATGCCCTCAAAATTTGTTGCAAAGTAGTAATTCAGGACCAAATGTGAAATATTAAAGCATTTACTAAATTTATTTTGAATTGTCAGCTATAGCTGAGATTCATGTGCAATATTTCTTCTTCCTCACTTACAGTCAATCTAGAATAAATTTGCTCAAATGCTTAAGTTTTCACTGATTTTACACTGATAACAGCTCAGATCTCAGGGAAGACCAGAACAGAAATCCCATTCGTTAAACAACAGTAGCACATCTACAGAAAAGAGTTTTATTTCAAGTAATCGCAGCTTATATTTCAAATTGTCCTGACTCAAAGTCATAGTCACTTTAATAAAGTGTGATTTTTAGGTTCTTCCTTATTTTAATCACAGAGTAGAGCCCCAAGGGAGAAACATGGGCAATAGAATCTGAAATTACAGTTTATGGTTGCCTTTTCCTGGTAACTGTGGAGTAAGAGCAAATTTCAGGCTTTGGCTTCATCTTGAATCTAGACAAAACAGTACCATGTGTCCAGCAATTAAAATGGAACTATAACCAGGCTATTTTACATACTAGCAGTGCTTTATGTCTGAATATCTGTGTGCTAAGCTAATAGTTAGACTTGATGATCTTTTCCAACTTAAATGATTCTACGATTCTAGCTACAAACTGTTGCAGAGAGAGAATGGAGTGGTATCTTCTCTATACCCTTGGGTTGATGGGACAAGGAGAGATAGGATTGGTTTACAGCAAGGAAGGCTCAAATTAAAAATTAAAAGAGCTTCCAAGGGGTGAAGGTGAAAAAGCCTAGCCCTGCATGGCTTGGGGAGCCAGGGAGCCACGATGGCTGCTGAGGAAATGCCGAATGTTACTTCTGATCGAACATTTCCATTTCACCATTTCTGGGTCACAGGTTTTGGCTCTGATCGTTTTTAGGTAATTTTTTTTACCTTGTCTTCCCATGTTGTGATGAAGTGGCAAAACCCTATCCAAATGTATTCAGTGACCGATAAGTAATAATGCGAGTTGTAACTCATTGTAGGTATTTAGATGGCAAATGGTCACGACATGAAGCTTTTAAGGCACAATCAGTAGAGGTGAAGGGGAGCAGAAAGTGAGCAGAAGTTAAACACGTAACCTTCTTCTTCAATTACCTCTCATATCCATCTGTCCAGTGTTCACTAACCCTCATTCACACTAGAACAGACCCATTTTACTTTCCCTTTCATATTTTAGCCTGCTGGAAGGTTGCCCACTCTCTTATGTCAGACCTGACAGGATGTGAATTATCTCCATCCAGCCTTGACATAATTTTGCGCACGGTGATGTAATGCTCCAAAAAGTCTAGTTAAAAAAAAAAAAAAAAAGGGAAGAAAAAAAAAAAAGAGAGACGGTGCTTATTACCAGGAAAGGAAACAAGCCTCTGTTTGACAACCAGTGGCTGAATATCAAGGAGAGCTTTCTTAGGGAAAAAAAAAAAAAAAAAAGGTCGTTTATGACCATATGAATTACTATTATTTATTCAGAGGGAAGAAATGGCTATTGAATTTTTAACTGGAATCAGCTGGCTAAGCAACCTACAAGGACCAGGTATTTGGACATGACTTCCAGGTAGATTCAGATGAGAAAGGTTCAAGCCTGTTCCCTCTGGGATCAATAAAACTACCAGAACTTGAGTGTGAGCTGGAGCAAGCGTAGCCTGTAACATTGTCCTGTGCTCCCCTCTCCAGTGGAATCTTCTAGAACAACATTACTCCGTTCCAACAGACCCCTTTTTCTCCTTTTTATCCCTGTCTCCTGTGTGTGTGCGTGATGTGTGTGAAACCCCGACTCTCTCATCCCTTCTGCTCCGAGCCCTTGCAGCCGGGACTGCATTCCAGCGGCGTGATCTGAAACCGTATCCCTCTAAGTTCATGAAGTATTCGGCGTGTGTGTGTGTGTGGACTTGTGAACTTTTACCTTTTACCTATCAGCAATGCAGCTCGCTTCACCCTTTCCTTCCCTTAAACTCACTGGAAGTAAGTAGGGGAGACCTGCTCCCCACCGTGTCATGGAAAAGTCTCCAGCATAGCGCCATGGCAAAATAGCTCCTTATCTACATGATTTCCTTGCTGTGTTGCTCACCCTAGGTTGACACTGGAGATATTGGAGAGTATCACAGCGAACTCAGATGAACTTAGAGATTAAAGTGCATTTTGCATGGGGTGGGGGAGCCTGGCAACATCCTTGCAGGTGATGACATGATGCAGAAGAGGAGACAGGAGATGTTCTCCAAGAGTGGTTTGAAGTCTCTAGGGTCAGTAGGGTTTGTGGTAGTCAGAGCTCAGGCTGAGCTTGCATGAGCAATATCCCTGGGAATGTGTTGAACCCGGGGAGATGGAAGGAATTGATTTATTTTTTTTCAGGATTTCTGTTATTGAGATAAATTGCACACCAGCCCTGAGCCTGATGCTTTGAAAAGTGGGAACTGCAGGGCATCCTGACTCACAGACCTGTTTGCCAGACATAAGAGCCCATGTTTAGGGATTGTAACCCAGGGATGATGAAAATCAATTTTGTGCCAATATTTTGCTCACATTTCTGTTTTAACCAGCCAAGTGCTGCCTCTGCCTGGAGACAAGACCTGAAACAGGCTGTAGGGTGGCGACAGGAGCCTGAAGCAGCTTCTCAAGCTGCCCTGCACTTTTCCAAACACACTTTTATTTCCTTTCTCTTTAGTTTGCAAGTTCAATTCTCTGCTCAGTTAGCTGACGGCAGCGTGCTGGGCTGCCCCAACCGCAGCTGGATTCACACAACATCCATAGCTCTCACAGGAGATACCCATCAGAGCTTCCCGTGAAGGCACAACGGGATAGCAAACCTCCAGGGACTCCCAGCCAAGCGCTCAGGAGTGAATGGGCAGTGGAGGTGGCAAATGACAAATTCATTTTGCACATGACAAAGACACACCTAACATACGCCTGGGTGCTGCTGTGCATTGTTGCAACCCATCCTGAGCTACTATAACAGCATCAGCTGTAAGGAAGTACTGCAATAATGAATGTTTCCGTCCACGTCTTTCATGAATATGTCTGAAATGGGCTTCAGCTGGAGTGTTTTAAGCCTTTCAGCTAACACTACAGTTATTCAAGAAAGGGAGCATGGAGAGATATCCTACTATTTCTAATCTACATATATCACTTCTATTTTTGCAAACTGTATTGATGCTCATATATGTGTGGTTTTCATGGAAGAGGCAGCACACACATCTATATATACGCATATATGATTACACGTTGGACTTATTTTTAGCTAGAAACTTAGATGCCAGTTTACTCTTACTTTCCCCTGTTTAATTACAAGACGAATTTGGTTCCTGGGGAGGTCAGTCTGACTGCAATGGTTACCGCCAGACATATCGCAATGTCAAGCTTTCCCACGCAGAGCTCTGCCAATGTCTCCCAGCCTTGACCTTGAAACACTCTCTGCCATTCCAAGCCCTCAGTGAAAGCTGAAAAATGTGCTGACGCTGACATCCCTGCACTACACAGATATGCAATATTCGGGGACATTTGCAGAACAATCACGTTCGCTCTGCAAGTGTGCTCCTGGGCTCTAGGTGCCGGGCAAGAGCTGAGTGCTGTGATAACCGAGGTTTGTCACTGGGTTGTCGTTTTACACACCGATGACACTTAAATCCAGTTGAGCCCTATTTGTGTCTATCAAAATCTAAAGTGGACTGGCTATATTCAAGGCCGTTAATTCCGGTTATTTCTGATTCACGGAGAAATAGAAGAGCTGCAAGTGTGCTGTGACTCTGGGACGACTCTTGTGATTTGGGTTGTTATCTCTTGTCAGTCCTCCACGACTGCATTTGCAATCTCAGGGTCCAACTGGAAACATTTGTCAGTGCCCCTTACATAATACCGGGTTTTATGGAAAAATTGAACCCTCCAGTACATGCAGAGGAAATTCCAGAGCAAGCTTACTGACAGACATGTCTTGGAAGTTAGCTAGTTATTTTGGCAGAGAACCAGGATTGATTTTTTTTTCCCTTTCTTCCCCACCACCCTTTTAAAAAAAAAAAAAAAAAGGGAGAAGAAAATCTCTTTGGAGTAGAGGATCTTGAAGCCCAAGAGAACCCCACGGGTGCTTCACTTTTGACTCTCTTGAGAATATTTTTATTCATAAATCAAGATGGCGCATGCAGAAAAAAAATCCCTTTGTGAGACAGCAAGCTGCCAATAAAAGAAGCCTCTAGAATAGCCAGGCTGGCTCTTTGGTGTTTAATCTATGAAAATTCTGTGTCTTCTTTGATAATTGCTGGAATATTG
Organism: Trogon surrucura; assembly: GCA_020746105.1. Classification (NCBI taxonomy): domain Eukaryota; kingdom Metazoa; phylum Chordata; class Aves; order Trogoniformes; family Trogonidae; genus Trogon; species Trogon surrucura. Next base: position 3,348,450 of record CM036629.1, read on the forward strand.
CAATCTGGCTGATATATCCTCAGCAGAAGTGGGCTCTAGCAGCTTAGTGCATGTTTTAAGGAAGGCAGAGATCTGATTTTACTGTGTGAGAGAAAGAGCTGCAAAACCTGTGACCAAAATGTTGCTGTTTGACCCAGAAGCTGAATCACCACAGGAATGAAATGCCAAGAGCACTGGGAAACCGAGTCAGCATCAGCTACAGGCAAAATTTGCACTAAATCTCTATGGGTGGGTATCCAGTGGGGGTGGGAATAAAAGCAGAAAAAAGAGATGTTTTTTAAAGTGGAGTGGAAGAGGTCTGTGTCTATGTTAAGGCTGTAAATGTACAAAAGTGCATTTGTTCTGGTATTTTGGAAAATTATCTGAATTTGCTTGTCTGTAGGAGCTTTTCAAAGTGTTGTCCCTAAAACTGGTTTAAAAGAGCCTTTCCAATGAATTCCTGTGGACTTTGACGAGGCATCCAGCTGCCTTGTACACCTGAATGAGTCTTGCTTTGCACCCTAAAATGCTTGTCAATTCAGGTGTCCTCTTTTTCCAGGTCAGGAAAGCTGAATACCCTGTAGGTACAAATGACTTCCAGCTGAAAGGGACATTTTCATCCTTTCCTGTTCTCAACACACACCTCACCCTAACCAGGAAGGGTGAAAGCAGCTTTGTGCTCCCCTCCCGGCCCCCATGATGCCTGAGGTGACACTGCTGTGGCTGGCACCCCTCCCCTCCTGGCCCTGGGCATCGAAGGACAACACGGGGGACCAAGTACAAGGTGCACAAGGCAGTTTTCATCGTTTTCTTGCTCCCCCACCCCAGTCCTGGTCTGTGGCTTTTCTGAATCATCCTGTAAACACCAGTCTCTGCAGCAAGCAGGACTAACAAAAAAAAAAAAAAGAAAAAAGAAAGGGAAAAAAAGGAGAGAGAAATGGAGAAAAACGAACCCCTCCTCCTGCTTCCCACCAACGCCCCTCGCATTTGTTATTGCATAGGATCTTCCTGGCCAGACTTGACCTGCAAACAGTGGTCACCAGTGAACCATCAAAAGCTTTTCACATCTCCAGCAGCTGCAGGGAGGGTTCCTGTTAGCGCTCCTATCGCTTTGACACCTCCAGAGTGGACAACGCCAATTGCACACTGTCATGGGCTGTGTTTCAGGGACCACCTTCAATGCTTTGGCTCCAAAGAGCTGCTTTTTTCCAATTCATTGACACAGGGGGATATATATCTAAAAACTTGGCTGCAGCCGTGAGTGCATGCCTTGAGGATTACATAGCAAGTGAACTTTGTCAGTGTAAGCCCTAGTCAATAGGAGGAATTAAGTAGAAAGACCTCTATTGTTCCAGCCAGCCTTCTGAAGGCACTGATTGGCAGTAAAATGTCTTAAGTGACAGATGTAAAGTAAATATTACCTATGCCAAGTCTCTATATTACTTTGATTACCCACCATCAATCAATTTGTTCTTTGCCTTGTAACAATAGCAGCTGCTGTTATATTTTAGACCCCTCTGATGAAGCCTGAAGTATAATTGATTAACAAACTGAAAAGAAAGGTTACACGAATGACAGCAAAATGTATCTCAGAGAAAAATGAGAGTATTGTATCTGTGCACGTGCGTGTGCCTTGAGTACTTTGCCTGTTAGGAACAGAATTATATACCCTCAACAAAATATATATACACACACACTCATATATCCCTTTAAGCCAGCCAACTGCCTCATTGAACACTAGGTCAGTATTTGTAATATCCTCATGGTTTTTGCAATGGCATAATGTCAGGAAGTACAAGGTTACCTTCTGAATGAAAGCAAAACTGGAGATGAAGATGCTGCATGAACAGGAGATCCCCAGTACGTTTGATGCACAGCACAGCTACAAGCTTTAATACGATTTCTTGCTTCCAGGGTTTACTTGGTGTCCCTTTTCCCCTAAATTTGTTCTGAAATTAACCGGTGCTCCCAGTATTGAATTGTATTTGTATTACTCACATGATAGGGGAGGGCACGGGATTTTCAGCTCCCTCAAGGTGAAGGAAAACATTTGTTTTGGAAGTGAAGAGTGCACACATTCACTTGAGGGTTTCTCAAGGTGGCCCAGATGTGGCCATGCCCAGGTATGGTGGGAAATACTCTGCACACACACTGCCTTAGCAGACTTTCCCCAGTGCCTTCAGGCCTAAATCTTCTTCCCACTAACCAAGACAGCAAATATAGAGCTCAAAGCATTCAACCATGTGTGAAGATGTAGGAATGACCACACATGATCACGTTTTCTTCCTCTGACAGGACCGATAACAGGCACTAAGGGAAATACCATAAAAAAAATAACAACCGAGAGTAGTGACTTGAATATTCTCCCAGTTTATGCCTAGTACCAGTGTAGGGATTTCCTCATCTGGAGGTTGCATGTGTGTCATTGCTTTTCATGGTCACTGATGGATACATCCCATGGGGAATTCTCTAAACTGTTTTTCAAGCCGTGTCTCCTCTCCGCTATCCTGTGGCAATGAGGAGCACAGGGCGTGAACAAAATAATACTTTCTGGATTTGTGCTTAGGCACTTCTGTCTGCACTGCGTGCCCCAAAGTCAGCATGAGCCTGCGGGGTTCCCCTCCTGTTCCCCCGGTGACTCAGCGGTGGGCCGGCTCCCTTGTACTGGGGGCATACAGGGCTCTGGGCCACCATTTGAACTACCTATAAAAGTGTGTGACAGAGAGCTGTAACTTTGAAATATAAGGATAGGAAGGTAGAAGCAGATGTTCTGAAGGATTGCACCATCTCCGAAACCTCTCTGCAATGAGAAAAAGCCCACCATGCTCTGCTAATTTCTGGTACAGGCTAGCTTTTGACCCCATATTTGTGTTTCTGGTGTGTTGTAGAACTTTATCAATCTGTGAGTCATGAGAATTGGGTATCTTGTTTAAGAATACTGACACAGGAATATTTCAGGATTCACTTCACATTTCAGGTCCCTCTCATGGGTTGGTTTGGGATGAGCCTTTGCAGATAGTGAGACCAAATTAACATGACAGTGATTTTATACCTCTTCTCAGGAAAAATAAATCTGGGAATACTAAAAGATCAAGGAAGTGGAGAAAGCAGACATCTGAGAGTCATTTGGAAACAGGAGTAGATACTACACTAGAAGACATGCTCACCATTTTTGCCTGGGTCCCCACAGAGACTTCTCACAGCTCCTGTTAACAAGATGGATCGTCACAGTTCTTTCTGCCCTTAAAGTCTGTGAACCTCAAAATTTCCCATAAAGCTCCAACGGTTCTGGAGAGCTGTGGAAAAAAAACATCTCTACATTGCAATATCATCCCTGCAATGAAGGGGGTGACCATATGTCATGGCGGGGAAGGACTTCAGGTAACATCAAATGAACCTATAGCACAAGCTGTCTCCTTGGCTTTCTCTCTGAGAGGAAGTAACGTTGGAAACGTCATCAAAATCGAGCTTCCCGTGTGACTCTAAACAAGGGCACTGCACTGGCATCCGTGCCAAGACAGTTTTAGTAGCTTTAATGCTGCTGCTCTACCATTAATAACTGCCTGGTTACCATATTGGTTCATACATGACAAATCTAGCTACAGAATTACCTGGAAGCACCCAATATGTGTATTTTTGGAATTTCTTTTATGGTAAAATCATTAAGGCCACCCACCAACTAACATATGATCTCCTTATTGGCTTGGCTTTGATTAGAGGTATTACCAATAAGAAGCTAAACATTATCCTCAAAATAGCTATTGTTCAGTGGCCTTCAGCAGCAAATGGTCTCAGCAGCGAGCATTTATTTACGGCTGCTGTGCAGTAGCTCTGCCTAGTCAAAATGCTGAAAACTGATTTTCTAGCCAAACTGGGAGCCCAAATGGCTATAGAAATGGTTGATTACGTGGCCCCCTCTTTGTTTGCTGGCAAATGGCTTTACAGCTGCCTGGCTTGCATAAATGGCAATGTGGAGAGAAGTGAAGTGCAACAAAATAAATCACTGAACATTTTTATTATAGGTGGATGGATTTCTTCTCACCATTTTGTGGGTGGCTGCATTTTTCCTACGGCCCGTATGCCCAAGTGGAACTACTAGAGGGAGGTAACATGACAGTTTTCATCAATGTTCAGACAGATTTCCTTCTGAAATAGACTCTCTAGGGAATGGCCCCGCACAGTGAAAAACGGCTGCAAGTTCATATAAATAAAAGGGCAGCGTGCCAGAGCAAACAGAGTCGCACAGCTCTGCCTGCGACAAAAAATTCTGCCCTCAATTCCCGTCTTTCTCCTGCTCAGAAGCCAAAATCTGGTTTTGTTCTGGCAAATGCCGGAGCTGAGCATGAGCAACATGTTTTACCACATTCAAAGACCCATCTGTGCACTGCAAGAAGAAAGGTGAACTCAGGCTGGATGTCTTTTTTTTTCCCATTCCTTCTGCCGAAAAAATGAAGGGTTCAAGAAGGAGGCTTCTGTATGTCACACACAATATTTTCCTCATTTGTTTCTATGTGAAAACTTCCGACAAAGGAGGATGAAGATCCTCAGCTGTAACTCTGCTCTGTGCTTTGTTCCTGCGGATTTGTGCTGACATATGAAGATGTTGGGGATGACACAGTAACAAATACGGCTGAATTACAAAATAGGAAGGTAAAGATTATTTTTATAGCCTATATTCTTGCACTACGTAACACAATGGTGTCTGTGGTCATGCCTGAGGCTTCTAGTGTGCATTGGGGTAATGAAGACATAATTGAGAGCAACAGTGTGATTTGCTGACATGAAGAACTAAATCACCCACAGGCAGACTTCAGATCACAAGCATGTGGAAGAAGATTAATTTCCAAGATGGAAGGTCAGAATTGGTGTTCCTTGAAAAGGTATTGCAGTCTCAACTGCTCAGGAAAACTTTAGCACCTTCTCAAACCCAAGGAAAAACTTGTATATTATATTGACACTGTGTCTCAGCCCAAGACGATGTTGGGTATGGTCATGAAACAGGTTTTTGAAATCATAATCATGCTCAGATTCAGGCTGAGACTTATTTCTGTTTCGTGTAAATGAAATGATTCTTATGGTTTAGATGGGGCAACTAATATAGTATGGGACCATGGTGGTCACCCTTGGATGAGTTATGGTGGACACTGGTTATAGTTCAAATGCAAATTAGAGCCAGTCCAGAGACAGATTCAGAATGAATTCATACACACTAAGGACCTAATACACCAAGCAAAATCTTCATTCGTGTTTTTCCTTATTCACAAATCTTAGTGGAGTCATTCCAATATTTATTTAGAGTCTAAACATTAGGACACCTGGCTGGAACACCAGAGTCGCAGTTTATATTCCGCTGTATTGAGTGATTAGGGAGGATTATTATTTTTTTTTTAATTCTTCATGTCAGTATGATGAGCTGGATGCAGTCCTGAGAAGTGGAAGTGACTGGAGGTCAGCTCCATTAGGGTGACAGAAGAGGAGGCTCAGCACTGTGTCCTCTCCTGGCTCAATGGATGGCTTGGGGTGTGCTATTTCAAATCTGTGCAGATCTACTGGGAAGTGACAAAGGGTTTTGAGAAAATGAGTTTAAAAAATTGCAGATTTTGTAGTTGCGGGCAAGTGAGCTACCAGTTTTTGACTGTAACTCCATTACATTGTGGCATGTATGATTTCTCAGCCTTCATTTTGCCAGATAGCAATCTGTTGATCTAATTTTATGTTACAACCCTTCGTTATACCTAAATATATCAAGAACATGAACCTCAGCATTCCAGAGTCGTAACTCATGTCAGGCTAACCAAAGTAAGCATATTTAGCTTCTGATGGCCCACAATCCATCTCAAAGGTCACCACAATCTCTAGAGTCTGAGGAAACACACAGCTGCTGCAGTGTCTGTTTCCTTTGAAATATTGAAAAAAAAACCTGTTCTCCTTAAAAAAAAAAAAAAGTATTTTTTTATTTCTTATTTTTTGTTTCCCCCACTTCAGCCTAGGTGATCTGTAATGCCAGCTTTTTTGGGGCAAAGTAAGAACAAATGGAGGAATAAGTATCAGACAAGTCAAACAGCCCAGTCTTCATTAAGCAAGCCCAGTCCGCCAAGTTCTTCTGGTTGTATCTACTCCATGAAGGGGCTGAAATTCAGAACAGCACACTGGAAATGAAATGTGAGCTGTGAATTTACTTTTGGTGCCAATCAAGGAAATTAATACAACTTGGCTTGTCAGGATTCTGTGTGTCAAGGACAACATGAAAATAAAAATGTGAGCATGGACTAGAGACTGCTTGTTTTCCTGAAGAACAAAAAAAAAAAAAAGGAAGAAAAAAATAGAAAAGAGACTGTCCTCACAATATGGTGCTGATTAAAGGTTCTCATGTGAGCTCCTTAAGAGGGTGTGTAAGCAGAAGGGTAAAGGCTGTTTGTTCTTCACAAGGAAAATATTTAGACCTTGTACATAACCATAGCTGAGAAAAATTGTTCAAGGTCTAAATAGCGTGACTACATGAATTAGAGTGATGGCTGTTCTGGTTGGCAAATGGGACATTTGGTGGAGCAAAACTAAGACTGCAGCAGATGCAGTGCAGCAGCATGGAGCTGTGTGAAGCACACTGTTCTGCAAAACAGACGTGCACCAGGGCAAGGGAAGTGTAAAACTCTGCCTTTGTAGTAAAGCCATATGCCACTGGGAGTCATCAGTGTTTTTTGCCTATTTTTCTAGCGTTACAAAAATGGTTCTTCTTCCACTTGCTGAAGAGCCTTCCTCCTCTCACAGCAGAGTTGTGTGTGCTCATGTATTTGTTTCCTTCTGGAAGAGCAGCTTCATTAAAGCTCTGTATCTAAAATGAAGATCTGTGGCAGAGGGAAGACATAAATTAAATATTACATGTAAATGTAAAGGCAGAAATACGTAAATATATAAATAACTGGTCAGCAGCAGCATCTTCCCCAAACTGCCGTTATTCATCTGCTCTTCTGCATTACTCCCAAGTTTTACTGGGGCAGCAGCTGAGGCAGATGAGAACCCCTCCACTGCTGAGGCAAAACTAAAGGGTCTCAGAGGGAAACCTGAGGCACAAGGGCCCCTGTCTGCTAAGCAGGAGAAATGTGGATATGCTCAGGAGAGGTTTCTGTGCAAATTATATCAGTGGAGAGAAAAGGGTTGCCTCCTGGCTCTTGCAGAAGGGACTGCTCAGTTGCATAGCCCATCATGATGGTGACAAGTCTAGAGAAAGAGAACTGGAAGTACACTGGGGAGCCAGGCAGCTTTTAAATGCTAGCACTTCAAGTCAGAGAATGATGGGAAGAGAGTTGAGATTTGCTTCCCAGCCCTGTGTCTGCGTGATAGCTCACACTTGACCCACGCTGATATAGCTGGAGGAGCACTAATCACCACCACTTTGCACCTAAGACTAAGCCAGAGGCATTGCCCTTGGATCAACAACTTTTAATGCTAATATGCCCACTGCACTTGCTACTTGGATAATAATCCTTGGCTGAAAGACAAGGGTCAGTGAGATCTCAGACAGCAATACACTTGCCACAGCATCTCCACAAGATTTTTTCAAGTGATGGTCACAGTGGGAATCTTTTGTAAGGCTGTGACATGGGCTGATCACTGCCCAAGTTGAATAACTGTGTAGGGCAGCTCAGCCTCCCTCAGCCCTGGACCACCTGGTCACCTCTCTCCATTGCCCTGCCAGAACAGAGTCCTCCCTTCCACAGGGTCTGTTTGCTTGTGATTTCCCACCATAAAGCAGTCAAACCTTGTTCTGTATTAGATTAAACAAAGCAGCCACACTAAAAAGATGTAAAAATGAGTGACATATTACATATATATGAACGCATCCTATAAAATGTCTCAAATGGAACAAGATTTTCATTAAATTAAAAAGTTACAAAATTTAATAGTCTGGCAGCCTCCACTTGCTACCTTGCTCTCCAAGTTTTCCTTCTGAGGTTTAATAGCAGATAAAGGTATTACCAAGCAGGAGTGACAGGGAGGCAGTGCAACCCCCAGTATCCTCAGGGAAAAGCTTGTGTGCAATGCAATCACAGAATATTAATGCTGCTCTTTCAAAAAGTTTCAGTCGCACCCTGCTCCTTCTCATTCACATTCTGCAGGATATCCTGTTGGAAGAAATCTTTTTTTCCTAAGTAGTAATGTCAGCCTTTAATCTTTTCAAGTCATCGTTGAAATGAAAAAGGAAGAAGAAAAAAATAACAGTTAAAAGTACTGAGATGGAGAATAAGAGAGAAAGAGAGAGAGATGCCAAGACATGGTGAAGAAAATCTGTTTCTTCTGCCTGATGCTTGTACTGAGACTCGCGTTTCTCTGAGAGCTAATTAAAACAGGTTACAAACATCAACTTTGTAGCTAAGGCTTGCATGACAAGACATGCAGATAGCATGAAGCAGAGCCTCTGTGCTAAGCATCACAGTCTACCTTGGAGCTGATTTCCAGCCAAGTTATCGGGAGCCTTTGCACTGACATCTGAGAGCCAGAATCAGACCCAGACCAACCTCATCCCAGGAAACTCAAAGCATTTGTGCCAGTCACAGTGAGTGAGTGCTTCTCAGAATCTCTTGCCCCACAGTGGGTGCAGGAGTGAGGTGAAAACATATCTTTCTGTGGCAGTAACTCAGGCATTTGCACAAAGGACCAACTGATCTGGATCTACGTTTATATCAATCCCTTTAAATTTCTTTCTGCGAGTGTACATTGTTTTCTAACTTTCTGTGCTAACTTGAACAGTTCCCATAAGAGCTATACTGATTTGACAATCTTGAATGAGTCATCTTTCAAAATGGTTATCGGATGAAACGTAACATGGTTTGGAACTGTTTCCCATCTGTGTAAAGCTGTATTTCTTCTTTTTTCCCTTTTCTTCAGCCAAAGGCAGATGCAAATGTCGCTGTTCCTCTGGCTATACAAATGCACACATTCAAGAACACCTCCCCTTTACACAGTTGGAGCTACAGATTCTTTGCAGACAGTGATTCATAGGTAAGAACCCACTCAGGGTTCTCTTCCAAGGCCATCGTTTCAAGGAAATAACTGTAGATGGAAAGCACACGATTTATTTTTCAGTGTATTTTGCCATTAGTACAAAAATAAATTGTGGTATAGAAGCAGACCGGGTTGGAGAACAGGTGGTGCTAAAGCAGCCAGGGAAACCTGCTGAATACTGAGAGGCATTTCATCGCTGCCAACCTATGACGAGTCTACTGCTACATTAGTGTTGTGTAGCTTTTGGACCTCCAAAAGTCACCGTGTAGCAAATTCCTTATGAGTTAAATGGAATAAGAAGTAAAAGGAGGAAGAGCTGAATGTTTGGTAGCGGAATAGTGCTTGTCCCAAGCATAAAAGAGAAGTCAACAAGGGAAAGGAAAAGTGGACTTGTGCCTTTGCATTTCAAGGGAAAAAGTCATAAGGCAGTAAGGGGGTGGACTTCTGGATGTCTCAGTGTAAAATAAAGTTCTGGCTTGCACATCGTCCCTCCCAGATGCTTAGTGCAGAGTTTAAGTTGGTAGAGCAAGCACCGTGAAATCAGAGAGCTGCTTAAAAGGCAACCTTAAGGGTGCAGATGCTGACAGCGGAGTTGCAAAGAGAGAGGTAGAAACATGACCCCAAGGGAAAAGAGATAGAAAGAGATGAGTTTTACTGTGTGGCAGGTGACCAAGTGCTACTTTGAAAGGAACAAGTTGGACTTGATGAGGAACTGCTAAATGGGAGGAACAAATAAAAGAAAGGAGGACAAGAGAAGAATGGGACATTTGTCTGATCAAGAGCATGGGGGAAAGGCAGTGCCAACAGCAGAAATGGCACAACAAGGAAACATCTCCAAGTCCAACATTATTTCTGAGAAAACCAGAGTGAGAGCAGAGCCAAGGCTGCAGAAAAATTGCCTACACAATATTATTCATACAGACAGTTAACCACAAATGTAACAGCCAGGGTAGTTGAGACACAAAACAACAGACCCACTGGTCTTCCATCTCCGTGCCCTGCTGCCCAGGGACAGGCAGTTTTCTACCAGACATGCTGGTCAGACCTGGTTTTTATCCTTGAACATCTGGAAATCCCAAAGAGCGGTACTCGAGGGGTTAATCCATCCTTACATTTTGCGACCGAATTTGTCAGCTCGGTTTATTCTTGTCCCCATACTTCCCCAGTAGTACTGGAGTGTGTTTATAAAAATGGCAAACAAATCATTTGACAGCAAGGGTTGGAAGTAAAAATTAAAAAAAAAAACAAAAAAAACCCCCAACCCTGCCATACTTTCCCTATTAAATTTTGATAGTCTCCCAAAGGCTTTCAATATATTGCACACGTCCAAGCTCTACCGCAGAATAATTGAATCATAAAGACTAATACCATGTGTCTTTCGAGCGCGTACGCGAGCTGGGGAACGCTGCGGGCAGGCGCAGGAGTACAGGAGGACATGGCACGGTTATCTTGGAATTTCCCCAAGTGAATGGGAAAGCAATACATGTCCTTTTGCAGGCTAAGGGGCATCTCCTCTCTGAGAAAGGATCTCTGCTATGGGTTCGGCCAGTTTCTAAAACACCAGCGCTTTCTTTGCATGGCTTGGATATTTTAATCCTTCCAAACAGTCAGCAAAACTCATTTTATCAGCTGTTTGTGGGTTATTTTTGGGGGTACTCTCAGGTGAAGTTTGCAGGTGTGGGGTAGCTGCACTACATCCATGAAAGAGGGGGGTGATGGATCTATAAACTGCCCAGGGCTGTCCTCCAATATTTTTTTTTTTTTTATTTGAGACGCTGGTCTGAATTGAATTTTGGACTCTGGAAATCAGTATTTGGCCAACAGAGGCAAGTTCCCAGATCTGTAGGGGAAAAATTGGCTGGATTCAAGTATTTTAGGTCCGGGCTCATGTAGGGGTTCTATATAGAAGCAAAAATCTGAAAAGAATAATGGCAAGGTTATAAAATCTACTGTCACTGGGTGTAGCAATGCTGAAGCTAGTGCAGGGACACCGGTGGGAAATCCATGAGAGAGAAAGCCTGCCACAGAGATCTTCCATTGGTGGGCAGCAAAGCTCACTCACCCTCTTTCATGGACTTGCTGGCACTGTAAAGAATGATAAATGAGAGAAAATAAAAAGAAGAAAACATCAGTGGTTCCCTCACAGGCAAGAGGATCGTGTTCTCTAACTCCAAGTTTTGTAGGTTCAAAGCCAAAGCGAGGAGTGGGACTTCCCTTCTCTCAGACCCTTAATAAACCAAAACTCTCCAAACATCTCCAGCTGATCCTTCTTCAGAGCTCTTTGAACTTGCGCTGGAGAAGGAAGGGGGGTGTAATTGTTACAGGCCATGTAAATGCTCTTCACATTAGAAAGTCTGAGGGAAGTTTTGGCTTCGGTCTAAAAAGCTTTGGTGCTTTATTCCAGAGATGACAACACCCAAACACAATGTGTTTGCAATAGCAACACTGATGGTTAACGGGACAACCAAACTCTCTCTCTGGGGCTGACCTTTCTTCATTGATTTCACTCGGCTAAGAACATGGAACAACAAACAAATCTTTTTTAATATCTTTTTTTTTTTAAAAAAAAAAAAATATATATATTTCTGAATAGGAAAAGCCTGGACTTGATCCTAAACCCATAGAACTTTTTTTTCCTGTGCCTTATGGACTTTATGATCATTTCAGATAAATGTCACCTGTAACCACATTGCCTAAGGCTGAAAATGCTGGATGTTCCATTGTATACAGGGTTAGGCTTTTTTCTGCTGAAGCATTTAACCCTATTGAATGCTGAAATGCAACCTGAACAGCACTAAGTTTCACAAAAGCAGGAGTGCACTTAACTGATTTAATTTCTGCATTTGTTATCATGAAATATAAATAATTATAGCTTTGACCTTTTTGGGTAGGGGCCAAGCTATAAGTGTAAGAGGTAAACACAATAAATAAATACCTGTAAAATACAATCCCCCTGCTCTGAAAACAGTAAGTATTTTCTGCATTTCCAAACTCGTAAGAGTTAGTTGAACACTCGTGCATTTCATAGAGTCACTGGTTTTAGTTACTAGAATAATAATGCAGGGACTGTAAATAGGGTTTATGACTTTTTATGAGAAAGTCATGTGATGCTTTTACAACTCTCACAAGTAATAAATGTCTACATCAATTTGATTGTTTTATGTGGGTTTTCTTTTTGCTTTACACCATGGAATGGGTTGAACTTCACTGGAAGTCCACTTGAAATTCTGACATTTCAAAATTTGGTTTAGGGCCAAATCAGAAAAAAAAACTTTTGAAAACCACATTTTCTCTTCAACCACATAAAAAAATATTCGAGACGAATTAAAATAACCTGTTCTGATAAAACTAAATCGGAACATAATACCTTCCTCTTTAACATACATTATTCAACGCACAAAATTAAATCACTTTTGTTATGAAAAGACATTTAGGACAAAAAATTCAAGTAATTTCACTCCAACAAGGTCCAAACACAATACTTAACTTAGTCAAAACAATTCTTTTTAAAAACCTGAAACAAAACTTCATTGACAACAACAAATTCTGATCGGAAGTGTTGATTTCAGCTGGATGGCATTTTCCATTGAAAAATTTCCAGGGAAAGCTTTTTTTTCCTGCTAGCTCTAATCTGATGTTACCATATACAGCAGCACTCGCAGTTAAAAAATACAGCACATTTTGAGGTCTCCCAGAACATATTTTCTCCAGCTCCAGCAGCACTGCTGGGCTTTGCCAGTTGCAAGGTAGAGCGCCAAGCAATGGAAATTATCCATCAGTAACCAAGGTGCTCTGACAGGTGATTAATTAATTGATAAACATCACTTTACAGAGCACTGGCATGAATTTAGTCCCACCATGGATAGAAGCTGTTCAGGAGTGTCCATGGTTAGCTCCACAGAAGGATGGATACTCTCCCAAAACACCCTCAATGCGCAATTTGCAGTCCCCACTGTCTTTTCCCACGTTACCACCCCAACAAACTCCCCATAAAGAAGTAGGAAATGGGAGCACAGCCTCTGGAAACAGGGACACAACTCTCTTTTATCCCATGTGGTGGAATCCGTAAGTTCAGTTACCAATAGTGCATTATGTGCGTGGATGATGACTGATCCTAGTCAAAAGTTTTACTGTTCGTCGCTAGAAGCCGTGCAACTGGCTTGCATCAGCTCTCTGCAGCTCTGAATAGGTCGATCATAAAGGGACTTCAGCTTTAAATTACAACTCATTAAAACTGGTGGGGAGCCTACAGTCTTGCAGAGACAGGTACAGAAAAGTTATCGGGGTCTATGCAAAGAGATTTTTTTTTATGGTTTTATCAGGGAAAGCAGGATAGAAGTAGGGTTTATACTTCAGACCAAGACCAAAAGATTATTTGGTGGTCCTTACATCACTTGTCACCAGATACGTCTGTCTGGGAAGGAGGCACAGCCATTGTTATAAGAAAACTGTTGTGCTGCTGAAGACATTCCAGAGTTTGCAGACCTGTGCACACCTCACTGGTGACAAGTGCTCTTGGCAGCACTGCTCTTGTGGCAGGTCTCCTTTCACGCATTAATCTGAGTCCACACGATGCCAGGTTTGAGACAAGAGTTTACTGCCACACCTCAAAGCTTCTCCCTAAAGAAATTAAACTCGTTCATGCACACAAGAAACTGGAGTCAGTATTTGCCTTTTGACATCACAGTTTTCTGTGCAAAAGGGTGCTAGATGAGGTGACCCATTGGTGCTGGCACAGCTCCTTTAGCCTCGTGGTGAACCTGCTGCTCCACAACATCCTTGGCTTTCCTCAAAGGCATAAGAATGCTTGGAGACACCGCAACTGTCCCACATTGCTTGATGGAGCAACTATCCAAAACATATCCTTGGAAGAGTGTGGTAGACCCAAGTGACCCACAGGACATCACACTTTTATTAAAATCCCAGCTATTGCTCAAGCCAGAGCTCTTGAGATGCCATGAAAGGCAGTGATGGATGTCGGGGAAAGATGAGCATTGTGGGTGGGAAACAAATAGCCCAAAACAAGTGGAAAAAACTGTCAAAACATTTATAGACTCCCTGATAATTAAGCTAGGGTGGGGAAGATTAATTTACAGATAGTGTCTCTTTCTCTCCTCACTTCTCCCTACAAGAAAATAAATGATGAACTGCAAAGGAGAGCAAGCGAGAGAGTACGCTTTGGAGAGAGTAGCCAAGAGTTTTATTACAAGCCTGTTCCTCATTAAGGCCTTAGCAGCCTCACACACAAAAGCTAATTACTGTTTTTATGTCATGTTATTTTGATTCATATTTCCTGTCTGGAAAACAGACGGGAGTTTTGGGCAGCTGGCCAAAGCAAGGGCCACAGTACAGCATGAGCGGGAACCTGCCCCAGCCATGGAACAGAGGAGACAAGAGCCTTATTTTTTTGGATTTTTTTTTTCTTTTTTTTTTTTTTTTTAGTAGGAAATGGGAACTTTCCATGTAGGCGTAGTTTTCTCCCAAAAAATTGTTGTTCTCCAGGGGTAGTGGAAAGAAAGAGATGTCCCACTGCTCGCTTCTGGTCAGGAAGTGTCCCTGCAGACAGGGACGTGCGGCTCCTCAGTCCTGGTCATGTCTGGTGCTACCCACGCTCGGATAAAAGGGAAAGTGATAGCTTCACAACCGGTGCCATTTTTAGGAAACAAATTAATTCTCTGAGGACCAACATGCTATTCTCGTTCCTCTTATCAACACACAGATGCCATGCAGTGCTCTCCACTGGGATCCTGTCTAAAGTGCTATGGGGGAAAAACTCAGAATAAGTCACCACTGCCGATGCCCCGTGTTTCCATGAGGTGGCAGCAAGGAAAAAAAATAAGTCCTGTGAATTACTTTTGCAGAAGAAATTCGTTCCAGAATATTTTCTGCCTATACCAAGTAAATATTTCACCCTTATTTATACCCTCATTTCAGTAGCATCCAGGTGCTTCAGCAGCAGACGTGGAGCCAACCTCTTTCCCTGCCTTCAGGGAACAGAGCGGAGTTAATTTACACTTTGGGAGACAAAGAACAGACTAAATGAGTTGTCTGAGGCCACATAATTTTGCTTTCTATCCAATCAACAAATGAAAATCTCAGCTGCAGCAGCAGTGGAGGTATTCTTCCACAATATAGTATTCCAGACTATCTGTAAATGGAAAGATACTGGGCGTATTTTTAGAGCTGCAAATT
This sequence comes from Trogon surrucura, assembly GCA_020746105.1. Classification (NCBI taxonomy): domain Eukaryota; kingdom Metazoa; phylum Chordata; class Aves; order Trogoniformes; family Trogonidae; genus Trogon; species Trogon surrucura. The sequence goes on from CM036629.1 coordinate 3,363,624, forward strand.
TAGTTTAAAAATGGTGATATGTAGGAAAGTACTGGTCAGAGCTATTACAGATATCTTCTATAAAAATTAGGTGTTATATATCCCCTAATTAATCATTCCATCGCTGTATGTTACCTCCATTTCTGTTTACTTACTTTCACCATATTTCTAGCAGAATCAATTAATTACTCCTATTAAGTTCAAAAAAGTTCAGACGTATTATTCAAAATTCATAGAGTTTTAAGTCGACAAATAGATCACAAGGAAGCTCCATTTTTTTTTCCTGACCTGAGAAGAAGAATTCTAATTCAACAAGTTACAGATTAAACTTTCCATGTAAATATTCATCACCACCTGTTGCCTTGCAGGATACATAGTCTGGAATCTCATCGCTTAGACTGATGATGAAAAGCAGGCATAAGAACAATTTCTAAGGGGGTCTTTTTTAAAAATGTAGTTATTATGGGAATTTTTCACTTTTTTCATTTTCTATTTTTGCATTGGTTTTTTTTTTGACAGTGCTACTAAGAACAGTATAAACTCAGAAAGTGCGTTACAATGCTTGAGGCAGAAATGAGCTTTGTCCAGAAGGCTAACAACAGAAGGAGGATCAAGATGAGGCAAAACACCAGAATAACTCATCACAAAACAATATTCACGTTCCCAGAGCCTCCTATCACTGCTTTCTAGCCTGCCCCAGCAGTGGTGGCTAACGACATCCTGGAATTCCTGGTCACTTGCTTGGGTTGTCCCATTTCTGTCGCATGGCTCCCTGCTGCTGCCCAAGTTCTACCCTCTTCTAACCAAGAGCAAGAACATGACATCTAGGAGAAACTCGTTCTGTAATCTATTGGCTGACCGGTCAGAATCCATCTCTAAAGGAGATCATAACTCCTCTTGGACCCTCGAATCTCTGCCTGCCAGGATCCTGCCAGCAGAGAGAGGGAACTGCCATGTGCATCCCAAGTTGCTGATGTGGATGTCTCGGGGGTAAAAAGGTAGAAGCAGTAAGAAGTTACAAAAGAGATATTGCAAAGATTAATGTGACAAAGATTAATATTTGACCTTGTGGCTGTTCTCTGAGCCCTCACCCCTTTTGGAGACACTACACTGTCTCCCAGACCCCATCCTTCTGAAAGCTGTGAGGACACGATGAAGCTTAACACAAAAATTGGGTTGTTTCACCCTAGAGAAAGAAAACAGTATTTCTTTTTTTCTTTTCTTCCTTATTTCTGTTGCTTGGTGCTCCTTTCTTTTCTTGCCATCTCCCACCCTGGCAGTCCTGGAGATTTGCATCACCCTTTCCAGCCCTAACACTGCTGCCTCACCGAGTAAGCAACTGCTTTACGAGCAAACTGCAACACAGCGAAAAACAGGTCTGCAGAAAGAGAAATATCTGGTTAACTTTAATTAAGCTTGCATTACTTTTCCCAGTAGGACCTCAAATTTAATAGTATTATGTTTTAAGCTGTTTGGCCAGTCTCGAGAAAACAGTTTCGTGTATTTCACTAAAAAAAAAACAAACCAAAAAAACAACACCCAAAAGCTGCGCAATGAACCAGGCCTCTGTTAAACCAAAATCTGAAGACACTGATTCTTTTGAGCAGGCAAAAATTTCTTTTGAAAGATGACATTGATGACCAAGCGTGGGGATGGAGGGCTTCTTTCCCAGTTCGTCCCGATTTTGTCCTGATTCAAGCAAAATTGCCATCCCCTTTATTGTGAACCTGATTTGAGAAAGTGGGCAGGATTTTCACCAATACCTTTCTTATTTTATTTGCAGCCCCCTAAAAATTATCCTCCGCTCAGGATCATAATCAGAAAGGAATGAGTAAGTTCTTGCAGCCTGCTCCCCTTTCTCCTGCATTGTGGGTCACAGAGCACAGAGCCCTGGACGTGCTGAGCTGGAGGAGCTCATTTAAAGGTCAGAAATGCTAAATGTAACCACTGGATGACACCCCAGTTATCACCACTTACCCTGTACTGGGAACAGGAAAGAGCTGGAGGCCTCGGATATCACTTCTGGTAAATGCTGACTTGCTAATGGTGACTAAGAATCTGGTCCAAAGCCCACTGAAGTCAATCGAAAAGGTGTCCCCTGACTTCAGTGACCTTTGGATGAGTCTCTAACACACTGGAGCTGGAACTCTGGTGGGAAGAGAAGGGAGATGGAGGCTCGCTGGCAGGAACGTGCTGCATCTCTGGCAGTAGCTAGGCACAGAGATTTAGCAACCTTGTTAGCAGGTCAAAACGGCCCCAGCTGTTGGGAGGACAGAAAAAGAGACTTCAGAGCCTCATGTGATCACCTGAAGCTACTTTAGAGTAACGGCAAGGCAAGGTGAAGGAAGATGGAGGTAAGATGAATGAAGTTGGCTTAGCTTTTGCTCCTCCTGTGTTTGTCCATGCTATGCATCTGCCTTCATGGTTGCTGGGATGTACGACCTCAGATAACGTTGGGTTAAGGGAGAACATTTTCTCCTGCAGTGACCTCAGGTCCATCCTGTGAAATGAGATACCCAAAGCCGTACGGGGCCTGATCCAAAGCTCACTGAAATGAACAGGAATGTTTCCATTGGCTTGCCTGGGCACTGGATCTCTAAATATTTGGTAACTCAAATCTAAAATGAAAGCTTTTTTGAAGCTTTAATTAAATTCCTGTCCTAATTCAGAAAAAAAAAAAAAAAGAGATCATTTCAAGGTCAAGGACACTGCAATTATTTCTTTAAAATCTTGTTATGACTGACTGTTTGTGGGGTTGACTCTTCTTTTTCTCCCTTTTAAAAAAAAGTGACGGCAAATATCCTTATTTAAACTATAAATTGAATTAAAAACTCACATTTAATATTTAGTTATGATGTGGTTAAAAATTTTATGTGCCAGGCAGTTGCTCTTTTATTTGCTTACAATGTTGTCTTTAATGAATGCCAAAACCATGCAGCTCAAATGAGCAAGCAGATGCCAAGTTATTAACAATTATTACCTTTTACAGTAATTTTTGGCAGTCTTTCACTTTTTTGGTGGTCTAATAATTTCAAAACAGGGAACTTTGAAATATTACACCGAGACCAAACAGCACCGCGGATTGGTTGATTTCCTCTTTTCTGACTTATTCCAACTTGTTTCCTATTGTGAAATATTTTTCCACCCAACATTTGCCCAGCATGGAGTGAGGTTTACCCCTGCAGCTAAAAGCCATCTTCCTGATGAAAAACAACAACTACAGAGGTCTGCAGACCGTGTCCAACTACTGTGTGCAGCACACAGGGAGGACAGCCCAAAACACAGCGCGGGACTCAAAGGGAGTCCTGAGCTCCCTCTGAAGGGTAAACAAAGGTGCATGGAACTAATGAATCCTTCCAAACCAGGATTAATTCTGCAGTGTCAAAGGCCAGATTTCAAACCCCAGGTGAGGTCCCTTTATTCTGCTAAAGCAAAGCAGTAAGTCCCAAGGCCAACACGGTGGGTGTTGCCGAGAGCCTGCGTGATTTCAGAAGGGAGAGGTGGTTTGAAGCTGGGTTGGAGCTAATTGCTGCTCACAACTTTGATGCAGGAGCATGGCCATGTAGCACTGTGTCATCCGCAGGGCTCCGAGGATCACTTTTCCATCTAAACACAAAATCGTAAAATGGTTTTGGTTGGGATGGACCTTAAAGATCGTCTCGTTCCAACCCTTCTGCCATGGGCAGGGACACCTTTCGCTTAGACCAGGTTGCTCAAAGCCTCGTCCAGCCTGTCCTTGAGCACTTCTAGAGAGGGGGGATCCATGATTTCTCTGGGAAACTCGTTTCAGTGTCTCACCACCCTCATAGTAAAAAAAAAGTTGTTCCTAAAATTCTTCATAATGGTCTTTATATAGTCTCCTTATTCTTTATACGGTCTTCAGAGCTGTTTTTTTCATAGTGAGCTGGCTGGAAACAGGTAAGGCTAGGTCATGCTGCACCCACATGTGATATCTGTCTCATTTTCTGCTGTGGAATTGCATTGCCATTGGTCCCCCCTGTGCTTCTCAGTTCCTCACTAATATTAATTTTTGCTGTTTTCTGGTCTTTTCAAAGGTTTTCCTTGATTTGTTTGTGGTTCTTCTTGGATTTTATTATGAAAACAACCATGAGCAACTTTAACCTGTCTTCTGCTTACTCTCAGGTGTTTACTTTCTGAAGTAAACATTTCACTCTTCATTTCTTCTTGGAAAAAAAAAAGAAAATAAAATTGTTTAACTGTGTTTATTTAATTGCAGGCAAACCCACTGGCAATTAGACAATTTTATAAATAATACCATTGGTAATGGTCAAAAACCTATGAAAAAAAGTGGAAAAACCCTGGAAGGCTGTGGTGGTGCCACGCTCACTGTGCGAGGAGCTCACACACGTGTGTTTGCGTGGGCAGTAGTATTTAACAACTGGCTTTTCCTTCCTCCCTCCCTTCAATCCTAAATAGCAATTAGCATCCCGTTGTCTTGGGACCCATGCCCAGAAACCTTGCCTGTGAAACCACAGCAGAATGGGAAGCAGGATTCAGTGCAACGGTAAAAGTCCCAACAAAATAGTGACATTCACGAATGGCTGAAGAGCTCGTGCTTCATTCTGAAGAGCTCCAGCATCGTGCCTAAATTCAGGGGGCACCTCCTGCTTTTTCTTAGCTTTGAATTTGACCTGTGCCATTTTTGAAGCCTGGTGTCAATGCCCCTGCCAACCTTTTATTGATATGCTCCTTCCTTTCAGTGCTGTTTCTTGGTTCCCATAGGTTCCCATGGTTTGATTAGCTTTCCATCTGCCTCTGCAGTCCAAGGCTTTCTACTACCATCACCACTGCTATAAACATTTGTGGTAGCACTCACACAAGGCAGAACAGGCTTATCCACAGCCCCGAAGCTCTTCTACTTGGCAGGAGTAGCAGTTCAGGTTTTGATTCATAGTCACCTACTATGGGAATAATAGAAGGGCACAAAGAAAACCGCAGAAGATGACAGAAGAGTTGTCATCTGGCTTTCAAGCTTTCAGTTTCTCCTCATCTTCAGGTCCTGGGCACTGACAATTCCCAAGAGTCTCATTCTGGGTGGGAGTCTTGTATCACTATCTAAGCAACTTAATTCTTTTTTCTTCTTCATTCACAGATTAGAAGATTTCAGGGCAAAACAACGTTTCCAGTACTTCAGGCTTTTAAGTTAATTTGTCGGTGTCCTAGATAATAGATTTTTAGGACAAAAACCAGATGCTGCACAAAATGAAAATGAAATACTGACCCTTATTATCAGTTGTCAGAGCTGCTTGTCTCCCTTTTGTGTATGTCGTATTTCATCCTGAAGAGAGGGTACATTTTATTTATTTATTACACTTTAAAATAACTTGAGTGGATTAAATTCTGTTCCTCTACCTTAAACACTTGAAGGATGTTTCCTAATGCAAGATGATGTTGCATAGACGAAGCAAAATTTAAAAAGTCAGTGGGGTGGAGTCTGTAAAATTTATGGTGTAATTTATTAGAGGGACAGAATCTGCTACATTTTGGAGCAGTGTGAGTATGTGTCATGTACAAGGGTTGTAGTACTCCAGTGAGCAGCTCTTGGTGGGTACTGAGAGTCAGCGAACATTTACATATGGTAGCAGTTTATTAGGAAAACAGCTTATTGGAGAAAGATCCAAATATTTAAAGTTTCACAAGGGTAAGCTGTGAACATCCCTTTCCCAGGTTTAGAAGAGAACGAGAGAAGCAAATTCAATTCCTGAGGTCTCCCATCGTACCTGGGCTGGACACTTCCCATGTAAATTTGTGCTTCCAACAAAAATCTTGTAGGTATCGGGACAAGCAGCCACTGCAGAGTTGTCTTCTCCAGAACACAATGTGACCAATGCAAAAAAATATTAAGTAAAATCCCAGAAGAAAAGCAGAAACAGCAGCCACTTGGATTCATGATATGTCACTGGACATGCATTATTTTTTGGTGGCTCTAACGACTCAAAAGCCAAATGGTCTGATTTCCCGAGAAACCCCTTCCAAGGTGAAGCTCTTCTGCTTAATAACCCCTGACTAATATTATTATTTTTGCTGTTGTTGTGCTCATCAATAGTAATGTTCCCACACATGGTGTAATTAGTTACCACGTTACAGTAGCACCCACTTAATCCAGGATTAAGCCCCGCTGTGCGAAGCGTTGCACGGACAAATAACAAAGAGCTCCCTTGTAACGATCCCTTTGAAAACAACATTTCCTGTTTCTACGCTGAACAGAAATGAGACCACACAAGATTTACAATGAGGGAAGAATTGATTACAGAGCTTTGCAGCCATTTTCATTTTTAGGTTTATTTTTTATTGTTATTGCTATTACTAGTTCTAGGCTAAATAATTCAGAAAGAATATACTTCTCACTTGGACATTCTAGCTCACAAAGAGCTTTTCAGAGTACTGATAATTTGCAGGAGTTTAAGAAAGAGCTATACACAGTGAAATACCTACACTTCTTTCACATGTGGTGTTCGTACCCACTGGAGACTTCCAAGAGGTCAGATTCGGTCCTGGGTAAATTTTTTCGCTTTCCTAACCACTTAGAGCTCTGGAAGACACCAAGATTATAGCCTTCACAAGCCTAGAAAAGATATTTTGGACATTTTTATTGAAATTGCTCTTTCTGTAATTCTGAGCCCTGTATACTTAAGGAGTCATGAACTCCACTGCAAGCAGCAAAAAATTTACCACTGACTTCAACAAGGGCAGTATTAAATCAAAGGTTATTGGGGGTGTTGGCTCTCTTGGTGGGGTTAAATGAAAAGTCATTTCAATAGCTCTGCAGCAGCCTTTGAAAACCTCCTTAGAGACGTCCGGCTGTGCGTGCTGAAGACGCGTGTTGGTTTGCTGTGCTGCAGGAGAGCTCCGTGCTTTTACACCCCTCCATACCCCCAGGATGGTTTCAGTGTCCATCCTCATCCCGACAGCGTGCCAAGCCCACACCCTGGTAGTGCTTGTCCTTCCAAATACCTGATATTCATTCTCACCCAGGAACAAACACAGCCTATGCTTCTAGGGGCATATTTGAGATCCATGATACGGGAAAAAAAAAGTAATTTACGTTGCTATTGGAATGTGAGTTTTTATTTTACATTTATGCTTTCCTGAAAAAAAATGTTATTTCTCACTCTCTCATCTTTGGGATCACTGCAGAGAGAGGAGTCTTTCACTCAGCCTGAGCTCATCAAATTTGCCTGAAGAATTGAAATTTGGAATGTTTCTACTTAGAGAGACAGAGATTAAATTCTTTACAACAGCACAGGATGGGAGCAGAAGGATTTGTAGTGTTACCACAGGAGGTAAATAGCACAAGAAAATCACTGCTAATTGCTTGTTTGTGTCCCTGGAATTTTTCAAAACCCTTCAGAAATGGAACTGTTTGAGAAAATCAATGGAGATATTGAGATCCTTGCAAAGGAGAGGTATATTTAGTGAAAACTATCTTTCTTTATCCTGTTCTCAGCTCTGAACAGGGACTTTCTGTCTGATTTGCATTCTCAGACTTAGCACTCTGACTCCTCTCCCTTTCTCTCATCCTTTTTCTTTCTTTATTTTTTTTTCTTTTGTTTATTTTTGCCCTTTTCCATGGGGAAGGAGTAGAAGGGAGAAAAGGCTTTTCTAGCCATCAATATATGTTACATCACTATATTTACAGGTAGAAATGGAGGCAGAAAGACTGAGACAATACTTTGATACAGCTGCTTGTAAAGAGGCAGAGTCAACCTTCCAGGTACGTCATGATCCACCATCCACCATCTCCCTCCAGTGCTGGGGGGGACATGCGGGGGGAGAGAAGGTGGAGATGCTGCAATGGTGTGGTATGAGCTGGAGCTTGAACTGGTGCTAATCAAGGGATTAAACTCATTCCTTTCCCATCGTAAACTGGTCACAGCACAGTGTCACTTGTTACTTTTCCATCAGTACTGGTAGAAAATGTCACATCCGTAAATGATATTGGCATAAAACCACAGGTAGTCTGGACCTTAACGGTTGCACTAGTTCTTTTGCATTGGAGATCCTGTCCTTAAAATAAAAAAATAATGAAGAAAAAACTAATAAAGAAAAAAAAATATAGTGCCAGGTCATTTAGAAATGAGAATAGAGAGCAAATAAGCAATTAAGTTACTCAGGTATCCGAAATCTGTATCCAGCAGTCATATTTTATAGTAATGATTCCCTTTGTAAATGCCTTATAAATGGCAAATAAATATTTAAGAGATTTTTACACGAAAATTGTAAACATGACTAGAATGTGTCAAACATCAGTTAAAACACATCAGTCTGAGTTTTTATGGCTAGTTATAAACCAGGGTTATAAGCAAGCTTCTGGTCTCTATAAAAATGATTTGCCGTTTATTAAAATAGCTGTTTTCTACAGATAAATGAATGTACCCTTTATTAACTATTTACAAGTGCATAATTAATAGGTAGTGTTATTATACTGCAGCAGAAATGTTGAGTTTCTGGCTTGCTCGCTGCCAGCACTTTTAACCTGTGAAGCCTGGCAAAGCATAACCCCTTGCTCTAAGAGCAGGTTGACATCTTTCCAGTAAGTGTGCAAATGCTCCAGCCCCAGCAGAGGCTACAGGCTGGAAACTGAGGAATAAACATCTTTGGCCTGGGTTTTCCCAGGGGAGAAACAGCTGACCCACTGCAATCTGCAAAATAATCTGGTAAATCAGTGCGTCAAGTCTTAGGACTCCCAAATTCGCAATGCTGGGGAATATAGGTGCAGGGTATTTATGCCAGGTCAGAATAAAGATAATTCCAGCCTTAAGGATTTATTTCGCGTGGGAACAATGACCAAAGATTAGTGGGGTTTGAGCAATCTTTTGTGATTTTCCCAAACCTGCTGGGAAATGCTTGCAGAGGAAGGGCTGTGGATAGGAGCTGCCCCATGTATTTCAGGACATATCTTTTGCCTCTCCCTAACCCCCTCGTGATCTGGAAAGCATCCCTAAGGGCACATACCATTGTTCTGAAGTCAAGCTTTATTATTTTTTTTAAGAACAGGCTACTTGAGACCTCGTTTTCTTTTGAACTAGGGAGAGCCCATCTGTGAAGTAAAAGGATCCTATATATCACCCTGCTAATAAGTTTTCCTCAGCAGTTGCTAAAGTCAAGTGTTAGTCTTCAGCTGGAGTCTCATTAAAAAAAAATAAAATAAATAAATAGATACCACTGGCTAGGAGATGAAAAGTATCCTTTCAGCCACATTATAAACTTACCTCCCACCCCCAAAAGAATTAATATTTCAGGTCATGTGGCAGAAGGATTTCAGGGCTGCATGTGGCAGAGGAGAGAGGGTTTGTGGGGGAAATTCAGATCTTTTTATCCCCTGAATAAAAATACCTTTTATAGGTAATTCTACACAGCAAAACTATTAACACTGTATTAATGTAATGGCTTTTCTTACAAATCTATCATGTGAAATAACATAGAGAAAATATTTTTATGATGAGCAACAGCCCCCAGTTGAGGGGGGAATAAGAAGGTCACAGAGAAAATATTTTCTTGGAGATGTTGAAACATTAATTTTTACAGGTTTGACACCGGTAAGCGTAAAAGATTGAAGCGTTTTTTTCTTTCAGAGGACCTTGCCACCATCTGATTTCTGATGTTAACGCAAACACAGTTTTGATCTGTTTGATATCTTTCTTCTCTCCTCCATTTTCTTTGAGGGAAGTCCAAGTTTTTAGTACTGGGCTGTGAATTAGGACTCTGTTGTTATGTGAACTGCAGGGAAACCTGTAGAAAGGCTTCGTGAAGTCTCCAGGGTCATAAATCCCCCTCAAGCCCATCTTAAAAAGTCCTCGTCTCAACATCTTGTGCTTCACAGTTTCCAAAGGCATAGTCTGAACCCCCGGGAAGTGGAGCACATTTCACCACATGTGTTCATCTATCTCTGCAACGGTGTGCGTGAGCTGGCCTCCCTCCCCCGTGTCCTTTCATTGGCGCTTCGCAACTGAGGGTTTTAATTTTTTTTCACAGATTTCCACCATAGAGCTGGAGAGGACTGAACTCATCTTGAAAAGAAATTTGGAAAATGGCATTAATAAATAACGCCCTGCTTCCCTAGGCTGCTTTACCCCATGTCTACCCTTGCCATTGCGGGATGTTCAGGATAAACTACCTGCCGGTAAATTTAGGCTGGAAATGTCTAGCCATTACAGCAGGACATGCATTTCAGTGTCTTGCTTCCCAGATGATCTTGATATTAATGATGGTGGTGGATGAAAGGTGCTGTTTGAGGTAGGGAGGCCTCCTGAAGGTTTGGAATTGTTGACTCCATAGAGCAGTAAATCCAAGGTGATCATCCACGGCTGAACGAGGGCTGTAATTAAAACATCGCCTCCTACGCAATCAGTCACATAATTGCTGCTTATAGCCACATTTAGCCGTGGTTCATGATGTCAAACATGCAACATACACCAACGGCAGCAGTGACAGGAGGCATTTGTAGCGGCTTGTTTGGCTTTGAAAATGGAAGATGTTGCATAAAACCATCTCTTCCACCGCGAACGGAACAAAGCAATAAATAATATGATGAAAGGAGGTGGAAAGCTTTCTGGTGGGATGTGCCACCAGTTGGGCACTGGAACAGGATGGGCTTTTCCCCAGCGGGGGGCACTGAGTTTGCATGAAAAGGGGCTTGTTTTGTACAGGCAGCCTGGGGAACCCTCTGCCTGGCTCAACACAGGGATTGCTGTCTGCTGTAGACAAGTTTCCAGCCCGTGCCTCCATCTGTCATGGACACTGCCCCAGGGGCCTGATCCACTTCCAAAACTGTCTTTCAGCTGGGGCTGACCCAGCACCAGGGAAGGCAGGCAACAACCAGGGCAGTAAGCAGAGCACCTCCCAGCCCCAAAAGCGTGGAAATCACACCAAAAATAGTTACCCTTCATGAGTGCTGTCTCTATCCGACCTATGAAATGTGGCAGCATTCACAGCAAGTCATCCGTGTTGAAGTGGAGAAGGGGTAATGGTTTTAAACTAAAAGAGCGTAGATTTAGACTAGATACAAGTTATTTACAGCAAGGCTGGTGAAACACGGGAACAAGTTGCCCAGAGAGGTGACAGAAACATCATCTCTAAAAGTGTTCAAGGTAGGATTGGACAGGGCAACCTGATCTAGTTAAAGCTGTTGATCACTGCAGGGGAGTTGGACCTTTAAAGGTCCCTTCCAACTCAAAACGTTCTGTGATTCTAAGAGCTTCCTCATCCTGAGCAGGGTATGTCTTAGCAGAAATGTATCTTTTTTGCTATTTTATAATTTGGAAGAAATTTAGTGCGGAGATGGGCTCTGGCCCTGATGCCTGTGATGTGGCAGAGCTCATCCTCAGTGTCTTCAGTGCCAAAATCTGCCTAGCCTGAGGATGAGGAAGGTGAAGGACTGTTCTTCCTCTTCACTGCATGGCTATAGGGGGGGAGAGCTTTCTCAGGGAAATAGTATAATTTTCTTCTCATTAAACATCGAAGTTTGCTTACTGGCTTACCTCTTATGGAGCTGCCTGGTAGGAAAGGGTTAGTGACACTGTTCCCCTTCTGGAGTACCCCAAATGGTCAAGGGGTTGCACATACATCAACAAACATCTCTTCACACCTTCAATGCATATTTATTTAGATAGGAGCACAACAATATAGGGACATAAAAAAACCACCATCGGCTGTGCTGCTCTGCATGGAAGGCCACCTCGCTCTTTTGGCAGGCTCCTCGTGCTGTTGGCTGAACTTTGAGGTCCCTGTTAATAGGATAGCACTGTTTATTATCTCGTAGAGCTCATTATAAATAGATGCTGTTCAAGATAATGCCACATTGTAAATAAAGGCGCCATATGAAATCACAATATTTAACTAGCTGCTGTCGAGGTATTTCTTTTCAAGAGAAAAGAGTTCAACAGCCAATGCTTTGCTGAAGCAAAACCATCCAAACCATCCTGGTGAGAGATCCTTCATAAAAATACTTCCATTTATACAAGAAATAGTTCCTTGCACGTGTCTTTTTTTTATCTAGTCCAGTGGACGTATTGATTTGGAACCCCTCACTGATACAAAACCTGTCATTTGTAAACCCTAGAAAACCTTATAACAGAAAGTTTGTTCCTCAAACAGGAAAACTGAGACGCTGAAGATATAAACAGGTCATGTTGGCATCAGGTTTTTTACCAGGCTGCACATTCGAATTTAGATTTATTAGTCTGGAGACAAACGTCTCTTTGGGGGGAATGGAAACCAAATGTTGCTGGCATTATAGGTATCACATTCACTGCAGAAAATACAAACTTAGCAAAAAATAGGAAATATACCCCCAAAAAAATTGCTACTCTGTTGACCTCAAAAGTGCCAGACTCCCAACATGCAGCCCCTCCCTTTCCCCCTGGTTCCTAAATGAGTGGAAACCAAAAATTATTTGCAAATTGCCCTTTCCCCAGGATTTGATAGAATCCCCCTTGGTATAGTCACTGGCTCGGCAAGCAGCTTGATCCCAGGCAGCCCTTCGCTTGACAAGGACAAAACCAAGATGATTCAGCATCGTGGGGAGGCCTCGGAGATGAGATGTGGTGAGGATTCACCCTGAGTTGTGCAACGCCCACCGAAGGGTTCATAGAGAGATGACCGCTCCAGGAAGGTTGGTAACACAGAGAGGCTGGGGAGGGGGTAGGGAGGCAGAGGAGGGGGAATTTAACTCTTGCATCACCTGAACCAGCTCCAAAAACCTATTTTGGGGCCAACAGAAGACGAAAGTTCATTTGCATTCAAAATATTAATATCTAGCTTGAACAGTGCCGGTGTCACAGCCCATGGTTTGCAATGCAGCGTGCTCACTGCAGGGAGGGGTGGATGAGATGACTTTTAAAGGTCCCTTCCAACCCAACGCATTCTACGATTCTATGTACAACAGTAAGACTCCTTAGGAAATGATGGAGTCTGCACTCCTGGCCCAAGCCAGTTGTGCACCAAGCTTTGGTGCATGGAGCAGGGAGTTGATCAGTACTTGCCTTCTATGTCAAGAAAATTTATGTGACAAAGGAATAGATTGAAGCCACCGTGGAAAACTGCTTGGAAGAGCTGTACGTAGTTAGGACACATCTCAAACTTCTTTCCTTGCCAAGTGATCCCTCTATCAACATCTGCAGAGACCACAATCCCCAGCTCACATTCTTTGAGCTGTCAAAGCAGCCCTCAGCATCAGGATAAAGTTATAATTGTGCAGGATGAAGGACTTTACTTCACAGACCCTAGAGGAAGCCTGACTCGGGCAGGAGCAGCGGTACGATAAGTCAACCAGGGCAAAAGGTCTGATTGCTATTTCCCTTCCAGAGAATGGGAATAGTCATCTGGGCAGGGAAAAGCACTTATTGTCCTGAGACAGCTTGCAGTTTTTCCCTGTAAAATACCTACCCCAACAAGAAGTGGCAGATGTTTCATGTAAATCTGCCACAGGACAGAAATGTCCAGAAGGTCGGATAACCAGATGTACAGATAGGGATGGGGAGATGGAGGAAACTGCCTTTCCCCTGGAGGAGTACCAGGAAGGAGTTTTCATTAGCACTTTGGATGCAGGAAATGCAAAGCCTGAGAGCTATTAATAGAAATGGCCTCTTACATGGATGCTGGTGAAAAGTGGGCCTCCGGGAATGAGGAAATGACAAATCATTATATGTCCACAGAAGTTGTTTCACCCGTGAGTGAAGCTGCAAGAAATTCCTGCCCGTGTCCTTCCACCAGGATTGACAGACCAGGCTGCTGGCATTCAGCTCACTTTGCAAATTCTCCCAGAAGTTGATGTCCAGGAAAGGAGGAGAAGATGCAATTTGGCTGTGGAGATGCTCATGAGAGCATTTATCCAGAGCCCATAAGGCTCATTAGGCTTAACACAAACAGGCTTTTCAAGAAAGGTGTCTGTCTTTGAGGAGTGAAGACGGTGTCCACAGAGATAGGATGTGAATCTGGGAGGAGTAAAGGATGGCTTTGCAGGAGTCTCACTATGGGTGTCAAGGTCTTGCTGGCTCACGTGCTTCCTAGAGTGCTGAATGAATTTGGGCGCTGACAGTGAAAGGAATCTAATGCAAGTTCTTGAAAACTGAATAAACCCCTCTGTTTTGCCACAAACACCCTTGTAATTGCTGGGGCATGTTTGGCTACAGCTAAGTAGTCCCTAAAACCAGTATCTCGAGGACTTGTGTGAACCATATGGTCTCTCATTGCCAAGGTTTCCTTTCACACAATCTGTGTCAAAACAAAAAAAATAACCAAAAAATCCAAGGGAGTATTTTACCTTAAACATTGCATAAGGCAGTAGAGTATCCTTAAGGCTTGTCTCTTAGTCCTTGCCTCATCACAGCTGCATTGAAGCACTGATGTTCTTCATGATCCCAGAGATCTACTCTTCTCCTTACTTTCCTAGTCTGTGAAATGGAGATAATATGTAGCTACTGCACAAATTAATGTCAGGCTACTGCAGAGATGTAAAACACTCTGCTAGTAGTACATAATTACATTATTATGGTCCTATAATAACACAGGCAAACCTATTTCATTTAAGTGTTGGCAAGGGTAACATCCCACTGTATGCAAAAGTTCATTCAATTTCTTTCCAGTCTGCTAAAACAGCAAAATAATTCTACCTATTCCCTGTGGCAGCAGCATTTACAGTAGTTAAAAATAGCAAAGCAAAAGTAGTTCAGAATAATGAAAACAGAGCATTATATTGTCATGGTACCTATGTTGCTGTTGCTGAATAGCTGGCATTGAGGAAGAGAGAAAGGAAAAACACACGCAAAAAAAAAGTTGTTTGACACTGCCAAAAGAATGCAGATATTAAAGACTTTTTCAGGCAAAGTTTCAGTTTTCTGTTATTCTGTGTACACCAGTTGTTTTGGACACCTTAACTCATCCGATAAGAGAAAATTACCTGAGTCCACCCAGGCTAAAATCACGTGGGTGTCTATAGGAGGGAAAACATGATGGAAACAGAGATAGTTGTCCCCTCCCAGGGGTGGGTGGGGGTCCAGGTAGTGGGTGGGCACTCATCTGCCCTACCACCATCCCGCCAATGGGACTTTGGTTCATCCCAAGTCCTATGTATGATGGAAATAACTATGCCAAGGGGAAAAAATCTGATGGACAAGTTTGCGGGAGCTGATTAATCGAGGACACCTTCCACTGGGTTAGTGTGGTTACCTTCACAAATGCTCATCTGTGTCCCAAGGAGAAAACAGTGACTCATACAGAATAAACCAGATTTCTCCAACATGTAGGAAAATGCAAGAGCAAATGCTCTTTATGGTGTGAGAATAATTTCTGATGTTTTTAGCAACTCCTTTGCTTTGACCAGTTTGCAGTGGTCATTAACTGTCCCTGTTGGATGTTGAATCAACAGGGTTTTGGGGGTATTAGTCAATAAAATTGTCTCTTCCTGATTATTTTCCTGGTCGTGACAGTGTTAGTTATCCAAACTGGATAACCTGAAGAAGCCAAATGTTTATCTGTTGCTGCACAAATAATACCAACAGGTATGATGTAACTAATTTTATTCTGTCCTTCAAAATGCCACCTCTCCAGGCAGCAAGAAGAAGTTCTCCTTGCTCTGGCTCTTTCTTTTTTTTGGATTGCATTTTCACATAAAAATCTCACCTTTTTACTGTTTAAAAAAAATAGTTTCTGAAAGACCTCAGTGTTTTCTTTTGAGCTGTATTAACACATCTAAACTTTCCAGATGAGATTGGGGCACCAGGACACTGGTCACCCCACACGGAGATTTCCTGAAGGGTTTTGCAGCTCAGCAGACAAGGGCTAAAAGGTAATGCTGGGAAAAAAAAGGGGACTGCCAAAATCAGAATTACTGTTGGGTTTTCTCCAGCCTTTCTCCCTTTCAGGTGTGCCACACAATATACACGTAGCCCTTTAGGTCTTGCAGAAGAGGAGCTTTTTTGAGTTTCTTATTGAATTGCAAATCTCAAAATAATCCTTTGAAATTTCAGAAAAAAATGTATTTTTTTAGATTTTCTTCTCCTTATTCAAGGCTGTGAATTACACTGATATGAGCCATTGGCTTCTCAAGCTTCTCTAACCATATACAATATTAATCTGTTTCATCTTGTCATGGACTAAAATCTGAGCCTTTTCATGGGTTCTCTGGTCTTTTGATCAATTCTATCAACTAAAGACTGAACTTTATCAGCTTCAGTAGAATCTCACATGAAGGGACTAATCAAAACCCTGCCATAAGCAGGAAAATTTCAGGTAGAAAATTATTTCGGGAAGCTGTGGACTTGGGAGTGGTGGCTGTGATATCCCTGAGGACCATCTGTGGAAATCCTTCCTGGGCCACTGAGGGATGATGACTCCTTTCTCTGGAGATGTTTGTCACTTAACAGCTGATGTTCCTGAAGCCAAAACAAGATCCATTGGCCTTCACTTCACAGAATTCAGTCCACTGGGGTCTGCCGTGGTTTCACCCAATGGTTGTGTGCTGCTGCAAGGTACCTGCAAAATCTAAGCATCTTGCATAAATTCATGCCAGGGAGGAGAAAAAAAAAAACAAAAAAAAAAGAGTGGAGAAATGGGGTAGACCTTAGGAAAAATAGACTGAGTATTTTTCCATCTTGGCCTGGCCCTGTTCAGAATGTGTGATTTTACTAGTCTGTGCCAAGGGCTCATTTTTTGAGGGTTATTTTTGTTTATATAAAGGAATATATTTCACTGTCAATATTATAGCAGAGAAGAAAATCTTTTGTAGGAGACATATGTGTTCAGTTGCAGAGCATTATATCCTCTTCTTTTCCTTGTTATTTCTCAGCAAGCCCTGTGCTCTCTCACTACGGGACGTCACAACAGCTCTCGCGCCAACGACGGTCTTTCTTTTTCTCCTTCCTGAGGAGCTTTCAATTTTTCTGATCGCCTTCAACAGCTCGATGCCATCAGGGGTGAAAAAGGCCCTTTAACCGCTTCCTCTGGCGACGTGATTGAAGGATGCTCCATTCGAAGAGGCATTGCTAATCATGCTTCTTGGGTAGGTGATTGACGTGGGCATTGTCAGTCCCAGCTGGGCGCGGATGGACGAGCACCTGAATTCACCTGCGATCGAGGAACACGCATCACTGCTTGACAGCCTGAGCCCCATTAGCAGAGGAAGGGTCATTAAAGCAGCAAAGTGCTGGCCTGTTCTTGCCATGACTGTGTTTCGCATGGTCCAAGTAAAACAAATGTCCGAACTGACATTCCAAGCATAATAAAGAGGTTTCCATATCCGTTGCGCTTTCGTTGCACAACACCCTTCAATAGAAGTGTTCAGCTAATGGAAAACCAAAATCGCTCTGGAGAAAAAAAAAAATAAAAAAAAAAATAAATTGTCAGTTTTTTTTAACATCCTCTGTGCTTTCAGATGAGAAAGGAAAGGGGGATGTAGAGAAGAATGCAAAGAGCAAACATCTTAAAATGCCAACAAGAGCCTTTTGGAAGCTGATTAGAACCATTTGTGTGTGGTCAACAAAAAATAAAATTGGAGTTTGCAGAAAATGGAAGGGAGACAACCTCTGCTCTGTTCTGAGTCACAGAACAGATGCCAGCGTTTCTTCTGACTTTACAACTTTTTCTTGGCCTATCCGGGTGAAAGACTGATTAAAAAATGGAGGCTGAGAATGCTTGCTGAAAAACCTCCCAGATTGTAATCCTAGCACAAGGGCAAACGGAGACTTGCAGTAAATCATTCCTGCCTGTCTGGATCACTTATCAAATACAGCAAGCAAAGGCATCCAGTCAGGGCTGTAGGAAGTCGCACGTCCAGCAGTCTGCTCCTTGTGTTCAGTGGGAAACAGGGTAGAAATGAGACTATCTGAATTACCGTTGCAGGGGGAAAAGAAAAAAAAAAAACAAACCAATATTTTCTGTGAAAAAACAGAGACATGGATGGAAAGAGATTTATCTACTCCAAAACCATTTTTCCTTCAGTGGTGTCTTAGGTAAAATGAAATAAACCAAGAGGATTGAATTTCACTGGGAGAATGACTGTGAGGTCTGCTGTGCAAGCCAGATTTTCCAACCATACATTTAAAAGCGGTTACTCAAGTTTGGGTAAAAAAAAAACAAAAACCACCAAAACCCCCCCGAGAAACAAACAAAAAAAAACCCCACCCCACTTACCCAATTTCCGAGCAGTCTGTGAATCGTGAGGTTGAGATATGCAGAGAAACAGAGCACTTATTTACAGAGATCCTTCCAAAAGACGATCATGTCAGGACTTTTTTCGCTGCCCTCTTGACCTCTCGGGGGGGTTTATGCTTTATTTTTCACCAGCAGGGGCTTTAGTGAACATAAAATTCCTTTCTCCGTGAGCACTCCCAAGAAAAACGGGCAGCCAACACAAGCTGCCAAAGGTCTGCTAGGTGCAATAGCCACGAGAATTTTGAATTACTGGAGTGCCAGGTAATCAAAGGCAGCGCAAACTGGAAATATCGCGCTCATGGTAAATTTAGCATCCATTTATACCCACTAATAAAACCAGCAGCAGCTGAAAACACTGGAGAGGGAAGCTTAACCTCCAGAAATCAAGGAATCTATTTCAAGAAGAGTGTCCTTTATAAATGCAAAAGGGTTAAAAATCGGAAAGGGTAAAAATGAGAGCTTGAGGAACATTGATTTACAAGCTGAGAGACCCACTGAGCACAGGTAAAGGAAGAGCCTTTTTTTTGAGCTGTTGATTTAAATAAGATTAAAGGAGATAATTAATTTTCTACAATTTCAACCAAAAAAAAACCAAACTGAGAGATTTGATCTCCAGAACTGGTGGTAACACAGTGGCTGGGAATTAATATTGGCCCAAGATTCAGACCTTATGAATTATCTTTGAGATTTGCTTAGATTTTCATCAGTAGTGGTTAGTAGCAATTCAGTCACACTGGCTCAATATTGAACTAAAAGGCAATGGCAAAATCCCTGGTGAGGATTTAAATCCATGAGACCTTATTAACCTCTAAAAACTGGCTTCTATTTTGATCTGGCATAACAATTCTCCACATAGCACATGTGTCTCTGCACAGACCAGCCAAAAAAAATTGCATTTATGTTTCTGGTTGAACGCTTTTTCCTAGCAAACCTGGTTTCTATATTTAACCTGACTTTCAGCAACATCACCATAGATTTTGTTTTTGTACTGGATGTTTGTAGCTTTTGGGCATATCACAATCTCTTGGTACACCCTAATGCTTCTAAGCGGTGCTAATATAAATGACTCCATAGTCTTTTTAATCCAAAGTGCATTATGACTTGATCTGAAATAATGCAGCTGCCCAAAACATCCAGTTGTGTTGTAATGGTACAAAGCAGAGGAAGAAACCTCAAATTTGAGGAGGACAGAGTATTCTTTCCCATAGCTTTACTGCTCATAGACATGAACTCAGCAATGGTAAGAAGCAAACATATTCAAAACCAGAATTCCACCATAACAGAGAGCAAGATGAGACGTGGTTCAGCTTGACTAAGAAAGGAAGGTGCTACATTTAGGATTTCTGAGACTGTAGGTAACGGCTGTAGGAACAGTTTTCCCAAAATATTTCTAGGTTACATGGGAGACTTACCTTGTAAGAGCTGTCATAAGACCCAACTCCTCTAATGTCTTGCACTTGATTTCTGAGCTGCTTTAAAAATTATTGCAACATTTGAAATTTGTCAGCTATGAGCAGAAGACTATCAAGGACAAATTATCACTTTAGCAAAACTGATTGCTAATACCTCTGTAATTGTAACACTCCTTAAAGCCTACCCAAAATACCAGAGCAGTAAGGCAGTAGATACGCTCATCAGGCATTATTCTTCAACTAAATAGCGTAACTTAGATTTATCTATATTTTTCTGTTTCTACTATAGCAAAATAGTAATAACCTGGTCATTCTCCAACACATTTTTTCAAATGGGAGGCATGGGCAGAGCCTTTTGTTTCATTCCACACCTGGAAATGCCTTAGGTGAGAGGAAGAAGAGGACTGTCCATCACCAGTACATGCCCCACCGGTAGGTCCAGTCCTATTAACAACAAAGGTGCTTCCATGGCACACCACTAGAAAGATCACTGATACTAATTTATGTCATCAGAGAGGGCTTGGCATCAATACACATTAATGAAAGAGCAGGTGGGGCAGGTTTGCAAAGTAATTGCCCCTTGCACAGATCTGCATTAATGGGGACAGGAAAGATAAAGAATTCAGGATGTTTTCTGAGTTGTCTTTATAACTTCCAGCTGTCTAGATGTTAATGAGGTCTTTATAAATTTGCTTGTCTCTCTTCACAGCCTCTTCCCAAAAGAGCCCTGGTGAAGTTGTGATGTTGCAGGGTTATGTTTGCTAATGCTCAGGTTGTGGGCTTTGGTTTTGAGGCTTTTCTTTTTTTTTCCTGTTTTGTTTTGTGATGTTGGGGTTTTTTTTTGCCTAAGACTACCAGTACCAGGACCCTTCTCTGGGCTCAACTGGTAACCAGCTCCCAGGATGCAGGTGATGGATCTATCTTTTTACCTACTGACAAAGGAAACCACTTCTGTTTTCTGTCTTCAAAGAATTAGCTTTATTTTTATGATCCTATTCTAGAAAACTGAAAGTTCATTTTTATGATTTTATTTTTATCGTGATTTTTTTGCCTGTCTTTCCAACTTCAACCAAGTTGCAATATTGCTCTAACAATCAATAACCTCTTCAGAATGTTGGCAGTTTTGGTTGTTTTTTTTTCTCCTTTAGAGTAAGGGCAGAGAGGAAAGAATTCAGCTGTATCTTTTCATCTTTACTGGAAGAAGTTGGATAGATATATTGCAATGCTTATGTTATTCCCTGTGTTTTACACATATGCTATTGGAGGGAAATTTCAGTTCAAGGAACATACTAAAAGTTAAAGGAGGGTAACTGTGCTCAGGGAACAGAGATGCTGGTGAGGATCTGGTAGCAGAGAGGTACAAGCCCAGGGCTGCTGCTCAGACAACTTCAAGTTACTGCTCTCTTGTTATGTGAAGGAAGGAGGGAGCTACCACTTCCACTCTTTTCTCTTTTCCAGTTAATAAGAAACTTGCTCTTTCTCTTCCTAGTGCACTGAGAATGCAGAGCAACCCCTCAGCAAACAAAATCAGTGAAAAACATGTACTTCCTCAGAATACTGTGGATAGGTCCGCCTTTTGTAGCAAACCCTAGCAACATCCTGTTCTCATATTTTTTTAGTCTGTGGTTACGAAATTTGTCTTCTATTAAATGGCTGTGGATGAAGCTCGCAGGGATAGTGGAAAATGTTTGGCCACTGTCTTAATTCTACATCACAAAAAACCCTCAAAATTTTTATATGTAAAACAAGCCTGGTATCAGAAAATGAAAATACTGGCACGCTTTAAGATTGTGGCATCTATTCTGCCTGCCAGCTCAGACCCCCCTTGATCTATAGCAAAACTCACCCAGACAGCACAGTGTATCCCATACACCAAGTTTGCTCTCCTGAGGACAAATATATCTGTTGCTGTCTTCTTAGAAGAGAAAATATTTTACTAACGGATATTAAAGTCAAGCCTCTGATTCTATGATTTTTTTTTTTTTTGCTTGCTTGTTGAGAATCCAAGAAACTTTATTACTGCAGAGAGGGAAGTCAGATATAAAACACAGAACTATACAAGTGTTTGAATACTTACAGATAGGGCAATCCAAATGCACCTCCTTTCTAATACTCTGTAGAGTACTTCCTATTCTTCATATCAAATATTTCAGATAAATTATTCTGGAGGTGAGAAAAAATGTGAGGAAGTAGTAGGATCCTTTTTGGAAATCAAGACATCATCTTCAGGGCTGAAGAATTCTAATGTTTCTGTCTATGGGGTCGGGTATGCATTTCATGTCAGTTCTGTTTTCCGAGTTCTATGCTATAATGTAGAAATCTGATGGAAAACTTGGAAATTCTGTAATGAAGAAGAAGAGTTTTTACAGACAAGTTTTGATGCTCGGTAACTGAGCATGAAGGGGACGCGTTTGCTTCCAGCCAAGGTGCCCGCTGTGGTAAGCGAGGTTCCAGAAGCACGAAGGTCAGGGTCACCTTCCCCTGACCTTGTCATATTATTAAAAGGTGAATCTATATGCAGTCACTGCTGACTTCTTCGGCTCTCAGGTTTCTGTCTCTGGCAGGAATTGGTGCCAATGCCAACTTTTGCATTGACGAAGATTTGAGCTGACACCGGCAGCAATACTTTTTCAATAAATTTGACATCAGACACCGCAGATGTTTGCCACAGGGCGAGACTGCTCTGCATCCTACAGATGCAGATAGATCTCTTCTAAACCTGTGTCAACTTAACTCACTGCAACTTCTTTTGCAGTGAAAATACTTCCCTACAAGGAGAAAACCAGCAAGTGAGATCTGATGGTGGAGCACCGTCAGCCTGCAGTCAGCGTTTCTCTGTTTATAAGCCACCTGATGTAACGGTAATAAGATGCTAACGTGGAAGCCTGCCTCCACGACCTGCCAGCTGCTTGGCTGCTCTAACTCTTTTTGGTTCAGGAGTTTTAACAAGATATTTCTGGTCTGTAATCAATGAAAACTTCCCATACAAAAGTGGAATGTCCCGATTCCTGAATGACACACTCAGTGCCCGATTTTCAAGGTGTAGTATCGCCCTGTTTTAGCTACGGCTCTGGACGTGAAAGTAGTTTCTAATCTTCCTTTGTCACCTAACACATTTTAAAACAGGATGGAGCTGGCAGGTGAGATATCAAATAGAAATCAGCCAGCACAGCTGGAGTATCTTGGAACCAAAATGCATCCCACAGCCTTATCAACATCAGTGGCATTTCAGACCAAGTCCTACTGATACGTATCCATAAGCTTTGGTTTAGGTTTCTCTAATGATGGGAAATCGTCAACCTTAGTGAGACTGAGGCATGTGAGAAAAGTTATGCATGTGCATAAATACTTTCAGATGAGAGCCTCAGTGTATTTGAGGATGATAATTTTTAGTACTGTTGTCACTGTCAGTAAATTAATAATTAAGCAGAATTAAAACTATATATTGCCTATATTTAGGCACAATTTATTAGGGCAATTTTGCTTCTTTTTACTGGGAGACGTATTGTTTGATGGAGTGGTATATTTGATGGCATACCCAGCCTGACCTCTTGGTGTTTCCAGGTGTGCAAGTGCATGATGTGAACAGGACACTCTGGTGGATTGCCTGGGGAAGTGGTGGAGTCACGGTCCCTGGAGGTGTTTAAGGAGGGGCTGGATGTGGCACTTAGTGCCATGGTCTGGCTGATGTGGTGGTGTTGAGTCATAGGCTGGACTTGATGATCTCAGAGGTCTTCTCCAGTCTCAATAGTTCTGTGATTCTGTGAAAACAAAGACCACAAATTGAGCAGTGATTTAGAAATTAAGCCAATGATGTGCCAGGAATACCAGGTTGTCCCAAACCACCATTTGCATACAGTTCTTTCAGGTTTTTGTGACAAGGATGGATAATCAACAGCATGTCCCCAAAAGCTTTCCACAATGTGATACCCTGTGGCTTCCCTTGGGAATCAGGCTTGCTCCCTGTGCTAGCAAAACCTTCGGAAATGATTGAGTTGATGCTGTGCTCCATCTCCCTCTTAGTCTCATCTTGTACTTGATAAAGCCAAATTTCTGGAGATAGGTTTGCTTTTGTGCCTCCTCTGAGGGCTCAGAGGAGTAACTACTCTCTCAGTTCAGAGGAGAGAGGCATGGAAACCCTTTGAGGGCTACCAGGGTCCCCAGCAGTGGTGCTCTTCCACCATTAGCTCTTGTAACGCAAAATTGACTTTTCTCCTGGGTCTCAAGAAAATCAATTTAATGTTGCAATATTGTCCCTTCTCTCTACTTGAACCCAGGCCCCCCAGCTGCTAATTCAATGGAAAGTGCTTGCTTTCTATTGAAAGCTGCTTAATTGGCCACTGTTCTTGCTCCTCCAGCCGAATTTGCATTAAAGAAAGACCTGCGATCTTTGGCATTCCCTGCGCAAAACTCCATATTTAGCCTATGGAGCTGGCAGTTCTCTTAACGCCCACATCTGTCTCTGCTCGCCACCACTGATTTATGTTTAATATCTTGAAGGCATGTGGTGCCAGTCCCACATTGAGCTCTGGATTGTGGTGGTCCGTCTGTATTTGTTGAAATTGGGCCCAAAGAAGCTGGCTTGGAGCAGAGACTGCGAGGAATGTGAGCCAGTGGCCGTCCAGACAGCTCTGTCAGCAAGCTCAGGAAACTGGCTGAAAAATACTGGGAAGAGGCCCAGATTTCAAACAACCTGTGGAGCTCTCATGAGAACGCGCTGTTTTAAAACAGCAAGTTGAGTGATACTCTTAATTACAGATTTATTTTTTTTTTAAAAAAAGAGGTTAATGATGTCCCTTGCAGAATGCAAAGCATGTTCCTCAAATTGCATTCATTGAACAAACAGCCTTCATCCTCTTGCATGGAGAACTTCATTTTCATGCCCTGCATTAAGTGGTTTTTATCTTCCCAGGCAGAGATAAAGATCGGGACACTCTTGGGGTTCCCACAGCCATGGGTTGACCTGTAGATCTTTACAGCAGTGCTGGCCATGTGGGGAGATCTTTGGCGCAGAGGTTGGCTTTTGTGAACTTGTGCAGGCAGTTCACCTCCATTTCCATCAGGTACCTCTGAGCTCATGGTGGGTTTTTCTTGTCATCTCAGAAAACAGAAAACTATCAGCCCAAGAGCTTCAAGTCCAAAGGACAGTTTTGTCTCCTGAACTAATGAGTTCCATGATCTTAGATCAGGGACAGGATACCTTGAGCACAGATAAGATTTTACTAAGCACTTGCTTTAGGGTTCAATATTGGAGTAACGGGGTGAAACGTCTGGTTTGTTTGCTAGATGATCTAATGGTCCCTCTTGGTCTTAAATCTTTTATGAATTTAGGCTCTGGATGGAATCTGGTGTATCATATTGGTCAGAGTCTAGCCGGAAAGAATGAATTACAGCTTTTAATCATGAAGAGGCACCTTGTACCCTGTCTGCACAGTTAAAATAGCACTTGGATGTTTTCTCTTGAGAAATCCTCTTTGAGTTTTTTTTCTATTTTATTTATTGGTCATGTGATTGGGTCAGCATAGCTGGAGCTTGGGAAATTGCACAGATTTAATATTGGACTGCAATTCATTATAGCTATCATTTAAGTCTAGATATGTTGGGACAGTGTTGTGTTGCTTTTTGAGGTTGGGAAGTGACTATCCTGTATTCTGACTTGCACAGAGCTTGCAAAGAAAGATCAGTTAAACATTGTGTTCCTCAGATTTTATTCATAGTTCACTTGATTTTAATCAAGATTTTATCTCAATTAAAAAGTAGTCAGAAGATGAGTTTTAAAACACTGAAGGAGGCTGCTCATAAAATACAAATTGGGAGAACCCAAAACCAAATTTGTTAACTTGAAAATATTTCATATGAATGGGAAGAGATTTTTTTCCTGCTTTTAAAAATGGATCTTCTCTTTTTTATTCCACATGTCAGTGCTCTACGAACTTTTTTGAATGTTGGTGATGACATTAGGAAGGGAAGTAAACAGAGAAAAACACATTAAAAGTAAGGTCGTGATAGTGACTCAAGGTTAAATAGGATAAAGTGTTCCTTGTAATACTTGTTAGAGGCTAAAATTATGTGGCTCTGTAAAACTAACTATTGCTGCATTTCACAAAGATTATCTGTTAAATACATGCTTCTTTTGGTCAGCAGCTTGGTGGCAATGTTTTATGCCAACTGGCCTAGAAACTGTGAAAATTAGTTTATGGTTCAGTTCTGATGCTCTGTCAAAAGTTTCTGCTTGAAAAGTGGGGCTGGGAGGGAAGGAGAGGACTTCAGAAGTTTCAAGTGGAATGGACACACAGTGTAACAGGGCACTGGGCTATGGAATACCTGTATTTAGTGCTTCCTGATCCCCAATGGCTCTTATATGGACAGGTATTAAATGTTGACCTTGATGGAGAATTCTGCACAATTTAATAAGCTCTGGACAAAGCCTCAAATTACTGGTCCAAAAGTACGGAATGGCAAAGAACTTCTGGGGGTCTGTATCCTCTTTTTTATTACTTTGCTCCTTACTCTGCTACTTCTGCAGGAACTTTATTCTAGAGCCTCTTGCCAATGGAAATGACTTGGTCTAAGAAGACCACCAAATTCAGCAACTAGATGTTTTCGGGTCATTTATTTTCCCTCTAAACCCGTAAATGCCCTTCTGGCCAGCATGTGCTGTGTATGTCAATATTGTTCTTTATTCGGTGAGTTTTCCCTCCTTGCCAGCACGTTTTGTAATGATTAGGTTTCCAGGCTGAATTTTGCTTCTTTGTCTAATCTTGTCTGCACTTTAGTACCACAGTTCTTGAGAACACCGCTAAAAATTGGTCTCACCGTGGACCTCTGGGAATTTTCTGTAAGCTCCCACCACACAACCACTCCAGGCAATGTGATCAGTTCCCATTTAGTAGGTTTCTTACTGGGTTACAACTTGGTGCAAACTCTCATCTTCTCACTTTAACCAAAGATTTCCTCTGAAGCACTACGCGCTCTTTTAGCTCTGCTTAGAGAATGCAAAAAGATCAGAGAAAGACTTTA
Source organism: Trogon surrucura (assembly GCA_020746105.1). Classification (NCBI taxonomy): domain Eukaryota; kingdom Metazoa; phylum Chordata; class Aves; order Trogoniformes; family Trogonidae; genus Trogon; species Trogon surrucura. The sequence goes on from CM036629.1 coordinate 3,390,206, forward strand.
CATTTGAATCATTTCAGGTAATCTCAGATCACATTTTTGTTTCTTTACCTTGCTGTCTGTAGTCACCTGTTTTTTCTCTCCTTTTTTTTCCTAAAGTTTTTCAGATTAGCAAGGACAGCTGCAGGCATCTGCAGTTGCTCAGGTCTCGCTAGTTGAATACATTAATTTCTATCCTGCCTAATGAACTGCGCCAGTTTTTCCACTATTCTGGGTGAAGCTTTTTCCCCTCTGTACACTGATTTCAGCACACTGAATACTCCGAGTTTTGTTTCCACTTCAGATGTGGTAACTTCCGTTCCCAGCTGCTCATGAGCCATCCAGCCTTTACCTTGTCTTTTGTACACCCTTCCCTGCTGAAAACACATGCAACGCTTTCATTTAATTTTGGGAATTATACTCAGTTTCTTTTAGTCTGGTGACCACTCTCTACCGCATAGCAAACCCACGTCTTCTTTTCTGGTTCTCTTTTTATTCTTCTGGTTAAAGAACTGCTGTTGTTTATTTTAATATCCTTTGCAAGGTCTAACTCAGCTTGACTTTTGGCAGTTCTCACTTTACCCCTATGCTTGCTGACCTCTAAAATGCAGCTTCCTTTGCAGATTCTTCTCTTTTTCCGTTCTTATCCCTAACAGACCCGACGAAGTGAGCCAGTTAGCTCTGCACCCTTCAAATTTTTCCTCTCTTATTTGCAACATGAGACCCACAGCAGTTTCCCACTTCTGGTGCACAGCATTTTTGAACATCCTGCAGCTACAAGTCAGCAAAAGCTAGCTAGAGCTGATTGCCCTAACCAGAGCCTTTAATAATCGGGTCTTACTCTCTGAAATAAAATTAAGCAGGCTAGTGGACCTGATAGTCTCAAACATTGGGATTTTTATTGTCTCCTCTTTTTTGGGTCACAGCAACTGAAGTTTTATCCTGATTCTCAGTCTCCTCTTGCAGAAGATCGTTAATATGTGCCAAAAAAAAAAGAAACAAAAAAAAGGCTTAAAATGTATTTTTGTGGTTTTCTGGTAAAGGTATCTACTGGTAATTACATCTTAGGGTAACCAGGTCTTGCCTTGACTAGTAGTGTTTGTCCTCCCATCTGTATCTGGCAGTTCTGGTCTGAAATGTTGAAAAGATTCCTTGTGGTGTTACATTTTTCTAATGATGTTTCAGATCTTTAGTGAAACTCTAAAATGTCAGTAGTTTTCTGAGAATTAGAAGATATGGCACTGCTTTAAACTTGACACTACTGTCATGATGACGGATAACATGGTATACCTTAAATAATGAATCAAGGTACTCCAAGGGAGTGAACTAGTGTGTTATAAAATGAATAAAACAAAGCTATCTGTGTGACTCAGGAGCTCAACAACAAAATCTAACAATACTAGCATTGAACCTGGGAAGATCCTTCATATGATGTGGCTCTTTACATCCACAGTAACTTGAATCCCTATGTTTAGAGAATAAACAAAATTACTTCCTAAACCTCTCATGCACACGCATATAGCGAGAGCAAGATACTGAATTACTGACTTCAGAGATGCTATCACACCTGGATGAAAGGCTGTCCCACTGCCTGAAAACTTCCTTGTTAGACAACATCATGGAAGTGTTTTTTTTTCAGAGGGTTTGATTCCTATTGGGAAGTACAGAAATGAAAGTTACTCACTACTTGTGTTGTCTGAAAATACTTTTTAAAACCATTTCTTAACCAAAAATTAAAGACTGTAATTCAGTGAATTTTTCCGAAAAGGTGTCTGCCTTGGTAGTCTTCAGTTTTAATTAGAAGTTTGTAAGGCTTCTGCAATATTTCCAACGAAAACTGAAAGATGTGGGCTTCCTTAGTAATTTTTCATTTTCTGCACATAGAGTAGAATTTTGTTTTTGTGGCAAGAGTTTGTAAATTCATGAGTAATTTTTGGGGAAAAAAACCTTTTTTTTTTTAACAAACGTGTCGGGCAATAATAATGTGCCCTTATCCAAACTCTGTACTGAAGCTCAATTTTTCTTTCCCAGTGATATTAGCTCACACAATGTTGAACTAAACTTAGAGGAACGTGCAGCTCCTGTCTTACAGAAACGTCAAACTGCAACTGAACCCAACAGCTGAAACTCCCATTGAGGTACGTGAGGGCTGAGGTTGCACAATCACAAGTTAGTTCTGTGTCATTATTTGTTTTGTGCTTGCAAAATCTGAACAAATATCTAGAGATCACATTTATTCAGCATCTCTGCCACAGAGTGTCATGGGGGCCAAAAGAATGTGTTTGGGAAGGGATTAGACAAATTAATGGTGGATAAATTCTCTGGTGGCTACCAAACATGGAAGTCTGGATGCAACGTCTTGTTTACTTAGTTCCTGAGTTGCTGAGAGCTGGAAGGACAATCCAGGAGGAGGATCATTGTGTTCTCACTTTGATTTTAACCTCTTTTCCTTAACTGGTAACTGCTACATGTAGCACATTAGTAGTAGTATTCCAAATGATCCATGTTTAGTTTAAGATGAGAAGTAGCTGCATTGGGCTGCATCTTCAAATTTTATATTTCCTCATGCTTCTAGAAAAAAAACGTGAAGTCTTCCAAGGTAGACTAGTTCTTCAAACATAAATTCATCAGAAAAAAATATCCCCAATACTATACTATATAGCCTCATAATCCTATCAGACTTCAAAATATCAGTTACTGTATCTTCATAAGAAATCACTTTTGCCATAACTGAACCATGGAAGTGTTTAGATGGAGACCCTTCCTGATTTTGATGTCAGCCGAAGAGTCTTGGAAGTTACCAGTAAAGGGCTTGATCCCATGGCTGTTATTTATCTCATTCATTCTCTCTTTTGAGTCCTTCACTAATTTTACTTCCACTAATCACTGTTCTGGGATGAATATCTGATTGTCTAGCTGGGACAGTCACATTTCCATCACGCTTCACTTTCAACTTCAATTAATTTGATCTGAGCTTTAGTATGTGGTGGATGATTTTCTGATTGTGAAAAGTCTCATCGTTTTTAAAAAGCACTCCTTAAATTCCCTTTGAGAAACAGTGAAATTTGGTGGCATGTACAGCACTGGTGGCTTGCTTGTCTTTGTAAATCAGAAGGGAGTACTTGAGAAGAATCAAATTCACGTTTGGGGGAAGGAAATGCCTTTATTTTCACTGGGAAGAGCACGTCCTTTAAACTAAGTTTCTATAGAGCGAAATATTTCTGAAGCACAGAACCATTTTTGTGTTTATTTTTATTTTAAAAGTACTTCTATCCATGTGGTGTGGGTTTCTTTCCCCCCCTAACTGGTTAGAAAGATCTCTGAACTACATTCTACTCTACTGCAATTCTGTCAACTAAATAGGACATGACCCAAACCCACTGGAACTGAGCAACATTAATGCAAAACCAATGGTAGATACCAACTTACTTGGTGGTTTGGCTATTTAAAGTGGATCAGAGAAGAAAACAAAAGAAGAAAACGTCGTTTTCAGCCAGGCCACGTGATCCTATATCACACCAGTTTCGCTCTTCCCCTGTAAATACAGAAATGTTTGCAGCACTTTACTCAGATTATTAAAACTGCTTTCTGAATGTATAATGAGTAAGTTGGTTTCTGGTTTACCAGATAAAAACAGAGCAGAAGGAAACCCCTTCTTTTTTTAACTGAGTAACATCCAGCCAGACCAGACTGGACTGGTGGCCACAAAACACCATTATAATCAAATCTGATATAAACAAAGGATTTTTATTTATTGTATACCACTGCTAATTTTATGCCCACCAGCAGATAAAAATTAACAACAAGTATCTAATATGTCTTAAAAAGTGTGTTTGTACTGGCTCGTGGAATATCTGTGAGTAATCTGCAATGCCCTTGAATTTATTTGTTCTCCTGCTTTGCTTGATGACAGCCTATCTGGATATTTTATTTCATCAGACCCTAAGTCTGTTCAGAATTGTGGGAATTAGAACATTGTTCCTCAGTTTTGACAGCCCACATAGTATTTTTCACAGAAAGACCATAGCAAGGATATTTGAACCTGCAAATTAAGGTCTGGTTTCTATAATACCTTGCAAATTGCTTTCCACAAATGTTTTCCCAGTATACTTCAATTCTTGTAGTCCTTTACAAAGCAAAGCGCTTAAGGACTTACTTACATGCTGAAATGTGTGGATGGACAGGAGATGGACTTCAGAACATGCTCAAAGTATATCAGTATATACTTTACTGAATAAGCTAAAATGATTGCAAAGTGTGGTTCCTTCCCCCATCCCCTAAATTCAAATGAACGCTTACAGAAATATTTTTCATTAATTTCCCATTTGCTGTTAGGCCAAGCAAGCAGGGAGGCGGTACAGGCTGCTGTGGCCACAAGTAAATACTGCAAAAGAGGGTTTCATGCTCCGGACCCATCCTTCACAAGAATGGACCATTTGGGGATGGGAGTCTAACAGGACTTGACACTGGGAAAGAGCAGCAGCTCCTTAATAACTGACTACTAATTAGCTGGCAGTTACCAATTCAGGAACATCAGCCTGATCCGAAGAAGACACACGCAAGGATTGCCATTTATATCAAAACGCAAATATTTTAAAAGACCCATTGAATGGCCATAGGCATAAATGTACATTATTTAGATGATCTGTTTCTCTGGGAGCTAATTGCATAGTAAATTATCATATTTCCTAATGCTGCTATGATATATAGTTTCCTGGCCCACTGCACGGGAGACATAAAACTGTGCCCTTGCTGAAATAAGTCTGTTGGCCAGCAAACTCCGTTCAGGCAGTAACACGATGGCCATGGGCTCATGAAGGTCATCCTTATTCAGGTGAGCTTTTTGCTGGCTCCAGAGAGCATTTCACCTTTGTAAAACAATACTTCAGAGCTTCAGGATCAGTCCTGGAGATGCTCCTAAACAAGGTAGAGAGTCTTCTTGCATGACTTTGCTAAATTTCCCCTGTGCCATCAGTGTGTTTTGCAGCCCCTTTGTGAGAAGGGAACAGGAGGAAGGATTTCTTTCTGGAAAATGACGGATTTCTCTAATCTTTTTGATCTGTCATACCCAAAGAACGACAGCTCAGCAGCCTTTGCACTCTGGCACCTACGAATGGGCATTCACTGCTTTCCTTTATTAAATTGGAGACCTTGGTGGGCTGCTGGAAAAAAGAAAAAAAAAAAAAAAGAAGATTGGGAAAGGGGTACTGGGGAGGGCGAGCACGTGAGAGAACCACATGTTAATGTTGCCTGTGTATGAACAGCAAGCTTTCTGGCTTGACATTTATTGAAAAAATAGATCTTACACTGTATCCACCCAACACCTGTTGAGAAACACTGACCCCATTACAGAGGTTGGATTTACACTGGCTCTGTATAACACCCTATAAAGGAGGCCACTGGTGCAAAAGATTAAAGAATGCTGTTAAGTAAGTTGTTTTATTTCTTTTGAGACTGAAAGAAAGCTGCAAAGTGAGAGAAAGCTTTCCTCGGTTATTTACTCTTCATTACCGGGGATCTTGAAGGGCCTTGTATAAACTGCTCTAGTCGGGTCATGACAACACTTTATAAGGTGCAAATGTTGAGGTGGAGCCAGTGCTGTGCTGCCGGGGAAGCAAATGGAAGGGTCCCTCCCGACTAAATGGAAAGTTAGTGCTAATAAAAGCTCATGCCTTTGGCACGGCTTCCCAGGCACGAGGGGCCCGTGAACACGGGTTTGCACCAGGACCGCCGAGCCCGGAGCAAGTGCCCCGGGCCCGTGCGCGGCCTGCGGCAGTACACCCTGCCCCTGGAGAAGTGTCTCCATGTGAACTTCATAAAGTCCTCATTGGAATGAAAAATCATATGTTTAAAGGCTGATATGGGGGGGCGGGGGGGTGGTGTAGCAAAAAAAATAATCCCTTCCTTTTTTACTAGCTGCTGGATAATGAATAGCCCATTTCAAGGAATGTGTGAGTTCCTATTAGGGCTGAGTGAATGCTGCAAAATGTTTTCAGGCAATGTGCGTCCCAGTTCTCAAACAAATGGCTTTCTGTGTGTTCGCTCCCCTCTGCTCTCTGCCCTCCCCAAACATTTGTGGGATCTGGTTCTACCCGGGCAAAAGCTGATGGAGATGGCTCACCAGCACTCACCAGCGCTGGGGTCAAGCCGTGCCGGCCTCTCTCACACCCTTTCAGTGAATCATTGCTCATGATGGGTACCTCCAGTGTTTTGGGGCCAAGCAGGTTAAGTAAGGCTTGCAAGGGGTCATGGACACTGAGTAGTGACATCCAAGTAGGACAATGAAGGATTGATGTTAACCCAGCCATAGATTTTTCAGGCTTGGATACATTGCCTTGAGAAGGGGCTGCCAGGTCTGATATAGGACCTGTGGGAGATCCATATCCTTTGGGAGTAAGTGTTGGGGCCAGAGAGACCTCTGGGGAGACCCTAGATAACATTAAACAGCTACATATGGGTTGATAATTAGAGCCCTTTAATCACCCTTTGTCTGAAGACTGGCTGGACGCATGGGGGCTCAGAAAATCCCCAGCTGAAGAAGATAAACAGAGAAGCGATGTGTCCACTGCTCAGAAAATGAAAACACACAGGATGGACCAAGGCAGGAGGTGTTTGCTTTCATCAGCAAAGATGAAGACTCCTTGGAGGGGTGAGGACCCCAGTAGGAGACTGTTTGGCTCAGTCATCATTCAGCAGAAACCTGCAGCTCTTCTGCTCTGCCTCAGAATAAGCCCTTTACTTATGGTCAGTGATCTAGAGGAAGATAAAAATGCAAAGCCTGAATCTCTTATTTTCCCATGTGTCTGGAAAAAAAGAAAATCGAATCACATTTACAACAAGCTCTGGATAAGTGAGCAAAAAATCTCTGAAGCCTCCAGAGGTTCTCTGCAGGCTTTGGGATGTCTCACATTTTGAGCTGCATCAAAAGGGCCACTTTAGGCAATGAATTCCTGTCCCTTCCTCAGCAGTCTCTCTGGCCACAGGCAGGGATGGATGGATGGACTCTGGGCAGCAGATGTCAGGGTGAGAGAAATTCTCCCTTTATGCAGGAGGCCTTTGAGGCAAGCTGCTTTCTCACCCCACCCTCTCCACAGCTCTGAACACAGATATTTGTGAAGGAATAATTCCTCCATGGCCAGGAAACATACTCTTCATGAGACCTTCTTTTAAAAAAGTATTTTTTTTTTTAATCCCTCTGGGCTGAGAGTAGTCCCTTATTTCCCACATGGAGATGTAAGGCTGACACGTGCTCTGCATTTGCAATAGGCAGAGCAGCTGCGTGGAGCGCACAGAGTTGGGCTCTTTGTGTGTCAGGAGAACTAAGCCCTGTAGGTTCAATTAATAGACTTTGGAAATGAACCAAGGCCTGGTGATCCCCAGACTTGTTTTAAGTAAAGGAAGGTGGCTGGCAGAGCAGAATTAGACCTGCCAGGGTCTTAATGCAGCTGGGACGCGCAGCGAGAGCCTGAAAAGCCAAGAGTCTGGAACCTGTGCTCTGACGGTTGCTGAGCCAAGAAGTCCCATTGCTGGGACAATAAACAAACAGGAACGGTCTGTGCAGATGAATGCTTCGTCTTTTGGTTTGCACGGACTGTAAAATCCATGTGCTTCCCAAGTCACAAGCCCCAGAATTTTGCTCTGAGGTCTTTAGTGAGAAGAATGAACAGAAAGCAGTTTCACAAAATGGAAAAAGGGTGAGATTTGTACTAAAAAAAAAAAAAATCCAGCAGTATTTTTCAAACACTTAAGGGCCCATTAAGTCAAAAAATCTTTCCATTACTAATTTTGGTTAATTACCATCTTAAACAAATAGAGACTTTGGTTACTAGGATCAAAGGCCGGTGCTTCGAGCTAAGGTGAATTCTCTTGAAGTCACAGATTTGGAAAAGTGCCTAAACACACAGTGTGGAGCTGGTGATGCGGAAGGCCAGGGAAGGTGAGCATCACGAGAGCTGATGGGGAAGACAGACCTGTCTCCACACCCCCCTCCCTTCACCTTCACTTGGAATGTGGGCACACTCCCCTCGTTTCCATCACCCACATCCAGAAGAAATCACGGGGCTATTTGCCGGCAGCTGGTGGGCTGTGTGTTACTGTTCCCAGCCTTCTCGTTAAGCCTCTGCATTTTGGCTGGGGCAAAGCCCAAGGTCAGAGTAAAACGTACTTGGTTGCTGATGATTTGTGACTAATTTGGGGTGAGAAGTCCTGCATAAAGAGTTTTCCACCCAAGAACCGAAATTCTCCACTCTGGCACTACCTCTTTTAGAAGGAGTCCATTCAAAAAACTGTTTTCAGGATTAATCAACGAAGCAAGAGGAACTGGCGTGCTGGTTGAATATTTAATCATTGTATCTGTGTAAGCAAGCAAAAGGCTAGGAGGGGAGGAACAGAAGTACTCTGGGATGGCTGGGAAATGCACAAGATTTTATTTATCAGCTTTGTTTACTTTAAAACGCATCCAACTGGAACACTAGGTGCAGACATAAAAATTAAAATAGAAAACATCCTGGGCCAGGCTCTTAGAGGATGCAAATTGGCATGGGACTTCCCATGGCTTCCAGCAAAGCCTGCTGCATTTCCACCAGCTGCACTCAGTTCCTCTCAGTTAAGGTAAATAAAGTCAGCTCCATTGCTGCAGTTGATTTTGCAAGGAGTTAGAAGGAAGGAAAAAGAGATGAGGTCTCTGAGGTACCTGTAAGCTGAACCATTTGGGGCACGGCAGGTCTGAATGAGACCAGAAATGAAGGGAAAGCCAGCACAGGTCAAGGAGCACAGGTGTGGTCCAGATACAAGCGTGCTACGGCTCGCTGCCATTCCTGGGTGGTCCAAAGGTGTAGTCCCACCCAGGGCTCGTTGCAGTAAACCAAGCCCTTTTAAAAATATTGGAAAAAAATATTGACCTTTTAAAAATATTGGAAATGCAGGAAAAAAGAATACAGTTAAACTTCATCTGCCCAAAAGGTGACGCTGAGGCCTTTCTTAAATTCTGTGTGATGTTTGCTGCTCGTTATTTATACAGCATTAATAGGAATAATCCCGTGTTTCCCTACTGCATAGATTAATCCCTTGCTGAAGCATCCGAATTCCTGGACCAGGCTGTGATGGAGCCCTGTGGGGCACGAAAACTGCCTACAAATCTGCAGCAGCCCTGGCAGATTTGAGTGACTACAAATGGCCAGCTCTGCTACTGGAAATACATTTTCCTTCTTCTCAAACAAACAGGAATCTCCACGGAGGCTGGAGGTGCAGAAAGACCATTTTCTGCAGTAGCCTAGACTGTAAATCATGGTTTAATCGCATCTGGGCATTTCCATCGATTTATAAATACTTTGCTTTTCTAGTGGAGAATCTTTCTCTGATGTGCTGGAGAACAATTTCACAGGGAACACATGGACTTTTTTGGATTATACACTATTACATTGGTTCTAGTGGCTGTGAAGAACTGAGAGAGATGCACACACAGTCAGTTTCCAAATGAAACCCTTTTAGATGGGGAAAGCAAAGCAGAACCATTTAAATCTGAACAAAAGGTGTGAGAAATAGAATATTTGTTTTACAGGAAAAGCTCAAATGAAATTACGGTCAAAGCACATTTGATCAGCTTTGCCTGCCTAATGCACCTTTATTAGCTGAAGATAAGAGCCAGCCGACTGTGCTTGCAATAATACCGTCACAGAAAAATACCCCAGTGAACTCTCTCTGAGATAACATCTTCAATAATCTTTCCGGTGTTAAATAAACAGCCCGAAAGGAAAACAAGAATGGATCCAAATATTCATTTCTGCCTAGCAGTTGTGTTTTTGGGAGTGGAATGGTTCTGGATGGAGGCTCCTACATATGGCTGAGTTAACGGACCGTGATACGAGTGAAAACCTTCCTAAAGAGGAATTTAAAAACTAGGGCTTAGAGAAGAGCCTCTCTTGACGTAATTTACGGGCTGAATGCTTGCTTGAGGAATGCAAATAATCTCTAGCAGACATGACTGCCATTGACATCTACGGGAGCAGGCACCACAACAAGGGGAGCTGGGTTTGGGCTGCCGAGAGAGATGAGAGAAAAGTGGCGGCATGTGGTAGTGCCTTTAAGGAAACTATTAGCTGAGCAAGCAAGTCACATTTCTCTAATTTTATTAGTATTGGCCAAGTCTGGGAGTTCTCACCTAGACTTTAATTGGCCAAAAATGTCTCTTGAAGTCAGCTGGAATTTGCCTGAGTTAGGGGCTCCATGACAGCTGGAAAGGGTCTTCAGGAGTAAAACCCACTGTCCTTTCTTGTACCAGATGCTTTGGTTAAGTGTCAAGAAGTTCCCACGTGGCAGTTTATAGGGAAAGGGTATGGGCTTGAAGCTGTACAATTACTGTGGCTGAGAGTAAGTGATGTTTTCTCTCGCATCTGAACGCTATTAGGGAGAGAAAAGAAGACAGAACCATACTTGAAAATGTGAAGCACAAGCAAAAATTTAGATGGAGACATCTCTGAGTCTGCCAACACAAAGTATGTGCTCTTAATGAGCACATATTTTGCTGTTTCGTCTCCATTTCTACCATTTTCTGTAAGTTTATTCTGGTCCTCAGGGGTGAAGGTAGAGAAATAACCTCTGTGAAAATTAACCACCTGAGGAGCAAGGACAGCAATTCTTGCTCTGAGGTTTTTTTTAAGGATTTTCAGATTTTAATGAATTTGCTTTTCCAAACAATGCCTGCAAATCAGAAGGGACAGAGCATATAGGGAACTAAGCTATGCTCATGATCCTTTGGATCTGCAGATGGAGTAGATTTCTGCTTTCTGGGCACATTTGTAGAAGAGGACAGCACGTGAGGTTTATGATGCACTCAGTCCCTTCAAGGATTCCCTTTGAGCTGGATCTGAGTCAGGATTATGTACATTTATGATGGAGCCAGATGCTCAGACAATTCTCTAAGCAAGGTGCTGAAGTGAAGACTGCTATATGTTTGTAAACAAAGGCTCTAAATTCAAAGCATGAAGATAAATAGTGATTCAATAGTGATGAAAACCAATCATGGAACGTCTACTAAAGAGAAAACTCGACAAAACCTGGAGAAAAGATTGAATGAAAATTATCAAGCTTTCCTTCTTTTCTCACTGGAGGTGGTTGTAATTTGGTGTCTGCCTGGAAGCCGCTCACATCTGAGATTTGGGGGCCAATGGAAAATGATCTACAAGGAAAATGATCTACAATGAATCCAAATGAATGAAATTTGGAAGGAAAGTTCTATGGATACATTTGGGACTTGCGATGGAACTTTTTCAAACCTTTAAAGTAATGATGATGGGCACAGTTTCAACTCCATTGAGCTACTTATACCACTTCTATGCTTGACTTAAACAGCTGTGTGATAGCTTATATTTCAGCATGTTTTATCCACTCTCTTTTTCATGTCTCCGTAGATTTTTGTTATAAAAACATCAACGCATGTGTTTTGATTTAAACAGCTAAAATGTTGGTTAACATTGTCTATTTTAAACTGTTGAGGCTTGTTTGAATACGTAGAACTTCCCTTCATCTATGGAAAATTGTAGGAAATTAAGAAAATGTTCTTACCCTGGACTCTCCAAGCTTATGTGGATGAAGATTTGGGTGTAAGTGTGTAGGCACATACATATATATGCATCTATGTATGCAGGCATGTATGTCCTTGTGTGAGTGGAGACAAATGTTGAACATATTGAAAATTCCCTAACAGCAGAAGTGGTAAGCCATTTTTCTTAAGACTTTTATTGGGATCTTTTTTTGGACTAAGGTGTGAAATTTGGCAGCTCGTTGCATTTTCTGACAGACCGCTGAAGATTGGGCTAATTAGAAATCAAGTCTGATTCCAAGTCAAACAAGCTGAGGTCACTAAGTCTTCATAGGATGTTTGTCTGAAACGTTTCAGTGAGCGCTAATATTTTCAAAAAGAACACTGTTGCTAACCCATGTTCACAAGTGCAATACGGCACTTGTTATAAAGCAAAACTGGTATAAAATTTGCTTCGTACGAGTGATCAGTCTTCACACTCCTTCCAGCCAGGAAACAGAGCTCAAAGTGTATGATTTGTTTGTCATTTACGTAAGTGATAACACCGATTTAAGTGCAGAAGCTGGCTTTTTAGCCAGGTTTTGATGATTTATTCAGTTTCCCAGCTGGGGTGATTAAAGTCAAAGGATTTCCCAAAGGTCACAAAATTCAGAGATGCACCAGCCCCCGCAGAAGCCCCCATCCTTCAGCCCTTGTCAGGCAGCAGGCTCCTCTGTGCTCTAACAAGCACCACACTGGTGAGGCCGAGGACAGAATTTTGGCCCCGTTTCCTTCAACCTTATTAATTTCAAAGCGCTCTTCTACTAAACACACACCGCAGCCTTCACGAATCCACATTCTGGCCTGAGAGACCTGGTAGACAGTGAAATAATTTCCCCCAAAGAGGTGATGGAAGCTTCATAACTCAAATCACGCAGAATTGGGTCTGACAAAGCACGGAGGAGCACGCTGGTGTGAACAGAGTTACTTTGGCAGAAGGAGTCAGTGCAGAGGATTTAACATGCAATGTGCTCTCGTGCACCATTACTCACCCTGTGGTCTTCAAACCACTGGTGGTCCATGAGGCATCAGAACGTGGCCCAAGAGATGAGAGAAATTTCTTTCTTGTGTTTCCTTTTTTTAATAAAATGGCACGTTTGGAAACAAAAATAAATGAAAGAGGAGAAAATGTAAGCCCAAAGCACTTAAATTTTTATTTGGTTATAAAGGAAGGCTCCTCACAGCAGCACACAAGATTGCCCTTGGATTCTATATCCTGCAAAAGTGGCGTCATCCATGAATTTAAGGATGCTGAAAAGCCCCGAGGCAGGAGATGAAGATGAAGCCTCGAATGAGAGAAAGCCTTCTGTTCTCATTCTGCACTGATATTGCACAGCAAGATTTCCAAAATGATTGGGTCAAATATTTTTTCATTTCTGTCTCCTATCAAGGTGTTGACTGTAATACCACACCTGCTTTGGGAGTCAAGGGTTCTGCTTTCTTCATCTGCTTTTACTTGGCTTGTCACTCTACATGATTTCTTGCACCCCTATTTGCTTTTAGTAAAATCAGTGAAGGTCACGTCCTTCTAGTGTGTTGAGGAGTGTCTAAACTGTACAAACCGTCTGCAAATGCCAGAGATGCTGCTGGAAGTTTTCTTCCAATCATGCTGCCTGAATCTCCGGTCCATCACAGCCCTTTAATGTTATGAACCGTGCTGGCTGAAAGGTTTATGATGAAACTCTGGATTTGCTGGGCGAGAGATGGGTCCTGTGAAAAGTGGGATTATTGTGAAAAACAGCTTCAACAATTTGCATTTTTACCACAAACAACCAAAGTAATAAATTTGTTAATTGTGATGCTACCTGGATTCACAATTGCAACATAGACGGGATTTTCCTAAAGTATTTTAAGGATGAGACAAGGTGTTAGGAGAAAGAAAAGAGGGCAGTTATTTGTCTCTGAAATCAACTATTTTTATTCATTGTATGTTGAGACTGAACCCACACAGAAAGAAACATGGAAACACAGAAAGAATGGAAACAATCAGAACTGTTGAATTCCCTAGGCTTTGCACATCAGCATGATGTTCAAATGATACTAAAGTATCTGTGATTTCATGGTCACCATGAAGCCACTCTGAGGTGACCTCGAAGGTGATCTGCATTCCTGAGATGTGTGGTTTGTACCATGAAGGCTTAAGAATGCTCTTTGTGGTGCAAAAGTCAGCCTTCAGCCTGTTTTATTCATTCTGACCATTTAAACCACTGTCTCTTTTTGAACATGGCCATTTTTTATAGATTGTGAAGATCATTATTTGCACAGTTAACAGCTCTCTCTTTCGATTTCGACTGTTTTTCTTATATACATATGAAGTACTTTGGATCCAGCAGAGTTCATAGAGTACAAAGACTTATGCTGGAAAAAAATATTTGCATTTCGCTAGTATTCAAGAGAAGGGTCAATAAAATAAAGCAATATGAGAAATCATGGGGTGAAATGCTGGTCCCACCATAGTCAATGGGAGTTTTGCCATTGACTTTAACGGGGGCCAGAATTTCACTCGTGTTGCCTCAGATATGGAGAACAACCCCTTTTTGTCCACATATTTCAAGCCTCAGGAGGCAAATGGAATAGAAATAAATCAATAACCCATCAGAAATGCAGATTTCACCTTGTCCTCTATGTTTGTGAATCCATAAACCATAAATCCTGGGCAAACTTTGATCTCTGCGTTTGACTAAGATTTTTGTTATTCCTTTGGATTTCAGGAAGACTGTTACAGAGGTTGCCTGGATGGGCTCTATAGGTGGAACAACCTGAACGACAGAAACACACGGCATTCTTATAAGATGAAAGCATCCCTCATATAGATCCAGGACCGGACAGGCTGTCTGCTCCACACAGTAACAAAGACTGAAACCGTATTGGCGTGGTGCCTGATACAACATTAAATGCTTCCCTGTGGCTTTCTGCTCCCAGGGAGAAAGAGCAAAGAAATCAGCAGGGAGACCAGTGGAAGTCATGGTTTGACAACATCAAAGAGCAGCTTGGACCCTATCCTTATAGAAAGGAAAAGGTTGCCAGGATCCCATGAGTTGGCTGACTAATAAGTGAAATGCTGCCAACGCTCCAACTCAGGATGACTTGGGGTGACCCAATGAGTGATGGCCGTTGCTGGTGGAAGAAGTTAACAGAGAAAATCAGGGAGATAAAGAAAAATAACCAAGCAAATGCAGGAATTGGGAAGGCAGAGGAGCACAGGGGGAGTCGCCTCTTGAATCAGAAACGTCTGTGCTAGTAGTAAGGTCAACAGCAACTTCTGAGAAGGCATTTGCAGCCTTCGTTACCGCTTCCGTCCCCTGACAGAGACACATTGGTGTGTGGTGCTATTTGTCTTGTCCACACCGGGCAGGATAATGGACAACAGTGGTGGAAAAAGAATTAAATACATCATTTAAAAACCAGGATGGCCAGATGTATATTTGCATTGGGATTTCACACGTCGCATGTGGGTCAGCCCCTGCTAGTTATTATAAATGACCTTGTGCTCCTTCATGAAGGCCAAGTCTCCAGTGAGGACTGAGTGATTTGATTTGCTTGTTCATGTGAGGGAAAGCAACTGCAGCCTGTGGTGGTCCAAGGCACGCTGCTATGGGCAAGGGACAGGCATCTGCCTTTAGGTAAGAGAAGGCTAAGGCTTAGTGGCTGTTTATTGGAAGAAGGATTGCTCAGGGTGTATAGAAAATGTTTCCTGGTTGAAAAATCCATAAAATGGATGAAAAGTGTTGTGATCTTGAAGTTCTTTTTGTAAAACGAGATATGCAAAGGAATGTGGTGAGCAGGGTGGCTTCCAGATTGCGGTAAATCATTTGTCCTCCTGCTATACACAAAAATGCTCTGTCCCTGCAGCTCCTGAACTTCACCTCATGCTGAACAACACTGCAAGACCTTCTTTTCTCCAAGGGGATCCCAAGGCAGTATTAAAGTCAACACCTGAGAAAGCGGAATGATTTTGGCCACAGCTACATCTGTGGCAGGTGGGTTTTGTCTTTAGCTGGACCATTGAGTGACCAAAGCAATGGGGAAGGAGAGCTGGTCCCAATCTCCTTAGATTTTTGGCAAATCACTTACCTGTATTTCCATACCTCTGATTTTTGCCTTAGAAGTTTAAATTGCCAGCTCTTCAGAGGGGTTTCCTACAGCACCTATTGCAACAGGACCCCAATCTCTTCCAAAGCCTCTGAACACTGCAGTAATATAAATAACAAGAAAGCATTCATCAAAGCTAATAAGAAAGCATTTGTCAAAGCATACAAAGGAAACTCTCTGTGCTTTGATTTAAAGCATGTAAAATGAGTCTTGGAAAACATTCCTCCAAAGGAGCGGAGGATTAATTAACACTCACCGAGCCCATTGCGGCCGCAGGCAGCGCTCAGAACCTTCAGCACCCACTGACGTGTCACCGGGATTAGCTTTCCTCAAGATGGGATACAGACAAGTCCTAGATTTTACAGGGCATCACAAGCATAATGGCATCTCCTTGCTTTAACTGCGCAAAGAACTCAAAAGTAAATAAAAGGGCACACAATGATGTCAGATTTAAAGAGACGAGGATGGAATAGTTCAACATCCTTGTGGCTTAGAGCCCTGGCTGCTAAACTTCAATACCCTGCTGCATATCCAATTAATGACAGCCTTCAAAAGTAGAAATTGATGAATATCCCCCTGGATTGAGGTGCTGCCCACAGCGGATCCAGCTCTGGGCCCCGATTTCTCCAGCACGGGTCCAGAGGGAGCCGCGCTGTCACCCCGAGCAGCCCTCTGAGGAGCCTGAGATCTGCCTTCCCAAACGTTGTTTGGTCCCAGTTCATCAAGTCATCCTCGCTGAAAGACTCAAAGTTGAAGTTTATCCTTTCAGCGGGTCCAAACCTCAGAGCACAAGAAGGAAGGGTGGTTTTCCAGCTTTTAACCCAGGAAAATTTGTTTTCTCCATTGTTTTTCTTTTTAATTGTAAAAATGGTTTAAATCCATCAAGTCACTGCTCAGAGTTAATAGAGCCGCAGTAAATGCTAATCTGTTTAGACTCAGTTTCTGATTAATTTTTTTGCCAAGCACCCTAATAAAAATGGATTAATTTAAAGCGATGTGGAGAACATACACAGAAAATTTTATAGCAGCCATTTCTTTAGCTGGACTATGCTTTTTTTTTTTTCTATGCATGTTTGAATCACTGTAACAGCAATAAAAAGAACTAGTAACTACATTGCCTGTAAAAAGTCATTAGGCAGGAATGGAAATTTATAGAACCCCACAATTAATGGTAGATGAGTACATACACACATGCATACACATATGGACTTAAAAAATATTAATACAGAGGATAATTACAGGAATACGGACAGGACAGTGCTCCATGGTTTAAATGAGTTATCTTCTAAGTTTGTGGGATTCCAGCAGACTTGAGGAGCCTCTTCCATCCCTTAAAATTAAATTCCTGCTATGCTCCCCACCAAGTACATCCCTGCAGCAGACTCCTGGGCAAGCAGTGATGTGGGGTGCATGGGGATGAAAGAAGCGTGCCCTGTTCGTGCGTGAGAAACATCCTACCCTTGCTAGATGGGAATAACAAAGTCTACAGTGGACACCAAGAGCTGGGCAGATGGATTAAAACCAGGAGAGACTGTGTTATTTCTGTAGCCAGTCATAAAAGCAACCTACCCTAATTTCTCAGATGAACTTTGTACAAAACTATGAATGTCAGGGCTTGACATTTATTGCCCGCAGTCCTGATCACTGTCTCGAATCAGGGACAGCAAATAAACACTCACGACTTGAAAGAATCGGTTGTCTGCAGAGATCTAAAAATTTCTACCCTTGAGTATTTATGAACCCGGGCACGATAGTCCCTGCCCGGACAGAAAAAAGCCATCCTTTGGATATGTCTGGGAGCAAGCGCAGCCTGATGTTCTTTTTTTTAACTTAAGGGAAATAAAATGCTGCCGAGTCCATGGGACCCCTCCACAATTTTACAGAGGTGTGATGCTGCAGGGTGACCTTGATAAGCCTCTGCTCCTGCCCTGCTGGGAGGGGTTGCCAACATCGCTCAACCATGGACAGTCGGCAACCGCATCGTGGCATTTCGGTTGCGGTTTTGGGGCCGTGGGGCTGGAGCAACCACCCTCCACAGCGGGAGAGGGAGGTGGGAGTTAAGCTACGGGTCTTGGGAAAGAAGAATCGGTGTCATCTCTGTTTAACTACTCAGTTTCTGCCTCTCCAGAGAAATGAGCTCAGGAAAGATAGGGATAAGTAATTCAGGGAGTGAAACTGTGGAAAGAGGTGGGATCTTGTCACCTCGGAATAAAGCAGGGAGACCTCTGAGTTACCCCTCACGTAGGTGGTCTGGGCCAGTCTGAATGAATACATGGGAAACAACATGAAAAATCCAGGGGAGAAAATTATCCCCTTTTCACTCAGCCATCACAATATAAAAGGATTACTCTTAAAGTTATGCTTTAAAAGTCCTTGTGGCCAATTATTTAATTTTAAAAGGAGCAGCAGAAGCTCAAAAGTTGAACAAGGGGATTCATTTATATGCTCAAGTCAAAGCATTTTTTAAAAAATCAAACTTCAAGAAAAATAATCTCAAACAAGTGAGATTCTCTTGCCAAATCCATTGAAAGGATTTTTTCCCTCCTATCAGCTGCTCTTGTATCCAAGGACAATGTTCTCCTCCCCTTTTTGGAAAAGCTTTGGACTGACATTTGTTTATAATATCTTAGAATTTACTGAAATGTTTTCAGCGTAAGACCCATCTTTCAACTCATCTTTCCCCACTAAACCAATAAGCATGCATTAAGGCACGACGCGTTGGGCTTCCTGTTTACTTCCACAGATGGCAAATTAATGCGTGCTCATTCCTCCCATGTATTAATCTCGCCTTTTCCCACATAATCCGTAAATGAAGCCCAGATGGAAAGAATTAGCCCGAAATCTCTCCCTCCTCTTGCCCCCCCAATAAGTGTTGGGAGAGGGACTTTGGTAGCACTGGTTACACTGCGAAATTGTTCTGTGATTCCTTAAGTTCTTAACTATGTTGCTATCTCCCAATAGCAACGTAAGATTATACTGCTGGTATAATAGAGCACATTATATTATGGTTCCTACATTACTTCTCTGCTTACAAGACCAGAGATATTAAAAAGAAATCACTGAAAGCTCATAAAGCAAGCAGCTAGAAACTAGCAAACTCTAATCTGAGCTCAGTGAATTCAGTGAAGAGACTTCCAAACAACAGACGTGGGATTAAACTTTTCCAAGTCTTCCAAAGCTAGACTTGGTGTAGCTTTTACATTGTTGTAATGTTGTTTATATCATAACTCTTATATTGTTTATATGCTTGGTCTTGCCGGATATAAGATGACCTATATTCCTTAATTTTCAAAGGAAAAACTTTTCATGAGGTGCCTTCTGTAGATAGCTGTTTCCTACAGCATCTTCACCGGGTGACGGACTGCTGAATCAGTGTTCTCAGTCGCGTTTTAATCACACTGGCATTTCAAGCTGTTTCACACTCTATATCTATCCAGTAGATTACAGGATAAAAAAGCACAACTGCATGATGGATGGCTTCCCTATGTAGTTTGGAAGCGGAGAAATTGCAGCACAAGTTCGTGCCCTAAGAAAATGGACTGGGAAGAGGGTTGTGTCCAGACCTGTCTCCTCCATATCAAATTTATTGTGCTTTATTAACAATTTTCCAGCTTTATTAACAATATTCCAGCTTGATTAACAATATTCACCACTTCCCAGGCTTCAGAGGCATGCCTGGATCTCCTGAGTCTCTTTCCCCACCTACTTCCCTCAGCCATCTCCATCTCCAGAGACGCTGTGTTGATCAACCCTTTAAGGGTGGGGATAGCCAGCAGTATTAATTTTCTGCAACCACACTTACGTCAAGGCCAATTCCTGATCATCCTGCTGGGAAGAGCTGAACCTCAAATGAGTCTGTGCTTACATAAAAGTTTTCCAAACTGACAACGAATTTTACCCGGTTAGTGCATACCACGGGAAAAATCCATCAAAGGGAATTAAAGAACTGGTCCAGCTACACATTCATCTCATTCTAGTGAAAGCAAAATCACAGATATGTTGTTTTAATCCTCAATTATTAAATTGCTTAAAGGAGTTTGCTGCGCTGGGGAGCTCTGAAACCTTTCAGGCGCGACAGCAGCGACGCGTTTGAAGCCCTGCGTGCCGCCGCACGCACTGAACTACCCGTGAACTTGGGGTGGCCTCGGCGCTCCCGACGCCCCGGTCACGCAGCAGCATCGGTTCAGACCACAAAGGAGCCTGAATTCTGAGCAAAGAAACCGCTTTTCAGCGAGCGCAGGAACGGCCACAGCCCCGAAACCATGTGCAGGGATTGAGCCGACAGAAATATAAGCCAGGAAGCCACCTCTTTTCCATGTTATACCACCATAATCACCTCGGGTCAGGGCATCTCCCTGCAGAAGTTGGCAAATTTGATGGAGAAAGGAGTCTTTCTTCAATAACTAGTGAATAGGAGAAGCTGAAAGATCAGAATTAATTGCCTTGGAAATAGCAACATTTCTAAAAGGTTTTTTTTTTTCAGACGGGTGACTTTGGAGCTGTTTGGATTTTTTGTTTGGTTTTATGAGGACTGTAATGATCCAAAATGTTATTGTTCTGTTTGAATGCAAGTGTTTTATTTCAAAACAGTTCTTTCCAACTTGAGAAATAACCCCCCTCCGTGAGGAAACTGAGAAAACCATGCGGGCAATGGGGAAAACAGATTCAAATTGAAAACCAAATGAAAAATGAAAATCAAAATGAGCAAACGAAAATTACCAGAAATATAGAAGTAAACCAAATTTAATAATGATCAGTGACCTTCAAAAAGGGGAAAAATGTCTAAACAATCACAACGTTTGCAAGAAAAGTTGCAGTAAAAATACTCATCTCTACTCCACTAAACGTGAAGATAGGATTCAGTGAGTTTTGTCATTTCTCATCCACAAATGCTCTGGGAAAGAAAAAAAAAAGGAAGAATAAAAGAAAGGAGTCACACAACTGTAGTCGGAGCAGTTAAATGTTCAAGGAAACAGAGTTTCCTCCAAGACTGATATACACCATAGGCTATTTCAAACAACGAAGTAGTAAATCAAAGAGAAGTGCTGTTACATTATACAATGAAATCAAAGTGATTTGCAGTGCCCTAAATGTTTCTTCATTACCCTTAATCCTATACCGTTAAAGTAATGAGGAACTCTGATAAGATTTTCAGACAATGGCAAGGGAGCTGGAAAATTATGGGCATTTTTATTTAAAGTATTTTCTCTCGAGACTTTTGGTTTAAAATGTAATGAAATATTGTAAATACTTTTATGAGGTTGTAAGACAAAACGCCTCTAAATGAACCTAAAACTGTAAGCCTTGTCAAAAGTTGAGAACAGGACTGAGTCATGCTGCTATCTAGGATTAAAAAAAAGAGTATTTTATATCTTCATATGCTGTTTGCACAACAAAAAAAAAAATGAATATTTAAAAAAACCACCACCAAGTCATTATTGTTCAGTGGCACAGAAGACATGTTCAAAATGTAGCTAACTAAAACTAGTTTTTTGTAACCACTACAGAGAAGACAAGTGAATAATTAGAGGGTTTTTTTCCCCTTAAATCACAGATGTTGTGTAATTTTGACACAACACATTATTCAGGCAGACATTACACTTAATCTCTGTCATATATGGACATGTGAGAATGGTTTGTAAAGATAATACATAGTTAAAATATGTAGTGGATGTGCTAGGAGGGAGGTCAGACTTATTTTTATATAATGTAATTGCGTGTACCATACCAGTGGGAGTAAATATACATTTTTCTCACTGCATGTTGCAAACTTAACAACGTCGGTGCCGACGCTTCCATCCGTACGGCTGCACACACGGACAGAGCCCTGGAAAGAAATTCAGAGCATCAGGCGTGATTTTCCCTTTCTCACAAAGCCGGGTTTACTCCCCGGGCGGGAGAGGGCGTCGCTTCTTTTTTGCTTCGCCAACTCCTTGGAGCTTTTCGCGACAGCAGGTGATTTTCTCCATCAAATAAATCCCAGCGGGGCTGCCGGCGAGCGCTGCGGGCTGAGCATCTCCAGCGGGAGGGGACCGCGCACGAACCCTCGGGGCGCTTCACCGGCGGCGAAACGCAGGGCAGGGCTTCGTCTGGATGACTTAGAAAACGCGGGGAACACTGCTTTAATTCTTCTGAGCTGGGTTAAAAGAAACATATGCTAATAGAGGGGTTGCTGTTCGTGCAGCCGCTGCGTACAACCCCGCGTAGCAGCGGCAGAAAAGCCATAACTCACTGCTACTAGTGAGCTTTCTGCTATTTATTTATTGAGTTCAGCCAACAGACTTCTAAGTGATTTAGATGTTCCTCAAGATAAAAGCAGCATAGCAGTCAAGGGGTTTTTTTGCAAATCTAGCATTGCATCAGCAACGGAAAGGCAGCAGGCGGGAGGGCAGAGAGAGGGGAAGTGACTTGGGCGTAATGGGCACGGTTTAATCTTTCTGCTGACCAGCTTTAGCAAAGATCAGGAGTTTTAATTCTCTTCAGGCACGCCTTTTATTTGGTTTTAGTACAGAAAAAGGGACAATGTTTGTGCAAAGGGATGGAGTAGCACACTAGCCGAATGGTGTCATGTCTCTGAGATGCCAAACAAAAAGAAAAGTAATAAATGACAAGAACCAAAACAAAGGAGGCTCTGGGGAAAGGAAAAAAAAATCAGTTACCAAAGGGAATAAAAACATCACTGTCAGAGGATGACAGAAATTCCTGATATAAGGGATTTAGTAATGAAGGACAGATTCTTTTCTTTTTATTTTTTTTTTTTTGGTAACATAAAGGCAAAATATATGCTAATTCTGACGAGTATTTTTGAACTTTGAACTCTCTGACCTTTAAAGCCTCCAAAATAAACCCCATCTGCCTGGGAAGAAATGGTAACAAACAGGAGGGCTGGTCCCTTGGGTGGCTTTGGCCACACACCTGTGGCATCCTGTGGCTGTATCCAGTGCCACCGCGATGGCAATGGCTCCTGTGGACAGATAGATGGACAGACAGACAGAGACGGTGGCCAAACCCTTCTCCCATGTCCCAGCCTTCAAGCACAGTGAATTTTTCCAGGTGTATCTCAGCATTATGGCAAAGGGTGAAAGAATTAGTCTGGGGAGACAGATTGTTATTATCTCTGCTTTACGGTGGATACCAGAAAAGTCACATTTTACACCTTTCTCTCCCCCTCCAGTTTGCCTGAGCGAGGTTACAATACAGATTTAATCACAGAATAATTTATACCAAGGTATAAAACACCCAGAACCGTTTTACATTAGAGAGACCTTTGAATCCTGCCCAGCTGAAATATATAAAAAAAAAAAATAAAAAAGAAAAGAAGCTGTTCTCAATTACTCCATTAGCAGCTCTGGGCCTCAGGGGAATAAAAATGTCACCCCTTTTAGTTTACTTTTAACAAGTTTGTGGGAGCAAATGAGACCATCTGCAGTGGTTTACAGGACTCTGAATATTTTCCAAGCAGGGTTAGCTGGAGAAGTTTAATAAGAACACGAGCATATCTCTGCCTTCAAGTGGCAGTGGGAGCTTATCATCCCAAGAACCATAAATGACAGAGATCCTCCTTAAACCTCAACCTTTGCAAACCTCTTAGCCCAAGCAAAGAGAGAAAACCACGCAGAGCAAACCCTTCACCTCTTCTGCGCAGATCTTGGTGGCGAATTTTTGCATTGAGGGAGAAAGAGGAAATCTGTGTTTACACCTCCCGAGCTTTACCGTTCCATCCCTACCTGTCCTGTGTCCTCATAAAGTATAAAATAGTGCCATCTACTGACATTACATTTTAACAGCTCTTGTCTACTCGGCCTGAGACTTTGAAAGCAACACTTTTATCCCTTCATCATTGTTTGAGTTCTCTAACCAGATGCTCAGATGGTACTAAAGCAGGCGTAGAGTGCTACTGGGAGAAAATATACTAGTGCTAGCAGGGCTGTTGCAAGAGATTAAACCTGCTGGTGTCAATCCAGAGCCCCTGATGAAAAGGCAAAGGTCTTGTGCATGTCTGGATTTTCCTCTGCAAAACACAGGACTACGTAACAGGCAAGGCAAGGGTGGTCAGTTGTCTTCAGCAGTGCTCAAAACAGCCACGGTGTTGTGCGAGGTGCACGTGAAATCCCCTGTCATCCTATTTAAGATGAGAGGAAACACCTGAAAGGAAGGACCAGAGACAAGGTGATGTGGCTTGCGGCAGTAACATGAGCGAGGGTCTTGTATATGTGGAAAAAAGGGCTGTTTGGGAGCTGCACACCTGTGGACGAGATGTGTCGTCTCCTGCCATTCACTGTCAGTTAAAGCAGTTTAGTGAAAGTTAATTTGCAGAGTTAACATTTCCCAGATATGTTAAAAGAAGAAAAAAAAAAAAAAAAAAGAGGAAAGGGAGTGTGATTTCCCATGTTTGGAGATCTGTGGTTAAAACTGGACAGTGTTGATACGATCATTAGTTTCTGATAAGACCAAAATCAAAGGCTAAAAATGAGATTGAAGGTAGAAATACTCTGCATACTTTATCATTGCTTATAACCACTCTGCGCCCAATTGCCAACCAGGACAGAAAAACACTGTACCATGTGCATACCTAATATATCTAATGCTGCCGAGGCACCCCACGCCTGCTGGGATGCAGTCCTCCTGCAAACTATCCACGTTCATCCTCCCACCCATTTAATTGCAACAAGCTTTGGCTCCTTGTCCAGAAGTCCCCGAGTGACAAATGAATCTGTGTAACTTTCCGTTTACCAGCCTCCTCAAAGAGGATATGCAAACGCTTGATTACAGCCCGTTATCAGATACCAGCACTGGGATTTTTCCCTCTCCTGTTGTTTTTACGATGATGATAAGTTGTTACAATCTTTATTTTACAAGACAGTGCTCATTGCCCCGGCCGCCTGAGCCGGGTCGCTAATTGCTGTGACTTCCCTGCAGGTATACAGGCCGGTGATTTATGGCAGGGGAAATTCATATTAACCATAAATATCTTAATAACTAGCCATCTGGGAGAGAGAGCAGGCCCTGCATCCAGCACAGACTAATTGCTGTTTAACAGGCAGCATCTACAGCGCTCTGTAAAACAATGCTTCTGGCAGCGGGCGTTGCTGAGGTTACAGAAAGGGCTTTTAATCTGCAAGAGGAAATATGCCACAGCGGTGCCGACGGCTGCTCTCCACTCAGCCCTGCCAGCCCACATCCCACAAGAGCTGATTATCCTGCACTAAACAAAGAGGTGAGTTCCCCCACCCCCAGCCAACAAGCGGACCTGAATCCCCCAGCCACAGCCTGGGCTGCCATCCAAGTGGCTGTGGCCACTCTCCAGCTCCCACCTGCCCAAAAAGGGATTTGCATCTCCCAGTCTCAGTGTAAAGGTTGCAAACTCAACTACAGACTCATAGATGTTTTGGTTCTCCTTCATCCGGGAAGGCTTTACAGGTAGTTTTGTGCTAAGATGACAGAGGAGGTGGAAGGTGGATGCTGGGACACTATGGTTTTCTACAAGAGATTTCTGCACAGTAGGATGGGATGTCTGGGGACCTCTCAGATCTGCGTGACCACCCTGTGGACCTCATGTCCAAAAACTGCTGCTTCTTACCGGCTCACCCATTGCTGTTTTGTTCTTAACCCAGGAGAGACAGCTCTTTGGATCAATGCCTTCCCTCAGATATCGACCTCCCCGCTCCTCTCTTAACTCAGACTTCAAAGGAACCAAATCCCTGTGGTAGTTTCACTGCAGAGGGAGATAAATGAGCTCTCTTTTTTAAAAAAAAATAAATAAATCCCACAGCTTTTGGTTCACAGGGTCTGTTTCAACCCAAAGGGAGGCTTCATCTGTATCCCATCCTTCGCAGAGGTCTAAGCCAAAGGACCTCTTCTGGGTTTACATCCAGCTAAGGTATTAATGAAAATATAAAGACTGCAGTGCAACCCGTGGCTCTGTCTAGATGTAGGATCATTCACAATTTCTTTGAGATCAGCTGAGGTCTGGCAGGAAACACTGCTCATGTATTAAAAACGTCTCCTGCCTTTCCATTCGGGATCGTTGTTATGAGAGAGTCCTGTGCAGGGGTGAGTGATGAGGAGCCACAAAAATAGTTCAAAGGTCTGGCCATTTCCCTGTTTAGCCATACTATTTGATGGAGTGTAGCTGAAAACATTATTAAAGAACTCTACTGTTTTAGCAAAACTCTTTCAAGTTCACTGGCCCAAGAGCAAAACAGCTTTTCACCCATCTTCCCTTTCCTCACTTCTGATGAATTTAAAAGCAAGAGCTATGAAATACTTGTTATCAGATTATTTGGACTTCAGAATGAATCTAAAATTCTGGAAATAGCCTACAAAAAGATTGTTTGTGTTACGTATGGTACATGAACAGTAGACACTGAAATAACTAAACCCCAGTGTGACTACAAAAGTCCCTATACAGAGAGAAAAAAAAACAGAGAAGAGCATATCCCTGGAAAGCAGAACATGCCCTTCGAGGTGCTCACCAGGCATCAGGTTTCCTTAAGCGAACAGCCAAAACAAGATGTCACCAAGGAGTGTCACCTTGTGGAAGGTGACCAACTCTCAGTTATGCTGTATTTCAGGTCTGTGAACACTGCACACGGCCGTCCCAAGGCCAGGAGGGATCCTGGGGAGCATGTCCTCCAACATGCCAGAGCAAGAAATATGGGCTGCAGATGCTGTTTCATGGGACATATGTCCAACAAATCCCTTCTGAGAAGTACAGAAGGCACGAAGATGTTGCTCCTCCTTCTCCCTGCCTCTTTTTTTTGCTACTTATCATTTGGTTCTCACTCAACACTTTGTCTTTGAGCACCAGCATTGACAGACCAGTGTGTTGGCTGGGGATAATTATAGTTGTTTAGATGTTTAACTCCTCTCATTGTCTCCTCAGCATCACCCGAAAGAATTTAACATGTCAGACGCTGATAGGAAAATTGCCACATTCATGACCACGACATACAGAACCAGCCTTTTCCACAACCACCTGGAAAAATAAAGCCCAGATCCCATCTGCCCAGCACAAATCAGTGTTCCCTGCAGAGACGTAAGTACTGCAGGCTTCACCCTGCAGCTCTGGAACACAGAATGGCAGATGCTGCCACACCTCAGTGCAGGTTTTCATGGACTGAAAAAGCAGCTTTTTGAACTCTTCTGGAAGCAGGATGCAATGCAAAACCTCATCAAGCTCTGACTTCTCCAAGTGGGGTGACTTGTCTATGTTGAAGGTCAGTTACTGCATGAAGAACCCGCACTTCGAAGTCGTTTACTGCAAGTGAACACATCACTGCCCTGACCCTATTTGAGATGATCAAACTGGAAATTACTCCAGTGCAGCTGCACATATGCCTTTTGGAAGCAAATCCACTGTGAGAGCACCAATTTGAATCACCCACCAGGTGCAGGTTAAAAATACCCCTTCCATGGTGGAGACGCTCGGGTGCCAGGTAACAAAGGGCAGTGAAATCACACTGTTCCGTGTCACAACTTTTTGTCTCAGCACTGCGCATATCAGATATGATATCATCTGGTATCATAATATCAGAGAGAACATGTAGTCCCACTCAGCTATAAAACCATGGCAGTATCTGTATCGGGGGAGGTGTGGTTGATGTTAGACCCTGCCACAGTGCCCATCTGGGAGCGGAGGGTAGAGGACACACAGCAGTGGCACCTTGGGTCCACTTCTTGTGCTAAAGCCTGGACGAACACCCAGTAAAGCACAGATAATGGGCACAACCTGCACCTTAGCAAGATGCCCAGAAAGGTGCTGGAGGCTCCATCCCTGGAGACATTCAAGGTCAGGCTCGATGGGGCTCTGAGCAACGTGATCTAGTTAAAGATGTCCCTGCTCACTGCAGGGGGTTGGACTAGATGACCTTTAAAGGTCCCTTCCAACCCAAACCATTCTATGATTCTGTGATCTTAAGTACATCCTCATCATTTGGTCTGTAAAAAACTACCACAACAACAGCGCTAGGCTGAGAGGAGAGAAAGTCACTGCTGCCCGTGAAGGCACAGCCTGATTGGGATGAAGGCAGAGACACATCTAGGCTATTATGTGTTGGCATAGAGACTTCAGCCTCCTCAGGGTCTGTTTTGTTCTTAAACACTAACACATGCATTATGAAGCTGTAAGGTCTGAAATGGAGGAGGAAGAGGTAGGATTTGTGGAGACAGAAATGAATTTCAAAAGACCAAGCGAAGACAGCTGAAGCTCCAGGTGCGCTGACCGTGAGCTCCATCTTGGAGATGGACTGAGTGCCACCATGGCTGTTTGCTCCACAGAAATCCTGAATTTTCTCATTCCCATTATGGTTTTGTAGTGGGACAGCTAATGTTTAACCGAGGGGACTGGAAGAACAACCACACCATCTTCCCTAGCCAAGACAAAGACTGAGAAGAGGAGGTTTACCAGGCTCCTGTTGTTAGATGTGCTCCCAAACTCCTGTCTCAGCAGATCTGGAGGCTGCTTTTCAGCACATTGCCTGAAGTTACAGCACACCCCAGCTCTCTTCACCAGCTTCTCCTCTTTCCTACAGTCAGTCCATAGCAAACACATAAGGCAGCGCCATGCCCTGCAAGGTACCCGGCACTTTGCATTAACTTTCTCCGAAAACCTCACCACAATTTGAGCAATTTGTAGCCCACGCCTTGTTTTCTCCTTCGAAACAAGTCTGACTTGAAGAATTGCTGTGATAAATGAGCAAGTAGATTCATGGCATGGAGGGTAATCCCTAAGAGGAATGGAAAGAATACAGTTTGGCAGTAAAACGCTGGGCAGTTGGTACATAAATCTCTCACAAGCATGAAGACAACTGGCAGGCAATGTCAAAGACATTAACACCTACCACTGACTGTAATTATTTCAGTCTGTTACCAGTCTCCGGGTTAATAAGCATTTCAAAAACTCTGCGAGAAATCAAAGCCTGGGAGGTCTGTGCAAGCCATTTCAGGAGGCTGTAAATTTTATTTTAAAAGGAAGAATTTAGAATTGCAGAAACAGAGAAGCTTTTTCTACCAAAGAGTGGAACATTTTACAGCATCAGCTTTAGCCAATAATCAAGTTATCTTTTGCGTTAGAAGAATTGGAAATTCAAAATTATAGGCACGTTTCGGGGAAAAATACCTACAGTAAGACTAAAACACTAATAGAAAAAGCCTCGACACAATGCCTCTTCCCACATACATGCTTTTCCCTTTAAAACACAGTGTGTGGATTTTGATAAAACCCACTTGTAGGCACTTTACTTATGTAAATCACTCCTGTTCCCAAGAAATGTTATCCTCAGACACAGCCATTTCAGCTGCTTAGGACCACCAGGGACCTCACGAGCCGCCAGCTCCTGCAAATGTCTTCTTCTGAAAAGCAGCAAACATAATACTTTAACAACAGTGGCAACAGGAAAATCTCAGCTGATGGCTGCAGGGAGGTTTATCCACACCGAATATCCATGCTGCAGAGAAGAGCTACTCTGCCGTCAGAGTTTTGCAGTAGTGTTTTGCACCTGGAGATCAGCTACAGCCATCTATGGCAAAGTAAATCTCAGGACAGGCTTTAAAGCTCCTCTGAGACGTGGGGTATGTATTTTGGAGTTTAGACAGCGACCAGTTCACAGCTGACACAATTACGGGTAACTACACCATGGTCACATCCCAAGTGCTTCTTCTGTGGTGGACACCTCAGAAGACTTGAGCATCCACCTCTTGAAACACAGAGGAATGCCCCATGGAAATCCCATTTTCAATAAGATCTTCTTTCCTCTCCTTGCGTTGCTTTTGTTGATGTTTTGAGATTTTTTCAAGGCACGAGATGTCTTCTGCCAGATTAAAGTGAAACTTGTAAGAGTACTTTACCTTTGCAGCAGGTGTGTAGGGAAGAGGGACTAGTTGTTCATCAGGCTCAGAGGGCAATGGAAAACATTTTGTTTTCTCCAGAAAAAGCGGAAAATGGAGACTATCCTTTACTCTGAAAGACGATCCAAGGTGACTTCTGAATATGTTTCTACTTATAAGTGACACATGCCCTATTAGGGATGGGAGTGGAGTACAGGAGTTCCAAGCAGCAATTTCAACAGTTTTTAATAAGCACACGTATCAGGGAAAGATGGTTGATGGTCAGATGAGGCTATATTTTTAGATAAAGGTTTAAAAAAACCCACCAACCCTGTTATTTTTCCTGTGTGAATTTGCAAAAAAGCCACACTGACACCTTTGTTGTAAAACACACTGCTCTTCCTCTCTCCCCTAACAGCCACCTTTTTTGTCTTCATGAGCGAAAATCCATCAATTCTCTCCCAGTCTTCCTGCACTTTGTCCTCTTGGACTGAGGAATCACAGAAAGGAACAAGAGAAATCTTTGTCATTCTCCAAGACTCTTATCTCGGTTTTTCCACTTCACTCCTGACACATCTTTTCCCTTCAGTGTCCAAAGCCCCAGGGGTGCCGGTTCAAGGCTGCAGCACCACCGGTTGCAAAAAGCTTTATTTATTAGTCTCCACAGAACATAATTTCTCAATGCCAAACACGATTTTACAAGGTTCAGAGACCACTTTTCCAAATACCCGTTTCATCGCTTTTTCTTTTTTGATCGCAGGCCTAGGACAGCAATTTGGCTGCACTTAAAACACTTCACTTCCCATCTTTTATCCCTTGGAAGGGCCTTGGAAGGTTTATTATGTACTGTGATCTTATCACCAGTTACTCCAGCACAGTCCTTGGCAATTAATTTGGAGGGTGTTCGGGGCATCCCCTAGTGTCTGTGATTGCACGATGGCATCCGTGCAAGGGGTCTATTGAGCTACTGCAAAGAACATCTGCCTATATATACATACACACACACATACACATATATATATATATATATGTTGTCCTGGATTGGGCTAAATAGAATAAATTCTATTCAGCGATTTTTCTTTTCAGCTAAGTCTCTTCTTTTTGAAGCAATGTTGGCAGTTTATTTCAGCGCTGAATAGTCACTTGAAGATTTTCATAGGACATTTATGGGGGCTTTAAACTACTTTGTCATAGTAATGGTGATGCTACACCACATGCTGAGGGTTGTTGGGCACTCATAGTGCTTACAGCAGCTACAATGAAAAAAAAGTAATTAATCTCTTTTGAAGTTATCTGTGTCATTAATTGCCGGCATAGACAGTGGGTAAGGTAACCCTAATGTAGCAGTCACCCATGAAATAGGTTTAATGTCTGAGTAGCAACACTCAGAAAGGTAATAAAGAGATTATTTCAATGTGTTCAGTGCCTACCAGGCTCTGTGTATGTGTGTGAAGATACAATTTTACGTTTTCCACTGTACAAATTCACAGAGATTAAACACCAAGATTCTTCAAGATTAAACCCTCACCTGAAGGAAGCAACTTCTATGGGATAATGTTGATTTACACCTGCCCATGATCTTATCCTCTGAATCCAAAGCTCTTCAGGTTTTTGAGAAAAATAAAACCAACAGCAGTCGTTCGTTCTACTTTTTATTTTTTTTTAAAAAAAAAGGATTAATAGATTAAATGATACACAGGTTTAATAGATTAAATGATACACAGGTTGAAAAGGAACTCCCCAGTCCAAAATCAAAGCTCAGGGCAATAGCCACAAAGAAACGGTATCGTTTAGGGGCAGATGAAAGAACATGTAAGTTCAGCATGATGTCATGGCTGTTTATGCAGTTAAATCGCTCTTTATCATACACCAGACACATAATGACTTTCTAAGGCTCCCACTGGACGGATGGTCCGTCTCTGTAATAAATGTTGACAAGTTTTATATAAAACTGTATATCATTTTCAATTCCCAGCGCAGCCATTTGAACCTGTGATTAATAACCTCGCAAATCTTATCTGTTTGAAAATAAGAGGAGCTGGGTTTGTTTCCTTCAGATTAGGGTCCAGGGCTTAACAACAGGAAAATAGCCTGCTGAGATCACTCTTGGTTTTCATGGCACATAACAGTAAAACCCAAGAAAATAGAATTTAAAAATACGCTAAACATTCATATCACAAAGCAAATAAGATACTTTGCGAGTCCTGATAACATTGATTCATGAAGTCTGTGCCCAAACAATTATTTTATATCAGGCAGAGTAACTGTGAATGGAGAGATAGGCACTTGTACATTTAAATTCAAACACTAATTGGCCGATAAGATGTACCACAAAAAAAATAATATCCAGACTCAAACTTCTTGGTGGTTTGTCAAACTGAAATGAGAAAGCTTTAGGCAAAGATAGAGAGTAAAATAGGGCAAGAATTTGGGATTGCAGATCCGTGTTTGGCCTGGATGCAGCCGGTATGCAGGACTGCAATAAAAAGGAAAAAAAACCAAAACAAAACAAATTAAAAAAATGCACTACCCCATTTCTCCAGCTTTTCTCTGATGTCTGAAAAATACCCAGGATTTTATTGCGAGAATATGTGGGTTTACAGTCAATACAAGGATGAAAATTAAAACATGGTGTTAAAGTTATACAGGTGTAGGAGCTAAGAAGGGCAACCTGCTGAAGAGAGCAATTTCTGCTAAAATCCACTTAAAAATCCACTTAAAATCTGTTTAGAGCCCAGTATATAAAGTATTCCTAGCACAACTTGGGAAGAGGAGAGCTAGCTCTGATCTTAAGTGCTTTGTCTTCTTCTTCCCAATCTCCCCTTTAGTGCTTTGCACTTAAAACCACAGCCATGAAGGACGATAAAATAAATATTGCCGGGTCCTCTCCCCTGCAGAAAAACGACAGAAAAGAATTAAAAAGGAAGGACCCAATCTGTGTTTTTCCCTGGCAAAAATCAAAGCGTACTCAGCTGAAATATGTCTCGCTAGTTTGGTTTTCAGCTCTCTGGTACATCGAAATTTTCCTGCGAAATCAGGCGCTTCCTGCCAAGATTGTAATTTATTTTTGAAATGTAGCTTTCGGCCCAAATTTGTCAGTAGATTTGCTCTTAAAATAGCTTAGAGTTATTGCAATATTAAAAAGAAAAATTACCTCGCTTTTGACTTCCACACAGTGGGCTGCTCACAGAGGCTGGAGATAAGCACTGAGAACTGAGCACACTCTTTAATTATATCTCCTTAATATAAAGCTTTTTGTCTGCTTTTAATTTTACGGCACTTTCATGCAAAGCCAGAGCAGTGAAGAAAACAGCCATTTCTCCTTATGGTTTTCGTTAAGTGAAAACATCAAGGGTCACCAATAATTTACCCAAGTGAGGAAAGAATGGAACTAGAAAATGAGGCGGATCATGAAAAAAAATGAATAATCTCTGTAGAAAAAACCAATTTATCCTGCGCTGGCAGTTGGTACAGAAATATGGATTTTGGTATAACGCTTTTCTCAAAGGAGGCACCTCCCAGGCTCTGGGCCCAAGCAGGTTAACACATTTCTCAGGGGAAAAGTTTGATTTTTTTCATCAGTAAATGAAAATTCAATCATTGTTTTGTTTCGTGTTTAAGAGTGGTGGTTTTCAACCATTGAAAATCTCTTGCCAGCATGATAAATGCTCAGTAATCCCTGGATTTCTCTCCGGTTAATGGAAGTTTTCTGCTTTGTGATGGAGGAAAAAATTGTCAGTAAAAAATTGTCGCGAAGAAAGTCAACAAAATTGGTGAAACTTGATAGATTTTTAGAATAAGAAGAAATAGCACATTCAGCAATAAATATATAGGAAAAAAAAGTGAGTATAGCTGTTTTAATTCTTCCTCTTGTAGCATCTATATTGTCTAACAAGTTAAAACATCTAAAAAAAAACAAACCCATTTTGATCCAGATCAATAAGGCAGTTATGTGAAGCTGGATGACTTTTACTCCTGTATACCACTTCAGAATACAAAGTTCCTAATATAAAAGCAAATTGCAGAACAAAGCAAAGTGGGAAAGCAGATAAAAAAATATTCTGCTTGATCATCACCATAGGACCAGAATCAGCCTTGATGTCACCACGGACAGCCAGTAATGCCACACTGGGTTAAGGCTTGGGAATTAAATACAACCCATCTCTAAAGTAAACACATAACATGAAGGAAACAAATGGATTTGTCCACGAGAGGTCTCTAGAGCCCTGTATAATCACAGGATATTTCCATATCTCTTCTGCTTTGAAATGAGATGGATGTTTGGGTGCTCTTCACCGGCTCATAGGGACACCCCTGACTGTCCCCTCTGGATCAGGCACATCTTGGCCTTCCTCAGCCAGGAGGAGGTGGAGGGTAGACTGAGCATCTGCAGGAGAAGGTGGGTGAAAGCCTCCGAAGGGGAGAAAGAAGTCATTTGTGGCAGCAAAGGGTTGCACCCATGCTCTCCCTGGGCGATAAAAATACACATTAGCCCATGGCTTATGGGAGCAGTTAAGGCAAAGAGCAAGTTTTACTTGCTTATCCCATAGATGAACAGGGGGAAAAGGTGTTGTTCCTTGTGAAACATCCTATCTAGTACTAAAGAACTGGTCAATCGAGGGTGGGACCGCTGGCACTGCGTGCTGGGGGAAGATGGGAAAAATGTCTAGCTCTTTTTTAATGGTTTTAAGTGGGGACCTGTAATACACTGGAGGATATTTGCAAAATATACTCTTAACAAATGAGTGGTTACTTTATAAATTTCTCTGCTGGAATAATGGGAATTCCCTACAAGCTGTTGACCTCTTTAGATTATCAATATTTTCAAAGCTTTGCACAACTTTACTATTGAAACGTTGATATTGATTTTGACCTCTGTACAAATGTTTGTCCTGTTCTTGCAGCATAGTTACAGAAAGTACATTTTGATTTGGAACATTCAGAAATCTAATGAAATTACATTTTGGCTGTATAGTTACCAGCTGTTTTTGCTTTAACCCATCACTGGCCAGGGAGCAGAAGAATTACCAAATGTTTATAGCACAAACATTTTTAAATCTTGCTGAAGAGTGGAGCATTCTCAGTACTTGAGGATTCCTCTTACCACTCCGTGACTAAAAGCAGAAGACACGTGTTAAACAGTTCACTTAAAGACAGCAGACTTTGGTTTTGCTGCTCTTCATTTTGCAGAAGGTGTGAGTGGAGGAGATGAAGGGAAGACAGAAGCTGGAATATGCTGAATTAATGCTGGTTTCACCAGGCACTTCTGAGAAATCCAGCAACCATTTTTGACTTGGTAACTGTGAAGTCTAATCAAAGGATGTCACGAGGAGAGCAGAATTCTGCTCCAGGAGCTTTGAAGAGGAATAAAATAAGTTTTTACCTCTTCTAACACACATTTCACCAAATCCCCACTGGCTGTCGTAAGTAGGGCATAAATCTCCATAGCTAATACCTTTACATATTCTTCCGCGGAAATCTTTTCTCTCGTTTCCTTTACCAAAAATGGTAACATTTCCCCGAAAGACAAACACGGTGAGCCTGGGAGCATACGTTCCACACTTCCATCCAGCTCTGGGCAAATGGGGTCTCCAAGTCAGAGCTCAGCACAGACTTCCTCAGATCACGGCCCCATGGAGCCTCCGCGAAGACGGCAGCCTCCGAAAGATCTGGGCTTTGAACAATGAATGCCTTAAGTGTGGTTTTCAACTTTTTTTTTGCTTCTTTTTGCTGATTTGTGGCCCATTAAAAATGTTCCAGCGGGGATACAAGATACCCTTTAAAATATGGAGATTTCTGTGTAGCACATGTGAACTCTTCTTCCTTACTCCCCTTTCATGGCGCCCCAGGGAGCTGCTGGAACCGCTGGCCCTGGGAGATCAAAGAAGCTCAGGCTCTGTGAATCAGACAGGAGAAACAGATTCAAGAGACAAGGTCCTCCTGGAAACACCCTCCGGAGTCGTTCGAGAAGACAAATTGGAAGAGCAAATCCCAGCTGACCGAAGGAGGAGAGACAGCAAAACCACCCTGAACTCATGAAAGGAGAAAGTGAGCAGAGGCGGCCAGGGCGGTGCTGTCCTCTGGGAGTGCATCACCCTTAGATGCAGAGGAGCTTTCCACCAGGAGTGACTGTGCTCTGTTAGTGCAGCTCCAGCTAACGTGAAAGGCTCATCTGTATGTTTTCGTGCTCCCAGCACCAGTTTTTCCATGTACTTACACAAAATTGCCCAGGGTCCTTGTTCCTCAGTCAGTGTGAGCTAATAAAATGCCATAAACTGTGTAGGTTTCTATGAAATATTGCTAAATACTGCTAAAAAAAAAAAAAAAAAGCATTGAAATCAGATGTCTGGTGTGAGTTAAGAAGGATTTAAATAAACTAAACGCAGAAAAGAATCTCCTTATAATGATTTTTTTTTCCCCTTGAGTTAGTCAGTAAAGTCCGTGTGAAAGAAGGTACAGAATCACAGCTCATCAACAAAACTGAGACAGCCTGAGGGAGAAAGAGATGGTTAGAAATGGGTCTTCATCATCCAGCTTGTATCAGTTACAGAAGAGCCTCAAACATCAGCAGAGCTTCTCTGTGCTTCAGCACTTCCCAAATGCTAAATGAGCCTTTGAAGGGCTTGGCTTTGGCCAAGGTCAGGAGCCAAGAGCTGAAACCAAACTCCGTAACCACTTCCCACAGCAGAAACATCTAGTATTCTGGTAATGTCAGGATCAGCTTGTCCATGGGAAACTGCTGTGTTTTGGAGATCGTAAGTGTAAATGCAGGTCTTGGAGATCACAAGTGAATGCAGATCCTGAATCTTCTTGTGAACGTCTCTCCAACTCTACGTGTTTGCATGTAGAGCTGCACTGCTTCTGCATGCTTTGCCCCTATGTCGTTTTATCTCTGAGAGAAATGTAAAAACTTGGGAATAATGTTTAAGGAGCAATTAATCCACAGTTCATTAAGGTGAGGGATAACTGGCTCATTTAAGTGCTTTTCCACCATTTTCAGAATAACAAATGATCCAGGAACAAGGTGCTCCACTAAATATCCAGATAATTCTAACTGCGCTGCTTGAGCTGATCCAGTTATCACCACGGAACCCAAAGACTAGCAGAGATGTGAAGGAAAAACCTTGGTATTACCTTTGAAGTATGTTCATCACGTACATTAAAGCTCAGAATTCTTCACAGCCATTGGACTCTTCACAGTCCAAGGAAACATTTTCCAACTGACAACATGCAACATGACCTGCAAAAAATATTTTGTCCTTCTTTGCAGTCACAGTTTTAGCTGTTTTGCTGGGGGCGATTACACAGATTTACGTGTTGCAACACACATCAGTGGGTTACCTTGTTTCGTTCATGGGTTTGACTGTATTTCTGCAGACTTTCCCCTTTTCT
Source organism: Trogon surrucura (assembly GCA_020746105.1). NCBI lineage: Eukaryota > Metazoa > Chordata > Aves > Trogoniformes > Trogonidae > Trogon > Trogon surrucura. The sequence continues at coordinate 3,427,071 of CM036629.1, forward strand.
TCATCTTGCCTGCTTCATGTCCAACCCCAAAACATACAGAGGCTGCTGTAGACCTGGGCAGGGCTTGCAAGAAGCTGTGAGGGTGTACTGGAAGCTGCGAGAAATGTAAACTCTGGGGTTAACATTCAAAGAATGCTGCTATAGAATTGGCCAGACAACTTCTTCCCCAGAGTTTTCCCATGAGTAAGAGACAGACCATAGCTCTTCCTTCCCATGAAAGGCACTTTGATCTCCCTTGATGAAATGCTTTATGTATTTTGGGAGTTTAGTGTAATTGACTCTGATGGCTGAAGGCTCTTCCCCATCCTCAAAACTCCTCTGTCAGTGTTTGTTCTGAAAGCCTCACACAACACACGGCTCTTCTAAGTCCACAGCAGATCAAGAGGAGCGTATTTATGGCTTTGGGAAAATCTCATTAGAGGTCATTTTAAATGCTCCTTCATTGTGAAAAGCGCTCTCTGCGTCTGCTCTGTCTTAAAGGGAGTCAAACCCCACGTCTTCAGAAAGCTGCCTGACATGTACAATCACGAATTGCTCAACAGCAGCTGCAGAAGGACTCAGTCATGTCTGATGGGACTTGTTCTTAGATATTTGCACTAAACATTATGTCACCCCTTCTGTCGCAGCTGAGGGTTGCCAGCCTGGCAGAGTAGTGGTGTGATACTGAGTCTCCTGTGAGGGAGGCATGTCAAGAGAGCAGAACATTTCTCATCATCACAGAGGCACAGATATATCTTACACCAGCACTTAGGCTGAGCGAGTCTTATTTTCTCATCTCGCTGGGAGTTATGACATTTCTCCACTATTGTTTTGGTGTGGCGAGTATTGTAAACAGGGCAGTATCTGAAAAGTCACTTATTTTGTTAATCTAATAGAGGAAGGAAAACATTCCTGGCATTATGGTTTTATCAGCTTATAAACATGTGGTAGAAGCCTACATGCCTTAGAATAACAGCAGAAACAAGACTGGGAAAGGAAACGTTGAGACCTGGATGCTTTAGTAAAGACAACCAGCAGCACAGCACATTCTGTAACCTCGGAGCTTTTCCTACTCCTCGTCTCTGCAACAGGCTGTGAAATTTTCTTGAGCTTTGGGAGCCTGTGGTTATATTTTTTTTAATTTCTTAGCAATTGGTTAGCCAGCCCTTACTCAAAGGTCATTTAGGATTGACAACAAAAGCAACAAAGAGTGGAACTCCTTGCACTGTATCCAAAAGGCAGGTTTAAAAAGTTAATCAAAATATATTGAGTGTGCATATTTTAGGTTGTTGTTTTGCAGAGGGCAAATATTGCAATTTCCACTGAAAAGGCATGACAGGAGTAAAAACCATCATTGTCTCCTTGCCTGAATAGCTGCTACTTTCCTGGCCTGAATAGTACAGAAAAAATATGAGTAGGATTTTTAACTTGTACAAAGTCACCTCCCAGATATATTCACTGTGACTTTTTCTCTCTTTATGTGTACAAACATAATATTGGCTCATGTGACCACTGAGGTGTGCTTGCTACCATGCCCTCAACCATGACATCGGTCTTGTTCCTGCCCCAGCTGCTTGGCCCTGCCCTGGCACATGGGTTTACTGGTATTTCTGGTCAGCTGAAGTTTACTGGTGATGTGTTGTGTGCTCCTGCCAACATCTTGCTCAAACAATGTCTGATGGACCTCCTTCTGCAGAACGCATTTCTACCACTTGTAGCAACCAGAAGTCCCTCACCACTCTCAGATGTCCTAAGGAATGTGACAAGGACTTCAGCCATGAATCATTTACTGTGAACAGGACCATTTCTATGTTATTTTGGCTCAAGACATGCTGTCTCACATGCAGCTACCAAGCCATGTAGAACCACAGAACCATTTAGGTTGGAAAAGAACTTTCAGATCATCGAGCCCAACCATTAGCCGAGTAAAGCCAGGTCAACCACTAGACTATGGTTGCTAAGCACCACATCTACACATCTTTTAAATAACTCCAGGGATGGTGACTCAGCCATTTCCCTGGGAAGTCTATTCCAATGCTTGACAACCTTTTTGGTGACGGAATTTTTCCTAATGTCAAATCTAAAACTCCCCTGGTGCAACTCGAGGCAATTTCCTCTTGCCCTACTGCTCGTTACATGGGAGAAGAGAACAACACCCCTGAGGAGGTAGGAGAACACACCAAAAGAGCATGGCACTCCTACTTTCCCATCTATATCCTTCCTGGAACACACGAAAAATATGTGAGCGAAGCTGCTGGATTAAAAAAAAAAAGTCGTTCACCACTCAGCATATTTGGAAAGTCTCTTGTGCACTGAGCTGATGCTTCCAGACACCTCCATCAGTGATGTTATTTATAAGTGGACCAAAACAGCTTGTTAGGCTAATTGCTCCTGGAGGGATTTAACTCTATTGAGAAAGCTTGAACAGGGCTCAACTGTTCCAGAGCATTAGCTGCCATTCGTCCCTTTGATTTACACCCCTCGTAAAATTTTATGGCCAGATTAGAATGAACTTCACTTGCACTGTGTTTTTAGTAAGGTTTGGTTGGGGGTTTTTTTGGTGCTGAATAAAAGCAAAACTCAATGCTGCAACTAATTACAGCCTCAGCCAGGGAAGGAAAATACCTCAAAAGGTGGGGGAGGACCCCAAAAGCCTCCCAGAAGAGATTCCTTTGGAGGCCTTGGACACCTGAGCACTTAGTCTACAAGTTAGCGGAGCAGCAACAATAAAAAAGCCACAGTTTAGGGAAGAATAGCTAGGGATGGAGAAAGAGTGATGTGGCTTTTTATCATAAGCAAGAGGGAGCGTGAGGCAGCTGGGGTTCCAGTAAATAGGAGAAGGGAGTGAGTGGTTATCAGTCATTTTTTTCTGGAATGTCTCTGAGTCATTTGGATGCTAAGCTTGTTCTCATGGATGGAAAAGTCCACTTTTGAAATAACTGGTTGCTTTGCAGAGACAATTCAGCCACATAGTGCATTATTTTTGATAAATTACAGAACTCCCTGGGCTACACTTTGCTTCACCAACTGTAAAGCTAGGACATAAATCCAAACAGGAAAAATATTCTTTTCGTCTTTTCCTTCTGTCAGTGAAATACGGTGTCGCTGAACATGGCCTTTATATCCATACTATGAATACATGAAAGATTGCAAAAAGGAAAGAGAATAAATAAGCGTAGTAAAATATTTCCCATTCTAGATATCAGTAGCCAAGGCCAGGCTGATGGGAAATGCTTAGTTTGGGGCTGACAGCCTTTAAATGACCTCTTTACAAGTGCCTGAATCTGGAAATTCAGCATGCATGTGAACTCCAGTGGGACGTGCAAGTATTTAATGCGAGTATTTCGCCGTGTCAGGCTCTGGCCCATCGACAGTCGCAGGAATTACAGGTGTCCAGGTCCTCCCAGACGTGCACAAAGCAGATGCTGGAGAGCAGCTCATCCCGACGAGGCTCCAGCTGCCTCCCTTCACACCAGAAGAGAGCAGATCATAAGCTACATTTCACTTCTGGCCAGGACTTACCTCCATTTACTGCTTTTTCTTTTTTTTTTTGCTTTCCCCCTACTCCTCATAATTAATGCTTTTGGGATGCAGAAGCATTTCCCAAGATGGATTTTTTCCATCGAGAAAGGAGCCACGAGAAAAGGACCACTTCAGTTGGTCAAAGCGCTGTTCTTGGTAGATTTATTTTAAATTGAATAAGTTATTCCATGTGTCCTGGACACAAGCTCACTATAAACTAATTTGAAATCCAGGGAGAAAAACCCCAGCAGTCAATTTTTCAGTTCTTCAAGCTGAAATACCGTACCAGTAGTTCATCACCTGGCAAATAAACCTGCCAGCTGAAAACTTTATTAATCATTTTCTGTACCCTGTTTGAACTTTTCCAGATTGAACTCTGGCGTGCTCTAATTCTCCATCAACTGGTACCAAAAAGAAACAAAATAAAAAGGACCAAAGGAGAGTGATGAAGGCTGTGCCATACTCCTCTGCAGGAACATGAACTTCAGAGTATTATTTGGGGGAGATACCTGTGATTTTTCCCACAGCATCCCTTGTTCTGAGAGTCAGAAACAGCCAGACCAATACCTTCCTCAATGGGATGGATTTTTAATTTTTGACCTGGACGGGGAATTTTTTTACAGTAATTTCTTTAACTATCATTCCAGAGCAATAATTAACAATTTTACTCGTTATCTACATCCTCCAACACCTCCAAAGACCTCGTTTGACAATGTGTATATATTCCGGCTTCTAAATGTTAATGTCTTAGTCTTCAAGGAAAAAAAAAAGAAAAAAAAAATGACAAAAACTCCACTGAAAGAAAGGAACAGATGTTCCTGAGATCATAACAAAACAAGCCACATACTAAATAGGAACAAACTGTGATGTATAACACAGCTATTTTTGTAACCTTTCTAAAATTACCTATTAGACTGATTTCTTATGTGTAAAATGAGGCATAAAGGCCTTCCCTTCTGCTGAAGTACCATTGTCTCAAGTGATTCAGAAGCTCCCTCTTTCAGTGCATTGAGACTACCAGCGCTCAGACAGATTTAAGACATCTTTAAGTTTGTGTAAGCCTCCCAAGAAAACGTTTCTTAACAGTGCTGTAACTAGAGAAGTCTTTCTAGGATAAGCCCGGCTGAAACCCAGAACTGTGAATCAATTGCCAATCCCCAAAGAAATGCAATCCTAAGTCTGCTTCACGCATACAGCTGATGGTTTGGGGTGCAAGGAGGGTGCGTTTGGTGGGGTGCAGCTCACAGGTGCAAGCACAGAAAAGGAACAATGCTATAAATGAGGGAGTGGGGATCTCTTTGCCCTACTGCACAGCCACAGGAGAGACTGCTGATAAAATCGTTGCATCATATCATGATGCTTGCATCATCCCAACCTTGTTTGGTAACGCATCCCAGATTTGCACATGCAGTCGTTGCTGCGACACGTATAGGCTGAGTAATTTTATGTTCATGCATATAATGCTGCTATAGTAATAAGTGTAAGAGCTATCTCAGAAAGTCTTTAAAGTCTATTAAAAGTCTCCTCCAGTATCAGTCTAAGCAGAGATTACAAATAAATATATATATATTTATATGTGCAGTGGAGGTGCTATTATAACAGACTCTTACGATGCTTCCAGCAGTTGCATAGCATTGCTGCCTGGTATAGGGAATCAGGCATCTTTCCTTAACTTCTTCTGTCCAGATCTTCCAAGTAACTATTTTTTCTTCCATATGTTTAATTTTCAGTACTTAATGGCAAGATGCATCTAGGTGGGGAATACGCTGTAAGCTACTTTGGGCCAGCAACTATCAGAGACTAACCTGGATGTTGTGATTCATACAGCATCTAAGTTCAAGTGAATGATGAAAAATGCAGATCGTCTTCTAAATTGGACTAGCAGACCCTGTCTTTCCTTCAGACAAGGGAAAAACGTGTTTGCACCACTTATTTAATTGGTCGTTGATGTTATTCCTAGAGGGCACATCATTTAGATGTGCTTTCTCCTACCTCTTCCAGCTCACCTCTTATACAGTGATCAGACTGCCGAATCAGTGTATTTTCTCATAATAGCTTTTTCCCATGTTTTAATGACTATAACAACCAGAGAGTTCAGAAAGATAGAGCTTTTATTTAGAACAAAAAAACCTGAAAGAACAGAGGAAGTGCTAAATTGGGTCAGATATCCACGTAGCCCAGTGTCCTGGTCTTCACAGTGGGGAGCAGCTGGCAGTTTTGGAAAAATACTGAACGACAGAGCATAGAGCGATCCCTCCCAGCGCACTCTTCCTGCGATCAGCTGTTCAGAGGTTTCCTTTAAACTGCCTCCAGACCACCGCGGTTGGCAACCACTAAGAGCTGCACCACTAAAAATGTACCTCATTTCTCTCCAAATCCTTTTATAACCTCGACCTCCACAGCATACCGTCACAATGAGTTCCACACTCAAAACTGTGCATTTTGCAGAGAATAACTTTTTTTTTTTTTTTTTTTTCTATTTGATAGCTGTTGCTTGCTAATATTGCTTGGACAAGCTTGCAAATGCTCACAGAGGAGAGCTGTCAGTCGCAGGGTGCCAGGAGGAAAGGTCAGGTCCTTCGGCTTTTGAACCAAGCTGCAAATTCGGAACCAGCTGGGCAGTTTCATCCCTGTAAGAAGAGCAGCGATGCTGAGTTGGTGTCCTGCAGCGAGGAGGAAGAACTAGACAACCACCCTTTTTTAATTTCTAATGTGGTGTCGATTTGGAAGCAGAAATGAGATGGGAGCCTACGGGAATTTTGTCAGCATTGCCAAATTAAGCCTTCCTGGGCAGATCTAGAAACATCCAGGACTGTCCAGACTTGCAGAAGGTGCCTTGTCTGGGTTTTGGCTGAGACTTTCCACACTGGGTTATTTCCTCCACCACGCAGGTTTTGGCAGTGAAAGGAGCGGGGCAGGTACCTGGCAGCAGCTACAGGCCACAGTTTTCAGGTTTAACCAGCGGACATTTGGCAGGTTGGGGGCCTCTTTAATGAGCTTTAGACGTGGCTGGTTTTCAGAAGAAGCTGTGCTCTCAGTCTTCTGAAAGTCATCTATGGCATTTTCTCTGACAGCCAAGAATTAGTGTTTATTTTAAAAGGCAAACTCAAAGTAAACAACCAAACTTGCCTTTTTTTTTTTTTCATGAGAGAGAAGACTCAGTAGGAAAAGGCTCCAGTAAAGGACTGTGACAGTCATGTGAAAGGAGAAACAGCACTTTACTGAGAAGCACATACTTTGCTGATATAGTCCTTTCCCCTAGAAGAGGTATCCCTGTACGGATTTTCTATAAATTTATCTGTTCCATGCTCTAGTTTGACAAATACTTGTGTGAGCAAATTTCACCCTATAAAGGGTTAGCCTGCTGTTTGAGGTAGGGGACTCATTATTTTTATAATGTGACAGATTGCCTACATAAGACAGTCTCCAGAACGGACCATCCACCAACTCATAAACCTCTATAAAACCCTCTATATAACCCTACATAAACCTACATGACAAACACTCGAACAAATGCCCACAGTTTGTCTGCTTGTATGAAGTGCTCCCACAGTCGTTCTTTTCCTAACAATATACAGAGCGTTTGTCAATTTAATAAACACATTAGGCCCTAAATGAACAACGTTTCTTTACATCAGATAAAAAATATATGCCTTTATGCTTCAAATATCTGTGGAGCTGCAGCCACACAGACCAACACAGGAGGAAGGAGAATTCTTTGTCTCTTCTTGCCCGCCATTATTTTACCTGTAATAAAATTCAACCAAGCCCCAGCCTTGTGTTAAGCCGTTCAGTTGAAAATCAGCAATGCACTCATGGAAAACGCCACTTCCAGTCAGGCCATTATACACCATGGGGCAAGCCTGCTTATCCAGCTTTGCAGAAACATCAAAGTACTTGCCACCTTTGACAAGAGCAGAAAGGAAAGAATTACTGCAACATTTTATCTCAGAATATCCCAAGGTTTACTATTTTTGCATATGTTTTTTTCTAAAGAGCAATAGTTTTCCTGTCTGCTTTGTAAATTAGTAACTTCGACCAAGCCGTACTTCCAGAACAGCTGAATCTACCTCATAACATACACTTTGACACTCAAAATAGTGAAGATCACATCATTATCTAGTTGAGAGGCATCCGTGCCCATGACAGGGAAGTTGGATTAGATGATCTCTAAGGTCCCTTCCAGCCTAGGCTATTCTATGATTCTCTGATTCTATGATTTATCAACACCCATCACAAATAGAAACCATATCTCTCCCTCTGATCCAGCTGCCCTGATCCTGCAAGGGACGCAGACTGGCTCACTGATGACACACAACACGTGTGTCTTAAACTTCTCAGGGTGCAAGATGATGCATTTAGCTTTTAAAATTGCTCCAAGGATTACACGGAATTTCACTGAGTGGTCTTTCCTCCTCTAAATTAACTGCCTGCCAAAAAGCTGAAGGCAGATATAGTTGGGCTACATTTAGCTCACCGGCAGTAAACCTGACTCCATATTCTTCCTTGATAACACCATCATCAGCCAGCTCAGCCAGCGAGGCGTTGGACCACTCAATGCCAGCCTTCCTCCCATCCAGGAAAAAGACATAACCTACAGTGAGGCTGACAGGGAAAGAAATGGAGAAGATTTTAAGTTTGGCTGAAACTCAAAGGGACCAGCACATTAGCCTTCCAGAGGAGCTCAACACTGAGCACGGGCTTCATCCCTAGAAAGCAGCTGGAATAAATAAAAATGGTTATATTGTGAGATATTGCAAATGCTGAGAGGGGTGAGCCACACATGCAGGAGGGATGAGACTTGCAGGACGGGTTGTGGTGGGCTGGTGGGACGGGCAGGTCACTCGGTCCCACTTGGTCCGAAGGCCATGAACACAGATCTTTAAGCTTCTGGATGCAGAAAGCACCAGCCAGCGATGCAGGGCTCCCTGCTTAACATCCCTCTACAGAAAGACACACCTTCTTAAACAGCTAGAAGTGCTCAGCTGGTACCTCTAAATCATCTAGAGAGTAAGGCAGGCAGCTGCATCAGCCAAACAATAAATGAATGGGAAGGAAGCCACTGAAGGTAAAAGCTGTCCTCGTGACTAAATGCAAATGGAAAATTGGGTGGAGGGAAGGGGAAGCAAGAGGGCGTGGATGGAAATTGGTCTGTACAGGTTCAGGGCAAGAACATGCATATAAAAGTCCTGCAGAGCAACTTCTGCCACCTTTAAGACGCATGTTTTTAGCAGCATAAAATTCATCGGTTACTTACTTTTTTGTTGTAGCTGGCATATTGATAACTGTTAAATGTGCTGCAGTCCCATCCTGTAAGAGAGCGATAAAGAAAAAGCAGTTTAGTTTGTGCAGACTCATTTCTGTGGGACATACACTGACTTGACCAAGAAGACACTGGCTATAAGTCAGGTTATGCAGTGTGCTATCACTTCACACTTTTAAATCTTTTCAATACCTCTTCCATGAAAATCTAGCTGCAAATGAGAGTCCAAGAATACAAACAATAAGGACAAATTAAGGACATCAAGGATGACAGAAAGTCCACAGCAAGTGGACGTAAGAGGAGGAAGAGAACAATACATGCAAAGATGTCAGCCCTATTTAAATCTAAATAAAAGTTGGCCCTGCTCTGACATCTCTTCTAACCTATGTTATTCTACTCCTGAGCGAAACACACAGGAAAAATGTTAAATAAGAAAGAACTGGAATCTCATGTTTTTATTAATTTTTCTTCCATTCTTGAGTCTGAATCCCTTCATGTGCGACTCGGGCTGCTCTCAGGCAAATATAAGCCTACGCTGTGATGTGATATATGTACAGATACTCGGGGTATGAGGACTTCAAACTTCTATTAGCAATAAACTTTAATTCCTTCTAGTCAGATGGCTTTTAATTAGAGGGGAAGAGTAGCAGTCATTTTGAGTCCTGAATAACGATGAAGAAAAGGGAGAGGTTACTACATGCATTACAGTGCAAAAGCACAGCCTTATTAAAAGGTACAACAGGCACATGTCAAGTCACAGCAGCTACTGCATCCACACAGGTGGGATTTTCCAAGGTGCATCTCCGTGCTGGCTGGGAAGAGAACTTTTACCGTGAATTCAGTCCTAACTCCTGTAATTCTGCCTATAACAGAGAGTTTAGATGTCTTCACGCCTGTGTTGGCAAAGGAAAAGCCTTTTCAGGAGCATCTGTTCAGGTTGCACGCCAGCTTCGAAGGCCAGCGTTCGGCATTTCCCCAGGCTATGTGCTCCCAGCAGCCACAGCGCTGACTCTCCCCCAGCCCAGCCACAACAGCAAAGCAGAGAATGAGAGCTCAGCACAGGCAGAAACATTTGCTGACTGCCATCACGAAGGTTTAGGGTCCTGCCTTCAAAAACCTTGGGCTCTCAATTAGTGCGATTCGGCGCTGCATCGACTCCGATGAGCGCTGGGTGTTTGCAGCAGCTGAGAATCTATCCTGTGAAGCTGCCTATGCAGTTTTTTCTTCAAAAAGCCAAAACAAACAGTTTCAAGTTCCCAAAATAACTTTGGGTTCAATCAGCGTGGAAAAATCTCAGTTTTTATACACGCAGCTCTGATTTTGAGAGCTGCTGCCAATGCTGATATGTGCTAATGATGGCACCAGTTAGCACATCCCAATCCCTTATTTCTGGTTATTTAAATATGACTTTCAAGCTCACAAACAGCAGCTTGAGTTCCATGGTTGTGTAGCACAATGTCATGTTAATACCTACTTCAAAGCGCGCCAAAATCATGACGTAACGGTAAATCTCAGACCAGTCCCGGATACCTGCAGAGGAGAACAAAATCCCCCAATCTAAAGATCACCATTGCTGGAATACTGAAACTAATAGTGCCTGACTGGATATTAACTTTAGATAAAGAAATATACAGTAATTGATAACATGTTAAGCATATGCATGTCCACAGACCAGTAATGGTATTTCCTGTGAAATGGATTTTAACATCATGCCCAGTCATGACATTGGTTATTTTTAAAGACAGTTTTAGTCCCACTGTCCTGCCAGTACCAGCTACAGTGAAGGTGAATTGGTCGTGGTGCTGTTACCGTAAGAGTGGCTCCGAACGCCTTTGAGGGAAAGTTCCCTTTTCTCGTGATTTTTTATTTCAATTTCTCCAACAGACTGGCCCCACTGCTCGTGTCGGAAATGTTGTTCCCTTTGCCTGGGAGAAAGAGAAGAGTGAATCGAAAGGCAAAATCAAGGTGTCCCCAAAGCCAATCTGATAGACTTTAACCCCCCCAAAAAAGAGAGATTTCAGAGCATCTGGATCATGGCTATGCCAGATTTTTACAAATTAGCAACTACTTTTACATTTTTCAGTTATTGCTACACCATTTCTATGAGACACCTGAGGATGAAACAGAAGCAAGTTCCTACCATGACAGACTACAAAAAAAGCCATTTGTTTGAAAAAATCCCGTGCTATTGAACGATTGCTGCTTAGAAGTCAGCAGGCGTCACCAAAGCCAACAGGCTCCCAGTATACCTATTTTCCGTTTGAATTTAAGCAACACGCTATTGATACTCATATTTTCTTCCTGTATTTTCAGCTCTCTCAAGTTTGTGTAGTAATTCAAACTTCAGCTTTAGCACTCCTTTCACACAATTATATTTGATCCTTTACTTAGATATACTTGACTTTGACAGTGGCCTAAATCAGGTTGCTAGCAGGGTAAAAAGTTAGAATAAAAAATATTCCTAATGCTCAAGGTTTTACAGACCAAAACTGTGGGCATGTCCCTCCATCCATACATTAGGAAGACCCCATCTATGTGCAGGATCCTCCTTAGAAGTTGCCAGGTCTGGTGATGAAACTAGGAGATACTTGATAGAAGCCATGTCCTTTATTAGCTCACTTCAAATTAAACCCACCTAAAATCACCTAAACCAATCCAAGTCAGACTCTGAAGAGATCCGTAAAAAAAATACTATTAATCCTAGAAGAAATTAATCTTGCCTCTTACTTTTTGACCCTCTGGAAGAACTCGATGGTCCATGGTTCCTGGGCAAAGGCATGTACAAATGTGCTGGAGTGACTGTCAACATTAAAGTTAAAGACTTCTGTGAAGTTCTCCCAACTATGAAAAGAGGGGCAGAAATAAAAGACATTATTAGCTTTCAGGTCATAATAGACCAAATTGTGCACGAGCTACTCCGACAGTGGTGATCTTGGTATTTTGTCATTATCAGAAAATTCTGATTTTCATCATTTTAGATACATGACTATTTTTCAAGGAAGCAAACAAAAGGAAATCGAGAAGAGCAACAACATCTTGCATGGGTCAACAGATTACCTGGGAAGTGAGGCTGGTAGGGCAGAGCCACAAACTTTCTCTCACACAGTCTGTTCAAGGTACAAACGCAGCATTGCTCCAGAAATGCTGCGCCACTTTGACAGCAAATCATTTCTTATCAGACAAATAAAGCCCATGAACAGGAAAAGAAAGCAGAGGCAAGGGCTTCGTTTGCTATTTTGTGCACACGAGCTTTGAAAGCAGTAACCAAACTCCTAACCACGAACTCACTGTGCCTCCCAAAGCAAATGTGAAAAGCTCTTACTGGAAAGAGAATTTAACTGGAACAAGTTCACCTTCCTCTTCGCTCCATTGCTGTCGGTAGGGCCCCTTTCTGTAAGGAAAAGCGCTGTAATTTTGCATCACTCATAAACAGCAAAATATTTCTTACATCTTTGGAAATGAATGCAGTAGAGGACACTGCAGAAAAATGATTCTGTTGTGAGCTAAGGCAGGATAGTAATGCTATAAATTGCAAGCTGTATTTTCGTTCCATAAAAATCCACGTGTGTTACTGTTACCAAATAGCTTTTGGTTCAAGTCGGTTAAATATATTTCCAGATAGTGTTCAAAAAGTCTTGGTGTTAAGTGTAGGTAAACGGTACCATAGAACGCTGCAATACCTCAGCAATCCATCAAAGCTTATTTTCCAGCATGTTTGGGGCTCTAAGTACTCAATAGTGAGCCCTCCTCCGCTCCAAATCTCTTCAGATTCATCCTTCACCATCATGTTTGGATGCTGCGGGTGCTAGAAAGACATTTCAAGAAAACATTTGCTGAAATCAATCGTGAGGGTGCAACGCGGGTGAATTCCTGCTCTGGAGGTCTTCTCTAAGAGATTTTGCATTTGGTTGAATTGGTTTTCCAGTTCTGCCTGCTTTCTGGTAATCAGACTACTAGAGAGGGAAAATTGCACCTGAGTTATAAGACAACACACTATTGTTTCAGGTAATACAATTGATTACTTGCATGAAGGGAGGTGACTGACAGAACTCAGCTCCTTACGCTAGTGACTCTGTTAAGCTCACAGCCAAGCTGTTGCAGGATCTAGAGGGTAAAATTATTTTTAGAGTGAGTTTGATGAAACTCTAAATTGATTTAAATTTCCAGCACATGCAAGCTCCCAAAACTCTTCAGGTGCTCTTTGAAAAAAATGTCATTTCCTAAAGCTGCCACTTTTCTAAAAGAGATTTTATGCCTGTTGCAGTACAGAAGGATCTTAGGAGGTCCTGAACTTGGCATAGGATTGTTATACTAAATGTTACTAGAAAACAAAATGATGCACATCTATCTTCTCTCTTTTTATTTTCTGCAAATAGGATGTCTCCTGCTTTTTCTGGTCACGGCTACTTAGCAAAACAAATTTGTGAACATAAAGACAGTTGTGTGAAAAGGGATTTAGGCCAGATCTTCCTTCCTTCTTTACTATGTAGTCAGCTACAACAAAACAAAAAATCCACAGGGAAAATGTATGATTAGTAGTTTTCCTTTTAGCAAGAATGAAGCAGATGTACATGTAAGCCCCTAAAAGCTTTTCCTTCTCTTTTTAAGATGAAATTCCACAACAGTTTTTATAGCATTCACTTGTTTAAAAAAGGGGAAAAAAACAACCATAGCCATACAACATAACTTACTAACCCTGCGCCGCACATTATCAGAAAGACTGAATGCTTGAATTGTTCCTGGGAGATTCACCAAGACAGTTTTTAGAAAATATACTTTGTGAACATTATGGGAAAAAGGGTCAGACACGTATTCAAAAAATTAGACATAATCAGTAATCTGGCCAATTCTACCACTCTCTTTAGACGAAGCACTTGTGTCTTACTGTCAGGATGTCAACGTAGTAAGGATGCAGAGAACGTGAATTTTTACTTGGGATCCTAATATGGGTTCAAGGGAGGAGTTAAAGACTGCTCCTGAATGTCATCCCATATCCACCACTTACTTCAAACTCTCCTATTCCCTCCACCCTCAGGAAGAGCCACATCTCACAGATGCCACCAGGACGTTTCGCAAGACGAGCAATAACAAAGGTCTTGTTGGTCTCTTCAAAGCCGGTGAAGTAAACCGAATCGAGCGCCTGGGGAAAGGGAAACGGATCTCAGCTCCAGCTGGAGGCAGGCAAAGAGGGGGAGAGGGTGAGTAATTCTTTGTTTTCCACAGGCTTCTTGTTGGGAACCAAGTTTCACTTTCACTTTTTATATTTAATGGCAGGCACCTCTGCAAACAGCCAGAGATTTGCTTGCAGCCATGAAGCCTCTTTCGTAAGAAAGGACAATCTGCACGAAGATAATGACTGAGATCCACAACATTTAGTCATTCCAGTGCACAATAATCACATCGTTCACTGCCACAAAAGCTTTCTCCCTTTCCCGTTGGCCTATTTCCTCATCAGGGCAGACACAGAAAGCAGAGAGGGAGCAGATGAGAAGCAGTTTTAAAGAGGGACCATAATTATTCCATGATAGCCAAGAGCAAGGTGAAATATTCTCCTGAATTAAGGTGATTATTTTGCAACAAGAAGTTCCCTTGACTAAAATCCTTATGAAATGTGGCCTCAAACAGTGTGTCTGTGAGGATGAAATTGAGCCACAATCATGGTAGGAAAACTTACGCTTAGAGGAAACATAGAACTAAAAAGGAAAAAGGAACAAGATAAAAGTAAATAATAGGAAACTCGGCACTTTACTAACATGATTAGCAACTGGACAGGTGTAGGGCTAGTTAACACTGCAAATCTCAAAAATTATTAGGCACAGAAGTCCACAAATGCAAATTCAGATGTGCATTTTCATGTACATGTGCAGAGCTCCCTCAAAGCGGCGTGGAAGATCGAAATCAATATTTATGAATGCATTTTTGGGTTCTGCCTCTGAAAAACCACCCATCGTAAAATGCAAAAAAAAAAACCATAAAAATGATTGTTGACTTTACACATACAGGTGAGTGGTGATTTTGAGGGCATAGAGTCTGGAAGTACAGCAGAGCAAGCCAATGCAAAAATTCAGAGACATCATTTCTGGAAGTATTTTCCAGACCCGTTTTGAGACCTCCCTTGTAAGTGTCGCTCCATGGTTGCTGCTTGGAGGAGCAGAGAGGAAAGCACAGACCTCTTGGCGATATCTCAAACCAGCCTGGATGTCAGTTTGATTTGGAAGATGGTGTCACTGCTGCCCTATCAAATCTGGTTGAGGCTGGCAAAACACTTCAAAACGCTCCAAGCAGCAGCTTAATTAGTAGAAAGCAAAAGCTAAAGAAAACAGCTTCTTTTTTTTACAGGCTAAGCAGAAGCCTCAATGCATTTGTTAAATAATATGGCTTAAAGATTCCCGGAAGGCTCCAGGAAATGTTAGCAAGAAGTTGATTTTTCACAGAAATTACTCAGGGTCCAAAACCTCAGCTGGCATGTGCAAGCTGAATCTGGATGAGGCAAAGAAAACCAAGGGAAATCCTATCTCATCAGCCTTTCTGCTTCCCTCTCTCACCAAACAATTCAGCAAAGCCCACCCAGATCTCCCTGTGAGACACAGTGAGTATTTGACAGGATGGCACATGAACACAAGCAAGGTATAGGTTGTAGATAGAGGGTTTATTATTTATCAAGCAGAAGAGTGCACCTGGAAATGTAGATTCAATTCCCTAAGTGTGCTAAAACAAAAGGCTTTTGTTTCCCATAGCGTATCCGCTTTTTCCCATTAACATCAGCCGGTCTGATTACAGGTAACCCTTCTCTCTGCAAGGTGACATCTCCAACCCACCCTCCTTGGGATGTGCTGAAGACAGAAGGAAAGGATGTGGGTCCCCAGGCTTCAGGGGTTGGGTGGTGGGGGTGCTGGGCACCAGGGTGCAGGTGATGGGGGTACAAGAGGGCTGCAGGGGGTGTGGGTTCTGCAGATGGAGGTACTGTGGGTCCAGGGAGGGGTATGGGCCCAAGAGGAATGGGTGTTGTGGGGGAAACGTGAGACCCAGGGGATGGAGGTTCCAAGGATTGGGCTGGTGAGGATGATGAGGATGGGGTCCTAGGGAAATGGAAGTTCCAGGGATTGGGGAGGTAAGGATTATGGGGATGGAGACCCAGGGGATGGGAGTTCCAGGGGATGGGGGTTCCAGGGGAATGGGAGTTCTAAGGATTGAAGGGTGGGGATGATAGAGATGGAGGTCCCAGGGGATGGAGGTTCCAGGGATTGGGGGAGTGAGGATGATGGGGATGGGGACCCAGGGGATGAGGGCTCCAGGGAGATGGGGAGCGGGGCAGCAGGACACTCACGTGGGGGTCACGGCGGAGCGGGCGGGGCCGCCGTGACTCCGCGGACCCTACGCCGAGCGGCTCCCGCTGCCTGCAGGCGCCCTGGAAGACGAGCAGGAGGCAGCCCAGGGCCCAGCGCTTCAGCGGCACCCAGGCGCCGGGAGGAGCCGCCTGCCTCAGCCCCAGCACCGCCAGCAGCGCCAGCAGCGCCAGCATCACCAGCGGCCCCAGCATGGCGAGGGGGAGCGGAGGAGGATCGGGGGCAACGGAGGAGGAGCGGGAGGAGAGCAAAGGAGCGCGGCGCTGGCTCCGGTCGCCGGCAAGCCCCGCCTCGGGGTTTTCACCGCCGTGTCCCGGTCGTGGTCATTTCCGCGATAGGGGGTTTGTGCCGGCGCGCTGAGGTCACTTTGGGAAGTTGGATTTGTTCTTTGTTTGTTTGTTTGTTTGTTTGTTTGTTTGTTTGTTTTTGTTTTTCTCCCGAGAAACGTGATCTGGGCGGCAGCGCTCGTTCAGGCGCTTCCCCCGCAGCCAAGTTCAGGGGCAGCCGTGCGGGTTAAGCGGTGCCGTGCAAGGGGAGGTGGGGGCTCCCCCCTGGGGTTACGAAGGGGTTTGAGGGCAACATCGGCGGCTCTTCCCCGAGGCTGAAGGTTGTGGGTGTTCCCGGCTCTTTGATTCGGATCGCGGTTCGTGTCGCAGATCTCTGACCTTGATTTTTGGGGTGTCGGCG
The DNA here is from genome assembly GCA_020746105.1 of Trogon surrucura. Classification (NCBI taxonomy): domain Eukaryota; kingdom Metazoa; phylum Chordata; class Aves; order Trogoniformes; family Trogonidae; genus Trogon; species Trogon surrucura. The sequence goes on from CM036629.1 coordinate 3,443,868, forward strand.
TAAGCGGGTTCTTCACTCGCTCCTGCTGCCCATTTCATCCAAGGCACCGAAAGCGAAATTGCGGCGGGCGTCCCTTCAGCATCTCTTGTAGGTGCCATTTCCAGAAGCCTTATTTTTGAAGGCTTCTGGCTGGCTGCACAATAGAGTTTTTTATTCCTCTTGGAATTAGCAAGCACTGAGTCTCATTTCCCTGCACTAAAACAAACCCAACCTCTCAGGAGTGAAGTGTAGCTGATGGTGCTTTGGAGAAAGATGGGGCTGTTCTGACTCCCTCTTAGCTCTACAGACTACTCAGCAGACTTCTGTTACTTCAAAAAGCATTTATTGCACATTTTTATGCCTTGTCTCAGTTGTCCCTCAATTTGGTTTTATAACCACCTCTGCTGTGGTTTGTGTTTAACGGATCAGTGCTTACAGTTCTTTCGATCTTCTTCCCTGAATGCAACTTGTTTTTAATAACCTCCCCAGCTCTGCTCCTTCTTTTTGTCTCTGATCTACTCCTTTCTGATGTGCATTTACTCTGACTGTATGATCGTGTTTCTATCTATCCTTCAAAAGCCTTAGATGTTCTTTTTACCTTATTCTTAAAAAGCTTCCTTATTTTTACACAGTTCCCCTTTCTTGAGACCGAGCACAACTGTTCTGTATTGCTTTATTGATATTCATGGACCACATCAAATCAAAAGCAGAAGGGCAGGAACTGAAAAGCAGAAGCACATGAGATTAAGACAATAAGGTTTAGAAATTTATTTCTGTCAATTGCCATTGCTTTAGTTAATATTGAAGGGGTGCATCTTGAAGTTAACCACCTAGAGTAGGCAGAGAGCCAGGGAGATAATGAGGTTATTTGTGGAGGACTGCCTGTGGAGGGACTGAAAATGGCTTAAAATAGGAGATGCGTCACAATGTTATCACCCTGCACCTGCAGCACAGCAGACACACTGCAGTCCAGAGAAAGGCTGCAAACAGAAAGGGTTATGAAAAACAGCTTTTATTTGCAGTTAAATTTAAAAACGGTATTGACACAAAGCAATATTCAGTGGGGAAAGAACCATACAAATGACAAACCTTCACGCGCATAATTAAATCCTCAGGAGCTCCAGGCTGCTTGAGATGCAAGGACCTATGGCAGATGACATTCTTGTAAATTCTTCCTTTTCTTTTCCCTAATGCAATCCACGAGCAGCTTTATTGCCCGTTGCCAAAATGCTGGAGTCCTTACACAAATCATCTGAATTCCAGTATTTGCATTTCTGAGGGGAGGATAAGTGGGGCATGAATATTTCATATGTTCCTCTGATACGTGAGGCATTCAGAAACTCCCAAAGCCTAAACAAGCGCCCGGTTAAGGTATTGTGGCTGTCTCTATGGAGTCTATAACAGAGATAAGCTCCGTTCCTTCCTACAAGGACAGGAAACAGGGAAACAATTTGCTTCGTGCAGCATTATATTTCAACATTTCTTAGGCAATTTGTTTGAGGACGTGACGTTATCTCTGGCAAACAATTTATCTTGGCAATATTGTTTGCTATGGAAATGGGTTTCAAACCGGCAGGACTTGCAGAAGAACCAAAGTCCTGACATGCCTGGTGATGTTTTGAGCATGGCGAAAACAACTGTGAGTAGTAAAACAAGTCTAAGATCTGCTCCACACACTTAGCAAAAACGTGGGGAGGAAAATACTCAACTGATTTGTTTGGTTTTAAGTTCAGAAGGAAATAAGGAACCTGCAACTGATGCATGGCACTAAAAAATACAAAGCAAACCGAATTTAAGAATTTCTGGTTAGCATAAATTTGCTGACTTGCATCTGTAATATTGACCATCGACCTTCTCACTGTGTGGAAAGCACTTTGAACAGCGCTGCATCTTTTAAATTCAGCTGCCTGGCAAAGGAAATTGGTATGCTAGGCCTGCATTCCATCAGAAAAAATACTTCGGCACCCTCAGAAATCAAGGGCCTGCAAAATCTGATTAAGTGTAGCTCTGAGGTCCAAACTGGTTCTCAGGGTCTTTGCACTGCAGCGAGCACTGACTGTACTTGCTGTGCAAAGCTATCTAGTTTCTCTGGCAGTATTTGAGCAGAAATCAAAGCCGGGAGGAAAAAAAAAAAGCATCATGGCCTCTCTCCTCCTCAGAGAGCTGCAAATGTAACTGAATTTTCAGAACTATGTGCAGAAATACTGGCTAGACTCACATCTGTAGTACGAGACCCAGACACGCCTGTACTTCAAGAAAACGCAAATCTGGGAAATAATTTCCTGGTTTTGGCCTATGTTTAAGTTACATGTCATTATATGTGGTGTTTCTTGACTAAAATGTCAGATGACTACCTTGGCTACACACCTTTTCTCCCTGCATCTGCATCTGTTTGCCAATGTTATACGGTCACTTTGACTAACGCGATTCAGGCTGCAGAAATGAATGATGCACCATCCAGTGGATGAACACACGACCTACACTGTGGTGACGGGTTATTAAATATCAGTTCCACTGAAACTGATTGCAAAATTCCCCCTGAATTAGAAGCTGTCACTGACAACTGCTGAAGTGTACACCCTCCCAGCCGGGATGACACTGTGGAGTCCCATCAGGTTGATACTGCAAAAAAACCCCCACCCAGCACAGTACCAATTGATTTTGGTAACTTCTGGGCAATCGTCATTATCTTGGCTATCCTGAGATAAAGGCACAGGGAAGGCAATGCACTTCAGTTTTCTCAAGGGGTAAACTCACTATAATCAGCACTGCGCCTCCACAAGTATGTATGCAAGAAAAAAAAATGCTTTTCTTTGTTTAGTTTTTATTCCCAGATAAATGACTTTTTTTTTTTTTTGAAAAAGCTCATTTATGATTTTGTGTCAATATGCTCTTATTTGACTATCAGAGACATTGGCATCAACTCATTTCTTGTAGTGTGCTGAAACCCAGCTTTTGGGAAATAGAAGACTGCACACAAACTCAAGTTTTTATGAAGTCTCTAATACTTCAGCAGAAGAAAATGCAAGGAAAAAGGCAGAAACACACATAGATGTGGGCAGCTGTACTTTATTGTATTTAGCAGCACACACAACCCCTCATGCGCTTGCTGCTCATGTCCCACTAGATGGAGTTCATGCTACAAGCAAAAAACGGGATGCAGAAGCATGCCTGAGTGGTTGTAATTTTGGCTTGTCATCCTCCTGCTTTTTTATCTTTATGCATTTTAAATGCACCCTCAGCTCACACACTGCAAGGTTCGCTATTCTGCATGTCATTTTTTAAGCTATATTTTTGCTAATACGCAGTGGAATATTCTGAATGGGTGCCATGCAGCAGTATTCCCATATAAAACAATTTGTCTAATTTAACTACTGCTGTTGAAGCTTAGGTTGATCAAATTTAGTAAAGGGCGCAGTATAGGCTCTTGACTCAGATGCCACATGACACCCCCTGAAGTAATGAGGGACCTTAATGAAATATCACCATGAACCCGTGTGTAGACATAGAAGAAAAAGCCCTCAGGGAAAAACTGAAGTAAAGCCTGTGGGATTTGTATTCAGTTCTCACAGGTGCAGGCAGATTTGCTGCTGCTGCTGCTGAGACTGCAGTGCTGTCAGTGGTGAAGACATCGAAGGGATGGTGGCAGGAGGGTGCTGGGGTGGGGGGAAGCAGGAAGATGCAGCAGCTGTGCACCAACCCAACGGCCCTGGAGGAAACCAACAAATCCCATTTTACCCTCAGGTCACATAGAATCATTAAGGTTGGAAAAGACTTCAAAGATCAAGTCCAACTGTTAACCCAATACTACCATGACTACTAAGTCATGTCCCCAAGTGCGATGTCTGTGGTTTTTGATCGCCCTCAGAGATGGTGACTCCACCACTGCCCTGGGCAGCCTGTTCTAGTGCTTCACCACTATTTCAGTAAAGAAGCTTTTCCTAAAACCCAATCTAAACCATCCCTGGCACAACTTGAGCCCATTTCCTCTCACCCTATTGCTTGTTCCTTGGGAGAAGAGACCAACCCCACTTCGCTACAACCTCCTGTCAGGTAGTTGTAAAGAGCAGTAAGGCCTCGCCTCAGCCTCTTCTTCTCCAGACTAAACAACCCCAGTTCCCTCGGCTGCTCCTCACAAGACCTGCTCTCCAGATGTTCCCCAGCTTTGCCGCCCTTCTCTGGACCCTGCCCTGGTCCTGCTGCCCACGCCACTGCTGACCCAGGCCAGGATGCCCTTGGCCTTCTCGGCCCTCCGGGCTCACTGCTGGCTCACGTTCAGCCGGCTGCCCACCAACACCCCCGGGTATTTCCCGCCGGACAGCTCCTGCCAGCCGCTCCTCCCCACGCTGGGGGTTGTCCTGACCCAAGCGCAGGCCCCGGCCCTCGGCCTGGTTGAACCTCCTACAATTAACCTCCGGCCCACGGATCCAACCTGCCCAGATCCCTCTGCAAGGCCTCCCTACCCTCCAGCACAGGAACACTCCCGCTCACTTTGGAGCCACCCGCGAACTTACGGAGGGTGCGCTCGATCGCGACTCTTTGAAAATCAGAGGGGGACAAACAGCGATCCCCGCCCGGCCGGCCCGCGGGCACTAAGGCCCGGCGCTGCGCAGCGCAACGCGCATGCGCTCCACTCGCCTCGCCCCGCCCCGCCCGCAGGCGCCTGCGCAGCCAACCCCGCCCCGCGGCGGCGCCTGCGCAGTGCGGAGCGTCCGGCTTCCGCCTGCCGCGGCTCTGCCCTTCCCGCTTCCGGGAGTCCTCGGCTCCGCGGAGCGCTCGGACGCGGTGCACGGTGGCGGCGGCGACGGTCCAGCGGCGGGGGCTCGGCCCCGGCTCGCCCCAGCGCCCCGCCGGCACGGCGCCAGCCGCAGCTCTGAGGGCAGCGGGGCCGCCGCCGCTGAGGTAAATCGACTCCCGTTCCCTCCTCGCGCTGCCTTCCCCGCTCCCCGCAGGGTTCCCGCTGCCGGTTCCCCGGGCCCGGCCGTCCCTGCGCTCGCCCCCTGGCGGAGGCCCGGCCCCGCGGTGGCCCCGTGGAGCCCCGGCGGAGGACGAGCGGCGAAGGTTGCCGGGGCTGCGGCTCCTCTCCTGGGCAGGTCGGGCTGAGGGCTGGGCGCCCCGTCAGTCTGCGCCCCTGGTGTCGGCTCTTAACGGGCTGCTGCGGGGTCTCGGCTGTGCTCGGGCCTCTTTCCGGGTTATTTTAAAACTAAATAAAATAAAAATCAGCTCTGGAGCCCCCAACCCAAGAAGGATGTGCACCTGTTGGAGCGGGTCCGGAGGATGCTGTGAAGGTGATCAGGGGGTGGAGCCCCTCTCCTGCGGGGACAGGCTCAGAGGGTTGGGGTTGTTCAGCCTGGAGCAGAGAAGGCTCTGGGGAGCCCGTAGAGCAGCCTGCCCGTGCCCGAGGGGGGCTGCAAGGAGGATGGGGAGGGACTTCTTACAAGGGCATGCGGTGATAGGACAAGAGGCAGCGATTTTAAACTAGAGCAGGGTAGATTTGGATTAGACATCAGGCAGAAGTTCTTTATTATGAGGGCGGTGAGGCGCTGGAACGTGCCAGAGAAGCTGTGGGTGTCCCCTCCCTGGAAGTGTTCGAGGCCAGGCTGGATGGGGCTTGGAGCAGCCTGGTTTAGTGGGAGGTCCCCCTGCCCATGGCAGGGGTGTTGGAACTAGATCATCTTCAGGGTTGCTTCCAACCCAAACCGTGCCGTGATCGGTCAGCAGCCATGGGAACAAGAGCGTGGAAGTGTCCCTGTGCCCGGCACAGCTGTGCTGCAGAGCCTCAGCTGATGCCGTGGGAAGCTGAAAGGGAAGAGCAACCATTTGACACGTCGTGCTTTTCAGTAATGTCCTAGTGCTTGCTCTAGGGAGTTTTGCTGATTTATGTGGTGCTAGCGTTCCTTGTTTCCAGGAGGGAAGAACAGCTCTTAGAAGAAGTGGGAATGCAAAGACTTCACACTTTGAAATATGAGGGGGTAGGTTTGTACAGCACAGCGCGTATGTGATCTGTGCCATAAAAAAAGGGTTGGGAAATCGTCGGCTGTTTTCTGTACTACAGTCATGTAATGGTATCAGGATGCTGAATTACAGTCATGTAACTGTTCACTTTGCTGAAGACATAATTAGGTTGAAGTCACTATGGCTGTTCACATTAACGGACTTAAATTGGATTTTTTGAAGTGGATGCTCTCTGACTTTGAAAATTTACAGATAAATTGGAGCCATACTGATTCATTAGTAGATGAAACTGATGTAAAATTCTAGCGGTTTTAGATTAGAGTTAAATAGCCAAAAGCTCTTTGTGGCTAAAAGAAATTGATAATATTTTTCATGTCTCTCAAACTTCCATGGTTTTATTCTAATGTGGTATATTTTGTATGTATCTGATGGTTTTCTTTTTTGTGCTTTTTATGAAGATATGGAACTTTTAAGGAAAATAAATTGATAGAATCCTGCAGCAGTTGAAAGGCTGAAGTGGAAGAATATGGAGTAAATGTGAGGCTTTATACGTGCCTGATATGAGGAACCATTGAAACAAAAGCTTTAACACTCCTTTAATCCATACTGAAAATTGCTAGTGAAAATGGTTCGGCTTTGATTGGTGACACTGCTTTTTGGAACCTGGAAGAAAGAATCCCATGTGAATGTGGATATAGTAACTGACAGAAGAATGTGCTTGTTACCCAGATATCACAGTGCAGTCAGTAAATATGATACTCAAGTGATCTTCAGTTGACTGTGAGGATATCGTGTGCACTGATGAATGCAAAAATTAGAATAAAAAAATTATGCTGTAAAGGGAGATGTGGTTCATCCATTTGCCATTGGCAGAGGAGTACTACTTTCAGTTTTCATGTAACAATACTGATGCTGGTTTAAGCATCTAGCTTTCTTGAGTCTAATCTGAATTTGAGTTTGTGGCCCTATTCCAAAAGAGGTAAGATAAAAAGCACAGTCATAGGCTGAGTTCATGTCCTTCTCTGAAGTAAAGGTTCTTCTTTAGTCCAGAAATGTTCTGTCCTTGCTCTTGTAGCTCAGGGCACTCTTCATGCATTGGATTATGTGTATCTTTGCTGGGCACCAAAGTCTCATGAAATGTGTTTTTTGACTTCCACATTTGGGGAGCGAGTAGAAATCTGTTACTGTGAAACCTTGCTGAACATCTCGGATGTTATTTTCTTGCTTATGGAAAAGTGACTTGGTATCACAGATCTGTCAGGTTCATTGCTGATAGCAAACCTCTGTAGTATTTTTTATAAATACGTGTTCTGAAGATATTTGTAGGTCATCTTCTTTCATTTTGCTTAGCTTGTTTTATCCTGAGTTCTCATTGCTAGATTTTAAGGATGTTTATAAAGACATACACAGTTAGATGACCAGCTTCCTAGTAAGACATCCATACTTAAACTGAGTACTTCTTCTGTATAGCCTTTTTCTGAGATTATTTAGAAGAAGTATACCCCATTTTCAGAGCTGAAATGTAATTATTCCAATGTTTCCTATGGCCTGGCACTTGCTGTATAATAAGAGAGTGGCGTGAAGAGAGTCATTACAATAGCTTGAAACTTGACTTTGTTAAACACATACTTACTGAATATTGTCTCTTGAGTGTGTTGCCAGATGTTTGCGTATAAACAGCATCAGATTAATTATCGTGTTTCCACTGTAAAGTGTCACTGTGTGCCTGCAGTAGAGCAGATTCTGGTCAGTACAAAGAAGGGCTACAGGGCACAAACAGGAAATTCATGAAATAAATATGCTACAAAATGTACTCGGTTAGAGCAAAAGCAACAAGGATCTAGAGAGGTGATGAACTATGCCACTGAGGGTTTGGGAGAGATTTGGGGATAAGCTGATAGTAACACTTTGGGGTTGTATCATGGGTTGCCATCGCAAGCTGCTTCTTTTCCAGACTTGTGTGCAACGTGTTACGTATGCCCCAGATTCTTGGAATTGGACTTATCTTTTTTTTTTTGTAATTACAGATTGCAAAAGTTGAGTCTGACAGGGCTAAACTGGGATTGTAGGTGATGGACTGGTTCTTCTGCACGCTTGCTACTCTCACTGCTCTTACACATGTTGTGAGAAAGGTCAACCTTGAAGCCCTAGCAGAGGGCTCCTGTACAGAGCCAGGCTGACGCTGGGGCTGAGCTAACGGGTTTTCAGTGCAGTTACTGGAGTGGTTTTATTTGTTTGCTAGAGCAGTCCCTGAGAAGAAGTTGAACCAGGACACAGTTTACTTACTAAATGGCTTTGCAGTTTGGATTGTGTGCGTCTGTAATAAAAAGCAGGTTATTCACCTAAATGAGGCGTGATTATGTCTAGACATTATCTGATGGATATTTATCTGTCAGCAGTGAATGGTCCAAATTGCCTGTGGAATTGGATGCAGGAACAGGTGTGCCCAGTCGGTTTACCTAAAATTTGTGCCGTTACTGCAGTTAATGTTTATACCGTAACGTTTTAATGAGACTACAGTTCTGTGATTTTGATTTGCCACCAGTGCTGTGCTTTCAAGATAGGATTTAAATCCATCATATGTAAGTGCTGCGGGATTGTTATTCTATGTGCAATAGCTGTTAGAGTCCTTATAACTCTTGACTTCTCAGTATGCAATCAGAAATTTTGACATAAAAGTATCCTCATTACTGTGTTGTGCATGAAATATGAAGAATCTTGGGAACTGTTTGTTGTATAGCTTAAAGGAAAAAGTGACCAAAGAAGATGTAGGCTTTGACAGCTGATGAATTTTCAGCCTGTATATAAATTGTTATCTGCGGAGCTGTTAAAAAATAGAAAAATTAGATATTTTGCCTATAACATTTTTCCTTGCTTCCTTAAAAAATAGCAGGGAAAAGGATCGTGCTTAACCCTGAAGTGCCCTTTTGTATTTTTGTTTAATTGACAGCCCAGGGGCCTCATGATACGATTGTATCATATAATTCATCTTCCTAATGACCTTGGTAACCTTCTTCCAGAAAAATTAGAGAAGGGAGATTTGCTGTTGCAGTGGATTTTCTTTAGCCACCTTAGGAAGCTAAAAACATCTCAGGAAGAGTTATTTTAATAGACCATCTTTCCAGTGATCATGAGTTTGTAATGTAACTTCCTGAAAAGATTTTTTTTTTTTTTTTTAATTCCTATAGCATCTCTGCATTTTTGACTGCATTTCATTAACAATGAGGTACAGGTCAGATGAGATGTTCTCAACCTGAGAATTTCAAATAAAAATTAAGAGTAGAATGCCTTTGGGTTAGGTTTAATATAATAAAATCACCAAACAGATGGCATTTTGCGTGAAACATTGAATAATTTAGCGGTATCTTCCAGTGCTAGGTAAAGATTTTTAAAAGGTCAAATTAAAACCTTGTTGCTTGGCATATTAGAGGTTGAAGTTTAATGCTTTGTCCTGGAGGTTTGTGCCTTAAATATATAACAAAGACTCCATGCAGATTTGGTTAGGGCAGTAAATGAAGCATGTAAATGGGCTAGAGGAAAGCTGTGAGCATCTCGGTGGCGATGCTTAGCTCTTCGTGAAGTCTAAGTGCTTTTCAAACATTGATCCTTTTCCCCTTGAAGGGGACCAAGGTGGGGGGTAATGGTGTAGGCAGCTGGAGAGAAGAACCACGTACAAGAGCCAGGGAGGGGAAATCACGTGCGAATGACTATTATTCTTGCAAAAGCCAAATTGTGGTGGCACTTCCACATAAACCAGTAAGTGATGAGGCTAAGATAAACACTGAATTTTTGCTATGAATCCCATTTTGAATTAGGGAACTGACGGAACAAGTCCTGTCCCCGTCTCGCTAATGAATTCTCTGCTGACAATTTCAGATGATTACTCTGAGTTTAATATTTCACCTGCAGAGGCTTATCATGTTGTCGCCTATTGCTTGTCATCTGCGAGTTGGAGAACGGGTGGGTGACATCACAAATAAGCGTGGTACGCTCAGCCTGTCTTCTTGTGTCTTTCCACTAAATGCCACGTCAGTGACAGCTTAATGATTGTGGATTTCACAATATTGTGAAAACTGTAACAGAAGAATAAAAGCTTATTTCTAAAGCAAAACAGAAAGCAATCGGTAAGCATCATGCAGTTATATGTGCATAATAAGCATTTGCATTACCTTTTAGGTTTACAATGGAATATATGAGTTTTTTTAAATAAGACAAGAGGCTTATTTTCAGGGGAAGACTGCGTCGGTATAATTCCCCCTGAATTGGAAAAATTTGAAAATGCATACTGAGGAACTCCATCAGTAGTGTTGTATTCTGAATATTTTTTTCTAACAAGCTAGTTTCAGAAGCTTTCCTTTACAAGTAAATGCCTTCATATTTTTTATAGCTGTTAAATGTCAGAATCCTTACATCACCCTCAAAATGTATCAATTTAAATTAACCATCCAAATAAAAGAGTGAAGCTTCCATGTCGCAAACCTTATTTTAAATACTAGAAAATAAAGCAGCTGAAGAAATAAACCTCTTCAGCCACCAATTTGAAATTCCTACTCCAAGCTAGTCATTTTATTCTGCACTGTGTAAACCAAAGCAAGAAGATCTCCCGTGATGATGTGTTGGGGATTAAATTGCCACACAGACATTGTAGTTTGCAGCAGTAGGACTGGGTGAGAGGACGGCAGCAGCAGTCAGTGTTCTTGCACAAAACAGGGGTCCCAACTTAAATTTGCCAGAAACCAGTGCAGCGGCGCTTTCTGTGCGGCGCGCGTGTGAGCACCGACTTCTCCAGTCAGAAGCTCAGGCCCACACCTCTTCTGTTCTCTTCCCCAAATAGAAATCTTTAACTCAAGGTTTTGTGCTGCAGTCCTGCTCCAAATGCTGTGCGGCGGTTTCCAAAAGTCAACCGCTAAAATTTTCAAGCTTTGAAGGTAACTGGTTTTTCTTCCTGAAGAAAAAGGAAATCTGCGCTTCTAAAGCCACTGCTGCTCACTTACTTAATGCAGTCTGTGTTGGATTCGAGTTTTACGTCCTTGTGGAAAGGAAGGAGTGTGATTCAAGCTTGTGAAACATTTGTATTGTGAAATTAAGCGTGTTTACAATGGCTTACGGTAGCATCTCAGTCCTTATGCTGACTTGTATATTGTAAGCTGAATGATAATTATTTGCCTATATGGTGGAATTCTGGCAAGGAGAACCTTCTAAATGTCTGTTCCCTTTGGCTTAGTTGTGGGTCATGTTCTTTTCTATACAGATTCTGGAATAAGTAGCTTCCTTATTTTAATTAAATTGGCCAGCTTGATCTAAGAATTAGAGTTAAAACAAGTTTTCCTATCGTACAATTATAAAAATAGTAGTAGGCTTGTATATTGGTTATTAATAAACTGCTACCAAAAACCTTGCTTTAAGGTCTGAACACAATCAAGTAATATTATTTTTTTTACCACACTCTCTCTCTTAGTCATACCGGAGTGACAAAGAGGAAAATGTAGGCCTTTGGATACATTAGTTTGTAGTGCTATAATCTGAATATTCGGCTCATCTTAAAAACCAACGAACAGGACAGATATAATGTTACTTGAAACACTGTTCTAGAGTTTTTTGGTTAGTTCTTTGACAACTTAATCTGAAAGGTTTTTTTGTCTGTGTCAGAAGCTTGTTTGCTCTAAGTACATGCAGCGTATTTCAAAGTACTACTATCTATGTGTGTTTATTTGTGCTTAACACTATTTTCCTGATGAAGCAAGAGTGCTTTGCTAATCAGTTTGTTGATGATGTCATTTCAGATTACATCAGATATGACTATGTGAATAGCCCGGAGGAAGGACATGATGTCAGAATAACACACAAAACGTTTGTGAGGTATGTGTGGTTCCTCTCCTGTTACGCTCAAACATTTCTTGGTTGTCTCTAATACAGTTAAACAAAATGAATACAGTAATTTTATGCCATTTCATTCCTGTGCTAAAGAAGCTGCTTGCAGAATTGATCCAAAATTGACATTTGTTGTGATATACAGAAATACCGATTTATTTATTTTCAGAATCCTGATGTTTGTTTTGATTTAAGGTAACTTCTTGGCTTGAGCAGCTGAAAAGTTGCCTTGATTGAAAAAATAATTTTATATTTCTTCTCCTGAGGTAGTGGACGTTAGCTGAAAGGAATTCCAAATCTGTGTTCCACAAGAAGTGTCAGAATTAAGACACTGGTTTTCATTCATTGATTCTTCTCAGGCACTTCAAAACATCTGTGCAGCAGGAGGCCTTAAAGGAGTGGGGTTTCTAAGCAGTCCTTTGATGAAGAGAAAAGGAGAAAGACATTTTGGTTCAAAAAATGTTCCAAATTACATACATATTGACTTTTTTTTAAAAAAAAAAAAGGTAAAAAAGAAAAGAATGAAAATTTGAAAAAAGAAAGAATACTTTTTAAAAAATGAAAAAGCTGGTACTTGGCTTGGCTGTCAGCTTTTCATATACTTCAAGGCTTAGCTGAAAGTTTATTGTGTATACTTTTTTTTTTCGAGAGAAAAAGACAATAACATTTCTGAAAAGTGTTATATGTCCATTTTGGATGGAATAATAGCTGATTTGCCTAGCTATCTTCATGTTCCAGCTGCTAATCTTGAAACTTGAATTTTCTTTAACAAAGTCTTGACCACTAGAGGTGGTTGAGGTGCCAAAGCACTATTGAGATTAAGTGGCATAGGTTGTAATTTTAAACATTTAGAAAGATTACGATAATTTTAAGAGGCTGAAAAGAGAGACTTATCTAGGTTAAGTTAAGCTTGAATTGCTTTTAAGGGAGCTGAAGTTTATTCTTTCCTGAGGTATTTTTCTAATATGTGGCTACCTTCGTCCATGGCTTAGTAGCTGCATTCTGGTGAGAAGGGACTTTTGTGTAATTAAAAAAAAAAATCAAACAAAAAAAACTCAGCGTGCGAGTAGAAAGCACAGTGTAACTGCTAGGAATTGTAATATTGCATTTTTAGGGACTAAATCCAAGCACCGGAGCTCTATTTCAGTTTGTTCTGTTTCATAACTGGAGAACACAGCCTGCATTTATTTCCCTGTCCCCTCTGAGTACCTCAGCTAGCAATTTTAACTGTTGTTCTGGGATCTCTATGCTGCAATCTGCATATACTTCATTTCTAGTCCCTTGGACTATTCCTGCCTCGTTCTAGCATTAACGCGTAAAGATCAGGAAGATTTACTGGGCAGAATGTGTTTATCTGATTCTTGGTAGGTGGGACTGAGAGGGTTTTTTAAGAGTTTAGAAATACACGTGAAAACTGCCCGAGTGCCTCCTTACTTGGCGATGGTCACTGGCTATTTTAGACTAACAAAGTATTCCTGTATTCAAGGCCTATGATGTAAATTAAAGTGCGATAATTCCTGCCAGTCATGTGTAGTTTGCCATTAATAAGGGGGGGAAAAATGGAGATTTCTTCATGGCTGTCATCAGTCAGTATAAATGCTTTCAAGTTTCTCTCAGACATGGCCTTTAATAGCGTGAATCAATATAATTTGTAGAACACAGTATACTTTTAAAGTGTAAGGCTGTTCTGGATGCATAATGTTTAAGCTTTAATTTGTTTGCTGATAGCACTTCTGCCTTTCTCTATCTGTGCTTGTTAGAAATGTCTGGAAAATAATACTGTTGCATGAAAACTATGAAGGTTTCAAGTCTCAGTTTTGTTCCACGTTGGAACAACAACAAAGCCCCAGAAGAGTTTTCATGAAATTAGATTAATTGATGTGTTCTTTGAAAATCTAATTCATGTAATCCATTGCCATGTTCATTTAGCCACTACTATTTGTTTCCCTTAAGTTTGGTCTGATCCGAGGCCATTTTGTAAGTTGTCCAGTATACCTTCCTAACAGGTTTGTGGTTTTTTTCAACACAATAGCTAAATTTGTTGACAAAAGTACTGCTTTCTAACTTGCTGTGTTTTTTGTTGTAGACAATGTACTTAGAACGGCGTCATTTCCATTCTTTTTTTTTCCTTTCTGCTCTTCCTTGGGTTGCTGGGGCAGCATGAAAAGTCAACAACAGTCTGGTGCCATAATTTGCTGTTTTCTGAGACAGATGAGCTGTAATTTAATGAAGACTTTGCCATTTGAGTTTGAAATAAAAGCAAGAGGTTGGATTTTTAACAGAGGAGGAAGAATGTTTTATGAGCACTGCCAAATGGAAATAAAAACCATTGTAAAATCCCTTTGTCAAGCATTGAAGCTGCATGGTGGTGGTGGGTTGACCCTGGCTGAATGCCTGGTGCCCAGCAAAGCCGCTTTATCACTCCCCTCCTCAGCTGGACAGGGGAGAGAAAATAGAACAAAAGGCTCATGGGTCAAGATAAGGGATAAGAGATAAGGATTTTCTTTCCCTCCTCCCCACAGCGGCACAGGGGGACGGGGAATGGGCGTTGTGGTGAGTTCATCACACGTTGTCTCTGCGGCTCCTTCCTCCTCAGGGGGAGGGCTCCTCGCACTCCTCCCCTGCTCCAGCGTGCGATCTCTCCTATGGGAGACAGTCCTCCACAAACTTCTCCAATGAGAGGCTTTCGCATGGGCTGCGGTTCTTCATGAACTGTTCCAGCACGGGTCCTTTCCACGGGGTGCAGTCCCTCAGGCACAGACTACGTGGGCATCCTGCAAGGTCACAGCTTGCTTCGGGCATCCACCTGCTCTGTCTTGGTGTCCTCCTTTTTGTTTTGATTAAAAAAAAAATATTTCAGGAATCTTCTTTGAACTTGGGTATGTTTTCTTTTAGAGAAATAAGAGCGAGAGCTGCCTGTATTTCCAGTTTCCTCATGCATAATAATGGTGTCTCTGGTTCCTGCAGGGCAAGGCCAGAAAACCATGCAGTCATCAGGGCACAGATTCCGCGATGTCGAGCACCACCCGCTTCTCGCTGAAAATGACAGCTACGATTCCTCTTCCTCGGAGGCCGACATGGCAGAGAGGGTTTGGTTCATCCGAGATGGCTGTGGTATGGTCTGTGCTATAATGACGTGGCTTCTGGTTGTCTATGCAGACTTCGTAGTGACTTTTGTCATGTTGCTGCCTTCCAAAGACTTTTGGTACTCTGTGATCAACGGTGTTCTCTTTAACTGCTTGGCAGTACTAGCTTTGTCATCGCATCTGAGAACTATGCTAACTGATCCAGTAAGTATGCGATCGTTCCTTGAAGTTGGGTTGCTCTCTCATGTAGCTCATCGTCTGCAGAGAAATTTGGAGAAGTGGAATCGATTTTTCTGCTTGTGCCAGTAGTGTTTGATTCAAAAGCCCTCAAAGTGAAGGGGTGATATCTCAGCTTTTCCTGTTGTTCTGCTAATGAAACCAAAAATAATTTTTGACTTGAGGAGCAGAAAGAGTAAAATTAATTTGTAAGGGAGAAGTAGACTCATGAGAAATAGTTTCTTTGTAAAATGTTAACCGAGGTTCTGAAGAAGCTACTAAAGCTTTAGTCTTTTCTATCCTAATTTTTATACTCTTTTTGTCAGATATATTTTCAAAATTTGGTAAGTTGTAGCTTCATCCTGTCGTATCATGTGAAATATATCTTTCATGTATGGCACATGAAAGAACTTTTAGAGGTAGACATGCTGAAAAACCTCAGTCACATATTGGCGTAAAGTAAGACCTGTGGTCCTGTGCGATTCCTTCGTTATCGTGTTTAGGTTTTTGGAGTCAGTGGGAAGGGAGATTTAAGTTGAACCACATTGGAATGGTGTAGGTATAATAGGTCTGTAAACATACTAATTTCTTGGGACTTTTGCTCATCAGGAGTTCAAGAGATGGAATTGTTTATTTTGTGCCAAAGTCTATTCCTTTTCTGAGGGAATAAATCTGGGGAGTGAGGGGTGGAGCGAAAAGCGTCTGTTTTCTCCAAAATTTTGAGACAGTGTATATAGAAGTGCTGGGAGTGTTCAAAAAAAACAGCAGGGTGCTGTGGTTAATGGTTTTCTAGTTCTTTTGATTTACTTCTGAGCCCACACCCAGTTATGAAATGTTACAACTTCTACAGATTGTGACAGCTAAGAAAGTTAATGGTCTAAGGAAAGATTGTTTAAAATATGTCCAGATAAAACTGTGTGTCTTTCTAGACTTATGTTCTTTATGCATAAAACGTGATAGAAATTGAGGTGAATCACTACGGTTTTTCTCCACTCCGTTCCTGCTGACTCCCAGAGAGAAAGGCGCAGCTGTGCGATGGAAACTAAGGCTGATGGAAAAAAGGAATAAACTGCATCAAAACATACGTGAATTAAATTTAGTCTTCTAACTGTAAACATAGATTTTTCATCCAAAGGAATTGGTGACCGTCTAGAGTATATTTTTATCAGCAAAATGCTAAAAGCTTGGCCTGAAGTTATTGTCCTTAGTAACAGGTGAACAGGTGAACATGAGGTGTGTTTCATAAACGGAAATTTATCCGGAACAAGATAGATTTGTGCTTTAGGAGCATTCTCTGAGATAATTCACCATGTTTGCGCTGACGTATTACCTTCAGCGAGAACATTAATATTGCGAAACACGTCAGCGATACAACATGAGTGTTTAAGAACTCTCCTTAAGTTCGTTCCCCTGCAGAGGCCAGCTGGCTCAGGTTTGAAGCACCACTTAGCCAAAGAGCACATCTGGGGCAGAACTTGGGCTGTGTCTCGGGGGGTACGAACACAGGATTGTTATTCCAGGCCGTAGGCGACAAAAACTTTCTGCCCATGTCGGTAAATGCCTGCTGCTTTCTTAATTCTGCCCCAAAACCTTCCTTAAGGTGTCTGTGTAAAATGATGATGTTGCCAGTGAGCTTGTTATTTTTCCTGAATGAGAAACGATTATAGAATGTTGTAGATTGTTAAAGCCAACCTGGAGAAGTTCCTGTATACTCCAGTATCCTTGTGCTGGCCTGGAGGAGCTAGTACAGAAAAGCCACTGCGCTTCCATTTCACATCTGGGTTTATGTACAGTTGCTTCCTGCCACAGATAAGCCTTTAGCTCTGTAAATAAGCAAAGTGGCAATGGTACTGTCCATTATTTGCTTACTTATTCAAAGTTAGATTCTGACTTCATGAAGCTCTAGATTAATACTGTTACTGGACAAACCAATCCTGCCTTCTGTTCCTGTCTGTTCATCATCTTCCTCATTGTGTTGAAACAGCTGCTAATGCAGCTTGGTGGTGAACAGCTCAGAGAACTACTTAAAAATAATTTCTTTTCCTGTTTTTTTTTTTTTTTTTTTCCTTTTGGATCAGTTCCTTCAGCTGGTGATCATGTAGCTACACGGACCTACACAGGAGCAGAAGGCAGCAGAGGATTGTAGATGTAGAATAAAGAAGCCAGTGGTGGTTCATGCTGACAGTGTCCAAGCTAAAAGCTTGGAAGAAAAAAAAGGATGACTTGATTCTCAAAAATTCACGTACATGGTGCACGTTGGCTAAATCTTGGATTTAGAGAGTTGAAATAACGTCTTTCAGGTGGTTGTTGCTGATGGAACTTTTGTGGCTGGCTTGGCCTAATAATCAAACAGCAAAACAATTAACATACGCTGCTGTAAGAAGGCATGTCTCTTAGTAGTGCTTGTTCAGAGTAACTCCTCAGAAAATACTGCACCTGTAGTGCTTGTATCTGCATGTAAAGATGTGTCTTCCTCACCATTTCACGTATGCTGGTGACAGGAGATTGTCAGGATTATGCTAATACTTGGCCATAGATGAGGCTCGCTGAAATGAAACCGAATTTGAGGTCAAGCAGAGGTAATGTATTCATTTGGAAATGATTCAGGCTTATGGCGGACTGTCTTGGAATAAATGGATTTATTTCAGCAATTATCCTGAGATTAGTGGTATGAAGCCTGTAAAATGTATTTTTAAACTCTCTCATGCCATTTAAGAAACTTTCTGTCCTGTAATTGAAATGATTTCAGGGGGCTGTACCCAAAGGAAATGCCACTAAAGAATACATGGAGAATTTGCAACTGAAACCAGGAGAAGTGATCTACAAATGTCCAAAGTGCTGTAGTATCAAACCTGAACGTGCACACCATTGCAGGTATGCTGTAGTTTTCTTTAAAGGAATTATACATACTGAGTCTTGGAATAGTAAATAAACATATTTATATGTTAGTTTTTTCCCCCACAAATTTCTTTTGGTATCCGGTAGAATTTCAAATGTGTACATTTTAGAGTGTTTTATAAATGTAGTACACTGTGGCCAAAAATGAATGTGGGTGATAAGAAAGAAGCAAGACACTCTTTAAAAATAATCATACCGTGTTTTCTTAAATATTTTCTGTGGTTTTTATTTTTCCTATGTATCACTGCCATACTGTTGATAATGCAGGGCAAAGGGAAGAAGCTCCAGGAAATTTGTGATAGAAGCTGATTTAAGAAATGACTCCTGCAATCTTAAATTAGGAAGACACAGATTCATTTTAAGCTGCCACTTTAGTTTGTGTCGTCTTCTCTTAGCGCTTCGTTTGAAGTTATGTGTGAATTGGCAGTTTATTTTCCCAAAGTTATGTGCATCATTGATTGAATGCACTTCTGCTTATTGAAGCTGCATTTTATTACAGACAGAAGTGATGATAATTTGAGCTAACCGTGCTATGGGGGAGATAGTAAATGCATCCATTTTTAATTAATTCCCAGTCTTTTGAGTTTTCAGGCCCTGTGGATATGCATTTGTAATGTTTATTGTGTGAGCGCTGAAAATAGCTATGCCTGCATAATTAAGACTTACATAAATATGGAAATGTTTCTGGTGGCTCTCTCTAGGTGTGAAGAGTGATGCGGATTGAATTGTGTGGCACGTTAAATTGAAGTCTCTTGAGTTACTGCCCGTCAAAAGAACACAGTCAAGTCTTGCCAGGGCTCTCAAATTATTCTGTAAATCTGTGGTTTCTAAATTAAATGTCTGGGTGTATGTCACCTATCTGTGTGAAAGTTATGGCTGAGAAGCTATTTCTATTACAAATACTCAGCCTTGGCACTGGAATCTTGTTCTTCTCTCAGATGTGAGTGGGTTTTCGTATCTGGAGTGTGAAGAAAAAGTTTCATGTATAAATTTCTGTATCTGCATCCATGCAAAAGCTAACCTACGGCACAGATAAACTAACTGGCCATAATTATATATATATAGAGAGAGAGAGAGACATGTGCAGAATTCTCTTCAGCTGGTTTATCTGTGTCGCAGGTTAGCTTTTGCACGGATGCAGATACCAGGCCTGCCTTCATGTGCAGTGGGTCCTGATGGGATTTACTAATTTGAAAGTAGCCCTAAATGAAGACATCTTATGTTGAACTCTGCACGTGAGCGAAAAAGCTGACGTGTTGGAGAGCCCAGAGCCCGTGCAGCTGCGTGGCTCTGTGTGGGCAGTGCTTACCCGTTCGACCTGGAACTGACAACTATACTTGTGTCAGATGAGCCCTGCAGAGTCCCCTGGCTGGGCCATCAGTCATCAGCAGACTCTTATCTCAGATGTCCCAGTAACCTGTGATCCCAGTTAAGGTGGTGTTGATTGCAAAATCATTCCTTTGTGGAAGAAGAATAAAAATAAACTAAGTAGGGACTTCAGATACGTTGCTCACAGCAAAAATCTGAGTGATGTGTTTTGTTAAAGCAGAGCAAGAATGGGTAGTATCCACAAGGAAGGAAATCTGTGATACTTTCGAAGGGCGTGTTTTGATTAACCACTGCCTTGGGGACCTAGCTTGTGAATTGTTTTACTTTTTGTTCCTTGGTAAAATACACTGTGAAATGTTCCACGCGAGGGCACAAGATGCATTTTGGTGCTCGCACAGTGTGTAACTGGCTTCAGAAAACATCAGAAAGAGAAACCCGGAGCCTGGGGGCATATGTGCTCTCCTTTTGTAAGCCTGCTCTTGTGTTTTTCTCAGCAGTTGGATATCTGGTTTAATTGTCTTTGTTTCTCTTACTCATACGATATGTGCTACTAGTAGTTGCTGTTAACTTTTCTGAAGTAAAACCAAGTGATTTTTTGTAATTTCTCGAACGTCGAATACATACTGCGTAGGACAGGTAAATGGGCTGGAAACCGGCTGCCAGGATCTGATGTAACACTGCAGAAGTTTACCGAACAGAAAAAAAGTTTGTTCGATTTTACTGCCAACGTTTTATCGGTTTACAAACCCTTTCCAAGGACATTAAAATGATGGTCTAGTCCCAAGTAGTCAAAGTGGCAATTTGCTGATAGAAGAGGCTTGAAAATGGAAATTGAGGTTGGTTCCTGTTGGGAAATACACTCGAAGCCACAGTGCGTGTTTTGAGTAGTAAGTTATTAACAGAAGAGACTCTTATGATGTAGTTATGAAAATTGTTGTGCAACACTGCAGCAGAAGTTCTTTTAAGGAAGAGAAATGGTTTCATAATAGGCGTTAGTGATGGGAAAAAGAGCAAGAAACTTTTATTTACAGCCAAACGCCTAGCCACAGTGGAGTACATTAAACCGAGATTTTTACTAAGCAGTTAACATTTTCAGCATAAGGAAGAGGCTTCTCCTGAGTGAATGCTTTCTTTTGCACCGAAGGAGCACAGCTGTCATTATTTCTAGCCTATCTGAAGTGCCTGCGTTTGTGTGTGGGGAACTGTTACTCAGAATTAAGTCACTGAGACGTCTGCGTAGGTCTTCCCATGACTTTCTGTTATCCAGACCAGTTTCTCTTGAGCCATTAGCTGTGTCTTATTCCCTGTTATCTTTGGCATTCCAAACTGGGACTGAGCCTGTGGTTGCCTGAGGACGTTCAGCAGCCAGGCCAAGCTGGAGAAGACCTTATTCTCGCTCCTCTGCTCTCACGTAAGGCTCGAGTGTCCGTGCGCAGTGAAGTGACCCAGGTTGCCGCTGACGGAGTGACTTCCCTGAGCTCTTGCCACGGGAGCATCTGTGCTTGGGCAGGGAAGAGAAGAGAATACAGGTTACGAGGGTAGGAAGAAGGCAGAGACCCTCTTTTAAGCATTGCCACGAGTTCGTTGGCTGGAAGTGCTCATTGAATTGTGGTGTGAGATTAGAAACGGAGGCAGGGTTCCAGACATCTCATGTCTTGGAGAGCTCTGCGTGGGCTTGTGAGAAATACTGAATGAGCAAAAGCGCATCCTGCCCGCCTCACATCCTCCAGCGTTGGGCTTGATGGAGTCTGGATACAGTTTTACTCAGCACTTCACGTTATTTTTATTTTTTTTTTAGAGTGACAGTGTGTATTCCGTCATATGTGAGGAGGCTTGCATTAGGAGTTAGCTCACCTTCCCGCAGAGCTAGGGAAATCAAGGAGAGACTGAACTTCGAGGCAGCAGACTGTGAAATCAAAAACTTCTGGAGCGTCTTCGGAACGCCTTCTCTTCAGTGACACCTTTCTTCTGCACTAGAGAATGGTTGTGATGCTTAGTTGTGGTATTGGGATTTTTCCTGTGTGACTGGCCCATTGAAAAAGTCATTTGCAGCAGAGGCTGAATCGTCTTTAATGTCCATAAAACACGAGGCAGTGGGAACGTAGTGGCTGGGTTATGATAGCTCAGGGCAAAGGGAGCTTCAGGGGAACAGTGAGAGACTTGGGATTCTTTCATATAACCTGCACAGGAGTATGTCCTGCCCCGTGCTGAATTTCCTTATAATCATGCATATATGATCACTTAAAATTTTATGCCTTGGAACTTTGATTTCCCACACACACTCACCTGCCTTTATTCACTCTCGTGACAGTCATCTAGCTTTGCTTTTTGGCTTGTCACCGCAGCACTCATTGATGCTGTACGTAAATAAGCATGCATTAAACCCAAAAGATTTTGAATAATAATGACTGCATTTTTTTTAAGCTTATTTGGCTTTGTAACTGCTGAAATGACCATGCCTGATATTTTGGATATTCTGCAGGAAAGCGTGGAACACTTTTTGAAGTGTGTGTGGCCGTCTTGAGTACAAAGCTAGGAAAAATGAAATTTTAGCATTATTTAAGGTATTGATTTATGGAAGAACTTCAACATGTGTTGTGACTGTTCCGTTTCTCTTATATAATTGTTCATGTTTCACTGCAGATGGACCTGAATATAAGAGAAGTGAGCCCTCTGGTGCCGCACGGCCTAGCAGATGTAAAATGGAGTTACTGAAATATTTGACTTTTCTCTCTGGAAATAACCTCAGCTCAAAACTGAGCAGAAGCTTAGCGATTAGTTGCAGAGCTAGCAAAGAACGGCAGTGTTTAAGTATTCGTTAGCAAGTAAGCAAAGAATGTGTGCTGTTCATAGTTTCAGTGGTTTTGTTTTATGTTGAGGAAGTGAGGTGTGACATTGTAAGCTGCTCCTGAAACTTTGGTCGCCTAAGTTTAGAATTGTCAGACCAGCTGAAACCTCAACAGTGACAGTTTCTCTCTTGAAGATGTGAATTTCTTTTCTTTCTGGTTCACACACCAAATGTACAACTTCAAAGTCTATAAACCTGAAATAATTACTTCCTCTAAAAAAGCTTCTCCACGAGGGAAAGGGTTTTTTAATGCTGAATCTAGACAGAACTGAAGCTTTGCTTATTCAGTGCCACAAGTGTCTAAAACAGGTTACTGGTTTCACTTGATCATTATGTTTGGACCTGCGGTGATTCTTATGTTAATACTGTTTTTCTTATGTGAAAAATATCTTATGTACACAGTCATTTTTGCCACAACCGAAAGCTGGGTCATAAGTGAGCAAACACTTTCAAGAAATGCAAATTGCTCTTTGCAGTTTGTCAGAAAAGATGTCAGCACATCACCTTATGACCACTGGACCCCCTTGTTTCTATATTAAAATGCCACTTATTGTTTCTCAACAGAAGTCTCTTTTCCTTTCCCTTCAGTATTTGCAAACGATGTATTCGAAAGATGGATCACCACTGCCCCTGGGTGAATAATTGTGTGGGGGAGAAAAATCAGAGATTTTTTGTTCTGTTTACGGTAAGTAAAAAATCAACAGCAGCTTGATCTTGCTGTGAATCTACCCTGATTATAACAATTTTGGTTGAGTAGTGAGTAATGGCTTAAGGTCACAATTATTTTGTGTAGTTTTGTTTTCATTTTTTTCTTCTGTGCAAGCTGTTCTCCAAGCAGGGAGATACTTCTCCTCATACACATTTTAATCTGGTAAAATACTGTTTTTTTATGTAGTAACAAGTAGTGAAATGGTGCTGTCATTCACGGAGCTAATCCTTAAACTTTCCTTGTTGGCCCCATTTTTAGCTTCAAGCTTAAATAGAATTGGTTTTTACATCATTGTATTGAATTAACAACTGGGATAGGAAAATGTATATGCTGTGCAGTGGTGAAGGGAATGTCTGGTTTGCTACTGGCAGCAGTCAAAAGTAAGCACTCTCTCTTATTTCCAGATGTATATAGCCCTAATTTCAGCTCATGCGCTCGTGCTGTGTGGGTTTCAGTTTTTCTCCTGTGTCCGAGGACAGTGGACTGGTAAGCAAATACTGAACTTTCACTGCAATAGTCTAGCAGATATTAAGGGAAAGTCATAACCTCACACCTATTTCAGCCCTGTCTATGAAATATTTCAGGGCTTTGATCTTTCCTAAGTGGGGTCATGAAAATATTTTATGTGTTTGCCTGCCTTTCTCTTTTTCTTTCTTTCTTTTTTATTTTATTTTCCCCTCTATCTCCTTTCAGTCATCCACTGTAAGAGCTGTGGCTTTCAAGGGCATTCTCACTCCCTTTCCGTATAGTAAAAATTTGCCACGTCTCTAAGAGGAAGCAAACAGAGAGCTGGTCCTCCAACACCTCAGCCCTCTGTTACCTGAAGCTGCCAGCTGGGCTTTGTGTGTCCCAACTATTTCACTATAGTTGAGTTAATCAGTTGATTAGAGGATTTCCAGAGATCTGACTTTAAATGTGAGAACTTGATTACTCTGTGCGGTGAATTAAAAAAAAATAAATTAAGCAACTGCAGCAAAATGGAACATCTGGATTAACTGGCAAGTCGAAGCTGACAGTGGTGATGATTTTTAACAGCATTGGTCATGCCTGAAACTTCAAGCTACTCTTGTCTTTATATAAGTGCAGTTCCAAGTAATTGAATGATCTCGTGTGCAAACATTTGAAACATTGAGGCAGGAGTGTGGCAATGCTGTACCATGTGCTTTATAGGAAGCCAAAAGTGTTGCTTCCTGAAAATTCTTTGTCTCCTTGGGCAGCAGATAAAGCTGCTTTAGTGCTAGAAATTAGGAGTTTGTTTTAGTTGCAAAATACTGTCAGATGTTTAGCTTCTGTTACTGCTTGTTGAAGACAGGATGTGTCATTATGAACATGCTTCATAGAGTTTTAATTTATTTTTTTTTATAACTATGTATGTCATTTTCACAGAATGCAGTGACTTCTCCCCACCTGTAACTGTGATCCTGATGATCTTCTTGTGCCTTGAGGGTTTTCTGTTCCTTACTTTCACTGCGGTCATGTTTGGCACCCAAATCCACTCAATATGCAATGATGAAACGGTAAAGACCTCTACTTTTGTATGCTATAGCAGTTATTCTAGAAAGATGTGATTAGATGTTGTTTCATTTGAATGGGGGAAGGCTTTGATGTCTGAAATAGCTCATAATTTTTGTTGTCTGTGGTTGTAAAGGATTGGAACACTGGCTTGGAGTTTGGTTTCTAACAGAAGTTCTTGTACTATTTGCTTTTCTGACTTGAATATAATTTATAATTAGGTTTGGAGTTACACAGATTGTAGAGCTTCTGACATCAGTTTGGATTTTCACTTCTCACCTACCACAAACTCGTGATAAGCGTCATGAGAAATGTCAGCTTTTCTCAGGTTTACACTTAAACTAGCTGCCTTGTGTCAACTCTTCCTACTTCCCTTTACTTTGGTGCACTTTGTTAGTGTTTATTCATAGTTTAGACCTTGGGCTGCCTTGCCTTTAGATCTGCAGTGTTAAGCCTTGAGAGGATGTTTTGTGACAGATAATGGATAAAGGAATTTGAACATTGAGGCTGCTTGAAAGTCTACTTCTGTACTGAGGAGTAACTGCAAAAAACAATCTATAAATATCCAGCCTTCATTAGTGGGAAGCACAAAAAATGATCATCCAGATAAAGCATTTGGGAGAGTAAGCCTTGCTTCAGTAACTGCAGTACAGGATCCTTCTTGGAAGCCGTATTGTCTGGTTTTATTAACTGCATAAACAGCTCCTAGTGCAAGTGTGTTGCCTGCAGATCCTCTACTGTAACGCCAGCTTTTTCTGGTCATTATGTCTTTTAGTTTCAGGGGGAAAGAGGTAGACCAACCTTCTTGCACGCATTTTGTGTTCTAAGTCTTGTGCCCTGCACCCACAGGGCTAAATCAGCCATCCTTGTTTCTTCTTTACTAAATACCAGTAAGAAACTACTCAGCTCGCTCACCGCCCATTAGCGGTCATCAATTTTGACAATTACTATTAGACCTTGCTAAACTTTAGACTTAACAGCGCGTCGCTGCGTGTCTGTTTACGTACAGGAGATTGAAAGACTGAAGAGTGAAAAGCCAACGTGGGAGCGGAGACTACGCTGGGAAGGAATGAAGTCAGTCTTTGGGGGTCAGCCTTCGCTCCTGTGGATCAATCCTTTCGCGGGATTTCGAATCAGGCGGCTTCTACTGAGAGCGAAGAAAGGAGGACCTGAGTTTTCTGTTTGAGTCTAATTATGCTAGGACTTGCAAGAATACTATATAATATTTATTTGGGGCCAGAGAAGGCTGTCTACCATATAATCTGTGACCAGGTGAAACTGATATCAGACATTTGCTTGTAGCAAGCAGAGTTTTATACGTTTATCGTCACAGACATCTCACTAACTTTCAGAGACGCGAACTGGATCTGTAATGGTCTTAACAGCAAGAAAACAGAGGAGAAGCACGTGGTCACACTAAAGAAGCCAAATGTCATGCTACTGTAATTTATTTTATGAGATTAATTACCCATTTTTGTTAAACCCTTTTTATTTGATAAATGTCGGGGGGATTACCTGTGTGTTTTTATAAAAAGTATATCCTTAGGTGCAGTTGTCAATCATAGGGAGGAGCACTATGGTGAAAGTTGATCTCAAGCGAGACCTAGCCTTCTAAATCCAGTTTTCAGGGAACAGTGGTTTGTTCGGTTTTCATTTACATTTCAGCTTGTCCTGATAAACAGAGCTGTACTCTTGTGTCCCACTTCAGGCACACGTTCCTCGTATGCAAGTGATTCAAAGGACTGGGGCACACAACAGCGTAACACATCAGAGGCACTGTTACACCCCTGCCAAATGTCTTCCCAGGCTCACAAAAGCACATCTTGTCTTTGGCAGCGTTCGTGTCCTATGGCATTTGTGTGTAAATTCTGAATCTTCACTGAACGACGCTTGTAACCGACGGCTGTGAGCCAAATTCTGCCCTCAGATATGCATCTCCAGTTCTTAATGCGTTGATTCTGGAGGAGCCGAAGCGCAGATGGTGTGAGAATTGCGTCTGGTCCTCTGCAGGGGTGAGTGGGACCAGTGACTGTGTCCTCCTGTGTGAGATTAAAATGAATGTACTGCAGATCGGAGTTAATTAACCGAGAAAATTGTCTTTGTAAGGTCGTGCTCTGCCCTTTTTTTTTTTCTTTTTTTCATTGTATAGACTTTTTACAGAAGGAAAACTGTTCACATGATGAACAAAGATGTCAGATGAATGAAGGAGGTTGCCTCTTTCTCAAGTACAGCAGAGCTTAAATGTTGAAAGGTCTGTAGTAGAAGGAATTACTTTGAATTGAACCATTTTTCAGCCAAAACTACTTTCAAGCAATGAGAGCAATATAGATCTAGAACTGCTTTATGTGGGCCTGACAAACAACAGTAGTGCTAAGAAATGTTTATAAATCTGCAAGTAATGAAATACAAGCCGCAAGTAATGAAATTCAGCTAAAAATGGATTCTTTAAAAGTTACACTTAGGCTATTTTTTGTATTGTTGTTAATCTATTCTATAAATTACTGAAAATATAAAAGATAAAACAGGAGCCTTGATGCATAGCTTGAAATCGTGCCTAGAAAGTTAAATAGCTCCCTGTTCTGGGACTTGCCTTAAAATTGTCCTGTTCTTGCTTTTGCTTCGCCAGTAGCACTGATGATTTGTCCCACCTTGAGCAGTTCAACGTGCCGAAGAATCTTGCATTATAAAGTTTACATACTACAGAAGCTATACTTTCTTTTTTTTTTTTTTTTTTAAGTGACCTGCTTCTCCATTTCTTTGTAATCATTTGCGGCATCTTGATTCTGGCTTCATCAGGTTTTACGCCATTGGGTGGGTGAAATTACAGAGGGATCCGTTGATTACCTATAGCCCCACGAACAAAACTGTGCAATACTAGGTAATATGTTCACTTTGCTTGGGGGGATGATATGTAATACTGGAGAATTTCTAGGTGGATGCATCCACTGAAATTGCAGTCAGATGAACAAAACTAAATCTCGTGTAACCGCAGGGAAAGTTGGAAGTTTCCCAAGAGTCTTTGCGTAGTCAGTGGCACATCTTAAAGACTGGGGGGGGAAAAAAAATGTGTCTGGCTTTGTCATGAGGCTCTTGATGTGTATATTGTTTAATAAAATATCCTGATGAGAATCAGAAAATATCACTTCAAGCGGTTGAACCCTGTGACTTAGCAAATGTGTGCGTGTGTGAAATCAGGTTTACTTGGCTTTTCAAACCCTTGTTATGTTGTAATTTTTTAATGTAAAAAAAAAAATAAAGTAATGAATCGAAGTCTTAGTTGATTAACTTCGGCTCTATATGTCACTTCTTTTTGCACATATATGTCCATATTTGCATACATTTAATTACAACACCTTCAGAGCAGTGGCCTGGCCATCCTTTGTCTTGTAATTTATATGTATGTGTATATGAATTAACAGATTATATTTCCAAATTAAAGATGTTACTCTGCCTTTTAAGGGCCTTAAGCTATGCTAACTGCTTAGCTTGCTCCTTGGCATTTCCTCTTCTGCATCCTGTGGTGGAATTGCTTATCTTGTTAGTAGCTGTTGGTCGAAGGCAAGTGGGAAAACTCGTGGTGAATGCTGCTTATTTGAAAGCTCTTAACAGAGTGTCTCAGGTTTCACTCTTTGAAGGTATTTGTGTAAAATACAGGTTTGGACTTCACAGTTCCTTCTGCAGCTTCAGGTAGAAGGACAGCGGGTTATGCAGCCTAGAAAGCAGCAGTTCAGGTGGCTGTCAGCAGACAAGAAGGAGGACAAGGAGACAGCAAGGTTCACAAAGGCAGGGAAGGATGGAGAGACTAGAAGCAATTTATTTCCCATTTTCAATAATTCTAGAAAAATACATTTCCTGGTTTTAACATGGCCCTTTTGTATGCTGCTGTTTCTATGGAGAAAATACCTCCAGATACGTTCATATAAACTTTGTGCCACTGCTGCTTTATTTTTTCCAGCAGGTCAATGATTTGGTTATATTTGTATGCCACAACAGTTAGGCTGTGCTGTGTTTGCATACATTTTAGGGACGAGCTTGTTTACTCTCCAAATGGAACAGATGTCTCTGCAGATGGATCCTGCTGATTTGTCTCCTTTTTATTGTCTTGTTTAATTTCTAGTCGTAATGCCAGGTTGTTTCATGGACCCTTTCTGAAGTCTTAGCGGCAGTGACGAGTGAGAATTCGTTTATGGACTCCTTTATGCCTCTCCTGCATGGAAATGCTGTGTTTCTGTGATTGTTCTCACTTCTTTCTATTGGCACTGTGTAAATATGTGAATGTGTCCAATGCTGGTGGAGAAAGCAAGTGGCATCAGAGGTTCTGAAATAGAGGAATTGGACTGTAAAGTGTTTCTTGAATCTGTTAATAACACTAAAATGAAATGTGCCAGCATTACAGTTCTGCATATTTTTAAGCGTTATTCCTTCAAGCAGAGTCACGGTTCAATTCATGCGTTTTCAATTCATGGTGGTTGAATATTGGTGCTTCTTGATTGGTTGTTGATTGGTTTTGTTTTTATTCTTTTTGTGTGTGTTCTGAGTTTCTCATGGAGAAATACTCCTGTTCTTGCAGGACTTCCTGACTGTATTGCAGTAGCGTATATGTTACTGTCACGCGTTTAACTCTTGTAGTACCCACATAGAGCTCTGGAAATAGCATCATGAACGCAATCACAGTTTTTTAATAACGCAAGCGAAACTTTTCACCTCCAAAATATTTCTGCAATTTCTTTCAATACAATAGTGCAAGGTGAAGTTCACATTAGATCTAGGTCGGCGTTAATAAAGCTAAATGTTAGAATTGGTAAGGAAATGGATAACTTGCCGAGAAATAGGTAAGGCTTTATTACCGAAGGTGCATGGTTGATGTTGTTCTGGCAAAGCAGCTGGCATCTAAACTATTTTTAGATCATGGTCTGAACCTCTTTTGTTAACCAAATCGTGATTCCATTATAGCAGAAATCTAATAAAATAGTCACTTCCAGGGTACATTTGCATAAGATTATTGGTTTAATTTCGGGTGGGGTTTGACACAGGGAAGACAGAAAGAGATTTTTGCTCTGAATCTGTTCTGGCCCTTAATAAAGTTCTGCTGTAAGACAGTAAATTACTCTGACTGTAGATCTTCCCCAGACTGGCTGAACACTGGAGGCCAAGTCTGATGTTTCCTTGTTCCTGGACAATTTTATTTTCTTCTGTCTGATAATTGCATTAGTCTCGAGTGAAAGCTGGGCTTTGCAGCTGTAGGTGATTCTTTTTCATGAGAAATAGATCCCTAAGGTGAAAATCCCTAAGGTATTTGTATCAGAGAAATCAATAGAGAAACTTGAAAATGTGGGTTTGAATTAAAGGAAAAAAAAGCGAACTGTCCATCTGAAATATGAGAATATGGAATTTATTTCCTCCGCAGATTTATTTTCTTACCATTAATGGGTATAAATGTACTTTTAATTTCCAGAAAAGTAATGTAATCTACGTGATGGAGGAACTGGAAGCAATGTTAGCTGAGTACAGTTGCATCTGTCATGCAGCAGGAATGCTTGCAGTGGAACCTGGTTTCCAGATATAGCTGTTTCGAATCAAAGTTATCAGCACATAATGTCAGATCAAATTCATCATAGACAGTAGAAAAATAAAACATTGCAATCCTAGGTGAAATTCAACCCAGGCCTCAGTTGTTTTCCGATCGCTTGTGCTGTAGAGTGGCAAGTCTAAAATGTCTCCCCACCAAATGTCTTCCCCTTTGGATGAAGGTTCAGATGCTCCTCCCAGCTTCTTTCGATCAATTAAATTGCATTTCCGTAGCATCCTCCATCCGAGGAGCCGTTGTCTCAAAATGCTTCACGAGCATTAGTCAAATAAGCTTCACGAAGCCATAGCTGGGCACTGTCACCTCTTCTTTTTTTTGCCGCAAACGGGGATGCATGACTTGGTGCATTTGTGCAGTGTGGCAGAACTGAGAAGTCCCCATCGTGTCCTGCTGTTCCCTACAGCCGCCCGTAACCCCTCGAGCTGTCTGACCGAGTTCGTCGAGCTTTTACACAGATGAGCACAAAGGTCTGTGGGCATCTGGCAATCTGTTTTCTGGAGTCCACTTCATTCAAATAAACACCCTAACACGAGGAACACTGAGGTTGCAGGCTTGTCTGTTAGGCTTATTTTAAGTAGTTGTAACATGGTTAATACCTGGTCACCTATCGCTGATTTTTATGTTAAGTGCATTATGTTATGTTTTAAATACAAATGGTTTTTTTTATAATAAATGGCTCTTAGCAGATCTGCCTCTTCCTTTTCTTGTTGATTTAGAGCTTTGAAGTTAATTTAGAGCTTTGAAGCAGAAATTACAAAGATATAAAACTACAGCAATATCACGTCTGTGTACTGGGAAGAGGGTTTTTTGGGGGGCATTTTTGTTGCTTCTTCCAAGATATGTTCGTGATAAAAGTTTGCAGAAGGTACAAAGCAGTGATTTGATAAGTCAGTCAACGGTTTCTGGAGCTTTCTGCCACTTGTGGGTTTTACCAGACCCAGCAGCCACGGTCTGATTGCAGAGGTCCTCACTGCCGTCTTGGAGCTGCGTTAGATGCGCACGCAAAGTGGAAGTTGCATCAAATGACTGACAGCTGGACTCTAGATATGCTGGAAATTCCGGAATATTACAAAAATGTTGGCATCCTTGAGCACAAATAATAACTGACCAGCGTTAAATGTTAGCTGGCTGCTGTGGAACAAGATGTATCCTTGTGGAATAAGAAAGTGTGAGCCTGCTAAGAGTTATGAAGCTATTCTTCCTCGAGCTTAACGTGCAGCAGGAGAAATGGGAGTGTAATTAAGTTTTTAATGGGAATAGACCTTTTCATACTGACAATTCAAGGCACGCTGCACTCATTAACAATTACCAGGAGCTGTGCAAGGCATTTGGTTTATGGGGATAGCAGCCGAAGGCTTTAAAAGGGTTGTGATCACACCAAGCTAAGTGATAATGAATGCGATCGGAAGCCCTGCTCCAACGAGCTGACAGTCTTGGTCCTACTGAAAAGAGCTTGAACCCCATGCAGTGGGGGTGAAATGAGGATGGCGATGGTGGGAAGACATGCGGTGAGGCTCCTGCTGCAGTCTGGTACCTCCTGCTTGACTCATGGACGGGAAAGGGTGTGACCGACAGATCCGGCTACAGGCAGGGGGTTGCTGTGCTTTGCCTCTGCAAAGAGAAAGGGCCCGTTTCACTTTCAGCACGGTTCTCACATTGCTCCCAGCTTCTCCTTTCACCTCTCCCTATAAAATCTCCTGCTTGGGTATCACTGTCTGAGGCAAGAGCTGCGCTACAGCGTTGGGTCCTGCGCTAGAGCCTAGTTTATAGTCTTCACTGCCTGTGCTTGCAGAAGGAGATGGAAGGGACGTTTCAGGAGATGCTGTGGGAGAGAAAAGAAACAGAATTAATGTGGTCTCGAACACCGTTCAGTGGAGCAGTGCCCAAATAAAATTGGCAAGCCATCCTATGAACCAAGGAGCAGGAGCTTGGGGCGGAGGGCTCCAGCTCAAATTCAGGCACGTTCCAGCATATTCTTCCTCTGTGTTTGTGATGAGGCACGGGGTGGACTGACAGGCACAAACCAGTTCTTCTCAGTATTTCGCACTTGGGAAATGCCCCCAACTGCTTTTCAGTCCTTCCTCTCCTTGTCAGAGGAGAGCTCAACCTGCTGGCCACTACACTTCATTTACAGAACACAGCATCTCTCTCATCCACCTTGCTGCAAGGTGTCTTAGAAAAAAAAAGAACAAAAAAAGCTAAAATAAATGTTGCTAACATTTATGTGGCTGAGAAATAGCAAAATATGCTACAAGAGGTAGGTGATCATAACTGGCAGAAGGAGATTGTGTGTTCAAGACATCATGGTTACATGGCAGCGGTTGTTAAATTGCAAATCACATTCTACTTTTTTTTTTTTTTTAATAGCATGGTCCATTTGCAACTACAGTGGGTAAATGCTTTAACAAATACCCATTGCCTGGCAGCAGTGCCCAGAGTGGTTGAAGATGATCTTGTGTTCAGGTCATATTGTGTTCTGGTAGACAGCAACCGAGATGCTTTATGTGGGGAAACTCCTGCCACTAATAACTGTATGGGCTGCTTTGTGGTATTTCCCAGTGCTGCCTATGTTCATAGAAACATGCTGTCACCAGTCTTGATTTCTTTTTTTTTTTTTTAAATCTTGTGGTGCTTAGTAGCATCTCAAAACCCCTCTGGATCATGCTATTAGATAAAAATGTCAGCTTCTCTTTGGAAACGTTCTCAGGCTGTGTCGTAAAGGCAATCAGCAAGGGGGGCTCTGAACTCTGATTCAAGTCTAATGCTTAAACAGATAAATAAACTTAAAGGTCCTTTTCTGGGCTGCTTCTCCTATCCCATCCCTTCATTATGCTGACACTAATAAAATAAAATGGACACTTACGGTCTGGCACAGTGTGAATCACAGAGCTCATGTTGCTTTGGA
Source organism: Trogon surrucura (assembly GCA_020746105.1). Taxonomy (NCBI): domain Eukaryota; kingdom Metazoa; phylum Chordata; class Aves; order Trogoniformes; family Trogonidae; genus Trogon; species Trogon surrucura. Next base: position 3,476,763 of record CM036629.1, read on the forward strand.
GGACGTGTCCCGGCAGCGGGTCCAGGTTGAGGTTGGGAGGTCCTGACTGGTACTGGAGGTCCATGGTGTTACCTGCAGTAGAAGTGGGGGAAAAAAAAACACATAGTTTTTTTGCATAGTTACTGAGAAGCCAGATGCTTTGGGCCAAATACCTTTGTTTCAGTGAATGTGGAAGGCCTCTGTGGTTGAAGGTTAATGTTGTGGCTCATCTTTGCTTCCTTCCTGCTCTGGCTGTCCTTCTTGCCCTCAGCCTTCTCACTGTCTGAGGACAACCTCCTGTGATGCCTGGAGTTGCAACTAATATCCAACTGCGCTGTCCATCTGTCTCTGTGTGTCCCAATAACTGCTCTTATATCAAGGTTTCCCATATAGTTACAACTTTTGCATGTTGCCAACAAAAATGTGTTGTCTTGCAACCTGCGCCGAGTTGGTAGGTCCTAAAAGTCACGTTCACCCTGCTGCAAAGAACTGCATTTCTATAAACTGACCCTGGTTCAGCTTTTCAGAGAGAGGCTGGTAAGAAAGGGCTCGGGGCTTGGTCTGGAGTGAGAAGGACCCATGTTTAAGCTGTAAGTCAACCTGAGCCTTCAATTACTTCTTCCCAAGACCAAGTTTTTTTTATCATACCTCCTCCAGAGAAGGACACAAACCCAGACACGAAGCCCTGTAACGGCTTCGAAATAGGGCAGCAAAGCTGGTTTTTCTCAGCAGGGTTCGTACCTCCCAGCAGCATCTCCTGCAGCAAGCTGTCAATCCTGGCCACACCGAAGAGCTTCACAAACTGGACTTGCTCTATCATCTGCCAGGTGATGCTCTGCAGCGGGGGCAGCAGGAGGAGGATGTCGCTGAACCGGCCTCGGGAATCGTACTGGCGGTCGTTGATGTAGTCTTCTAGGTTGACTTGGACCTGGAAGCGCATGTTCTTCACCTTCCCGGGCTCGCTCAGGCCTTTGCAGTCTGGGAGGGGAAAAAAATGAAGTTAATTGCTGGCCTGTGTGACCAAAAAGTGTTACACCATCCCTTGGGCTCTGGAGAGGGGAAAGGATGAGACGCCAGGGATGTTCTGAAAATTACCTGTCAGTCTCCAAGTTTTTCTGACAGATTAGCACTGGGCTGACACTTTTTCATACCTTACATGGAATAGGGAAATAGGAAGGGGAATTTGAGAGGAAACAGTTATTTGAAGGGAAACAGTAAGAAGATAAGAGCTTGCTTCAGATGGATGTGTCTGGCTACTGCTGTTAGCGATGAAGAAGGATTTGGAAGTTGAACCGTATTTGTCCTCTCAAGGAAACAGCCTGGAATTTTCCCCTGAAAACCTTGCCATTAAGGCCATGCAGGTTTAGTACCTATGTGTTGTAATTTCACCTGCTGCAGCATCAGAGTCTTGTCTTGATTTCCTGTCTTTGACCTCTGGTCCCTCCGTTCTTCACGGACCACTGGTCCAGTTTTGCTTAAGTGAGTGAATGTGCCCTCCGGGTAGGCTGAAGTGCTGGGATTTACAGCTTTGCACTCCTGCCTCTCCTGCTGTCTAAAACTGACATTTCCAGCTCCTTCCCTTTTTTTCCTTCACTGTCTACAAAGAATCCACAAGAACCATGTTTTTAGGGATCATCATGCCAAGAGATTATAGATAAAGTGGTGAACAAATCATTGCATGTCAGCACATCTATGGACAAGCCTACTAGTTAGCATTAATAAATTTCTCTTCTGTAGACCTTCATGCTTTTCCCAGCACCTCGCTGTCATGATGATCTAAAGCTTCACTGAGATACTGATCAACCAAGAAGGTAATTTGTCAAACTCAGTTTGATAATATCACCCTTACTCAGGCTCTTTGGCAAGTGAAAATTCATGCTGTTTTAAAACCTCTGTGTCTTGATTTTGAATAAGTAACCGATGGAAGACACTTTCATTTCTCACTGCTAATAGATACCAAAGACAAAAGGACGTTGTTCTGCATTTGGGATTGCTCCCCCACCTCTTCTCCACGCTACAGGGCAATACACACTAAAGGGACTGGGGCATTGTGCCCAGAGGAGGTTGTGTATGTGCTGCAGGAATGTAGAAACAGGAGTGTTTGGGGGGAGTCTGGGCTGAGACAGGACCCCCTGTGTCTGTGGAATGAATACAGCAGAAGTTCAAAACAAGCTTTTGTTTTCCTCCGTGTGTTTCCCTGTTCTCCCTCAGCCCTGCCCTCGGTCATTACTGGCTGCCAGCAAGATCCATTAACAGACAGCCTTGATATTTCTGGGTACTCTGAACAGTCCAGCCCTCTGTGGTTTTTAATGCTGCTTTCTCGACTCTGATGGATGCTCCACACTGCTGCTCAGCTGACTCACTTCACTTATGCATAATTCAATATAGGCATATATGTCCTTAATAGTCATCTCCTTCATTTCAGGCTGATGGGCTTTTCTGAAGCCAAGCTACAGCAGCAGCAAAACCCCTCTAGGATCTTCAGAGTCTTGCAGATCAGACTGGCCGGCGTTAATACTTGCTAAATAGTTCAGGAATAGGTCACTTTTCTCATGTCCTTGCTGCACTGCAAAGCATTACTCCTTACAGCAGAGACAAGGTGAAATGTGGAGCTACTGCCAAGGGGTTTCCCTGGATACGGGAGAGCCCTCAACTCCTTTTCAAGCCCCATACTTGACAATCAAGAAGGAAGCTTACCTGGATCAAAGAAGATGATGGCTTTAAGGCAAGCGTACTCATTGTCGTCGATCTGGATGTCCCGCAGGGGCTTCACCAACTCGTCCAAGATTCTGGTGGCCACACGAGCGATTTCCAGTTCTGGGCAGTGCATTGGGATGATGAAGTCATTCCCTGGGGAGATAAGAGAAATTCTCCCTCAGATTTTCACTCTAGCACTGCAGACAGTCTCATCCAGAAGTTACCCCAGATAGTCCCAGTGCCCACGTGCAGCAAATTTCCAGTGTGCAACTTGGTGATCCACGACTGAGAAACAAGCTGTGGATCTCATTCCTTGGCCCTTAATTATCTCATTTGCACATGTCAGTGCACCCACACTGTACACAAAGCCTGCTCCGTGTTCTGCTCTGGTTTACCCTCTGTTATACCCGGCATCTGTTTGCAAGCGGTGTTGCATCTTTATTGTCATTGCTTTTAAACAAAGTTCTCCCTCTCCCTTTTCTTTAATGTGTAGCTTTCAAGATCAGTATTTTAATTTTTCAAAATATAACTCCACCTGTGGTTTTGGTGGCAGAGGGCTACACGAAAAGGAAATACCAATTTGCACTAAAATTTCTATTAGACCTTTCTCCTAAGTTTTTAAGCACCAGTACCCAATTACCTCACTGCCTGTATCTTGGCAGTTTCAGTTACAGAAAAAGGCAATGCACTTTTACATGTCATTTAAATACTGGAGGTTTTCTCATCCACAATTTCAAAGCAGTAAGGGAGCGGTTGTAAAAGACCCGGTGAATTTCCTTGCTCCTTTTTATGCTTCTCCTGTGTCAGAGTTAAAGGCTGGGCTTGCCACTAAACTTGGACAGACACACCCAGGGGAGAATAACAGGGGAACCAGAGAGAGAGAGACTTTGAGATTGAAAAAAACCTTGAATCAGCTTAATGAAAAAAAAATACTAACAATAACAATGAAAATGTCACACTATAGACAGATATATACAAGTATAAAAATATACTCAAAGGTACAAGAGAATATGTTAATACAGGTGGCAACAAGGTCCCGAGCAGAAAAAAAAAGGCTCCAGACTGGACTTGGCAGCAGATAGGAGGGACCAGAGTCCCAATGACAGCCAAAAAAAAAAAAAAACAAACAGAAAAGGAGCTGTGCTGCTCCCACCTGGTGAGGCAGGGCAAGACAACCTGTCCTGCTGAACAGTGCTCCTCTGCAGCGTGCAAACAGGAGGCAGGAACACCAGCAGCACAAGGAGAGATGACAAAGAGCCAACTGCAACCCTTTCAGCACAGATGGCACTAAAAGCAACGTGGTTCTCATTAGGGGCTCTTATATACTGAGCACCATGGAAAGGAATACCGTGATTGGTCCATTTGGGTCACCTGACCCATCCTCCCCATAGGCACAGCTGCTCCCATCACCCGTTGGGATTGCCACATGGTCCATGCAGCTCCAGAGAACTTTCATCCAGGTGCTCTCAAACCAGGACATCCTGAGACTTCCTGAAGCCCTTAGTCTAAAGCCAGATGTGCAGATCATGCCCAGGGCACTTGGCAATGACTTGGGTGTGCAAATTCTAAAAATGGGAAAGTGTTTCACTGCTTACCTAATAGCAGAAAGTCGGTGAATGGTATGGATCGCTTGGCTACCCCCAGGAGGAGGTGTTCTCCTGCATGGGCTCTGAGCAAGGCAACCTGGAGATGGCACAGAAGAAAGAAATAATACTGCATTTGAAGAGCAGAGATTGTTTAGACTGAGTCAAAATTAGTGTTTGCTTAGATGTGTCAGATCTACAGATAAAGTACTATTAATAGCCAGAAATAATTAGTTCATTTTTCAAAAGTGCGAAGTCCATGGCAAACTAAATAAAAAGTTGTTTTCAACTGAAACACCCAAGAGGGTCTTGAGTAATTTGCAGACATGAGAAATAAATGGCTTTTATATTCAACTATCAGGTACCAATAAAAAGAAAACCATTCTTTTTTGACTGGGTCCGTGTGCAGACTGAAGGGACCAGCTCTATTATATTCTGGGGGTCTTTGGCTACTCTATTTTTAATCAATCCCTTGTCCTTAATTACTCTTTCTCTTCTGCTAGTATATTACTCTGCACAGGGTGATCTATATATTAATGTCAGATTTTCCTATTGAAAGGTATCTCTGGAAACTCCTCTCAAAGGTAGTGAGTTTGCAGGGAAGAGGCGTTTGCGTTTTCACCTGGTCATCAAGTGGGAGCTCACAAAACGCCGGGATATATTTTGCCCATTCAACCAGCACCAGAAGCTGCTGTTTCATGGACTCACACACGTCGTTGATGGTTGCAACCTTCTTCATGGCAATGTCAGCGCTGTGCACAGGACTCGGTGACGAATACTGAAAGAGAAAAAATCCAGTTGCATCGGGACCAGATCTGCATTCTTTTGCCATCCTCAATAGCAACAATTCATTGATAACACGCAGAGCCTTCACAGGCATTAACCTCATCGGGTCATCATCCAGACAGCTGCCATTCTGGTTGTGAGCTTGCTTGCTCAGCGGTGTGTACTGTCCAATGTACAGCCCATGGTGAAGCCTCCACGAGGTGGTGCTCAGTCCCAACAGACACCCCTCCCTCCTCCTCCTCCCTCACTCTCTAGGCTGGCTCAGGACAAAATCTGGTTAATATTCCCATTCCTAGCAGTAGCCAGCAGCATTGGGTCTCAGATTCCCATCAATCACTTAAGCCAGCCAAATGCATGAAACGCATCCAGGTTTCTGTCTGGGACACAGAACACCCATTTCTATCTCTGAAGAGCTGTGCCCGAGGGAGAGGGTTAAAACAGAATATTTTCTGAAAAGGAAGCAGATGCATTGCTGCGTGTAATATGCAACATCTGGACCATATGTTTCAGTGGAGAACGGGTGTTTGCATAAGAATTTAAAGGACACGCAGGGTGAAATTCGTTGTGGAACACGAAATAAGAAAGCAATCAGTGTTACTTGAAGCCTGGCAATTTTATTAGCTTGATTTTTCTTCCCTAAAATTGTTGCCCTAGTAAAGAACTTACAAGAAAAGATATAATTGACCATAACGGGAACGTTATGTTCTGAGTAGGACAGAGTACGCAGCAGGGAGGGATGAACTTCTGCATGAAATGCAGTGAATTTTTAGGGGTGCAGCAAAAATTCAGGCTGGGAGCAGAGGAAAACTAGGGTCTGCACCATCCCTCAGCCCTTGGAATGTCAGCTTTGCATCTCACATGACGAAGGCTGTGTCTGCTCGTTGCGGGACACGTCTTGATAACACACCAAGGATTTTTACGGTCTGCTTTTGGATCTCTCTAACGCATTTTCTTCCCCTTGTCTTTGTGCAAGGGCCATCCGAGAGCAGAAAAAGACCCGGTTCATTTAGTGAGTTCATAACCCCACGTGGAATAGCTGAAGGCCAGGTCCTCGCTTGGAGGACTGTCCCCACGTTTCGTACCTGCTGTGCCATGGCCTCGGCCTGGGTGAGCACGTTGATGGAGAGCGAGCCGTTGTCTTCATAGCTGCTCCTGCGAATGCTGATCCTGTCACGCTCGTTCTGCACGGCTGAAATGAGAGTGGGCTCTCTCAGCAAGAACTTTCCCATACGACCCGTGGCTGCTGTTACATGTGGTCCCCAAACAAAAGTGGACAGAGCTGTAGTGCCTGCAAGATCCTACACTCTTCTTGGATGCTGGAATATGATTGAACAGGGCCCGAAGGAGGGGAACATGTCACCCGAGAGGGAAGAAGGGAGAAGACCAAGCACAGGAGCAACGGAGGGAGATAAAGCCACAGAACAACCCTTGCGGGACATCAGCTGGTCCCACTGGGTTTGGTGAAGCTCAGGGGGAGTTTGGGGGTTTCGTGTTGACCCTTTGCACCTGGTGATGCATCTACACTGCTGGAGGCCTGGCCTCTGATACCCTTTCTGCCATGTCTGGGCTGAGGACTCCTCTCCTGAGCTCCCAGTACAGCAGGATGCTCTTGAGGTTTCACATTGTCCCACGGCAGCACTAGAAAAATTGTCCTCTGATCCCACCAGAAAGCAGCCTTGAAGTGTCCCCTGCCTCTGAGGTTTTGAAGGTCCCCAGGGGACATCACCACTCATGGGGAACACAAAGAATCACCTCATTAAGGAAGCTCAAATTCCACTATGCCCCCTTAAAACCATTCCCTCAGCCTTGCCCATCACATCGTGGGTTTCAATGAACTTGAAAGGCTGATGGTGATGCCAGCACAGAGCTGAGGGAGCAAACCAAGCCTGGTTTTGTCTCCAGCTTTGCTGGCACCCTGTGCAAATCACTGCTGCAAATCAGCTCAGGATGTCCTCACCAGTTAATAACAGTGATGCAGCTTGGGCACCCTATAGTGACCACACAGAGTAAAGATGAACCCTGGGCTTTTTGCAGACAGAAAGGTATGGCCATGCCATGGTGAATCAGACAAAAAAACTCAACAAACACCACATTGGTACTTTGAAGTTCATTCCAGTCTTTAAATCCTTTTCCCTGAAGCACAAACCACGTTGAGTCCCATGCTCCATCAACCCTGCATGTTGAACATAAGGGATTTATTGCACTTCGGCAGCTTATTTTTGCAGCACAGTGCTCCAAGAACTGACTCGCCTCCACTGCAGCCAGCAAGTAAAACAGCAGCAGAGAAAAACACCAAATTTATACTCAGTCCAGTTTCAGTCTTCGTTTCTCCCCCAAGACCTATTGCCTCCATCCAGCAGCAGACAAGCCCACACAGGGCTGGAGGAAGGAGCCTGAATGCAGACTCTGCGTTTTCCTAACAGCTCGTATGTCTCGGCTACGTACAGCTCAGAAAGCAACTGTCAGGTCCTTAAAGAAGAGAGAGCAGGAAGATTTAGCATGTGGTGATAACGCAGCACATCCCTCCTCCTTCATACAGCAATTCCAGGCTCCTTTTGGTTTTATTTAGGGGGAATGACTCAGACATAGCTGTCAAAGCACGGCTCACTCTGTGCTTTAACCCCCTCGGATGTGAAATGGTGTGGTTTTATCTCAAAAGTGGTTGCTGGAGAAGATTTTTCCAGCAAAGATTTGTTTCTGCAGAGCCAACAAAATCATTTCGCCGCCACTTTTCAGCAAGACTTTGCCTCGCTGCTGGGCCTTGCTTTAAAGTGAGCACCGCTCTCTGCATGGGGCACGTCTCTCTGAATTCCTGCAAAGGAGGGGACGTTGTCATCGCTTCACACACGGGATCCTGAGTGGGTTTCTGTGTCAGCTCGGGTCCAACCACTGATCTGGTTTCCTAACCAGCCTCTGCTGAGAGGCCAACAAAGTGAAAGGGCAGAAAACAAGCAGCAGTGACAAAAATCAATATCTCCTGTTATCTGCGGGAGTGTAATATTTATTTTCCTTGCTGTTGGGCTGGGTGTGCTTGGGGGGGGGGGGGTCTGCTGCGGTCCAGCCACCAATTTTGCACCTCGGAGACAATCCTGCCTGATGGCTGCAGGGGGCTGGATGGGTACATCAGTTGGTAGAAGATGCAACATACGTACATGTCACTGCAGACTTTTCATGCTATGGATGCTACATAGAGGCAATTAGACATCAATTTAGAGGAAAAAAAAAACTACAGCCCTTTGGGAGGCTCAGCTAACCTGCCTTAAACAGCATCCATTACCGTGTGCATGGGGATGGTGATGCTAACTTCTGCTCAGCTGGGGATCCCCACTAGGCTGAAGGTGAAAGTGGTTATAGGAACCATAATGTAAGATTCATCTTCAGAATGGATTAACCCTTCATGCTTTTTTTTTTTTTGATACAGCAGAAAGACAAACAGCAATATCCAGCATTGAACAGAAACAAGCCCACCCGAATCCATGTCACTGCTGATGTCCTTGGAAAGTCCCCACCCAATCTTCTGTGCCTGGTTTTGTATCAGATGCTCCCTCATGTAGTTCTCTGAGAGTGATGGGGCTCTTTTTGCCCACTTAGAAGAAAAGGTATAAATTTTGCAAGTTACACATTTCACCTAAGTCCTACAACCCATCAGACCTGGTCCTAGTCTCTGATGACTGACACCTTTAAGAATCCTCAGCTTGTTTTTCTTCCAGGTCCTTTTATGGCACATATTTCAGTGCTTCCCTCATGCTCTGATAAGCTCAGTCTTCAAGTGTAAGTGGATGGTACAGACTGACTTTCTCAAGGTGATTTGGGTGTTATCACTGGAAGTACCCAAGATGTGATGGAATTAGGTATAAAAAGGGAGTTAATGTTTTACCTGCCACAAAATCAATCTATCACTGTGTGGTAATTATATTGCTATATTTATTGTGCTTGTAAAAGGGAAGGGATAGGTCACTCATGGTGAGGCATCAGGAATGCTCGAGGAGTGCGCTGGTACAGAGAGTGCTTGAGCTGAGACATGATCTTGGCTTTGCACTCAATAGAACTCAGCAAACTTGCAGGAAGGACTAAAATCCTACTGCTGGATCCCACTGTCTCCCAGGAACTACTATTTCCAGTATATGCTTGGCAAAAGCTTTGCTTTTCTCTAATCTCGTCCTCTGCAGTTCCCAAAGCTAATAAACACTGGGAAGGGCCACCGCAGCTCTGCACGAGGGGACTTCAGTGGGATCGAGCCACCACTGGGAAAAGGGAGAGAGCAAGACAGTGCCCGCTCCTCCCTCCAGGGAATTGACAGTGGCTACTGCGTGTCCTGACGGGTGGAAGCGAATGGGAAAGCAAACACTATCTCTGTCTGACATAGAGGAGCCGTCAGAGGGGGTTTTGTTACTCAGAGCAAGCCTGAGTCCTTTTGCCGTGAGCGCATCAAGGATGCCGGCGGCCGGGCAGGCTGCGGAGCACACGCGGCGGCTCTTGAGCAAACAGCCGTGTGTTTGTGGGATTGCAACAAAGCTGTGTTTCCCAAACATTTTGTCCTTGCCTCCTTGCCACATAGGTACAGAACCTGGGATGAGGAACCTGTGGGGAGTCCAATAAATACAGGCACAAGTTGGAAGGGGACAGCAGCAAACCGGTAACTTTCCATGGGAACGGCAGAGGTTAAAGCCCTGCCTACATGGGAGTTGCTGTTCCCATTATTATTCCACTAAAATCATCCTCATTTAACCCTGATGGAATTGGAAATGCTTTAAGAAATGGCATCAAGAGCAGGAGGAGGGAGATGCGAGTGCCCCAGCATGGTGCTGGCGCTCACCAGTGGTCACAGTGCTCCTGCCTCCACCGATAGATTTCTTCCTGCTGCTACCTGATTAATTTATATGCACACTTATTTATTTATTTTTCCCCAGGCTACCTCTGGTGGTATTTTTTGTGGCATATTTTATTTGCAAATAAATCCCAGTTGTATCTGCACATTTAATCCTTTCATGGGCTCTTGGCTTATATTATGACTATCACAAAGTAGGGAAGATCCTTTATCTTTTCTATCTATCATTGCAATAAACTGCAGTCCCAGTCTTCTGAAAGCTGACAGAAGAGATCTGCAAACAAAAGGTATGAAACAAGATAGAAGTCCTGTGAAACACTAATAAAACTGTCTTATAAACCTGTCCAGTTTAACAAAAATGACTGAAAAAAAATAGCCTCAAATCCTCCCACTGTGTTGTGGCAGTACGTGGTACAATAATTCTTTTTGCTTCTGCGTAAGGCTAAAGGAGTTCAGGTACATTCATAAATTACTTTAAAGGGGATGAGAGGTTAAATATTAACGCCTCTTGTTTTCACCAGCAACTGAATCCTGACAGTGCAGTGCTGGCGTTTCAAAAGCTTCCAGGTTTTCAGGCGCTCAACATCATGTGAGTAGGTGACCTGGCTCACCTGAAAAATCACACACACCCTGCTAATTTATTCAAGGTTAAACACGATCTCAGTAAGATGATAAAAATAGTATCCTGCTGTTTTCTTTGGGTGTTGAAGTATCTGGTGCATTCCTCATCCACTGATAGTGTAGTGGCCAAAAACCTGTCCAGCAGCATTGTGCAAAACAATAGAAATTGAACCTTCTTCTGGAAGAAAGAGAGAAAAACAGAGGGAACAGCCAGAAAATCCCCCAAGGGCCCAGACCACCTTAATAGTCCCAGCCTTAACCCCAAAACAAGAATAAAGAAGTGAATCTCCTGTAAAAATCCTAAATCCTGATCATGGTGGCATTTCACGAGACAAGAAGAGGTTTGTGTTCAAGCGAATCTTCTCCTCTGCCCTCATCTCAGCTTTACTGATGGTTTACTTGCAGCTATTAGAGTGAATTATTAATACCAAAAGTGTTTTCAGGATAGGAGTTTCTGATTTATAAGAAATTTATAGGAAATTTATAGCTAATTTATAGGAAATCTGGGGACTGGATTTTCCACAAGACTCAAGTTTTGGCCTGTTCCTGCTCTCACTGGCACTGATGGAACCTGGATGCCGTCTCAGTTCACAAGTCTGGAGACACAGGACTCGTGTGAGTCCTTTCTGAAAGCAGGACCAAATTCATAGGGTACAAACAAGACAATCTAGAGGGCCCCACTGATGCTTTTTCTCAATGACCTCTGCTCGGTTGCCCCAAACCCATAGTGATCCTCACCAATTGTGCTGCTGGGACCAGCTCATGCCAAGACCCTCAGCCCTACAACGACTCTGCTACCCCCATGGACACTCATTTTAAAAGCAACTTGGGTATTCGTATTTCACTTTGCCAGGCCAGAGAATATAGTCTCTCTCAATCTCTTATGAACTAAAGTGGTTTCCAACAGGGGAAAAAAGAAAGAAAGAAAAATCCAAATGTGTCATATCACATCTTACAACACAGGAAAACTGGAAAAAAAAGAATTACTCTGAATCCAAAATTCCAGTTTATCAGTTAGTTTTGCTGGGAAACGGCAAGTTTTCCCATATTGCACATCCACCCATCGAGCAGTGGGTCAGCGTGCGAGGGTGACACAACCCCGCCAACCCCACCCCAGGTGTATTGTCAGAGACAGGCTGGGAAAAGGATAGTTTCCAGCTCCTTCCCCTCTCCTGTGAATAAACAATGCTATTACCACACCCTGGAAAGTCTGATTGCTGTTACATGGGCTGGCTGAAAAGTGGTGTGGCGGAGAAAGAGTCAAACCCTTGTGTGCCAGTCAGTGCTGGGGCAAGGGGACACACTAAGCATGGATGTCACAGCTGTGGTCTCCCAACGTGGATTGGTGCACGCCACCAAAATATTGTGCAGAAACATCTGTATCACCTCACACTGCTCTATCCCAAGGCACAGCTTCTCTTTTTCCCTAACACTTCACAATACTGTTTAATATTAATCTAGAACCACCCTAAAGCAAATAGCTGTGTCCTTTTTTTTTTTTTTGTGCACACAATTGTGCAAGAAAATTTCTTTCACAGTCCTGGACACAGGCTTTGAGTATAGCTCTGGTCAGCTAAGCTAATTTCCACAAAACAGTTGCTCAAGGTGCTTTAAAATCTTCCTTACCAAACACATGAGCAGCTTGTGAGCACACCACCTGACTGTGCACCCATAAAAAAAGTTTCAAAGAATGTGACTATGTGGAACTTGCAGTGAGTCATCTTCCACCGAGCTACAATCAATAATGAAGACATGAGCCAAGGGTTTATATCTTTTGCCATAAACCAAATAAAAATCGTGCTTCAGCTCAAAGAATGGAGCTGATAACCAGATTTCAGCCTTTCCAAGCTGTGCAGCTTGCTGCATTGGCAGTTGACTTCATTCCCATCCAGAAATTAGCAGATCAGCTTTGGTTTGGTCTTTATTAATTTATTAATTTGATCTTTATTAATTTTTTCCCCATGTGCTGTCTTTACTCCCTTTCTACTAAACTAAACCAGCAGACGTTTTTGCTACATCCATGACTTATGCCAAATGTCAAGACACCCTTACTCTCCAAGAAAACATGTGGTCAGAAGGTTGGAAAGATTTTTCATTGCCAGTGAAATCTTACGAATTACCAGAAATCAGTAACATATTTCCCCTTGGTTTCAGTGGGACCATGATTTCACCCCTTGGGTAGGGGATTTTTAACTTGGTGGTGTGGAAAGAAATTACCAAGTTCCTTTCTAGCTTCCTCATTCTTTAGCTGTCGATGGGGTGGAAAACAACACAAACGTAGGGTGAGGAGTGCTGAAACCACCACTCAACTACCTGCACATCAGGGAGATGTACCAGCTGTTGTGGGTTGGGGCCCCAATTTACTAAGCCATCAGTGTGTAGACTCTGCCTGGAAAGCTCAGCATAAGTAAGGTAGGATCATCCACACTCTCCCACTATGTAAAGACTAAATGGGCAGAGATCAGAAATGCTATGACAGGTCCAAAACTTTCCCAGGGAAGCTGGCTGTATTGTGAGAACGAGGATGGCAGATGCTTGTTGAGAGTGTCACAGCTGGGATTAGGAGCTGCACTGGCATGTATGTAGCAAAGGTATTGCTGTCGTGAAGCACTTAGAGACCAAACAAACTCTGAGGAAGCTCATCCCTCTCCTGGCATAAAAATATCCCAAAGACACCAGCCTCCCAGGGTGGGTGAATACTGCCACAAGGCTCTCTTTGACATTTCCAACGGGGCTTTCAGCTACAACAGCAAGAAATCTCCTACTGCAACACATGAGCATCATCTCTCCTGGCCAGGGCTGTCGCTGCTCTCCACCATAGTCTGCAGTGGGAGCAGAGACAGAGCCAGCAGCAGGTGGTTTTGAAATGTCTCTTTGCACATACCTTCTTTCTTCATACCAGCTCTGAAGCATTTCTTCAGCCTGCAGTACCTGCACTGGTTCCTCTTGTCTTTGTCTATCACACACTGTCGGCTGAACCTGGGAGGAGACGAGAGATAAAACACGAAGCCACCAGCCTGGTATCTGCACCCCACTCACCCAGAGCAGCCCCAAAGAGCTACGCTTTGCATGAACCTAGAGAAAGCCAAGAAACGGACCGAATGCAAGAAACGGACTGAATCAACGCTAGCTTGGACCAACTCCTCGTTTTCCCCACCACCATTCCCGCCAGCTGGGAGCGCAGTGATTTCAGACCACCCACCTTGGGAGGACTGTGATGATTTTCGCTGTGAAAGCTAGACTGTGCCTCTAGTTGTGCTGATGGGGGAACTCCATTCCCCACTTTCAGACAGTTACCAGGCGTTTGGTGTCGGGCTTTGTCTGAACTTATCTATTAGCACTGTCCTGCTTTGTATAGAATAATTACACTTTGTATAGAATAATTACACACAAGACCTTTTGCCTCTGCAGCCTAGTTTCAAGGCACATGGCCTCCTAATTCCTATTAATTTCAACAGGGGATTTATAAACCTATGTGCTGTTCAAGGGGTGGCCCATGTAGGTTTGACAACTCTTGCCATGGTGGGTGAAGCAATGGAAGAGGAATCTGCCGCACAGATGGCGTGGGATGCTCCGGGACCATCATTAGGTTGTAAAAGCTGAGGCACTTTCCCAGACTGGTAAAAAGCCAAAGGTACAAAGACTTTCCAAGGAATTCATATCTGTGACAAACAACAGAGTTCCAAGCTGGGCTAAATACCGTGCATCTCACCAAATAAGGGTTTGTAGACAAGCGAGCATTTGCCGTTTGCTTGGCTTCGATACTGCAGATCTTCCTCGAACTGCCAAATATCACAAGGATTCATGAATTCCCGGGGAGGGGCAACAGCTCCGCTCCCAGGGGACTGAGAGCTGAGATTTCAAAGGAATCAGTAGTAGCTGTTGCTTCCTCCTGTGGAGATCCCACAGTTCTTGGGATGTGCACCATGTGGGTGGACACTGCTGTCCGCCCTGGTGTTTTTTTGTGGCTGCTGTGTCCTGGAGTGATAAGTAGCCCAGCAGCATTTTGAACAAACAAGGTGACTCGCATTGCAAAAAAATTTGGAATGCCCTTAAAGAGCTCGGGAACAGAAATAAAGCTTCCAGGTTTTAATTAGACATAATGCGCTTGAAGGTATTCAGGGCCGCTTTTTTCCCCTTCCTCCTGTGCTAAAATAAACACCCTTCTCCTAAGGTCAACCAAGATAGCTGCTTTATAATTTATAGCCTCCGCCTGGTAAATGTATACCTGTGCGCCAAAGTGGATGTGAATCATTGCTGGTCCACACTCAGTTCTCAGAATGATTGTAAAATCATCAGTGATACGTCAGCATACACAGTTTAATGTATTTCAGAACAAAATAAAAAAGAGAAGTTGTGAGGAAGGTGGAGGTTTTGGAGGTGACGGTCTCTTGGATGCTTCTTGTCTTTACCGGGAAAATCAAGAACAACTGCATTTGAGATGAAATTTCTGGAGCTTTGGGCCTTTGCCACCTTGGCTTTCTCTTGCTGGGCTGTGACGAGGGCTTGGTGTCACTCCACACTCATAATCTGTACTTACATATTATACACATGAATCAAACCTCAGGTCTGTAAGTTTCTCTTGATTTACACATCAGGAAAAGCAGTGATGGTGAATTCACCAGATGGATTACTTGGTGCCACAAAAGGTGAGATAGGAGTTAGTTCACTCCTTGGCTCCTCATTCCCTGGCCGTAAACTAAACTGCAGTACTGCTGTTAGCATTCCCGGCATGGGAATTTGGCACTTGGGGTAGGAGCCCCCTTGCGCAACCTGATCTCCACCCCAAATTTATAGCCAGCATCAATAAATTGTATTAATTTATTGCGGAAAGGAGAAATACCTGCAAGAATAGACGTGATTCTTGCGGACGCTCCTCCTGAAGAAGCCTTTGCAGCCATCACAGCTGGATGCCCCATAGTGTTTGCCGGTTGCCCGATCCCCACAGATGGAGCAGAGGGAGCTGATGCCGTTGGCGAGCAGGGTGGTGTTTGCTGATTCGGTTGCGATGGTCTCTGCGGGCAGAGAACAGGGACCATTAAACCCTTCTGTGATGGAAACCAGAGTCAGCCGACAGCAAGTTGCTTTTTTAAGCAAAGCATCTCCACACACTCATGTCCATACGCACTATGTGTCGCTAGTAAAGCCTCCAGATAGATGATCAGGTTCTTCTCAACCACAACTGAGAGTAACTTAGTTCTTTTGCTCCTGCTATTAGTATTTTCCTTTGCTTGAGAGAAATTTTGAGCTGCATAACACAATGAGCATTTAAGAACTACCACTACTTTTCTCGACAGATGCAGAGAAAGCTTACCTGGATGTGAAATATGTTTTTGAGGGAAGCCACCTCTACAGTTAGACACCTGGAGAACATGGTTCAAAGTTGATGCTCACAGAAGACAGTGGAAAGAACATCGTTAACTTGAATAAGCAGAAAGCAGAGAAGAGACAGCAGCTCCCACTGGTCACTTTAGTTCTCTTAAGTCTGGTTCCTGCTCTGAATTGCCCTCTGAAGAAGCCTTTCCACTGGAGAGCAATAGAGGGGTGCAGGAAGATCAACCTTGTAAATTAGGGGCCTAAAATTAGGTCATATGAATGCCCTCTGTCATGTCCCCTGTTTGCACCCCCTCATTTGGGGCAGGAATAGCTCAGCCCCTGCCTGGCCTGTGTATACACTGCTGAAAACTCCCCTTTAAACTTCTCCCTTGGCCTTAACCACCAGACTCGCTGCCTTCTTAATCCTCCTAATTTGAGGCACAGCTTGGGGAAGCAAAAGAAAAAAAAAAAAAAAAAAAAAAGAAAAGATGACACTTGAGAAGAGGCAGATGACAGTGTTTACATCTCGCTGAGAGAAGGAATGTTTGTGGAGTCTGTCCTGACCTGGGCATTCACTGCAGGACAGTTTTATGATTTTTTCACACCTCTGGGAGCATGTTCTTCGCTCCAGGAGAACTCATTTGGTGCCGCAGTGACCTCGGCAAAGTCTCTGGGACAAGACACATACTGCCTCGCAGAAGAGAATGAGAAAAGCTCAGCTGCTGTTGTATTGAGCAATGACGAATTGTGGAGAAAATAACTCAAAGGGGAGGAATTGGCATCTGAGCTGGACAGCCTAAGGAAAGTTTTCTAATGCATAATGCATAAAAATAGCTTTGGGTAATCCACACACAACATGTATATATACAGAGAGAGAGAAGGCTATTTTTGTATAGGAATACACATCAAAAATTTGTAGTGAAAATATTTGCCATGCAATAAAAATCGTAATCAAAAGCCAAAGGGAAAAAAAAAAAGCCAATAAAGCTTTAGTTTTTAAAAAACTGGAAAGTTTCTTAGCTAAGACTAAGACATTTTTAGCTAAGACTTCACAAATGGAAAGGTCAGGCTTCCTTTCATCCCCTTAAAAAACATTTTTGATCTACACTTCACCTTCTAACATATGGATGAATATGTAAGTGAGTTGTAACAAGATGGGAGCAACATGACGAGGAAGAATGACATCAAAATTATTCTTAGGTCATAACGACAGGAATTGAGATTTACCTGCTGCCCAAAATCTATTTAAGATAAGATGCTTCCAGCTGTGGCATTTGCCAGTAAGTAGTACTTGAGTCCTTTGCCTGCATCAGAGGTGCTTAATAGTAATTTATATTGATTTTTAGGGTGGTTTTTTCATTGATTCTTTGTTTTATTTTGCTTGATAACTCAATATTAAACAAGCCATACTGGAATATTCCTTCGAGGGTAGCTGTACTGCTAAATGTTTGTGCATCTGTTGCTTCATCTATTTTTTTGAAGAAACATATGACCATAAACAAATGCATCAAGCATGCTGGATTCTATTTTAAAAATTGCACAACAAAAATAAAGATAAGGCAGCCAATTTTCTCCTCCCTCCACTTATGCTTTCTCTACTGACTTTAGATGAATCAAGACGAGGTCATAGAGTTTGTGTCTCCACTGGACCCTTCATCCTTCACCTGGGTCCAGATTGCAAAATGTTCCTGGTGATGGAAAGCATTTATTCACCAGAGAAGAATGTTCTTCCCTTGTGTGAGTAGGACATGTGAGGAGCTGCTTGCTGATAATAGGAAGAAATTAATAATCTGGCCTGAAACCAAGTGTTGCTGGAGGAAGGACCATCAGCACTGAGCACCAGAGGGCCCATGGAAGTCAGCAAACCAAGTTTTGCCCTCAGTTATATCCATAAAAGACATAGACAAGCCCATGGGTTACAGCTGAGTTGGGTGGCTCTGCGTTACGACAGATATACAGCTGGAAGTTCAGTCGCTGCTAGGTAGCCATGTGTCCTTCTCAGCTTGGTTGAACATGAACAGAAATTTGAAAAAATAAAGAAAAAACAACCCAAAGAAAAGGAAAGCCCTAAGCCATTATGCACATGTTAATTAAGATGATAAATTTTAATTACACAATCCTGTTGCCAACTAATGGTGAGTTCCAACTGAGAATTAGCTCAGAGAAGAGCAAAGCCCCAACTGATACCACATGTATCAGAGGACTGTTTCCATGTGGCTTCCAAACATAGTGTCTGGGAAATATCTGGGATTTTTCCCTGATCGCTGCTAGGAAAGGCAGTGCTCCTGCCAGCACAGTTGCCTGTCTGTGAAATCAGCAGAAAAGTGCAGAATCTTTACTTCAGCCCCGCCTGACACAAGGTGATACTCGGCTCAGAGTTTCACTGAACACATTGTGCCTCTTTTGGAGCTGAGCACCGTGCTGAGATGGTGCTCAAGGGCTGCTAGGAAGGGGCTTGTCGGAGTCCTGCTGGCTCACAACTGTCCTCACCACTCTGGAGAAAAGTACTCAGAGGTATCTACTGGTTATAGATGATCATCGCCATGGTATAACAGATCAGTTTCTAAGCCGTGCCACAGTGCCTCTGAAACTTCTTCTGGAGATATGGAACTAGTGATGTCCTCCAAGAAGAAACTGTAACTCATCTTGACCTTGCGTGGTTCCCTGAACGAGCTGAAGACCCACAGTTGTGGCCATGCTTCTTGCTAGGAGTGTCCTGGACATTCACTGGCAGAAAAATCTGAAGGTTCAAACATCTTTTGGGAGTTACATATAAGGAGCATGCGGATTAGAAACTACAGCCTACCTAATGCTGGTGAGAGTGTCCCACTGGCTTCACCAGCTTTGGGGTCAACCAAGCTCACAATTAAATACATACAAACTTTTTTTACTTACTGCCTCTGTATGTAAGGCCATTACCTAACCAGGGATGAAACGAAGATGCCACGTTTTACAGCGATCAGAAATGACAGTGAGGATGGTCTCAGCGAGGATGCTACTGGGAAATGGTGTCTGGGTTCCATTCTGAGCTGGAGTTCTGCATGATACCTGACCACTGCAGATCCCTTTGCTGCTTTTCCTTTCAGTTACATTACCAGCTACATCTCTTCTAAGTGCACCTTGTGTAGAATTACCTTGTAATACTTTCCTGAATGGCTTTTGCTTGTATATACCCAGAAATCCAAGCTAGTCTTGGTGCACCTAAGTTACAGCTAACAAATCCCTGAATTACACGTGCTGTGCTAGAACGAAAAGAGATAATAAACGCAGGTTTGGGACATGCACACGCAGTCAGACTTGGTGGCCAAAGCCAGCATTGCGAAATGTGTGCTTACAAATGTAGGGCTGGACGGCGGCGAGCACTGAAGCCCTGGCCGTATGCAGGTCAGCCACTTTCTACATCAGCTTTTAGCAAACAGAAGAGGAGTTTTTGAGATAGAAAACATAGCTTTGATCCAGCGTTCCCAAATCCTACATTAGCAATGACAAAGAGGCCAACCAGAGAGGCCAGAGCTCATCGCAAGCGCACGTTCAGTTGAGGGATGCTCGACCACCGTTAAAAATATCTTTGATGGCTTCTTTACAGTCTGAATTGGGTCTGGGAATACGGTTTTTGCCAGCCTGGTGCCAAGGACCAGTGTGCTGTTTAGTGCCGAGATGGGAAAACGAGCACCAATGTGGGAGAAAGTGTTTGCCGACACTCAGCTGAGGGATTACTGCAATATTTCAATAATGCTTCATATTTTAAGCAAAATGACAACTCTGACAAGAGCGTGAGGAAACGGTATTAACAGCACGTAAAAAACAAGTGAGAATATGGTTTGTAATGTCAGCCAAGGTAAAGGAAATAGGTTTGTACAGAATGGGACAATTTCTGCAGTTACAATTCATATTTTATAAAGGAAAGACAGGATTAACATTGATTTTTGTTCATTTCCTTTTGCCATTCTTTCTATTTAAAACCCACAATTTTTTTATACTCCTTCTCCACTCCTATAATGGATTCTATTTTTTATTTTGAATTGGTCTCAAAATATTTAGCAAATTGTGGGCTACTTAAAGGTGGAGAATCCAAAATACATATCTAGGCAAATGTCAAAACAATAGCAGCTTCCTGAAGCAGAAATCTTAACACCAGAAGTCATTAACCACCCAAAGCTTTTGATGAAATAGTATTCCAAAGAAGGAAACAGTTGGTTTCAGAAAAACATGACCTTATTCAAAAATATTCTAAATTTTGTTTTAAAAATTGTTCAGAATGTAAGAAACAGTCCTGAGTCCATTAAAGTAATATTGCACGTCTTCCTGTTCAGGTTTATAGAGGACAGAACTGCCATTAGGTTTAGTAGGGGAAATAATACAGATGAATCTTGCCTAATGGGAAAGATACTGCTTAAAACAATCCAGTATACCATTAAAAATATCTAAAATGAGATTATTTCTTGATTCTAACAAATTTTAAATCGTTTCTGGAACTACAGAGTATCTGTGTGAACTGTTATTTTGAGTTACCTCTGGGAACTGAACTCAGTTGGTTAGCAATATATTTCCACACATGGACATTGCAGGTCTTTTTTTGAAGTTATTTTTACAAACTGTAGAAGAGGACACTTACCCAAGACAAACAAGCTAATTTCAAAACAGCTAGTTCCTGAGAGAACCAGTTACTCATTAACAGCTAGACAAATAACACCAATACTGATCTAGATAAACTTCAGAAAAAAAATCAACCTGTCAGTTCCACTGCGTGAAACAGCAGAGAGACCCACACAGGCTTTGGTAGTTGATTTGCAAAAGTATATTGAATTTTGAGGAAATTTGTACCACTCTAACAAGTCAAAAATACATTGTTGTCCAACATCAAGTGACAAAGAGAAATATCTGTGTTAAATAACGTTTCTGGGGTAGGATGGCGATGGAAACCTTTCTGCAAGAATAAGAAATAAGATCCAGTCTCTCTGGAGCTGGCAAAAAAAAAAAAAAGAAGAAAATCCTTCACTTGGGGACAGACTCTTGAAGTCAAGTTTAAATTCAAATTTCTTTGGGCCTTTTAACTTTACTCGTCTCCTGACAACCCTCCATGTCCCACAATAATAAGTCTAATCATTTCATACTGTAGATGATAGCCCTTCTCAAAATCTGATTTCTTTAGATGAGACAGCTAATGAGCAAACACGAGACCCTGAAACTCCCATCTTAATTTCACTAAGCTTCTTAACAAATCAAACGAAATGCTGCCAAAACTCTCCCAAGGCACTGCTAACTTTGGAATCTCATTTGGTTACATGATTGGTTTCATGCTGTATGACTAAAATGTCCTTTATTTTTCACACAGTGAACAGTTAATTTTGCAGAACAACGTTCGCATTATGCCCGAGTACTTTTGACTTCTCAAAAGCTGAATAACCCGCAACGCGCCTGATTTCTATGGACAAAGCGGAAGTCTTTGCACGTAAACACTCACGCCTCGCAGCCAAGTTCTTTGTGTGCTGTACAGGCTTTTAGACCGTCTTAGTAAGCAGAAAGAAAATATAAAGCAAGTAACAATTTGGATGTTGCTTCTCAACTCAAGCACCCAGGAACAAGTTGAATTGGGCACATGGTGTATTGACTGAGTAATGGGCAAATGGCATTTGAGATGGCATATTTTTCCAAGGATTAAATATGAATCTAAGTCCTATATGGCAATAAAATACACATTTTAAGAAATAAAGGTTGATAATAATCCTTCTCATAAGTCGCACAGCAGGATAAACCTATGGCATGCCATGAGGACATCTACCAACATTCACAATATCTTGTAAGCTCCTCAGGACAAGACGCTCAGCCCACCAAGAAAAAAAATTTAAAAAAATAGGACCTGCAAGTGAAGGGGTCCCATCTCAGCCCAAGCATAACTGCAGATGCAACACAAGTTGACAGGTCAGCTGCTTAAATATTACCCCTTCCACCCTTTGCCCCACACCTCCTATCTGCCTTTCCTAGGTGGTCAGCTTTAGAACAAAGGTAGTGGAGGTTATTCAAGAGGAAGCGAACAGAAATCTCACCGGTGTTGTTGGGGAGCACCCGAAGGTTGTCAAATTCCAGCATGGTATAAGAGGAGTCCAGGGAGTCCACATAATCTGGCATATCCATGTCCATGATGGACTGACAAAGCTTCATTATTGCCCGTCAACAGCAAGAGAAGCGGCAAAAAACAGCCCTGCTGTCAATCACCGCCAAGGTTTCCTCTGCAAAGAGAGACACCCCAGCCCTGGCGATGACAAATCATTACCCAGCTCTGCCCGCAGTCCCCTCCCCGTGCGAGGAGAGAAGGGACGAAGCCGTTCCCTCTCGCGCCCGCCGTCCCCTCCCTTCCCGAGGTGCATCTGTGCTCTCTCGGTCCTGATAATATGATGCAGATAAGGCCTAGACTCAAACGACTTGGATTGCATCTTCGGGTCGATACGGCCCGTTTTATGGCCGTTCCTGCGCAAACATTTTGAAAAGGGCTGCCGAGAGGCGCTCGCGCACATGCGCCGCTCTTCCAGGACGAAGCAGCGCTCACGTCAAATAACACCCATGGCCAATGTTCCCCAGCCCTTGAGAAAAGACCAAATGATGTTCCTTGAAGTTACTGAAGATAACAAGCCGGTGTCACCACTGGCTGGAGAACATCAGAATAGGTCAGCACTGAGAACCTGAGGAGTTGGCATGATGCATAAACAGTGTTGTACACCGGTTCACACCTTGAGTTGCTACTGGAAGGGAAAACTGAGGTTTTATGACAGCCATCCACACGGCTTCACCCCGCCCAATAGGCAGAGGGGAGGTGAACTCTCCCACTCACCACCTATTGGCTGGACAGCAGCACAGCGGAGAGAGACCTGGGAGTGCTGGTTGACAACTGGTTGAACGTGAGCCAGCAGGGTGCCCAGTTAGCCCGGAAGGCCGATGGCATCCTGGCTTGTGCCAGGAACAGTGTGGCCAGCAGGAGCAGGGATGTGATTCTGCCCCTGCACTCAGCACTGGTGAGGCCGCACCTCGAGTCCTGCATGCAGTTCTGGGCCCCTCACTGCAAGAGGGATACTGAGGTGCTGGAGCGGGTCCAGAGAGCAACAAGGTTGGGGAAGGGACTAGAGGGAAAGTCCTGTGAGGAGAGGCTGAGGGCGCTGGGGTGGTTCAGCCTGGAGGAGACTCAAGGAGGACCTTAAGGATGGGACAAGGAGGTCAACATCTCACAGAGTCCCCACTGTGAAAGAGACAGGTTGTGGTTGCAAATTGTTAGGGCAGAAGGTTTCAGGCGATGGTAAATGATAAAAATGGAAAAGGCTGGGAAGAACCGGTCAGACGCCCTTGCAGATGTCTGGTGTTGCATTTCACACCAACCAACGCCTGGCTTTCCAGGGAAAGGCCTGTATTGTGAAAACGCAATTCCAGTTTTTCCCCACAGGGCTGTGGTGGTTGGTTTTTTACTTTACCGGATTTTGCACAGAAGTTCTCTCCTTGTTGAGACTCATACGCTGTAGTGCAAAAGACTGGAAATAAAAGACAACCATGCAAAGTGACAGAATTTGAAGTGCTTGTGTTATTCTTGCTTTCATCCTTCACATGCCTTCCCTGACGTTACAGTTCTCTCTCCAGTGACGTTTTGTGTCCGAGGGCCTTTCCTCTCCATGAGCTCTTCTGCGAGACGCAGTTCAACATCCTAATGAATCTGGAGGAAAAAAATCTTGAGAAATAGGGAGATGTGTTGCCAGAAAAGGAGCCTTGGCCAAAAGAAGAGGATTGCCAGACTGCCTGAACTCGCACTGAACCTTGGAGCAGGGCAGCACCATGTATCCTAGCAATCTCCAAATAGCAAGAAATAAGCCAAAACTGAGGTTTGAAATATCTTAGATGTACTCATTTTGATTTCATCCCCATTTCACTTTTTTTTTTCTTTTTTTAATAAATGGATTTTTCCATATCCTGGGGACTTACAGCGGACATTGTAATGGGTTAACCTAGTTCCTTATAAATATAAGGTGCAGGAGCACTTAGATTTATTTCCTTATCATTTCTGGGGCATAAAATAATTTCATGTGCCATAGATATTTCTTTTTTTCCCCCCTCTTTCACTTTTTAAGGGCATGTTGTAACTAGTGGTGCACAAATGACTCCTTGGTTAGATAAGAAGTTATGTTTTTATCCTTGGACTATGCCCTCAGGCTTTCAGTAATGCCAGCATCAGCTAAGTTAGCATCTGATTAGTCGTTCTTGCCTCTTACTCAATGTCAGTCTTAATTATGCCTATTAATCTGGCACATTTTTTTGAACTGAGCTCTGGGCACAATCCTGCCTGACCCACAGCACTCTGCCACTATCACAGCTAGGAGTTCTCATGTTTCTACAATTCCAAGTGGTCTTATAGGGGCTCTTCACATTTAAAATAAACTTATGGGTGTTCATCATGCTTTTGGGCAGTTGTGGTCTGAAGAGAAGAAATCTGGGCTCCTCACCTGGTGTTTTTGACTTTAGAGATCTGTCGATGTCTTCAATTTCTCAGTCCAAAGTGAGGGTTAAGTCTTGCTTCCAAAGAAAGCTGGGTGATGAGGATGCGCTTGGATGATTTTCATTCTGGGAATGAAAAAAGGGTATTGGGAATGAGAAAAGGTTGTAGAGCAAATGTCATAATTCAGGACCAGATTTCAACATCACAATCACATCCATATTGATAATCAGGGCTGGTTTGTTATGGAAGGTGGTGTTGGAGTGATACTACGTGGCATTTTATCTATATCAAACAGATGTCAGCACCCTGTTCCAAACCTCTCCAGCATAAAAGCAGCCCTGACTTTGCTGAAGGTTGAACAGTTTTTTTCCTCTCTCCTCTTCCTGATTTCTTACATCAATTTCTGAGTCACAGCTGAAATTCAGCTGTGATCTATCCAAGGCTGGGGACTCAGTTTTATTAACATCAGGACAGATCTGCCTCACTTAGAGGTGGCCTTACGTCTACTCAGCACTGTTAATTATCACAGTGAAGTGAACACTTGCCCCAACCAAGAGCTAGAAATCTCTAGTTGGTTTCTTCATTGCCTTACAATGATTTAACCTGACAGAGCAGACCGGTTCGAGAGCTAGGGAGAGATCTCTCTCCAGTCGACTTCAAGCAAGCATCAGACATAAAAATCTTCCCTTGGAAAGCTCCCTTTGAAGTGGCAAATAGGCTGGTGGCAGGTGAGAGAAGGCTGGTGTTCATCTCTCAGTGCTTTGGCTTCACCCTGAAGGACAGCAAGGCGGCAGTCCCTTTACTCTTCTCCCCAGCATCTTCCAGGGTGTCACAGGACACACGTCAGCCTCGGCTGGTCTCTGCCGAAAACATGTGACAAGCACACAAAAGACACTCTGAGGGCAAGAGGAATCTCAAATCCTTCACAGAGCAAGGCCAAAGTGAAGAAAGAGATGAAGATAGAGGTTTGTGAGGTGTCTCAGCTCTCTGACAAGACAATCTTCCCACGACTTGAGCTTCCCGTGGGACACAGACATGGCAGCTCTTGAGGAGCTACTTCAGCCGCATCTGTGTGTCAGTGAGCTGGGTACAGATGTTCTGGCCCTCCCTGCAATATGTCAGTGCTGAGAAGAGCGAATCAGGTAAAACAAGGGCTACTACATTGAATTCTCAAGGGACTGGGAGAAAATCCTACCTTCTAGGCTGACAGGAGACCTGGTGGGATCAAAGCTTGGCTCTGATTTTCTCTACCACCTGCTTCTAATCTTCTCTCAGTGCAGAGAAATGATGGGGCTCAGGGTCCTTGCATAAGCCAAGTGCTGACCACCGGTAAAAGCAACTCCAGCAAAGAATCATTGAATGGTTTAAGTTGAAAGGGACCTTAAAGATCATCATCTTGTTCCAACCCAACGTGATCTGGAGATATTGACCCCAGTAAGTAGGTCCACAGGTTTGAAGAGCTTTCACCGAAATAGATCAGGAAAGCAAAAAAACCACATCTGCCTGTCCCATATTGCTCCCTTTTTTTATTGGTGAGTATTGCTGCTCAGAGGAGGAGGAGTGTGTGTGGGGAGCACGTGCTCAGTGCCCATGGTGCTGCTGGGGCTGTGACGGGTTAGCAGCCACCCAACTCTCGACCACCTGAGAAACCCCATGGTCAACTGCAGCAAATATTCCCTTTGGAGTTAACTAGAATGTATTACATTCAAACGTTAACTACCTTTAAAAAAAAAAAAAAAAGAAAAAAAAAAAAAAAGAAAAAAAAAAAAACAAACCCAGTTTTTTTTTTCTCAGTGAGAAGAGAGACCTGGGAGTGTCTGTCCTTTCCTCGGGTGTTCGGGCATTGACTCACCTCCACAGGCATCTTATGTGTATGGACAACTGAAAGCAAAACCAGGCAGTACAACAGAGTCTTCTCAGTTTGCAAATTGATGTCAGTCCTCCTCCATATGGACATAATCCACTTTTTAATATGTTTTCTATTTGTTCCTTTTTTGACTCAGCAAGGCTGGGTATAGCTGGAGGGTGCAGGGGAAAGGGGAGAAGGGAATAAAAAACAGAGCTATGTTTAATAAAAGTAGTATGAATGTTCAAAGGTAGTGCTCTGGGAACGAATCAATATGGTTGCTCATATGTACTGCAGAGAGGGCAGGCTCTGACAAACACATGGTCTCAATAAGACAACACTCTTATTCCTAGAAACAAAACTCGGATGCTTTTGGGAATGCATGTTAGACCAGTTGAAGTGCAGTAAAGATAAGAATTCTTTGATTAATTAAGAGAGAACATAAAGTGCTGCAAGCAAGCCATCAGAAACAGCATTTCTTTGGCGAGGCGAGTGGTGAGAGATGTTTGCAAGCTATGGCAGCTGCACATCCATCTCTGGACGTTGTTTTTTAAAGGAAAGTAACTCTATGCTGCATATGGGGAGAGGTCTCCAAGACACCAAAACCTAACAAAAGACTTGTTGCTATGCAAAACAGCAAGGGAGACTTAAGCCACTGACTGTATTTCTGGCACAGAGGTTTTCTTCTTTTATTCTTAGAAGGACATTGAAGAGCCCTACCACTGTTTTGAAGACTTTTTTCCATTTGAAACAAGGCAACATCTATACTCTTTCCTGAGCTCGGAGGGAGCAGCGAGCTCCACTAATATTCAGGCAGTTCTCAGGTACCAGAAACAACATTAACTGTGAAATTACCTACTTAGAGAGGGAGTGTCTGGGTGAAAACAACAATTGAAAGACAGAAGCCAGTAAGGCCTTTATTATGGGTAATGTATAATTAGAAACAGCATGCTCGTGAGATTATAAGCAGTGTGAAATCATGTCACTAGCATAAAATTACAACGGTAGACATGACAAATTTGTCTAGACCAAATGTCTATTAAATCAGTTCCCCCCTTTCTTGGGTGCAGTTTCTTATGGTATATATCACTGAATGATACGTGTGATACAGTTCGCAGCAAAATCTCTCTTGACATTTTCAGGTCTCTCTTATTACAGTAAATAGTCCATTTCCACAGTGCTGTGTTTTAAACTCACCGTATGTTCAAAAAGCAGGGCAGCCATGCAGGTACTCATCAGGAGTGTCCATGGCATGGCAGGCTAAGCTGAAGGTCGCAGGACCAACCACTGAGGAGGATGCTGACGTTTCAGTATGCCATGGTGCTGGGCACAGCCATAGGGAGCACAGCTGGTTCCAGCCTCATCCACTCTGAATAGGTAGAAACTCCAACAGAGACAAATTACTCCATCAGTGATGTAAAATTGAACAATTTATTTCTTCCAGTGCTGTGGAAGAGCTACGTGAACAACGCAGCAGGAGATGTGGTTCTAGACTTGCCCCTGCTCACTACTCTACAGTCTCCAAAAGGCCTCTTCATCCCTAATTAGTACTGTTCCCGTTAAAATTAACAACTACTGACCAAGAAACAACATTTGTCCCTGAAATAAGAATCACCTAAAACTCTCCACACATCTCAGGTGTGGCTTGGTGGCAGTTCTGCATCAGCTCTTGTTTCATCCCCTGCTGGAAACCTGTCCATTAACATCTGTCTCTCAAAGACCTCCAGGCATGGCAGAGATCTTTTAGCATCCAAACCCACCAAATCTGGCATTGTTTAGACATACCGAATTTCTGGAGTAGTCACAAGTCAAACCCTGAGGTGGTGAACAACACCTCAGTAGGGACACAGGCTTTTCTCTGTGATAACTTGACAGCCTCTGCAGTAGGGATGGCATTAACCATCTAGCCTTCTTCGAGGCCCCATGATGGACAATGACATGATGGACAAGGGGTAACCTCACTCGTCATACAGGAGAAGGGAGAGGAGAAAAACAAAATATGCAAGGATCAGGACTTTTACCTCCTTTGTCTCCAGACAAACTTATTTTGCTTTACTGCTGCCAAACACATTCATTTAGCCTTTACTCATTTTGCTTTTAGATCAATTAAATTCAATCCTCCATAGCAACCCTTCAGGGAAAATAGAAAGTTAAGCAAGCTCCAATCTCTATGCTGAAAACACTCCTCTAGGACATTTAAAAAAAAAAAACACAAAACACACACACACAAAAGAAACCCGAAAAAAGCACACTAAAAAACTGTTTGCACCAGTTTTGAATGATGGATTCTGGTCTTTACAAACTGTCAAGCACAAATCACAAAAAGACTCTACTGCCAGCAATGACGTCAGGTTGGTTACTTTGTGAAATTCCCAGTTATTTCACTGATGTACTGACTGTTCAGCACAGATGAAATCTGAATCGGATTTGGGGAATAAATCTCAGATGTTTTACATTCCTCTGACAAAGGTTAACCTGATGGCTTGTTCTTTCAGAGTTCATATAACTTTTGTTCTTGGCTACTGTGTGTTTGGCCAAGGTTGGAGTTTCAGAAGTGCTAAGTACTCATTTAAGCTTCTAAAAATGAAACAGTCTGAATTTCAGATCTGTTGAGAAACAGGAGCTCCCACTGGGAATAACAATTAGATCTGCGAAGATATGTTCACGCAGCCACAGATCACTGGTGTTTCAGAAATAAATCCCCCTCTTTTTTTTGGACAAGGTCTCCTCGAGTCTGACACCCTTTGCAAATCCATCCCTTGCTGGCAAATGCTTCACAGCAAACACTTGAAGCCTGGATGGACCAGTTTAATTTCTTCTTTGTTTTCCATAAACAGGAGTAAATTCTCAGAAAGAGGAAATGCCTGCAATATTTTTGAAGCAGCATATTTTTCCCCACGTCAACAAATACCTCTGTCAGTGAATATTCCTTGGAGATATTTCTGAGGACTTCTTTTTTTTTTTTTCCCCCTTTCTCGAAAGAGATCAGCTTATCAACACTTGAAATAATTATGAAAAGAAGGAACACACTTGATTGAATACATTTGGGGGAAAAGAATATTTATTGGTTTCAATATGATTTCTCAGTTGTACTTGAACTTTGGAAGTTTGCAAACATCAGTCATAGTAACAGCTTCTGACTTAAATTTGAGGGTTCTAGGTCAGATTTACACCAGCTGGAGAAATACAGGGTTGCAGCAGACCACCTGCTCCAGATCACTGTCTACCACACCAAGCAGCCCATTTTCAAGCTCCTGATTTCCACCATCCTGGACTAAGGCTTCGTACCTAGATTGGAAACATCAGTATTTCTGCAGCCACTAAAGAAAAACTTGTGTGTCATGAAATCATGGAATTATTTAGGCTGGAAAAGACCTTTCAAACCATCAAGTCCAACCATAAACATAACACTGCCAAGTCCTCCGCTAAACCATGTCCCTAAGCACCACATCTACACATCTTTAAATACCTCCAGGGATGGCGATTCTATCACTTCCCTAGGCAGCCTGTTCCAATGCTTGACAACCCTTTCAGTGGAGAAATTTATCCTAATGTCCAATCTGAACTTCATCTGGCACAACTTAAGGCCGTTTTCCCTTGTCCTCCGTCCAGAGGGTGATTCATCCCAGACTAAGAGAAGTCTCCAAGGGAACGGGGATGAATTGTGCAACGATGCCAATCTCCCTAAACAGAGCGTATGGGTAACATAGGTGACTTACAATCAACCAGCAATTTATTTGGAAGGTGAAGTCACGTAAGACAAATTCTCCTTGCCCACAGAGAAAATAACACCCAGAGCAGTCAAGAATTAGGCTGGAATCCTTGGCCCTGGGTGATGTCAACCTCTGACTAAGGCTTGAACTGGAGCTGGGAGAGGAGAGAGGAGCAGCATTACCTCACTCGCTGTTGCCTGGAGTAGGCACGGCGCTCGTCGCTGCCTGTGGGCAAAGTTTTGGCTTTTCTGGCTGAAAATGAAACGCCATTAGTTAGGAGTAACCAACCTTGAAAAGCATATTTGCTATGACTCCCGTCTCCCCTGCGAATGACATTCCTGCCGCTTCGAGCTTTTTCACTTGCCGTGTTGACACGTCTTCAGATCTGTCATTAGCTCAGCTGAAGAGAGAACAGAAACACTATTCAAGACCCAGATCCAATGTGGGAGGTTAGGAGTACAAATTCTCACTGTACACTAAAAGCACGATGACTGCTTCATGTTGCTGTTGTTCTTTCTATTTTAGGCAATGCCTTTATTTTTTTACAAGCCCTTTTCTGTAATATAAAGCACCCTTTTAAAGGTATTCTCCTATCAAAGCCTCTCACATTCCCAAAAATTAACCCGAAAGCAACATTTCTACCAGGGAAACAATGTAGTATTTTGGTGGGTGGTTTTGGTTTCTGTTCTAGATTACCTAGCTTTGCCATTTTTCAGGTAGATAAATGAATAGTTCAGGGCAAAATACGAAGTTCCTCCAAATTACTCCTTTCAGCGTTGTCTTCTAAGTAAATCAAGTGTAAATATATAAGGTACAGAAAGGATTGAAGATATACCACTTAAAAAAAACCCAAAAAAACAGGTCAAGTGCACCTAAGCTGCAATAACCCATTATATATTTGCATGGCTGATCTTGCAGCTCTTACACACATGCAAAGATCTTGTTGAAACAGCATCCACCATATGAAGGAAAGATCTTCAGTCAACATGTTGAGAGCTCTAGAGAAAAACCATCCATTTATGCAGGGGACTGGAAAGCTGAAACAGGCCCAAATCTGAAGAAATACAGATTTATTTTTCAAATGACTGATCATCTGAAATTGTTATCGTATCAAAATTAACAAGGCTTTGGGGATGGTATCAGTGAGTCGCAATGGATAACGCCAAAGGGATAAGTCAAAAAAAAATGAAGCAATTAATAGGAAAAGATAATTCAGTCTAGAGAACTGAGGTGCAGGAGCAGCCCCCATTTCATCTGTGTTTTTTTTTAAGCAGGACCTGAGAAAACCCAGTGGCTTCTAGGAATTACTGCCTGTCTCTGTTCTACAGCTATGCATCTAGAAGTAAACATCATAAAACATCCATCTCAACTAGACATTGAAAGGTAGAAAATGAGAATGAACAGAAAATATTTAACCCAGCACTGTTCTTCAGGAACTTATCTTGTGGTTCCTTCACCACCCAAAGCTCTGAGTAGCAGTAATGTCACCCCAGTCTCTGTGAATGCTGGAAAAAATGCTGGTATGGGTCGAGGAGCTTATTTGTACCTTTACAGTCTTCAGCACACTCCAGTGCACCTATAATCTCTAACAAGTTATTGGTCTTACATCCCATGGGGTATTTTCCTTTTTTCTTATTTCTAGCAGGCATATCATTCAAAAGTTTAAAAAAGAGTGATTCAACTGAGTCAGTAAACCAAGAAGAGGTTGTTCATCAAAATCAATGTGTATCAGGTGCCTCTTGCTCAACCTCTGGAGTTTCAGGGTTACTGTGTTCATACTGGGTATATTCTGCCTCCCTCACTCACAGTGAGAAGTTATTTTTGAAGCATTTGGGAAAAATTCAGGCAGATTTTTCTTTTCATAAGATTCTCCCACAAAAAAAAAAAAGTAAGTAGACATCGTGGCGTGTTGTAAAGATGCTTTTTATGACTTGACATTGGAGAAATTATTGTAAACATTAAGCTATATTTTCCCCTATAATAGCCATTTTTGAACACTTCAGTCTCTTCCAGACTGCCCTACTCATAATTGCTACTCTCTTGGACTAATGGGTATAGGAAAAGAAAGTGACTGTTTACTGAGTGACAAACACATGCCTACACAAAACTCCTAGTTTCACACATGTTTTCAAGAAGCTATAACCCCCGATAAATCTTTGCAGACCACTGAGATGAATAATATTTGTGGATGCATTTTTGAGGCTACCAAACTGGAGGGGTATTTGTGGTTGCGGGCTTTGCTACTCACATGGAAAATTGTGTTTTCCTTATATCCATCATATAGGCTATATTTTGTACATCTGTCCTTAATTACACTGATTTCATATCTTAAGGAATATATGACATTAAATAAATCACTTGGCAATTGGAATTACTCAAATGACACAATCTTTATTATTATTATTATTATTCATGAGTTCCCAGTGTCAGAATTCCCTCACAATCTGCTTTTCAGCAGATCATCTAAACCCAAATGTGTAGTAAATATCACAGTCTCAGGGACAGATCTGATATACAATTTCATACACCAATTCACCTGACCAGTGGTCACACTGACCCAACCCTTTCATTAGGGAATAGCACTGAAATTAGGAGGGTTTTGCAGATGAGAATCTGATCCCCTTAGTTCAGTAAGACTATATGGGTTCAAAAAGTATTAGGATGTAGCCTATACGTAATCTGAAGGGACACACCAGCCAGCAAGTTGCACAAAAATCTTCATTTTATCAAAATGATCTCGTGGATCTGAACCAAGTTTCTCCATTGTCTACTTCTCAGACCCTTTGCAGCCCTCTGATAAAAAAAGATCCTTCTTAATCTGGAGATCTGAGCCCATCCAAAGGTCCGTATTTACCACGTGTCCAACAGCTTTGGTGGCAGTTTGAGAAGAGTGCAACAAAGCTCACCCCTCTTCTTCACAGACCCATTTGGAAAGGGATTTTTTTCATTATTGCAATTAATATGATCACAATGATTTAGTCTGAATGAAACACGCATCATCTCTCACCACCCTCCAGTCAATTCTGACTCTGAAATGACCATCTGAAACCTCCCCAGTGCTGAAGCCATTCTCAGCCTGAATCATTGCACGATCACTTGCCTTGGCACAAGCATGACAGAAGGGCAAAAAGTTTTTTCTCACAGCAAATTTCCATTTCTGAACACCAACAATGTTTTGGGAAACGTCTCTGACAACACTGCACTCCGTGTTGCTGAATAGTGACTAGCAGGAAACAAACAAACACAAAAAATACTAATTTTTCTGCCTTCCTCCTTTCCCTCTTACCAGCTTCGGTCGTGCACTCACCCACCTTAATGAAAATTTCCTGGAAAGTTTGACACTTGCTTACCTTGTCACACACTTTAGTTGTTGGTAGTTCTTCTTGTGCAATTGTAATCCCAGGGGAAAAAATCCCACCAGTCTCACAGAAACAGTGTCACTGCTTTACCTGCTGTAAATCAGAGGAAAAAAGGGGGGAAAAAAAAAAAGCAGTAGTATTTACTTATTTTTGTTGAATATATGTTATGTTACAGAATTAGGATTTCACAGTGTTTTGAGAATTAGCTGCTAGTTTATATATAATGTGCATATATTGCATGTAATATATACGTAACATGTATGTATAGTGTATGATATATCTGTATTACACACAAGGAATACAAAAGCCATCTTTCTCATCCTTGCTTTGCCTTCTGGCTTATCTGATGGTGGCCCAGAGCAAAAGGGACAGGGAAGCTCCTCCTTGCTCTGCCCTGGCTCTACCCCTTGGACGCTCAACTCAGAGACAAGCTGGCACATCTATTTTCTACCCAATCTGCATCATTCCTGCCTCCTGACGTTAAGTAAGATTTTGAAAGAGCGAAGGAAATACTTGACAGGGGAAGAAGTCATGAAAGATTAACGGAAGGGCTCTACCAGCTCTAATACTAATTATTTTCAGGAGCCCATGCATGGGGAGAAGGAGAGCATCTGGGCTAAGAGGATGATCTGAGGGGGTACAGCAAAAGCACAATTCCAGATAATGCAATCAAATTCCCAGTACTACAGCTATTTTTCTACTGCCATGTGGAATAACCTCATCTCTGTCCTTCTGTTTGTTTGAATTTTTTTTCCCCTCCAGATATTTCAGGGGTAGGAGGGGGAAACCAACCATAAATCCTGGAGGAGCTCTCAATCCCAAGCTTCGTTTCTGATTTCAGTTATGTTTAGAGCATAACATGGATTTGTTATTCTGTGGTCCTTTACTGAAATAGGTCAGTGTGGCCTCCCCAGTTAAAAGCTGCCTGCCAATTATACTTTGCTCCAGGCCAAAATTCTGCATAAAAACACCAGTGAAATATTAGCACAGGGAAAAAGGCTGTTTGCTCTTATTTATCTGCCAGCAGCTCATAGGGGATGGACACTTCTAGACTAGGTGCTGATCAGAAATGCAATAAGAAACAGTCCCTGTTTAAAATAAACGATATAGATAATTGGTAGGAAAGAAAACTGAAGAGTGAAGCAAGTTGTCCAGGCTGAAAGCAGAGGTCAGATCAGCTCAGACCCAGAGGCATGTCTTTCCCACTGGATCATGCTGTTGCATTGTGAGATGCACCTGAACCCCGATCTCGCAGCACTGGTGAGATTTTAATCATTTTAATAGAAAGAGACACCAAGGAGCTGATCCACAGTTCTGATTCCCTTACACAAAAGGAGAGAGAGAGTGGCAATTACTGAAAATTATTTAGCAATGGTTTACAAGCCAAGAGACTGTCCACGAACTTAGAGTGAAGCGTCATCACCATGGACTGAATTCAGTCCATTTGGGTCAGAATTTCATCGACAAGTGTAGAAGGTACATGTAAAAGATAACTATTACTATCAAGATTCTGTTTTCCCAATTTTATAGAACACCTTTCTCCAGGACATCTCCAAATCTGTGTGCTTTCTAACTTACATTGGCCCCATGAGTAACCAGCCTGACAGCAGTAAGCAATTTACACTCCATACTTGCAATATTCAGTTTATACAGGGTGGTTTTTGGCCAAATTTTCTACTTAAAAGAATATGCAAGACTAATTACTCTTTTGGTTTTCTTCCAAGAGAGTTGATAGAAACACATCCGAAAGGCATATTTCCCTAGGCAACAGCCTGCTTTAATGAATTCTCATTGCACTGGAAATATTTATACTTTAATCTGTAAAACAGATTACGCAGAGGTCTAATATTGCTTAAGCACTTCACGCTAAGCAACAATTTAATTGTACTTTAAATCAAAGAAAGAGTGCAATTTGTTACTTTTTGTCATACTAAAGCGCCTTGGATCCATTCCTTCACCAAATTGAGCCATTCCAGTTTTATGCTGGCGTAACTGATTGATGAGTTTAGTTCAGGAGATGAAGAAACCAACCAACATTTGCTGTATGCACAGTGGATGACACCCTGATATGCATTGCTACACCTTACATTTCTGCTATAGTATATTTAATCTTTTAACAGAAATTTAGTCTAATCCCTGCTTGAAAAATAGATCCCAGACAAGAGCAATAAAGATAAGGGGCTTTCAGAGAAAGCAATGCTTACTCAGCCAAGACTACAAGCTGGATAAATCAAATAATGAAGTCTACACCTTCAAAAATTATTTTTACGTCTACGTTCTGTCAGCAGTCAGACTCCTATGCATCATGATAATTTACGGACAACTAGACTCAGCTTCCGGCTATCTTACCCCCGTGAGAAATTACCAAAAGTAGGTGGAAACCCATTTTCTTGACTATACACATATTGATCTACGGCAGCACTGTTGAAACCAGCTCGCCTAAAGCAGGGTTATTCTGGATTTACCGTAATTTTGCATGGAATCCAACCCAATTAAATCCATCCAGAGCATAAAGAAATCATTTCTGTAATAATGCAAGAAGCAGGCACACACACACATGAAAAAGAAGCAGGTTCTTTTCCTTTGCTGTTAGTTTTCGCTAGCAGAAGGATAGTCAGCACCAAGCCCTGGATACCCTGAAGTGCTGCTGAACGTGAAAACCTTTCCTGGGGCAAACATGGCCTTTACAACATATTGCACACCAGATACCAGTTCAGCCTGGATAATTTAACAAAATCCACTCCAAGCAACTCGATCAAACGGAAAGCCGATCTGATGCTCAGGCTTTTCTCTTACTCAAGATGGCAGCAGAGACATAAGTCACTTAGAGGAGCTGGCTCCTGGGTTTATTTTCTGCACCCTTAATAGGACTGCTCTCGAGTCACTGGAATCGGACTCGTTTTGGATCGGAGCGAGGCAGAATCTAATAGAAAATAAAACAAGGGAGTCAGGAGATGTTGCCGGATGTTACTTACCATGTCCTGTTGCTCCTGGCCATGTCCTCTTCTTTCCACAGAGGAGCACATGATGTTTGCACAGCCTCGTTAAAGAAATGACTTGTCTCCAGGTTGCAATATCAGAGAGAGAAGCCAGAGGAGTATCCTGGAAAAGAAGAAATGGATGATGTGAAACAGATGTTTTCCCTTAATTGCGCATTGCAGATGCAGCCCAGTAATTAATCCACCTGCTATCTTCCCATAGGGATAATTACTCACCCTGTGATCCAGGCCAACTGAATTTACACTTTCTATGCCTCATTATACCCATCTCCACTTTGCCCAGCAGTAAACACCGAAGTGCTGCACAAGTGCAACACTTCATAAGCCGCTACATCTTTCTGTCCCTCTGTGCACAGGTAAGAAGTTCTGCTAGCTTTCCTCATGTCATCATTCCAAATTAAAGCCTCTCATAAAGCTCTCCCCGCAAGGCATTGCACCTAGTTGGACCTTTTGGGTTCATGAGGCTTTCAAAAACAAGGAAAAGATCTCTAGTCATAAGTGAAGTATCAATAAATATTGGCATTTTTGATGCAGTTACTTATATACATATGATCATATGTCACACAGGCTTCTCCAGGAAACCTACAGATATTAATTTTAAAAAAAAAATAGTAGCATCAAGATGATAATCTACGTGAGAGCAGAGCTTACGTGTCACAGCAGTGAACAGTTCATGAACAAAATCCCTGTTTCTTCTAAGACCATTTTTGTCCTAAATACTGATCAGAAAGACACGGTGAAGGTTTCTGAATAACCAGGGTAAGTTAAGGCTGATTTTTAATTTGTTCATATAATGCTACTTTAAAACACATTTAGCACAGAGTAATGGTATCAAAATCTAAGGCTGGGCCAGCCACTGAACTTGGACAAACTCTCTCTGTGTTCTCCCTGCCAGCCTCCCAGGGGAGGATAACAGCAGAACCAGGGAGACAGACTTTGAGATTGAAAAAAAAAAACCT
Source organism: Trogon surrucura (assembly GCA_020746105.1). Lineage (NCBI taxonomy): Eukaryota > Metazoa > Chordata > Aves > Trogoniformes > Trogonidae > Trogon > Trogon surrucura. The sequence goes on from CM036629.1 coordinate 3,513,922, forward strand.
TAAACCGCTTTGATAAATAACAATAAAAAAATTAATACTAGTAATAACAAAGAAGATGTCACACTATATACAGATATATATAAGTATGAAAATGCACTCAAAGAAACAAGAGACTATGTTAATACAGGTGACAACAAGTCCCAGACTGGACTAGGTATCAGACAGGAGTGCCCAAGCCCAGAGACCCAAGGATGGTCCAAAAAAAGACCACAGAAAAGGAGCTGTGCTGCTCCCACCTGGTGAGGCAGGGCAAGACAACCTGTCCTGCTGAACAGTGCTCCTCTGCAGCGTGCAAACAGGAGGCAGGAACACCAGCAGCACAGGGAGAGATGACCAACAGCTGGCAGCAATTCCTCCACCACAGCAAACACTAAAAGCCACAAACCTTCTCTTAGCGGCCCTTATATACTGAGCACCATGGGAAAGAATACTGTGGTTGGTTCATTTGGGTCACCTGACCCATCCTCTCCTCTCCATAGGCACAGCTGTGATTGCCACATGTGCCAGGAACCCCAGAAAACTTCCATCCCAGTATTCTCAAACCAGAACAAATGGCCAATGTTCTCTTGTCGTTTTCCCCATGAATTTCAAGACTCATGCTCAGTGATACTGGTCAGTGAGGACAGAAACACTTAGTAGCGAGTTCTGATTGTGCTTAACATGTAGTTAACAGTTTAACCAGTTAATTGAATCAAGAACAACATAAACTTCAAGGGATCTTTTCACCTTCACCAAGCCGCATCTGGAAGCAGGAGCAGTTCATGTTTCTGGTGCTCTAGTGATGGGACTGGCTGTCCTCCTCACTACCAAGGAAGTTTGGCTTTGGTGGAGTGGCTGGTAGACAAGTGGTGGGAGCTGAGAAACTGTCATTGACTAAACTTGATAGGACTGAAAAAAGAACATGACCTGAGGCACAAGCTTTGCTATGGTCCTCATTAACACAGCCTTCATCTTTTCTTCTTTGCAAGAGAGCTACTTATTTCTGTGCCTCAGGCAGGAGCCAGAGCCAGCTGGACATAATTTAGTCCTATTTCACTAATGTTGATGTCTCTGGATTTAATATTGGCTTTTCTGGAACCCCACTATGACTCTTTGGCTTGGCAAGGTGGCTCAGGTAGTTATCCTGAGCATAATATTTTGTTAACCAACCAGCTGCAGATCTATTTCAAACACAAAACAGGAATCTGGTTGTCCGGGACTAACAAACCTCCTCCAAGCTCTTCCACTGCTTGATGCTCACCAGCCCCCAGCTCTGCAGAACGTCTTCAAAAGCCTTTCTGAGAGCAGCTTAACTAATGCCTGCTGGAGAAACACACAAAAGCAGAATGAGGTCTTCAGAGAGAAAATCCAGTGACTGGAGAGACGAGTGGCTGCTGCTGGGAATGGCAGAGAGGGACCTGCGGAGAAGAGGGGCTTGAGTTGAGCTCTGTTAAGGAGGTCACCATGAGCTCTGCTCAGCAGAAGTGACATCCAGATTCAGCCAGCCCAAACCTCACTGCTGTCCCCATGAGCTGAAATCCCTGCCAAACCAGAAAGTCAAAGTGTGATTAAAAAAATGCCCCGTGCAAGACTGCTCAGGTAATATTTTACCTGCACTGTTGCTCATTGGCACTCTCCAGGGGCGGTGTCAGACTTGTGTTGCTGCTGTGCCTCATGCGAAAGATAATTTGGTACAGAAGGTCATCAGTGATGGAAAGGAGATACTAGGTGTCTCCTCATCACTGTTATACAGACCATCAGTATTATGAGAGGACCAGGACACAGAAGGAGCATACAGAGACATGGTGATTCAGAAGCCAGAGAAACTAAGCCCCTGCAAGCTTACAGTAGCTTCAGCTTGACCTAGCAGCATCTAGACTTCCCCGAAACAGAAGAGCAAAGCCCAATTTAAAATATATTTTTGATTTAATTTCAGACCGTTCAGCTCCAATTTGGTGCCTAATTTACACACAGGTCTGGTGAGAGATGTTGGTGTGATATATATCAAAAAACGTATTTTTTTAATTCAAGCTGCTCAAATCTCTTCTGTTATACCCGTGGCTGTTATTACAGCCACTTACTTACACAGGTACCTGCAGGCCCATTACTTGCCAGAAGTGTGGAAAAGCCCTGGACATAACCCAGAAGTTTTGATATTCGTAGTGCCTGCACTCTACCTTCTCTTTCATGAAGGAAAATTAGCTACAATACTTGAGATAAAAGAAATAAAACCAATATAAAAACCTATTTACTTGAATGAAATGAAAAGAACCTTTCAAACTCCCTGTTCTGTGAACAACCTTATGTTCATGTTTACTGACTATTTGAAGTCTAAAGAAGCCTAAATTATCCCAAATTTTATCAGAATAAATCAACAGAACAAAATCCCTTCTAGAAAGGACAGACATTCTTAATAGACATCTGGAATACATCATTTCTTCCCAAGTAGCATTGTTGATATTGAAAGTGTTGTAACAATATCCTTTTCTAATGTGGTTCTGCTGTGGCTCCATCCATAATAAAACTAGTCCATGCCAAAGAATCCACTTAGCATGACAAGATCCCCCAAACCTGGATTATTTGTGTAAGACTTTAATTTGACGTCCTGAGTTTCATGGTCTGGTGAAATGTCGTATAATATTTTTAAAAGAGACCAAAGAATAAGCATCATCTAATCAAGGGGAAATGCTTTTACTGAATCATAACGCTTCCAAATTCTTGTAAATCCCAGACCTCACTAAGGAGAGATGGAGGTTGAAAATGAGGAAAATCTTCCCTGCTTCCCACCTTGCAAAGCCTAGTATAACCATGCATCTTTATTTTCTTGAGTATTTTGTCAGCTCAACAGTATGGCTACATTCAAAGTTTACCTAGATACTTCAGGAGAAGTGTAATATACATTACTCTCATGGATGAATGCCACTCAAAACACACCACACCTTTACACCAGGATACCCAGAGAAGTCAAATATTATTGAGGGCACAAACAGAGACAGCTGAAACAAAACTACCCAGCAGAAAGAACTGACTACTCGCCATTTGTTAGTTCAGGTAAATCAAAGAGTGACCTGCTAGGTTCTCAGATAAAAGTATTTCGTACCACATTAATAGTGGTCAGTGCTGGGAAGGGTCTTTTCTCCTAAAAAACATCTTCAACTCTGCCATCTTGCCGATATTAATTTGTAGCTGTGTGTCATTTCCCAGCACTGTGCCATCTCAGTCCTTGAAGTGATCGGGGTCAGAGACACAGGTGCTGTAAAACTAATATCCCTACAAAATTACTTAAAATTATAGAAGCTCCTTGGATTTTGCTGCAGCCAGGTTTTCACTCTATTTTTCACTCTCCTTTTCCCACTTGCTGATGCACTCTCTGCTCCTGTCCTACTTACATAGCCTCAGTTTATCTGGTTGTACACATCCATGATTATGCAAAAGACAATTATTCTTTGTAAAAGGTTTTCAGAGCTTCATGGGGAAAATTGAGTGATTGCAAAAAAAAAAAGAAAAGAAAAGAAAAGAAAGACAATCATAACAGAGCGTGTTAGATGCTGGAGATTACCAGTTCCAGCTGTTCTATCAGCCAAAGACTTCCAAGCAATTTAGCCCACAGCAGCAAACCTCAATGAAAAGCTGCTCAAAAAAAAAAAAAAAAAAAAAAGAGGATGAGAGGAGTCAGAAACATTTCAGAACTTCTTTGAAGTCTTAGTCTTCACCATCAGTCTGCTCTTCCCTGAGGTCCCTTTGCTGTGCTTCAGCCCAAATACCATCGCCTCACTGAGAATTAAAGAGCCCTGGGTGCAAGTTTGCATTGTTGTTTGCCCGCATTGACAACCGAAGCCCGTGATTTGCAAGAAGCCACAATACCAGCGAGAAAACTTTGCCCGTGTGGTTGTTGGCAACCGTTGGGACAAAATACGGCTTGAAGTCATAACAGAACCTGGGGTCGCCTCCCTCCCTCCACCCTTGCCACCCTCACTGAGATCCAGCTGTGAGCCTTTCTTCTTGGTCGTTTTATTCTCTGTGTTGCCTGATAGTAGAGGTCCTGCCAACCTACAATTAGAAACAAGAGAACTGCAGCTTTGTGCGCTGACTGCCCAGGGACAGGGCAGCAATTTTTCTAGCCAACACGCCAAGGACTTGCCAACAACACTGAGAGCAAGTTCATAAAAATTATTCTTCTTGGGGCATTTCCTTCACTCGCTGATGGAGGAAAAACAAAGAGAAATGACAAAGAGCCCCTCTCCTTCAGACAACTGTGATTTATTATAGGCGAACCGAGGAGAAATCCAAAAACATTACTCCTTTTAGGGAAGGTAACTCAATCTCCAGCAAAAATAAACAGCCATGTTTAAATAAACCTTCTGAGAATTGTTACTGCACTTTCCCCCAGAAGTTGGGGCAGCATTTCTTTCCTCTGTGCTACTGCGCAAGATGCTGCTAAGTGCCTGCTCTGAAGACTCTGGTTTGAGAGGCCTGGTAAGTCCTTGAAGGATAAATGTCAGAGAACAAAAGGGAAAATTAAATTATGATGAGATGCAGGTGACAGGTGTCGGTTTGCTGCTTATGGGAACGGCCTTTCCACATCGAAGCAGTGGTTCACCCAGCTCGGTGTCCAGGTTCCTACCCCAGCTAACGGTGGGATGGTGAAGGGTAGATGTGCAATGTCTTTCCCCAACGCACTCTCCCAGAGGCCAGTGGTCAGTGGTTTGGGGACCTCCCGCAGCTCTTTCACGAGTAGCGAAGTCAATAAATCACAGTAACACTGAGGCCTGCTGGCCTCTGAGGACTTCACAGCAGTGAATGACATTCCTCACGGAAGCCTGAGGAAAAAAGCTCAAGCCAGTGAAATGGAAATGACGGTACAAGTCTCTCACTTCACCGATGCAGAGGACTCAACCCCACTTTCAAAGTGCACGTAACAGAGAATAACAGTAAGCCCTGCACAATAACCTTCCTGACTCACTCAGGAACCCGGGCATCTTTTTCTATCTCTCTCTACAACCAAGGGACAAACACCTCTTTCTGCCCATGGGAGCGTCAGACCACTTTCTGGGCTCTGGGCTCTTCTGATTGACACCATGTAAGAAAAAATAATAAACCAATCAATCTTCACTAGGTCAGAAGAAAAGCATTAGCAAGAGCACAACTGCATATTGTCAACTGAGGTGATCGCTGAGGAGACAGATGTCCTAATTTTAGGCATCAGTCCTGACACTCCGTGTTTCATAGTCAAAATTCACAAAAGAAAAGGAAATATCCACGTTTTCTTTTCTCTGTGGAAGGACAGTACTTCAAGCATTGCTGCAGAGACACATCTCACAGTTTGGGCCCAGCACCCTTGACGTAAGTCCCTTCAAATTATCAGCATCCACACAGACTTCAGAGCTTTCAGCCATTCTCCTCGTCAAGATAAGACATAATTAATGACACAGGGCCAGTTAGTCATACAGTTGCTTAGGAATGTCATTGTTCTTGTCGATGTTGTGAACACATCACCTGGACTCAGGGCAGACTTTTTCTTGTTAAATTTACTGTGCTTTACAAGGCTTATTCCTTCAGAGTTCAGCAGCAAGAGAAAAAGTAATTACAGCAGCCTCTTTTACCACCCTTAAAAAACTAATAGGATAAAGGAGTGGGAAGAAAACCAGCAAGTCCTCTCTTTATGGATTTCTGTGATGATGAAAAGGTTGGCAAGAACCTCATGGATTAATAGTGAGCTGAGCTCTGGTCAGCTGAGAACCAGGCTAAAGAGCAAAGCTTGCACATAGCTTCAGGCAAATGGGTTAGACCCCCTGACGAGCCAAAGCAGCCGGGACATCCTATGGTGCAAAGCAGACTGCTGTTGCCAAGGCTCCTTTTCATCTGTGGAGACAGCAAAACACCTTGGCCCGGGTTCCAAAAGAGCTGGCACGGGAAGCAAGGAAGTGCTGGCCAAGGGAAAATGCCAAGGGAAGAAGTATGCCTTCGGCCTCAGCCCTCACAGGGCATTAGGTGCTCCAGCTGCTGGCTCCCAGTCTCACTGCGACAATCTCCATGTTTGGGTAACTGCCCTGAGGCAGTGTCCTCACCCAAATCACAGCCCTCACCTATGCATTCACCGAGCTACGTTGTCAGAGAACTCACCTTTGAGGCATGAGACCTCTCACTCATCCCTGGGCCAAGAATTGTTTCAGTATCTTCTGCTGTGTGCTGGATCCTGGATGACAGTCCTTGTGTCCATGTTGGCTGGGCAGTGCAGTCATGCTGACAGTCAGTCTCTGGCTCAGCACAGAATAAATTTTCCACAACTGAGCTCGATGACTACAAAAGCCTTGGGAACGCTCTCCCCTTGCAGCCAGAAGCCTCTGGAGAAAAGAGAACAAATGAAGGAGGACCCAAACACTTCGTGGAGGAATGTCCATGGTCCAAGGACTGGAAAGAAGAGAGATGGACATATGTATTTCTGCTTCCGCCTTTCTTGAGGGCAGCAATAGTCACTTTTCTCAGAGATATCAGTGGACAGGGTCCCAGAAGGGGACAGCCTGATGCCTCGGGATCCTCATTGTGGAAATGGAGGTGCCAATGGACTTTCAGGGGCTTTCCACTGGGCAGCAGCCAGAGGGAGATTAAAAATCTAGACATTGGACTGAGACATGCTGAGCTAAGCCACAAACAAGCAACCATTTCCTTTTGTGGCTTCGGCCCTAAGTGTTTAAATTGTGCTTATGCACAATTTAAGCACTGAAAAATAGTGCTTATGGGATCCATCTTATCACCTCCAGCCCCTGCGAGGCAGCGAAGTAACACCTGAAACCCTCTGCAGTGTTCCTAAACCACATGGGCTGGAGAAATAACCCTGCAGGAAAGCTCCTCTTCAAAATATTTTGCAGTGAAAGTACAATACTTCAGCATGAAAGTACAATGTGTTCTTCGAAGTACTTTCTTGTTAGTACATGTTGTTGTGATCTTTTTGTATCATTTTCCAGTTTGATTAAGAATGTATTATTTTTTTTTAAAAATGACATCAGCAGAGTGGTTAGAAAAACCCCTTCTGAGTTACGTCCTCTTGCTTCTCAGTCTGGGCTCCCTTGGTGGTTTCTAAGACCAGAGTGAATCGTCTCAATACTGTCTAACAGAGTTTAAAAAAAAAAAAACCTGAAACAAAACAACCCACGCTTGAAAGAACTCAGAAACCACCATCATAAACTGACTAAGGGGTATTTTAACAACTCAGTTCAAGTATCTTTCAGAGACAGCTATATCACTGGGTTGCAGGACTTGATTTTTTTTTTTTGCAGGATATGTAGTTTTATTCCCCCCCAAAAAAAGGAATGCCAATGCTTATGATCCCAGTTCTCTCTGGCGGTCTTTCAAGTTTCCATCATTTGGGAACCTAGCAAGGATTAAGAGACTTCCTGATGTCCTCCTCTTCTCTGAAAAGGAGCACAAGGCTGACATACCGGTTTTTTGCTTGTCATATTTGGGCACACAATCAATGGGCATGTCTTACTTGCTTTCCATTTAGTGTTACTTCTTGTACGTAGCCCACTACACTGACAAAATGCAGTGCCGATGGAAGAGATTTGTGTCGGGGGGGACTTTAGCCTGGCAATTCATGTCCTCTCCCCATACCAACTCCTTGCTCCTAAGCCCTTCTAAGCCTGTGAAAACACAGCATGGAGCTCCTAATAGGGAGAACAAAAGAGAGGAAAGAACTCACACATCTACATGGTAACGGGTTTATGATTTTGCTGGATTGGCTAAAACATGGAGCACATCCAGATTGTCGTAAAGAGGATATTGTGAAAACAGCTCTGGTTCAGAAAGTACCACTTAGCCTTGGCCATTTTAGACAGATATTCACAAAAAAAAAGCAGTGGAAATCTACTGATCGAAGAGTGTATGTCTACAACAGTAAAAGATAGAGCCAACTGTAAAGCTACTGCGAATTATTATTTCGTACTTGATCACCCTATTAGCTGTAATCCATTTGTCACACTCTTACATCTCTTATCCTTGCCATCTTTTATAATTTTACCTGCAGATATGCCCAGTACCTGATTAATCAGTGTTTTCCCACAGCGTCAGGAAACTCAGACCCAACACTCTTTTACCTGAAGCAACCTGCATCTCCCACCAGCCATGGTAAAAGCACCCACACCATCAAAGACAGTGGTGTGGGGTTTGTCCCTCTGCCAATAAATGCTTCACACAAAATACGTGAGTGTTAATTTGAGCAAGGCTCAAATGGGGTTTTCTTCCAGGAAAGACAAACTCCCCATTGACTTCATTAGGTTTGTGCATTCTCTGCATCATGAACAAGAACATCAAAGTCTCCCAGCAAACTGCAGACCTACCTGCCCTTGAGGACGATTTTTCATGTTTGATTTGACTGCCCTAGAAGTTGGAAGTATAACAGTTTCCAACTGGTAATTACTTGGCGACTAAACTACAGCATTGTTAGACCCTGAAAAGCTAGACTACCATGTGAGCTTTCATTATACACTTTATTCCTACTTACTTTCTAGAGAAAGCCCCCGAACTTGAAATAAAACAGAAGGGAGAGTCAGCGTGAGGAGAAAGTGCAAGCTAAGTGCACGCTATTTTTTACTTTTAGTTGCTGCACTACGGGCAAGAAGCCAGGAGCAAATTATTCAATAACCATTAAACAATGTTATGCTTTTGGTATCTCACTACAATAGTTTTCAGATGGATAGATATAAAATAATCCCACATCAAACTACGGTCAACAAATGGAACATGCTGGTTTTATCCATTTATGACATGCCTGCCATTAGGTATGGTCCAAGAGAGGCAAATAAGGAGGAAGTGGTGGAAAGAAGGATAAGTCATCTGGCCAAAATCCACCCCAAATTTATCCAGTTGATTCCAGTGAGCAGGGAAGATTATTAACATCTGCACCTTGCCACTCAGCGATACTTTTCGGGATACTCTTCCAGGAACATTCCTGAAAGGTCGCTACTGACAGAAGCATCCTGTTGTAAACCTGCCACCAAAGAGCTGCAAAACAAACTGGTTTCCCAGCAGGACCAGAAGCTGGATTGGACAGGAAGAGGCTGCAGATAAGACCTACCGTGATGAAGATAAGATCCCCAGCAGGAAATACTCTTATTCATAAGTACAGGGCAGTAAACTTCACTGAGATGCAACCAATGGAGATTGACACTGCCCTTGCTCCTCTCGTTGAAGGAACATCAGACGAGTACTCCCGCAGGTCCCATCAGGTGTTTGGCCAATCCAAAATTCACGTAAGCAGGGTTTGACAGAGTGGCAGTAGGGAGAGAACAACATGGTTAATCACAAGCCTCTATTCACTTCATTATGAAAAAGCAACAGACACTTCAAGCCCTTAGAAGGTCATGATCAATACTTCGTGAAGTTAAAACTCAGCTTTCATGTTTCCAATTGCAAAGACACCATTGGTGTTCTGATTGCATTGTCTTTTACTGTAATGATATAGACAAGAAAGACTGGCTAGAAGCGTTAGGCTCCAGAACATTGTGTTTAGAAACAAGGAAAAAAAGACTCACTCCAAAACCACTGTGGAGTTTCTTTTTTCCTTATTGGATTTTCAAACATAATGTGGACAATGAATATGGTTGATGGAATTGCTACATCTGCTTCCTGACCTTTTTTACTGAAAGGCTACTTTAAAAAAAAATAAATCTGAGTCTCTTTAGTCCCACTCATTCTTTCCCAGTATTAACAAAGACCTATAAATTACAAATGACTGATCTTCAGCTGAAGCACAGAACATGAAAAGAACATATTCATCCAAAGGTATGTTGAAGATCTGATCTTTATGGCAAGCAAAGTCTCTCCAAGGTCTTCCATTTCCAAAGTCAGATTTCTGTATTTGAAAAGAATTTTTATTCCATTAACTATGACCACTAAAGTGACCTGGACCCAAACCTCTTGATCTAGAAGTACTGATTCAGAGATGGGTGTGAATTCCAGCAAATATCAATGGAAGAACAAAACTTCTCTCCCAGCTGCAGGAGATAATAGCCAAGCTCTGCCTATTCCAGATAATCTATTTCATCACTTCTAAGAAACAAGTTACCCCTAAGGTTAGGCAGGACAATCAGACACTCAGTTCCATCCTGAAAAACAAACAATAAGGAGAAGGAATTTCTTGCCTTTCCTGAAATCTGAATCCCTGTTTAACAGGCCCTGTTGAACAACAGAACCGTGGTCACATCACACACAGTATCCCTTGCTTCAGCAGAAAAAAGGAAATTTGTGATTTCTGTCTACAGAGAGGTGCCTACTTCTGACATTCTCTTGCCAGCCACAGGATACACCATAATTCATGTCCTTCTAGGAACTAAGGAAGATGTTTCTCCAAGATTTTGATCTTTCAGGAATGGAAACATAAGATCCGATTCATTTGGGAGTTTCTTCCAGGGCTGGCAAAGAGAAGGAGAGTGGAAAGGAATGAGCATTTGCAGGTGAGGTTCCTCCTGGAGTAGGAAAAAAAAGTCACCCTGAAAACCTTCCATTGTCTTAAGCACTCTTGAAGATTATCTAGTGGACCACTGAATCACTCATTTTGGGATTTTGTTGTTGAGTATGTTCCAGCTGACGTGAAGGATAGTTGGAGCTGGTCTCATTGCAGTTTCAGGCCTTGCATGCTGCCCAGGGAACCTCCTTGGTTAGTCCATGTTCTCTGGCTAGTAAGTCTCCACCTTCTGCCACAGGGTGAGATCTTCCAGCCTGGACATTTCTTTACCAGCAACGACCACTTAGTAGAGGTGCTTCTTTGGGTTAAGGAGCTTTTCTGGAGCACATGGTGCCTCTTCTCACTGTACTATGCACAAAATTAGTGCCAGGTCTCGGCAACCTTCTGGCCACTACAGGCACAAAACGACATCCTTCATGTTATTTAACCTCCTCCGTGGGATGGCAGGAGACAGGGAACAGGAAGAAAATAGTGGGCGTGCAGGAAGAACGAATTGACCTACAGCTCTTCTAATACGGTGTTCATTACTTTCCCAATACGATAAAGCTGAGATCAGTCCCTTTCATGCCAGCACTACTGAACTGTTATTGTTTCCTGCATGTGGAGGTGGAAATGTCATATTTTAGCCTTGATTTTCTTTTTTCTTACTTTGTGGTTTCCATGTGCTAAGAGGAGTAATGTGTCCTCTCTAATGGTGAGAAGCAGCTCCTTTCATGTCATCTCACAGCCCATTAAACAATGCCAGTCTTGAGGGTGTTATTGGAGGAAGCATTTTCATTGCCAGGATTTCTCGTGTCTCTGGGGTTGAGGCAGAGTGTTACCACTGCTTGGAGAAACAGCAGAAACCTCTTCACAGCTATTGAGGCCAAAACTGGCAGAGTTTTGCACTAAGATGAGTTTGTGCACATTTATGATCTGCATGGGATTTTATCACAGCATGTGAGTCTTAGTTTTCTGCTTTGGTGTGGAGAAATTCAAACCCAAACACACATCTCTTTCTGTCTGCTTCATCTTTCTGGAGCCAACATTGACACAAACAACTCTCCTCCAGTACTTTCCTTACCAGACCAGCAACTCATAACCTCAGTTATTCGCTTGTAACACATGGGAGTAGTTTAATGAGTCTGAGAAATACTATGCAAGAGAGAGCTGGAAGACAAAGACCTTGATCCAGTGAAAAAAAACTTGACCAAGTGACATTATAACGACATTAGTAGTTACTGTAGTTACATCAATAATTTCACTTAGAGAGATGATTTCTACTTACCATGACAGATGCAAAAGGCAGACTTTAGTTTACCTGCTTTTGGTTACCAACATTTCTAAAATGGCAAGACCTTCAAGGATGCAATAAATATCCTATTTAACATATATGTTACCCAGAGAATGATCCACATTTGTACTTTTACATAAGCAATTGCACTGTGTCTGGCCAGACCAATATCAGCTAGCCTGCTGGCAGTGCACTTTTTTCTCAGTGAATCCTTTGTGAACCTAACGGTGCTACGAAAAGAATTAATTGGTCCAAATCATTTCACTCTTTCTTGACTGAAGTCGTGTTTAACAAAATCATTGTCATAAAGACTTCAGATTTCCTAAAACCGAAACACTCACTGAACTACTGAAATGAGGAGAGATAAGGATAAAAAAAAGGTGAGTCTGGCAGTGTGATTTCTTTAAACCAAAGGCTCCCTAGTGCAGCCACTGTTGCCCTGATACTGCCCTGTAAAATCATCTGATGGAGCAGGAAAACTTGAGCGGCTAGAGTTCTTCCTTGCAAATTACAGCCCACTTAAGGAACTCCAGAGAGACAAGACAGCTCTTCTTGACAGAAAACCCAGGAACTAGTAAACTCCCAGCAGAAATTACCAGACTTTCAAAGCCATATTTTCTAATCTAAAACATCTGTTCGGATACGGAGTAGGCGAAAATCTTCCACAAGAAATAGATCAGGAACTTCTTTTTATTCCCTGTGTTTTAGAACTCTCTGAGGAAGGGATTTTCCTATTATTCCTAATTTTTAAATTATTATATCCACATCAAAATCTGGAGTATTTTATCTAGAAACTTATTTTTCTCCAAATAATTATTTTTTTAAAATAATTGAAGGATTTTATATACCTAATTTCTGGCATCTTTAGTTACTCTAATCTTCCTGTGATGATACTGCAGAGTGGTTTACATGTCCTTTAGCATCTTCTTCTAGAAACACAAGAAACTAGTTAAATAAATCTGTCTTCAAGTCTTTTTTTTTTAAAAAACAAAAACTTAAATAACTCCAGTTTGCCCTGTACTTTTGCCAAAGTGCTTCAGAAACGTAAGGCTTCTTACAGATTGAGATGAGGTGCTAACGGCAGGAATAAATAGAAGCGTGTTTATTACATTGTAAACATATATCAAATAACAACTCAGCCGTTGCCAAACTGTCGCTCGTGATGAGCAAATCTCACGGCAGCAGGGGAATCAATGGGCTAATGTAGAGTGCCCAGCAGGGCATACCTGGCATGACACAAGGGTCTGAACCTGTGGCCAGCGAGGTGTTGAGTGGTGCATCCTTGAGCTGCGGCGCGAGCGTTTTGAAGGACACCCGGGACACCCTTACAGGAGGCTCCGAAAGGTCTCCGTGCGATGGATGCATCCTCCATCACTTCTCCAACTGGGCCTTCTGCCAGCACATAGCTGAAGTCTAACCTTCTAAACCACAAGGAATTTCTCTTGGTCCAGTCAGGAAAACTCAACTGTTCTCTTTTTATTAACTTGGTCTGGAATTTCTCAAAAAAAAAATAAATTTGCAATGACAGAATGTCTACGGGAAAAATAATTGTGCCTGTCCCAGCCAAGATTGAGGGAGACCCGAGCAGCTACCACAGTTGTGATGGTTTCAGCATCTTCTCACTCTCCTATGTCTCTGCACACCCCCATTTAGGTGCCCTCCTGCTGCAAGGGGACACACATGTAATTTCTTTCCCCCTGAGCTATGGCAACTGTCCATCACTTCCCAGTAACAGCAGGTTTAGGGGTGTATGGATGCTGTTCTTTCAGGAGCAAGAGATCAGGGATGGAAAATCCAAGACCGCTTTTAATCAATGGTGTTTAAAATGAAAGTCTCATTTCTGCAACTGGATAAATTAGAAGTTCTTATGGAACAGAAGAGGGCATCGCTCTTGGAAGCCAGGCTAGAGACGTTGCGGTTGTTTGCTGAGACACAGCCTCTTCTCATCCTCTGCAGTTTCTCTGAAATAACTCCAACCAAGCAGTAATTCATGGTTCTTGACTAAGCTATAGAATATCTCATGGGAATCTAGGAGATAAAGGGCCTTTGGTTTTCCATAAATAGAAGTGATGGAAACAGAGCATTTATGTTGCCGAAGATGCTGCCAGAAGGGTTTGCAGCTTCTCTGTAAATCTGTAGGATTATAGAGCTCTGCGCCTAAAAACATATTTGCACTGGGAGCGACAGGCTGTGTGGAAATGGCATCTTTTAATACTGACAAACCACTAGAAAACTGAGCTACAGTCCTTGATAGACTTTTGGACCACGCTGGAAAAACAGAAAAACATGACAAAAATTTGAATTGAATTGACATCAATAACGGTGAAAATCTCTGGCTTTGTTAACAAGTGTCTTTCAAAAGTGACTTCAAATTGTGCCTCCCCTCCCACAGCCCATCGCTTCAGTCACCTCTGTCTGCCTCCTGTAGAAACCTGGCGCTGAAAGGACAGATTTCAGATATCACCCACTTCTTCTCTAGTAATTTTTATCTTTCTGGATGATACTTAGATTTTTCCAGCTAGTTAGGCTGTCTAAGCAAGTCTATTAAATCAACTGCCCCTGTAGTTGCCTACTACACACTATTGCATGAGCAACACTTCATCCTTGTTGCTTCAGCCTTTATAATCCACTATTTGGATTGCATACATAAAGGGTGGTTTTCCTTGAATTGCAAAATAATTACTGCGTGCAGAGGAAGTATCAGGGTATGATTAGTGTTCTTGGGACTGTGAGAAGGCCAGGGTGTGCAACACGTTAACCATAGCAGTACTCACTTTCGGTTTGATGCCCGTGATGTTTCAGAGCCCCACCACACCAGATGAGCAAATGTTACATCAGACTGAAAACTGACTTCACGGGATTCCTGCTATGTCTTCGGGTGGTGGTGTGTAAAGGAGAACCCTGTATAGGCAGCAGAAGACCTTTGGTGTCGTTTCCTCTGATCATTTCTCAGCAGCTGCAGTGACACAAAGGATACAAGAGGCAACAAATCAGGTCCTTCCAGCCCAGAAGCAGAAACACAGGAGTAGTAAACGAAGAGTTGCAGTTTGTTGATTGTCAGCACTGATTCATGCATGCAGACTGGATGTACATCAAATACTCCACTGAAAAAACCCGTATTAGTCATTGTTTCCAGAGAAACAGATCTTGCAGCAGACACCACAACGTACCTCCTTCCTTCTGCAGTTACTCATGTAATCATTACTTCCAGTCTTCGCCGACCGATTTGAAAAATTCAAGCATGAGAATAATTATATCGGTCATTAATTACTCTGATCGTGACCAAAACTCCCATATACAAAGCAAAGGCTACAGAATCTTGTCTGACGTAACTGGGGGGGTCTATTCCTTCTTTATGGGGTTGCACAGCTCTAGTCAAGAAAGAGGTCAATCTTTCGCCAGGAGATTAAAAAAAAACCAACTTGGCAAGAAGGCAGGAAATACTCTGGGTTTTCTTTTTATGTCACATCCCTCTCTCTGAGAACATTTCCCCTCTTCCAAGGGCAGGGCTGACAGTGGTTTGCTTCCAGGTTTCAGCTGTAATCCCTCTTTGAACAGGCTGCCATTGCCCTTTACCAGGACTATTCTTCCTGACACTGGTAACGTTTATTTGTCGTGGCTGAGGAAAAGAAGTGAACTGAATCACACATATATCCATTTCTAAGAAAGGCTCTTAAAACTCTCCCAGATGCTTTCCTCTAAGTGTTCCTATGTATCATCTGAACAGCTGCCAGACCACCGGCCATGAGGCACTATCAAGTGTAACAACTGCTTGTTATTTTACATATTCCTCCAGTTGGAAATAATCAAATATTGCTAGCTTTCCATGGAAAAGCAGTCTTGAAACACTAGTGGCATTTAAGAAATAAATAGGACTTTCATCACATAATAATAAGCAAGATCATCTTTACGTCTGTCGTTCCTGCCACTCTTCCTGGAACACCACTGAAAGGAAACAACTTCAAATTTATCTTAGCTGGATTAGATATCAACACCATCTTTGCTTACTGCTGGACTTGAGTACTGTTTTTTCTGTAAGTATAGCTAGCAGAAAAGATGAAAAACGTAAAGATGTTCACAAATTCGAAATGTTTTGGCTCATGCGAGCTCTTGGACTTTGATAAACAGAGCTACTGTTATCCTGACAAAAGCATGACCAAAACTCCATCCCTGCAGGGAAATAGACACTGCAAAATCCATTATTTTATGAATACCTGCGTTTTTCTGTAGCTCCTGATTTGCTTCCACTTGCACATATTTTTCACACATATTTTACCATTTCCTCTGCATGCCTCAGAGGCTGCAGTCATAACAGCTTTTCCTAGAGTGTCCGCTTTTGGATAACAAGCCGTGACAGACTCGGTGAAATCAGTAGAAGAAGAGATAGGTCTGTTACGAAGATCTCATCCTTGTCCAGAGCAGGTTACTGCCAATTGAACATTGCATTTACATTTTCAGCTCGCTCTTGGATGAGGGACAAACCACAGGAGTCTCAATACATATGGGCATTTAGTTGATTCTAGTTGGTTGGGGAGAAGACCATTATTTTCTTGCAAAGGAATAAGCCCAAGAAAACATTTGTTGGTGACGGACAGCTGCATAGCAGAGGGCTGAGGAACACCAGGTTCTTCCACCCTTAAGCCATCCTCTTCTTTAAAACGCAAAATGTTAAAGCCATAATTCCTCTAAATGCATTACATTGAGTGGACAATACCACCTGCTGCTTCCATTCTTTGACTTCTAACTCAGGTTGAGCCAACAGTATCGAAGAAAGAATGTCAAAACGTAGCTGTCTTCTTCATCCTGAAGAATTTACAACTTACACTGGATTAGGGAAAAAAAATACAAGAAAATGAACAAGACAGATGAGATACGCAACACTTCTTGGGGAGAACATGAGAGGGGAGATTGCTAGAGACAGTATTAAGAGCGGATTTGAAGGAAAGGAGAACATACAAGGTGTAACAGCTGTTAAGGAAATGAGCTGAAAACACTTCTTCCTGCTGTGGAAAAGGTTAGACCTTTGTTGAAAAACGCAGAGGGGAAAATAAAGAGCCTTTTGTTTTCAAGCTGTGTCAAAAGCACTTCCACTGGTTTTGACAACTTTTTTGAGGAAAAGGTTCTGACAAATCCCATGCTCGGCCTTATGAAGAGAGATGAGAGGGCAGAGGAGAGCAGAGCTACAGGAATCCAGCAAAGCTACTGCTGGGGTCAACAGCAAAGAACTGCAGAGAAAAAACACCAGGAGAAGCAAAGCCAAGGATGCATGTGGATTCCCCCAGATTTTTTTTTCCTTTGGAGCTTGGAAATCATCTTAAATCCTCTCATTTTTATGCATTTTAATAGGTAAGTGGTAGAAGGGTCTGCCACAGCTACTTCTCCAGCCACTGCAACACCCTACAGAGCAAATAAACCCTTTGGTAAAACAGCGTGAACTCACACACACAAAGACACAAAGTGCCATGGGAAAATAAAATGCAGGAAAAGAATGACCAAGGGCTTGGATCTTCATGACATGGAGGTGCATAAGTCTAAAACCCAGCTTTGTGGAAGCTGACCAGGCTTCTCTTTCCTCCTGAAAGCCCCATTGCCAAAGTGACATAAGGATCGCAGGAGACAATAACTGGTCATGATTGCAGTGATCCTCACGAGTTGGATGCAAAGCAGTGAGAGGGTGGACAGGCAGCATTCTGGCAGGAATGTCATTCTGAAGGACACTTTGGAAAGGGGAAGTTTAAAGAAATAAAAACCAGAAGATAAGACTGTTTCTGGAGGTGGAGGGTGGGTGCAAGATAAATCAGTGCTGCCTGAAGAAAATCTGTAAGATACTCTGCGTGTGGCTTTTCAGGTCATAAAAAGAAAAACGCTGCACATGAGGAAATTGGTTTTAGCTCCTCTTCATGAGCAGGCAGGCAACAGCCTTAAAGAAGTCACTATAATTTTTATAGAAAGAAAATATTTTAAGAAGATGTTCTGTCCTTGAGCAGGGGCTATTCCCTGTGTCCCTGGGCACCTGATCCCCAGAGCCAAACTGAAGCGTGTGGGTCTGGAAAACAAGCAAGATGAGTGGCCTCTGCCTTCCTGTAGCACACCAGCTGAGACCAGGAGTGGCTGAAATGGACTCCCTTCTTGTCAAACACATCGTAAATCTCTGCTCCTGAAACAGCTCCCTGAAAACTGGCTGGCGAGCAGCTCCATGGGAGCGTCATTGCCACAGAGCAGGGTTGCCAGCTCCAGGTCCGTTGGGCATTTGATGCATCTGCCAACCCATCCACAATATTCCTCTACTGCTGCTGCCTCCAGGCAAATTCTCAGCTTGAAAAAGAAGAACAATCTCCCAGAATAAACTAGGTGCTTTCCCATGCTGGGAACATTTTCTGCCTCAGTGACCACATCAGGTTAAATTTTTCTGGAGTCCACACAGTCTCCCTTCAGCCACCACGTTCTGGACGGCTGACGGACCTATCGGGGGAGTAATTATCCCAGCTGGTCTCAGCAACATGGCTGTGTCTCTCCTCGGGGGAAAGGTGGGAGAGGGATTATTCTGCTAGCTGGCTGTAACACATCCCCCTGGATGGCCTGCCCGGATGATCGAGGCGTCATCCCTTCCTCCCTCTGCTTCAGCCACTCATTTCCTTGTCCTGTGGGCACAGCCACCATCCTTGCAACACGCCACAGAGATGCTTATTCCCCTTTTGGGTTTAATAACCTAATTTCCACACTCAAGGACAAGCTGGCATAAAAAGCCACATCCTGTGTGAGTCAGGTGCGACAGCACATGTAAGATGCATGGTGGCTTTGTGGCTACGTCAAGCTCTGATGTGATGTCCTGTGCAGATTTCCTCCTGCTTCTGCATGTCCTGTGTCTATGAATACCCTGTCCTAGGAGCCTTAGTCAGACCTTGTAAGCTCTTGAGGGTTTTGGAAATTAATATAAGTATGTTTGTGTTTATCCAGAAATAAATACAAATAAACATGATGTTTTGCTTACTTTTTCTGGCTTTGACACATGTAAGAATTTTGAGTGGTACAGCATGATGGAAGGATGGTGATGGGATCATTCTATGGGACCCACCAAAGGCAGAGCATCAACCGGAACATCTGGGCAAAATCTGTACTTGTTTCCAAGCCACAGCATTAAGTCAAAGCCCAGCACAAAGGTATTTTTCCTCCCAACGGCTCACGATTTTTTTCCAGGTTATTGTTGGCTACTCTGTATTTGTAGATATTTTTGCATTTGTTGGCCTGTAAAGAGCTACACTCTTCTCTCCTGTCTCTATTTCTGTAGGTGAGATTGCTTGGGAAAGGACACCTTGTAGGTTAGATAGGCTTCACCTTGCTTTTTAGTCATGCCAAAACTCAGGTGGTCAGCACAACATATGTATATACTTATGTATATGTAGATAGATAGATAGATGATAGATAGATAGATAGATAGATAGATAGATAGATAGATGATAGATAGATAAAAGAAAGACTTAGTTTTGGAATTTCTTGGGATACGAAACCTTGTTATTGCCATTGCCTTGCATCTGTGGAGTCAAAACATTCTTGGCCATCTTCATCAAAGTCCCTGGCATGACCACGAGCAGTTCAACAATGACAAAAGCAAATGCATTTTGACTGCAATATGGTTTAATTTTGTCCAGCAGGAGTTTCAGGGAGGAAAAAAAAAAAAAAAAAAAAAAAAGAAAAATATCTTGTTGACATGAAGCATGTGGAGCCACTCATCTAGCATTGTGTAAGGGCTATAAATCTGCCTGGAAATGAGGCATGAAATACATCAGAAAACATATATAATAAAAACTACAAGATCAGTTTAAAATTTATAGTAGGTAAGGCATGGAGAGCATTACATGTCTGAACTTTAAATCAAACGCTCTTCAGCCATATATTTCTGCAAGTTTTTGTAGAAAACTCCTTTCTCTTATTTCCCTCTTTACTTGAAACATGTCTAAGCATTAAAGAACAACCATATTATTTTCTACAAATTCATCAGTGAAAACTGTGCAGTCTGAAAGATGATACAAACCTGCCATAGAAAGTGAGTTACAGTGGGAAGCACCACTGGTTTAAACTTTGGAGACAAATGTCGTTCAATAACATAAAATAGAATTTATCCTCTCCCACAAAGATTTCGTTGATGCAACTACTGCATGTCTCCATTTTACTTATTACTTTAAGATGTTCTTCTGACCTCCGTGCCACCACACTAATTATCTTGTTGGCGTTAGTTTCTCTCTCTTCCTCTCTTCAAAGACTATTAATGTCTTTCTGTGAACAGGTGAAAACCAGACTAGGAGGATAGGGAGGAGATACTGAGATCTACCTGAACTTTGCTGTGTCTGGTGAATATGGGTAAGCAGTGTCAATATTATATCACAAGATTACTCTCTAAAAACTAACAGGAATATCTTTCTTTTGGTTTTAACATTATGCCAGTGGAGTGGGAGTCGTGATCCTTCCAAATCACATGGCGCCAGAGCTATATCTCATCTAAATTGCTCTGCACCACAAACCAACCAACAAATTGACCAGCACAAATAGACAGGAGCTCTGTTACTCTGCAGTGATTCTCCAACAAAAAGCTACAGCCAGCAACGCAGGGAAGATTCTATCACCCACAGAAGAAATATAAGAGCAATTTCTAAAACAAACGAAAGGCTCATCTTTTTCTGCTGATATCTCTTGCAGCTGGCCTTCTTGATATCTGTCTGATAACTCTTGAAAGATTAAGAAGTGAGCCACAGACCTTACACCTGGTAGGTGTAAGGCTCAAGGTAGTATTTATATATATACACACAGTCACAAAATTGTTTCACCTAAATGCTAGTTGTAATGTCCGGGATGCTCTCTGTCATCCCCTGTTATTTGGTGCACTGGGAGACAGCGTTGTGCAATCCTTTGCACGCAGTCACAGTTCTGCCAGCTATAGTGGAAAAGTTTTAGCAAGGAAAAAAGTTCCTTGGCTAGACACCAGACACACTCTTAAAAATTCATTTCAGGGTTTTGCTAAGGTTCAGCATTCGTGTCTAGAAGGACCTGATGTGCCCCAGATTTAAGCGCACCCAAGCAGACTGCTGACACCTTCATCCATTCCTCCTGGGACTGTCTCACCATGTGCTTCTCTGCAGGGTTACCCTCTGTTTGCCTCCTTTCCCCAGAAGACTACGAGTAAAGTCTAGTTTTGGTTGAGTATGAGCGTTTCCTTACTTGGACAGCTAATTTGCAGCTCGCAGCCTGATGCTATCCTAGCAATGAGTTTATGGTCCCATTACCATCATATGGTAGCATCTTCCAAGCAAACAGAAACTCTTTCTGTCATCCAATCATCATATCAAAGCCAGGCTTGGAAGCCAAAGAGCAATACAGAAGCCTCCACCAGACAGCTTAAAATCTTTCTGAGCTAATTCTGTGGCCAACAGTAAATAATTGTGTTTGAGTTAGACAACCCCAAAGCTGCTAAAGCCTGACCTGTTATGAACATGTGACATATGAAATAAATCCTGCTGAGTATCTCCAGATTAAGCCAGACACTGCTGCCACTGGTTACTCCAGATGACATTTAGAATTAATGAGCAGTAGAGTAAGTGGAGCAGAAATTTGGAACTTATATGAGTAGTAAGTCCTTTACAACCTCTGAGTAAGCAAGTAGCATGCAGTTGTAGTGGCTTAGGAACTGAGTGACCCCAGGACTCACAGGCTGGTGGCCAAGGTCTCTCCTGGAAGAAGATCAGATGCTACCTTCGTCCCTTGCTCAGCTGTACTGATGGACTTAGTCTGGATACAGAGGCAAAGACTTTCCAGCCTTCATCCACCTCCAGCTACACATGAGAGAAAACAAAGCAGTTTCCCAGTGACTCTTTTCCCCATGGCAGTGGATAAACTTGGGTAGAGGAGAGAAAAACGGCCCTGTGATCCCTTGCTTGGTATGAAAGTTTACCATTAGCAAAGCCATAGAAAGAAGCTGGCATGATCAACAAGAGTAATACCAATTTTTGCTTGTGAGACCCGGGAAATACTAGAGTCAAGTGAGGGTGAAACATGAAAGAAAAGTACAGAAGCATAGACAGAAAGCAAAGCCAGAGGAAAAAGAAAAACAAAACAGCTACCAAAGAGCCAAGTATAGGATTTCTGTATCTGTTTTAACAGACTTGTTACACTATCCCCTGCTATCCGCACATTCTACCCTATCACTCACTCCCCACAGATTGACACAATGGATTTTCTCCCCCTTGGTGACACAGTGCTTTGGCATTTGGACCATCAGGGCAACAAACATTGATCTCTCCGGAGCAACTCCTGACTCTCCAGCACACAATGTCCCGCACTGCAGTCCAAAGCTCCGGCTGTCTCTTCTGCTCCACTTTATCGCTGATGTCTTGGCTGTCTCTTCTGCTTTTTTTTTTATTATTATTTATTTTTGTACTTTTGCCTATTTCTTTCCTTTTTTTTTTTTTTTTTCAGGCTTTCCTCTAGAAATCTGTTGAAATGAATAACCACTCTGCTGTCGCGTCAGCTGGAATAGCATCGAACATGGAGCTGTGATTTATACGAGCTGAGTGCTCAGGCAGTTGTTCGGAATGGAAAATATTAACCTTCAGAGTCTGACAGTTGATTTTAAGCAAACCTCACTATCTAATCTATTTATATAAACCTTCTCACTGCAGCACCTTTACATTGAAATCTTGGGTTCCCCAACAGATTCAGCATTAGGAGCTGCAGATATTAACAGCTGGAGTGAGTAGAGAGTTTGGGCTTGAGCCCTGTGCTCTGCTGGCATCACTGGTCATACCTTCCCAGTGCCTCAGTTTCCCTACAAGGTTCCTGAATGTAATTAGGGCTGGATTCTTCTGAGTTCAGGACTCTCCACCACTTCTACAAGCATTTGTTCTCCTCAGGAGGAAACCTGGCTAAAAGGTGTGACATATTTCAGCACTTTACATCCGGATTTTGAAATGGCTTGAGAGCCAAAATATTTTTTTCAAGTGCCCCAATGAGAGAAAAGTCTTTTCAGTCCAGCCTATCCTTACCTTTCACAGGCATGTAACCCCTGTGGCTGCAGCACAGGGACTGTCCCCGGGCCCCTCATCTGCAGAGAACACAACAAACCAAACAGGTTGGAGAAAATGAGGAGCAAGAGGCTCCCACTGGCATCTCTTCTCAGGACCTTTCCAGGTACTTTGGGACCTCTGGCACATCAGTGTAGCCCCAGGTTCTGGGGAAAAAATTAACTAATATTTGCCGTTTTGATTTTGGGGGGGTTTCCTTTGCAAAGGTTCTTCCTTGGCGGGAGGATTGATGACTTCAGTTCTCTTCTCCCAAATGGGAACTACAAAGCTTGGTTACCTTTCTCCTCCTTCTTTCTCAACCCAAAGCACTTGAAGGTCACTTCAGCAAGTCAGAATTGGGCCAAACAGGAGGAGATTTGCAGAGGAAGATCCCTGCACTGGTCACAGAGCAGAAAAGCTGAATTAAACAGAAGTTATTGCTTTGCTGAGAATGAATGGGGCTGCAACAACACGTGTCAAGGACTGGAGAGTCTGTCAGTTGTCCACCCCCACACCCCTGGCATGCAGGACCTGTTGCGAGCTCCAGAGCATCCCAATTTCAGGTGAGGAATGCCTATGGGGAGCTCACTGCAGGGCTCTGAAGAAAAGTCTCATGTTTGTGATTCCCTTCACGTGAAATAAAAGATATCAAGGCTGACTCCGGCCCGAGCTTGGTTCTTTGCCTGTGGAAAGCATAACAGTATGTAATGTTCCTCATGCCAGTGGAGAGCCCAATAACTATTTTAATTACTGTTTATGGTAACTGAATCGCAACAGAGAATTCAATAGCACATTTTTAGGATCTCAACTCATAGTCAATACATTCCTTCTCCGTATCGTGGATAGGATGCTGTATTCAGGACTATACCAGTTCAGAGACATTTAAAACAGTTACGTCTCGGAGTAGTCATGGCACGCTTGCCCAGTCCCAAGCAAATTCTACCCAAGACTCTCACAAACGAATTTTGGTTAGTTTGATGGGCTGATGGGACTAGAAGTACCTTGCAAGTCCGAGCTCTTTCTACAAGCCCACAAAAAACAACCACAACATTCTAACCACTAGTTGAAGATCAACCGAACAATGTTTGTAGAAAAATGTAGTAGAAGGATGACAGAAAGCATGACAGCTTTACAAAACTAAGGCAGTTATGTGAAGCTCTAGTGGGGCTCATGAAAAGAAGCTGTGAGGCAGAACTAGTGCACCCTCCTGCTGCAATCAGCTGTCAAACCTGCACAGACATAACCATGACTGGCAGGTTGGTGATTGACACGCAGCAAACAGAAGACTCAGCGTCAACCACCCCTCTTTTTCCACCACTCATCCTTCTGATGGGACTCACGCTTTCTGGTTTTAATGTTGTCATCTCTCATTTTAATTAATCCAAGCCAGCTACAGTGCAAACGGTCCACCTGTTCCCCTCAAACTGCGGTGAAAGTTCATTAATACGCAAAACACAGGACACATGTAAGCTTTCCAGCAATGAAACAAAAGCTTAGGAAATACCTCGACACCATTGTCCCAGGGAGCACTGACTTTGGTTTCTGTTCATTTCTTTAACATCTGGTACGAGCTGCTGGGGAATAATGCTCTGTTCAGCCTTGGACTCCTTCCACCCTGCGGATTCAGTAACAGAGTCAAGACACCTGTACCCAAGATCAAAGCCACCCAAGTCTGATCGGATACGTTGCCTGAGAGATATTATTCTTTTCAGCTGAGAGGGAACTATTAGGTCCTGGCTGTGCTGGAGAGACTACTCTCTGTTTCTTGCAAGAACTGGGATATCAATTTCTGGCACAGTTCAGAGTCAGGACATTTTTGCTCTTCTAAAATTCCCCCACTCTGAGTTTACATTTGGTGGTATTAACCTTTATTCCCCCACCAAAAAAACACAAAATCAACTCCTGTTGCCTTGCCAGTATCTTCTGACTGCTCAGCCAGAGTTACAATGGCAAAGGAATGTGCTGCAACGCCGCGTCTTGCCAAGGCTGGGGTAGGATTATTCCGGCCTCTCCAGGATTTTAAAAACGACAGCACTTTGCTACCTACCTGCTTTGCTTCTGAAGGCAGCTCTGCAGCAGGCAGGAGGCCCCAAGCCCCCTCAGATGTGTTGCCAAGCAGGGGATATATGCTCCACCTCAGCTGCTGGGGTGATAGCACTGACCTTCACAGACGAGGCGATGGCACTGATGGATCACTCTGTGATTTGGCACATTTAAAACAATATGAGTGCTTTGGCAGTCAGCATTCTGGGGGTGTCCCGGGCCTGTCTGCTCACTCTAGACCCAACAGTGGCTGTCTCTGTGATGTGAAGACTAACGAAGAGACCCCGCAGTGACAGTTCAGGTCACAGAGCACCTGTGATGGAGGAGCTTTGGCCACAGTCCTAGACAGGTGGGATCATGAGCTGATACTGCCAAAGCAGTACATTTTACTGATGCAATATCATCACAACATAATTAATGGTGCAAATAGGAATCTGCTTCATTTATAGCAGTCAAAAGCGACACTCTAAATCTCAGTCTGTCTCCAAATATAACTGCTCGGTGCCAGTGTTCAGATAAGTACACTCCACCTTAGGCTTTGTCTCATGAGCCAGAAGACAGGCTCAAATAAATACTGCTTATGCCACCCTGACAAAGTATTTCTTTTCAGTCCTGGGGGTTGAACCACCCCAGCCAAAAGACAAAAATCATCTCAGGTAGATCTGAACGCCTACAGGCACTGAGCAAACAGCTTTGCAAGAGCCAAGTACAGAAGATGGAGCTATTTATCATAGGCAGGGGCCAGAAACAAATGAAGTGACCTGTAAAACCAAACACTTCTGCAGCTCTGATTTGAAAGTGCGCAGGATATTCCTGTTCCAGGACCCGACACAATGGCTGTGTCTAGCCGGACATGCCTTTAAGTGATTGAACTCAAGCTCTGTCTGGGCAAGGCATCAAACTCCACAAATCTCTATCCAAGCCTCACACCTGATGGCACTTTGAGCCAGTCCAGACAATAATCTGGAGGTTACGTTCCACTTCTTCAAGTCCCTCCATCCCCACAGTTGGCTTGCCAGCCAGCCTGCCTTCCTTCAGAGAGAGAAGGGCAGATCAAATGCAAATGGAGAATTTCAATAAGCAAAGAAAAAAAATTAGACTTCTGACACCAGTGCAAGTCTTAGACTGAGGAGGTGTAAAACTAGGAGAGGAGCAAGCACCTCCAGGCACTGAAATAGAGCATCACAGAGCAATGTGAGTTCAAAGGTGCCTCTAGTAGGACCAACTCCCTGTTGAAAACAGGGCTAACTTCTACATCACATCAGCTTGCTCATGGCCTTGCCTAGCCAAGCTTTGAAAAATCTCCAAAAGTGGGGATTTTGACATTTGAGTACACTTGTTGAGTGGTCGCCTCTCACTGCTGACTCTCAGCAGTCCCTGCTGATTCTGACTCCCACAGGACATTACACAGAAGCATCAGCACTAGGCACTACTCCTAGGGGGACAGAATTAACTAAAATTGGAAATGAGGTCTTTATGGATGGACTCAAACTATTCAGAAGTCAAGAATATGCTAGTTTTGTCATAGTGACTCTTCTGGAATTCCTTCTCCAATAACATTACTGCTGTTGTCTGGATATATAATAATACATATGCATATAATATATATAATATATGCATATAATGTATAATATATAATATATGCATATATATATATAATAATGCATCAAGTCTGCAAATCAGTTGAACTGCCACTGCATTTGACACAAACATGGAACTTCAAGATGAAAGAAGGAAAACACAATTTCCCTGCTGTCCCATCCACCTCAGAGAAATAAAAGAAAAGCTCAGGTCCTTTTTCAGAAAAAAATATTATATCAGCACCCCAGATGCTCCTGAACAACCTGCTCTTCTTAAACTTGCTTTGAGCAGAGATTCGCTCCAACCTCAAATATTCTGTGTGATTTTAGTGGAACATTAAATAATTTTCTGCATTGTTTTGAATTTAACTGTATTTAAAGATGCATTTAAGTGCATTCCTGAAATGCAGTATTAGCGAGTAGCTTTTTGACAAAACCGTGGACTAAAACCGAGACACTTTTTAAGACCAGATTTTATGCAACTCTAAGAGTGGTCTAGAAATTAATTCAGTTGCTTTAGCGTTTCTCTGCATGAGGTGTCCTATGTTTATGTCTCCTACATGCACTCCTAGATTTACCGGTGAGGCTGTATGGATTTCATGGGAGCATTGATAATTTACAGTCTCTGAGGCACTGACTCAGAGTTATGCCCATACTAGTGTTGGCTCCCCAGTAAAGCCACACACCTTCTTTCCTTAACGTATCGCAGCAACCTCCAAAGCTGTATAACTCCTCTGGATTCTTTCTAAAGCCTTCAGACAGATGACAGTCAAGACGAAAATTAAAAAGCCAAACAAAAACACCCTTCTCACAGAGGAAGAATAGCCTGCAATCTTATAGCTGTGGCTTCCAGATTTTGGTGATAGCATGCCCACAATCTGCATATTCCAATATTTTAACAGTGATTACACTGACTGAGGTGCACTTTGAATGAGCCATTCTTGGTGTTCTGATGCAGTGAGTTTGCAGTTATTCCCTGTTATACCCTTAGCAAAAGAAGATCCTTAAAGTGTATAAAATGTTAGATGAAGACATCAAGTGCTGGGAAGGGATGGCAGCTGAAGGAAAGGTAGGATCGACATGGATATGGAATTAAAAAGGGAGAGGGGACTGGGGAGCGGGAAGCTGGGCAGTGTTTTTGCACTGGGGGACACGAGCTGCCCCGTCTTCTGCTCCAAATGCACCATCAGTCCCACATCTAAGCAAACCGCGGGCAGAAAATGCAAACATTTACAAACCACAACTTCTTCCACAGCTCAGCTCGTGCTAGAGAACAACTTCATTAAAGAAAGAGGAAGGAGATGGCTCGCAACCTGAAAGTCTTCTCAGTCTCCTGAACAGTCTTTTCAGAAGGACCACAAGGCAACAGCCTGTCCCTGCAGATAATCAAGTCCTATAACTATGACAAAAAAAACTGGGAATAACGCTGGCAACAGAACAGACAGTCTCTTCCTGGGGACAAAAGCCAGAACACACTGATTTATGGCAAGAGGAGGAGGGATTATTATTTTTTTTTTAACCAAGCCAGTCTGAATCATTGTGGAGGCAAGGGTTTAAAAATAAAGACCAGATCTCATGCCGTTTCTCAATTTAATTGCAGTCACTTTAGAGGGATTTTGTTTGAACAAGGATACCTAATGTTATGTCTACTGTGAAAAGAGAAAGCTGGTTTAATTTCAGTTTGGTCAACCCCAGTGAGCTAGCCCGGGTTAAAATAGAGGTGAAAAGACTACAAGAACACAAGAACGTATGGACTGGTTCAGATCAAAGGTCCTTATATGCTCAGGGAGGAACACATGAGCAGGGGAAACCGTGACTAATTCCCACGCTATATTCAGCCCTCAGAAACCCACAGCTTTAGACAGAGCGTTTGAAGTCAGAGATCCCAACCCATGGACATGTTTAAGAGCCTCTCATGGGCTTGTGCTTCACATGATGGCTCAGCCTTCTCACCATCCCACAGAAATGAGCTCCTCGGTCAGATAAGTGGATTGTGGGACAAATCACTGCTGTTCAGTTGATTTAAACTCACTGTGTGGGCACCTCAGCTTCTTCACTAATGACTAAGAGCCGAGAGGTGCTTTGGCTTTTAGGTTAGGTCACTGAATGAAGTGAGAGCCTATGCTATTTTCCCTTCTTTTTCTCCATCTTTATTTTCGCTAGCGTAAATTAATACAAATTGGTTCACTGGCATTAAAAACTTTTTTTTTTCCATTCCTGTATGTGTATAAACATACCTTAAGTTAAAATAGAATCAGGATGTAGATATGAAGCAAGCCAGGGATCCAAGTACAGTCTAAGCTTAAGGAAAGCCTATGCTCCAACCTAAAATTTGTTCTTGACATCTAGAAAAAGAATATGTCAGGTTGGTGAGAACAATATATTAGTTTACAGAATATTAGTCTACCTGGTTTTTATTTTAACTGAGTCTCCCTGACTGCAACAAGGATGAATGACTAATTTTTTATCTTTTTTTTCCTAAGGTTCCAATCCCAATAGCATACATCCCTTCATTTTTCTTCCTTTTTCTTCAATATTTTTGGCAAATAACTTACTTTTCTGGCTTCTTACACCGTATTTTGCATAGGTAGTCTAAGGACATGCCTGGCTACACAAAGGGGTCACCATCCAGGTTACAGATTAGGAAATAGTACAGTTTGTCAACATTTGGCCCTGACAAACTTTTAAAATATAAATACAGATGGTTTTATTTAAAAGAGAAGAAGGCCAAATGCTAATAAAGGTTGAAGCTTGTTTGCTCTCCAATCTCATTTTTTTCCTTGGATGTTTGGTACATTCCGTTCCATTGTTATCAAGTTTAATGACATTTATATAATAAAATGTAATTAGAAAATGGAAATAGAAATTGAGAGGCTTTGGGGTTTGTGGGTTTTTTTTCAAGAAGTTCCTAGCCCAAACTGAGCAGAATTCATATATGTCAAGTACTTCTGGGAGTATATTCCCATGTTTGGAGGGAATACAAGCCCAAGGTAGAATAAAGACGGTAACTCATTTAATTGTTGTATCTGTGGACCAGACAATTCCCTTCACTCAGAGTTTAACTCTGAACTGTTGTGGCTGAACCATTCTGTGCAAGTTCTGATACTGTACAAGTTGCACAGTACATGGAATGCAGTCCACATTTTCTCAGTTCTTGCTGAGGTAGCAATTTTT
Source organism: Trogon surrucura (assembly GCA_020746105.1). Taxonomy (NCBI): domain Eukaryota; kingdom Metazoa; phylum Chordata; class Aves; order Trogoniformes; family Trogonidae; genus Trogon; species Trogon surrucura. Next base: position 3,543,484 of record CM036629.1, read on the forward strand.
TACACCAGAAAATAGAAATTGAAGGCTTTACAGTCCAGCTCTGCAACATATCTCCCTGCATCAAAGTTCACAGGCCAACAGTGGGGTCCTGAATTACCAAAGAAAACTGCACTATAAATTTTCCACAACCAAAACAAACTCTCCACCGATGCCTCTAATTCAGGACAATATAATTCTTGTTGATCACCTAACGTACGGCTTTCAATAAATCCTGTGAACTTCAAGAAATCAGTCTAACGTGTGTCTCAGGCCTCACACTTTCAGTGACCTTTGGATGCTGCTACTTCAAAAATGCCATATCATCCAAACTTCATGCCCCAGGGCTAATAATCCAATAAACCCACATCTTGTCGTCGCTTCCTGTTTTGCTGAAGCTTTTCATCTCTCTCTCCCCTAACAAAAGCAAAGGGATTCACTTGCTATGTGAAGCAGAGGGGAGATGATAGCCCTGTGTTGAATAAAGTAAAACCAGTGCTATTGCTCATAAAAGGGACACATTGAGAAGTACAGAATCAGCATTATGAAGAAAAAGTCTGGGTTAAGATGACTGTTCTGTTCATGAGAGGTGAAAAAATATGGCATTCCTCAGCTGAGGGCTAGATAATGCTCATAGCAGGACACCAGCAAGCACAGAGCAGAAACAAAGTTTTGAAGATTTGTTTCCCTGGGATTCTGCAACACCGCATGACATTTGGATAAGTTAACGTGAGTAAATGTGGTGGAAGCAAAAGCCCTTTAACATGAATATGAAACTAATTAAAACATCCTGTCGGTTCAGAGTCAGGTCTTCGGGGTAAGCGCATGAATCAGTTCTAGGTAGTATTTGTGCTCGGGGTTTGCATAAAGAAAAAAAAAAGAGTGAACTTGCAAAGGCTGAGACTGTATTACAGCAGGAAGGTTTGCAACGGATTTACCAGCCAAGATTAAATTCCAAATATCCTCGGAAAACCAGTGAAATGAGCTGAAATGAAAAATCACCAAACGGCACAAAGAAGAGCAAAGGGTTGCACCTAGAAAGGAGAAATGGAGTGTGAATGGGGAACTGGTGGCAGGGGTTGTGCTCGGGTGGGGGAAACACCAGAGCAGGATGGAGCCAATGGGACTCAATTCACCTGGTCGGTGCTGCTGGCTCTTGAACTCAGGCGTCACTTTTGTTCTAGAGTGGGAAAAGTGATGAGAATGTACTCAGAAGACGACAGAAGAGAGTATCTGGGGAAAATACCACAGTGTACGAACAAGAATTTAATTTGTCTGCATTAGAAAAGCAGCAACAGGAGATGGGGAATGTGTGTTCACAGCTAAGCACATAAAGATCGCTATCAAGGAAACGGCAAGAAGAAATGTGAAGAAATTGGCTTTATCTGTAGCAAATACCCTGAACACATCTTCGGGTTTAAGCACTGTAAGAAACTGTTTTTATTACAGTACAGTTTTGATTCTGCTGAAGGATTCTGAGAAATTGATCTTTAAGAAAATGAAAAGTGGATCAGAAAGCGGAGGGTACAGGACATACTACCCCACAACTCAGAGCTGGAAAATTCAGGGTTTGTGACTCAGCTGTGATTCTATGATCCAGTCTGGAAAAAGTTATTAATTTTTAAAAGAAGTAGACAGAACCAGAAGCTCAATCACTGTCCCAATCAATGGTGGACACTGTCTTATCCTTCACACACTATCCTGCAGCACATCCTACTAGTGCAGTTGAGGTGTGCTGTGGCATTAGGGCGACATTTGCACCCTTGCAAACTGAATGGAGACAAAATATGTCACTGAGGCAAGAGCTGAAGCCCCCCTGAATCCCCACCAGTGACCTCAACAACCTCAGAAGCATCCATTGCACAAGGTGTCATTCTCAGCCCCCAAAAATGCTGGGTTTTTTTCCCTGCTGTGCCCGTGCTTTGCAGAAGCAAAATTCTTGCAACACCTGTGCTCCTGCAGCGCCAGGCAAACCTCAGGGGACATACCAAGCTCCCAGCGCTGGAAAAACTCCACTTTCCTAAAGAGGATGCAAATAATCAAGGTTTGACCAGATGACGTACAACCGCGTTGGGCAACGTTTCCCGAAGCAATCTAAGCCCCGATCCAGATGGGAGGTGCAGCAAAAGCTGACAGGGGCTGCAGCTAGCAAATTGTACGGGAGATTTAGGAGACTGTAGAAAATATTGCCAAAGCTTTCAGCTCCGTGTGCAGCTGCAGCACAGAAGGCAAACAGGATGTCGGTTGCACTGATAGAGGAATGTAATAGAATTGAAAAGATATGGTTATTATTGTATGAGGAAATGATAAGATCTTGTGCAGAGTACGGTTTGGTCAAGAAATGATACGGGAAATAAATTATATCAGTTCTCCAGGCTTAAGAAGGGAGAAACATTCAGAGCAATGGGTTTATTCTCATTTCTAAGAGCCACTGGTAGATGGACCAGCAATAATGTTGAGACCCCAATGTTTCGCATCAGTTTGTTTTGTCCGGCTGCCAAATGCAAAGAACTCTTTCAAGAATCCTTTCAAAAAGTTTCCCATTCTCTGTCAGCACAGCTCTGCAGCCACACACCCAGCTCACCAGGGCTTCCAGCTCCAGCACCCAACACTGCAAAGCAGCTCTCCTCTGTGAAGACTTTGATGCAATGCCATCCGAAGTAGTCCCAAAGAGAATCTCAAAAAAGTAAATATAAGGCAGGAGTTGCCTCTTAGCATAAGGTAACACTCAGGGTCACCTCTGGTGACGTGACCTCAGACAACTCTGGTTTTCTCTTGCAGATGGCGTGCAAGGGACTGTGCTCCAAAGACTTCTGAAGCAGCAAACCACTGCCAGCTTGGGCTTCACCCTGAGTGACATTTCATGCTTTGCCATGTGTAACCCAAATATTTTGCAAAAAATTGCTTCAGCAACTCACCAATGAAAGAGAGAAAAATAACAAAACAAAGCTGTTACTAAATCGAGCAAATGACGTAAGGTTGATTAATGAAAGAGATGACTACTACACCATTGGCCTTTGGTGAGGTCAAAAACAGAGTGTGTTTGTTGATATACCTTCCAAAATAGATGTAGCAACATGAACAGATGTACTCACATTCATGAAAATACAGTTCTGGACAGATGTTAGCTTTGCTGGGTCAGCCACACACGATGATTTGTCAACCACGGCTCTGAAAAATTTTCATAAAGACACATACTTAAACTCATACATCTATAATAAAGGCAGGACAGCTATTGGATTTGGTCACTGAGTGAGAACAGAAATGACAACAGTTGGAGATATCAAATCCTACTTTTCAAACGGGATGACATGATCTGTGGGATCCCTACAAACCCTGTATTTCCCTTGGTGCTTCTCACACAGCCAAGTACAACGACAACCTCACTGGTGGCTGCCCTTAGCACCAGTCTAAACTGGGTTAACCTCCTTGTACCTCCCCTAAGACAGACTTTCCTTACCTCGATTAAGAGTTGACCTCTTCAGGACAAGTCTTCAAATGGTTTGTAAAAAAATGAGAGATCCCATCTAATGAAATGAGCTGTCCTCCTCCTCTGGTCTCTCAGCCATCAACAGAAGACCTTTGGGGTCCCCAAGGATGTCTGTCTTTCTCCAGGGACACAAAGGCAGCTCAGATGTTCAGTATACTCCTCTTGACTCTCATGAGGTGCTAGAAGGTTTGTATGATCTCACAGATCCCCATCCAGGTCACCAAGCCATAGCAGGCTCGGTTATACCACTGTCCTGGAACCTTTGATAATAAAAGTTTCTGTTTCTGAGTTTGGCTTCAGGGAGGAGAATAAGTCACCAAACTGTGCTCTTCTCACTGTTAACGGGTAATGTTTTAAAAGGTTTGGTCGTTCAGTAAAGCCCCTGAAGTTCAAGCACGGAAGCATGAATGGATGGTGGGTACCAGATTTTAGATCCCTTATTTCAGCAGAGAACACCTGACAATAATTCATAGAAATGGGTGGAAATTACCAGGGCACTGCCTAGTGCTTAGTGGTGGTGTAATCTGGTCAAGCATAAGAGCAAGCTTCATCCTTCTCCATTTGACCTAAGCACAACTACCTCTTTTTGTTTCTCCTCCACATTTCAGTACCTGTTAAGATGATTAAGAAAAAAAACAAAACCAAAACCCACAAACAAACAGACAAACAAACAAACAAAAAACCACAACCCAAAACTCACAACAAAAAACAAGTCCAGAAATATATAGAGAGATACAGGGTTTACTCAAAGCTTCAGCACTTTTTCTTTCTTACTTTCGCTTGCCTGGAGTATACCGTGACTATATATTTTCACAGTAGCAGATATTTCACACAAATAGCTTGTGTTTTCTAATACCTTCACAAACAGAACAAAGAGAAAACTACGCCTGCGATTTTCGAAAGAATTCTTTTGTTATGATTTGCAAAAAAACAGGCCAGATTTCTGCCAGAGAGAAATTCAGCAAATGGGAAAGATTTGAAGGAGACTTGAAAGTGGTGGAAGAGAAGGAAAATAAATGGAGATTTGTTTTAGGTTATTTTGTCATCTCTTAAGTCTTATAATTCAACGTTATCTGACTAGAGACCTAGACACAGGTCATTTTACTAAAGCCTTTAACTGTTTATCTTTTCTGCTCTGTACACTGTGATATTTCTGGCCAGAAAAAAAGGTTATAAAATTCATACCTTTATGCTCATTTCTTAATAAAAATCAGCCAATTGCATCATCTCTTCTCCCTTCCAGACGGAGCCTGTCGTTTTATTTGGCCTACCCCAACCTGTTTTCTGTAGAAGTCATGATGTTTCTGGATGTTTCTTTCTCATTTGAGAAAATAAACCTTGCAAGATGGCATAAAGCTTCCACAAACACAAGCTGATTTGGGCCTGAAAAATGCTGCATTCATACTGGGACATTTCTATTAAGGTCAGTGGAACTATTACTCAGTGCTTGCCAGTGATACATTTAAAAAATAAATTAAAAAAAAAAAAAGAGCACGTATTTAAATTCTGTTTAAATCTTAAACTTGTATTACATCAGGCTTCAATGTGGTGCTTCAATGAAGACGTTGAGTGAAGTTAATGGAAATGTTTGCTGACTCAGTAGATTTTATCTTAGAACAAAATATCCAAACTGCTAAATGAGTCCTTGGTTTACACAATTTGTTTACTTCTTCGGCACCAAGAACACGTGAAATATTTTGTGTTATCTCTATTACTTTTACCCTTCCAACTAGCAGAAAACTATGTTCCTTTTTGCATCTCAAGGCTTTCAGAGAAGATAAAATAACTTTAGGGGATGGGATTTGTCCTGTGCTGCCTTATGAATGACCACAGCTCAGCTACCCCTGAAACGTTGCTGCTGGAAGAGCACAAAGTGCTGCTGAAAGACAAGGGCTTGTGTGGACCTCCAGAACCACACAGACACATTACTCACACACGAAGCTGCTCCTCCTGGCTTTGCACTCCTAGAAATCACTACCAGAAATACGATCATTGCAACCCAGCGATATATTTCCCCATGTGCAACCATCAATCCTGACAGACACATCTTGCTCTTTGATAGCTAGCAGCCAAAACTTATTCTGAGTTGGAAGAGCCAAACCCATGCAGCTCAGCATGGTTGGTTGACCTCCACAGATAACTTCATCACTTCCAGCCAGTGGAAGGTCCCAACACCAGCCCTCACATTGCAACCTCTTTGTGCTGCATGCTAGCGAGATGGTTTGGATTGAAAGTTCAAAGCAAAGCAAAACTCTTCACAGATGCCCAGTCAGGAAAAGCACAAATCGTTTCCATTGGCCTGCTGAATTGTTGGCCATGTTGTATAATTGTACCTTTGCACACCAGTTTCCAAGAAGAAAAGAAAAAAAAATAAAGCAACTATGAGCATTTTATTGCTGAGGTCAGGTTCCTCTCTTCCCAGCCCTGTTTCTCATTCTCTAATCAAATCATTACTCTTAATATGACTAGTTCCTAAGAGTCTGTTTTGCCATAAAGAGCTTCAACCTTAGAATCTTATTTATTGTGACCTTAATTGAAGGGTTTGTTCAGACTCAATCTAGAAAAGGTTTTGTGCAACCAGCCAGCAACTCGAGACCAGCAGCAAGTTCTGGGCCCAGAAATCAGCTGTGCCAAGCTCAGCCACTCTCCAGGTGACCTTAAACTGGGTTGAAATAACAGTCTCTGAAAGCACAGAACAATACAGTAGAGTACAGCACACTTAGAGGAAACCATCCCAGCTACAGCAAGACCACAAAAGCCTTTCCTGAGGATGTAAGGCTAATCTAGCATAAGTTGGGTCTGGGCCACCTCACTTTCAGACCGAATTTTTCAAGTTCTGTTATGCTGAAGTCAAGAAAAATCCTGAAGTCAAAAAAACCCTCTGTGCTCCATCTAGGAAAAGCGACCAAGTATCAGGCATGCACTCAGAACTTCTCCTGGGGAAAAGGCACAAGGTGGTAAATAAGAGATTTTTGTGATCGTTTCATACTGCTGGGAGCAACACGGCCAAGGACACTGAAATGCCGTGGTCTGGTCATTGGTTTCCAAGAAATGATCATCACAAGAATAGCTTACTCCAGGCCACTGGCATGTATGCTAAGGTACTGTTCATTCCTATACATTTCAAGCATTTCAAAATGCTTTTTGCTGAATTTTATAAGAAACAAACCAACTCTCTCATACAAGTGGCTTTATAATGTTGCTGTGCCTTTTTACAGATCACCTATTCGTTCCCATACAGAAAAATATTCTACTCAGCACGAAGCATTCAGCATCATGAACAGTCATGTCTTGCATCGCTTTAAAAAATGTGTGCCCAAAACATGTTTTCTGGAAATAATTTGATTTTCAAACTATTTGGGTATCCTAAAACAAGAAAAATACTGGACATGGAAGAGCTGCTTGTTAAAAACATTACTTGTTTCGTATTTCAAAGAGAAAATTGAAAACACTAATGAAGGGTGTAGCTATTTACCAGTTAAGACTGTTCTTATAAACAAAATAATATGAAACACATCCTCTTTGCTGTTTTGTTGTTTAATATCTTCCAGTGTATCACCGTGTAGAGATCAGAAGAGAAAACAGAGTGTTATTTCCCTGAAACCTTGCAATAAATAAAAAGGGTGAAGGACAATAGCGTGGTAGCAAGGTGTTTTAGCTTTATATTCAAGGAATCATGAGGCATAAGACAGGTATCGGTTTTCCATCAGGAAATCTGAAAAGAGTCTCTCATGACATCTACTTGCAATTCCAGTTGGGCCCATCAGGAAAACTGGAGACACCTGAGGGCCAGGAGAAGAGATCGAGATCATCCAACAGACGAATGTATGTAGGAAATCCTTGAACTTCTTTGACAGCCTCTTTGGAGAAATTCAGCTTGAGAAAATTGATTAGTAATGACAAAGTCAAGTTTGCCATTAAACAGTAAATAGTAAATATCGTCTCCTGTTTTATTTACAACTGCTATGCTCATTGTAATTGTTTTACTCACATTATTTTACCCACAAAGAGCCCTGAGACTATGTAAAATATATTGATGTACAAAGCCTAAAAGGAATCTCTTGCAGATGGGTTTCCAACAGTGAAAGCATGCGGAAGATATTTGTTCTTTCTGCTGGGGTGGAGAGCCTGTGACAGTGCTTAAGAGACCGCATGCTGAAGAAGTGAAGGAGCTGGTTTGTTTTAAAAAGAGACAGAACCAAATGGCTTTCTATCATTTCACATCTGTAGAACAGCTGAATTTACCCTGTGCTTCATCCAACCATTTTACCAGGTTTCTGTTCTTTGTAAACCAAGCAAACTTCTAGAAATAACATTGTAGTAAGTGAAGAGTGATGCGTTTGGTGACACTGGTCCCTTGATACACCTCGGAGGAGCAAGCAGTCAGTTAGAAGAAATGTCATATGAGGTTTATTTCTGTTTCCAGACCTGTGTGATTCCCTGGGGGAGGGTAGCTCTGCTCGAGTCCACGCAGCATTTCCAACTGTAATGGGAAACCACGGTCAGCAATGGCATGAATCACAGCTAAGACTTGCAAGCCCCGCCAGGTCATGTCCTGGACCTTGGGCTGTGCTGAGATTGCTTTCAGTCTAACTGCCCCTGAATACAAGGCTGGCTTTAGCACACGTGTCTTTCTGTATCTTCCTGCAGCAACAGCGTGTTGTGTTTTTTCAGGCTGTAAACACCTGTAGCCAAAACACAAAGTAGGTCCATCGGCTGCAGCGAGGCTGTGTCGATTTATGCCCCTTCAGATGCTGCCTATGAGGGTTTGCTGTGCCGTGAAAAGCTGAGTGACTCATTCAAACCCTGAACAAGTCATTTACAGTTTCAGTCTCGTGGATAAATTATGGGCGAGAGCACAGTGTGAGCCACGCACTCAAGCGCTGCAAATCCAAAGCAGAATATCAGTTTGCTTTCATTAAGGAAAAAGACATTTCTGAGACAAAACTTTTCTTTAAGATTCTCATTCATTTGGCTAAGAAGTTGAGGTAGGGTTACAACTTGTATTTCCCAGATACCTGCGACCAGATATGCAGATTCTCCAAGACATCAGAACAGATCAATAGATTTATCACAAGGCAGAGAAGTTGTGTCTAATAAGGACACGCTCCTACAGAAAACAGAAGTACACCTACATGGCAAAATTCAGAGCGTAACACAAGACTTCTTGCTTCTACTGTTCAAATCCATACCATGGGATGTCAGAAGTCAGGGTGACACACCTACAGGACAGGTTGAAGGGGTTTTCTGCTAAGCAAAAGGCAACACATGGGAACTGCTCACCAGCTTCCCAGAGCATGGAGGAAGTGTTTAAAGCAATATGTGACTTTCCTCAGCATTTAGATTTGGCATGCTCTCATGCTTCCCATGAGAGAACTAATATTTTCCAGAGACAAAGTCAACTCCCTGCTTAAAATGCCACAAAATTCAGACGTTAGAAGTTCAACTTTCCCACCAAAAAAGTTTTGATCAGAAAATGGCCACACCTTTGACCAACAGCGTTAAAGCAGGCACCAAAGCTCCCCAAATGACTTGGCATCTCTGTCCCATGATATATAAAGAGCTACTTCATGCTCTGCTGTCCATTGGCGAAAACCCAGTTGCTTTCTCAGGGCAAATAATTCACAAAGGAGAGCTCAGTTATATTTATCTGCTCCGTGAACAAAAAGAATGCCCTGAGTTAACATGTTTTTTGGAGATGTACCAGGCAATGTTGCCAAAAATAAATTTCCAAAAATAAATCTCAGATTCACACTTGTGGACACCGTGTCAAAGAGGACAAGATAGGGGTAAAGCAGAGTGCAAGACTGCTCGAGTGAAAAGTGCAATATGGGCCCATTTGTTGTTTGTGTCCTTTGATGACTACTAATGAGACATTTTAGTTGGAAATCATCCACACAAAGAACTTGAGTCCAACATGGTGGTTTGGGTTTATCGCTACTAGCTGGCTTTCTGAGCAGGCAAGACCTACTTCTCTCTTTCCCAAAGCCATGAGTCAGACAGTGTACAGGGATCCAGCATGAGTAAAAGCACAATGAAGGAAAATCCAGCAAGCTTCAAAATGTGGCTGCCTTTTCTGTGTTTCAGAACATGGCCCTAGTTTCTTTGGCTCAAAAAAATCGTGGTTAAGATTGGTTCCTGTGAGCGAGCAGCTCTTGCTTTTATTGTGATGAGGCACAAACACTGGAAATCTTGAATCAGCCAAATAGGGCTACAACAATGCAATAACATCTTTGACGTTGTTGGAAAGATATTTCACATCTGCCTACTTCTGGAAGGGAATAATTGACCTTATTGATAAGGAGACAAGTAACCTTTCTTCTTCCCAGCCCTCCTGTCTAGAATCGACATCTCACTGACCCAGAGCCATACAGGCTTCTGTTGACAGGCAGTACCTGGAGGCTGATTTCACCTCCTGGCCCATTTCCCATGGCACATCATGAGGACCTCCATGACTGCATCCTTTTGGTACAGTGAAGAACTACGATAGTTACATCATGCTCTCTTGAGACTGTCTTGTTTTTCTTGTATATATTTCATCAAAATACAGTCTCTCTTCCTAAAAGTTCTTTTTATTCCCTCCTGTCTTGTTATTAGCTACCCAATACGAAGAAAACTGCATCCACCTCTAGATGCCCTTCTACAATGACAAGTGTGTGGGAAAAAAACCCAAACTGTCCCAACTGGTGTGAGGAGGAATAGTGACCGAATATCTAACAGGATGCAACAAACCATCAGACCTATCACAGTCACACCTTGTTCCCTGAACTCGAGACATACTTGGAAACAACCTTCTCACTTTTTCTGTGCACCACAGGCCATCTCTCACAATGCCATGGTTCTGGATTTGGAATAGCAATTGCCTTTCCATAACTCCTACTCCCACCGTAAAACTGGTAAAGACACCAAAAGTTCGCGTTGCACCATGTGATGGGGTTGCAGTGTAAGGTGTGGCACCCTCTCATCATCTGCTGACGCACTTACTCGCTTGCTTGATGGTTGGTATCCCAGCTACCACACTGCTAGCAGACTAGTGGGACCTAATGAGGGGTGATTACGCTCAGGAAGAGGTACTACCGTGCCCAGAGGCGATCGTCACTGCAAAAGGCTCCATTCAAATACCAAATTACGCAACGCCCCAACATTGCTCCACATCAGCCCACCAACACTCTGCAGCTATTTTAACAACGGGCCTAAAGCAGACCTTCACAAAATAAACAGGGAAATGAACATCAAGATGGTTGTAATTTAGTAATCAGCTGTTCCCAAACCCTGTACATGCATCGGGCATGCGTGGATCAGAGCAGCGCAGTTTGCAGACTGGGACTTGTGCAGCAGTTCAGGTCTGTGCGCTTCCTATGGCACCCAATGGCCTCATCTTTTGCCATGCAATAGTCTCCAACAATGACCCTTTAATTGGAGAATTCATTGGTAAGCCTGTGTTACAGACGCCCTCCCACAGCAGATATTGCCCATACCCTTTCCTTGATGGCCAATGTGGCAGCAGAGCCATTGACAACCAGAAGCACGGATTGATGCCATCTCCCATCCTGCTTCTTCCATAGCCGAACACATTTGTCCTGTAAAGACACACTTACCGAGACGCCAGCACTCCAGAAAAGCTGCATTTTCTTGCCTGGCTGGTTTAGAGTCTCTAATTTGTACAAAACTGGGTTTCATGGGCAAGCTGAGCACAGAAATGTAATGACTAGCTCAGATCCTGGCTTAATGGTTCCAGTAACAAGGGCCTGACAGCATTTTGTGAGCCTTCCTTTCAGAAAGGGCATCTGTGTCTTTGCACCCTTTGCAACACTGGGTTCCTGTCCCAGCCAAAACAGATGTTGCAATCTACAATAATCTTCAGTGCACTCATTAAAAAGCAATCAGTGGTTTCTTTTTGCTTCCTCTTGTAACTGTTTTCTTGCCACTCTGTTTTCCCAGCAAGAATCTTCCCCTCTGTCAACGTGACTCTGAGCACAGCCTCCGCCTCCAAGATGCTGCCACCGCTGCCCTCCATGCTCAACACGGCCCCGCTTTGCACCGGGTAAGGGAGAGGGAATGCAAAGGGGGCTGTGCAATTCCCAGGGGTCTCCAGTCTGCTTTTAATTAAAGGTAGAGATCACAGAGGTCTAGACTCCTCGGCAGGCAATAATAAGAAGGGACGGGAGAACTCAGCACAAAGTGAGGCTTTGATGAGAAATGCACATCTGCTGGAATTACTGTGCCCAGAGGGCTGGGAGGTGAAAGGTGTTGGCGAGAATAGGATTTCCCTCTGTTTTGCACGTCCCAGCTGTGAGAATGACTCCTTTAACCCATCTACCAAAACTGAGATGCTCCCATGCGTGGGATGTAGCTAACCAAGATGCAAAGCCTCACTGCACCCCAGCAAGGGAGCAGAGCTCTATGTCTCGACATATGGATGTTTAAATCGGGTTTGCAAGTGTAGTAGTTACAAGGGACCTTCCACTTGTCAGTGATCGAGCACAAAACCAACGGGATTTGTCATTGGTAAAACAGTAGAAGTTGGGCTTTTGTCTAGGCTTGTAACCCTCAGCAGTTTCCCATGTTCCATGAGCTATTTGACCAGCTGAGCCAGCTGTTCCACTTCATTTTCTCTGAGGAAGGCCCACTGGGAAGCCCTCGATATGAAGAGGTAAGAACAAGGGCTGTGTTGTCTGCCCACCCGCCGAGATGGAAAGCCGCCCATTAATTTCCAGAAAGCCAAACATTGGCACAAGAAAAGCTAGGCTGCTTGTGGCTGTCCTCTCCTGGCAAGAGATTTTCTTTACATTGCATTTAACTGGAAGAGAATCCCGATCTGGTATCTCACAGAAGATGGCTTTCCTGGAAGAAGTAGAGCCTATAGCAGTACTCCTCCACGTGCGGTCAAGGGAAGGGTGAAATGTCTCCTCAGCATTTTTAGACAACTTCAGCATCATGAGACCTTCCAGTAGAAACTGTCCAGAGCAGATTTGCAAGATGTAGAATTATCTCCTACACGCCTGAGACCCTCAGGCTAAGAGGAAAGAGGAAAACCGGCTCCATGTGTACTTGCTGGCATCTCTGTGCCAACACAGCTCTCGGCTACATAAGAATTATTTTCCCTAGAGCCACACTGTGCTCTTTGTGTTGGACCAAATCCAGGGTCAAAAAGCAAAATGTGAAGGGGAACATCGATTCCTTATTCCCAGAAAGAGACCTCCACCTGCAAAAAGCACCACCAAGAGGTGCAAACCTTCAAGCCAACATTTGTGCTAACTATTGAACCAACAGTTCAGAACGAAAAGCTCCCATGGACCCTTTGCAAAGGTGGGGTTTGGCTTCACAAAGCAGAGGAATAAGAAGCAAGAAGCAATTTGGGACCACCTAAGTGACAGTAGGCTTCCCACCGCCACGCTGGACCAGCCTCAGCACGATGGGCCAGGGTACAGTGTCATGAAATTGAGTCTCGATGATGAAACCAAGTCCTTCACAACTGGGAGGATAAAATGCTTTTCTTCTGGGGAGGAAGGGGAAAATGTGCTTGTGGTGGTTCAAAGCATCGGGATCACCTCACATCCTGACGTCCACTCACCCCTCTGCTTTTGGGGGACTGGCTTTTGTTCCATGTCCAAGACAAAATTGCCCTCACATTTTGCAAAAAGAAGGCATCAGACCCCAGTTTGAGTCTTTGTAATAGCCCTTTGCTCTTCACTTCTCCTTTTGCTCCATTCCTCGGAGAAAAGCCTTTCTCCTTTGTGGTTCTGCCTGAAATCTCTCTCTTTTTTTCTTTTTTTTTTTTTTTTCCAATTGACACTCTTTTTCAATTTCCACAAAAATAATTGCACCCTTCTTCATCCAAACAACACCTCAGTCTCCCCTATGAGCCATCAAATGCCAGTTATACACCATGGGAAACTTAAAATAGAAAGAAAAAATCCAATTAAAATTTTCCATTAATATTTTTGAGTGCCAACAAACTTTTAAGAGGCTGTGCTTTCAAATACAAAAAAAAAAAAAAAGACTGAAATAACTGCAATTTCGCTTTTTAAAAGCCTGAATTTTTTTTTTTTTTTTTTTTCATTTTGAGTAACAAAACCACTTTTCACTTAAAACTACCTCACTAGAAAAATGAGGGGTGGCTCTCCAACTTGCTGCTTTAACGCAGCAAAAGTGCTTTGGGCGTTTGCATAAACTTTGCATAAATGCGGTTGGTTTGCGCTTGACTTTTTATTTTCTGCAGGTCAATCTGGCAATGAAAAAAACCGCCCCTCGTTTATCTGCAGTTTCCAAGTATGGAATCAAACCCTCCCGTGATTCCCCAGCCGTGTCCCACTGCTGACCCCCTGGATGAGGAACGCTCCTCAACACCCTCCCTTCTTGGGTCCCTTCCAAACAAGCTGCTCCTCTCGTGGGACTGAGACCCAAGACCTTGGAGCAGATCCAAGCCCACATCTCAGACGTGAAAGGCTGGCATGGACAAGATGAAAAAATTTTTTAAAAAAGAGAAACACATGCCCAGTTCTGTAATATCGCACATAAAAAAGACCCACCCTAGAGATGCTGCTAATATTTCTGTTCCCAATGTATGAATTATTAATATTTAGTATCTGTGACTCACTAATATTTACTTTAGGAAGTATTTTTGTAAAGTTTGACTGGTTTTCTTGACACAGGAGCTAATGGAGGCTCCTGTTGTTACCAGCCAGGGAGCCCTCCCTGGACAAACTTTTCTGGTCACTGTTTAAACTGGGCTGCTGGGTGATTTTACGGTCCCGAACCTCTAACGCCAAGTACTGAGGCTGGCAGGGATCGCGGCCGATGGCTCTGCTGAGACACAGCTAATTTTAAATCTGGATCTCAAGGCAAGGGAAAAACCTCTCTTTTACTGGCAAAACTGTCACAGTCGAACGCTGTGTTCAGATTACGGGAAGAGCCTGAGAGAGAGCACACACAATCCCTTTTTTGGGGACTTGGCATTAATTTTATCTGAAGTCATGGATTATATAAGAGAAGAGTGGAGACCTCACACAAATTTCTCGTGCGTCAGCGTGGGATGCTCAGGGGGGCCAGGGACCACCTCCACACCAAACCCTCGCTGTCGTGCCGTGATGCACACATGGCCGAGGGGCCAGGGCTTGACCACTTTTCCAGTAATTCTCCTCAGAAAAGGATCACAAGCAGTTTCTGGAACTGCATCCCGAGCTGTCCACAACATCAGCTAGAGTTGGCTCTTCAATTCCTTTTCTTCGTCTAGACTAGAGAGTTTTGAGGTCATTGCACTTGTTAAAAGGGTTGGTGTTCAGATAAATACCAATTTAGTGTTTTGGACCCACAAAAATCATCATTTTCTGATAAAGAAGCTGTTCCCCAGAACACCCTTGACCAGCAGTAGGCTACTTAGCTCTGTGCATCTGGTTTGCTGTAACAGTTTAAGACAACTTGACTTCACTCGTGTGTTTGGAAAGGCGAACGGCAGCCTGCTGAGCTGGCCGGCTGCCCCCAGACGCCTCGGATTGTTTCATGAGTCTGCAGACGAGAAAATTTCCACGGTCTCCATCTTCCCACCAAAAGCCTGTCCTCAGATGGCGCTACATGCCTGGCACGGGTATGAGATGCCTCCTCCACGGTTCAGCGGTCTGTGGTGCTCTCCAACAGCCAACTGTTTGTGTCCCTCTGCTCACTGCCATCCCTGTAGGGATGCCCTAAGCCACCCCGTGCCAGCACTGAACATCAGCATGTTTCTAGGGCTGTCCCCAGTGTCTTACCCCAGATGTGGCAGGAGGTCCACGGGTCCATCTGCAAGTCCACCTCCACGTCCCACTGGACCCATCTGTCTGCCACAAGACCTACAAGAATAAAAAAAAAAATTAACAACAAACATTTAAGACAGCAACGACTTTTTTCTTTCTTTTTAAAATCTCAATCCATACTAGCACGACACTGAACACCTTTAACTGGGCCACTTCTACTAGAAGGTCTCTAACCCATGGGGCAGTGACAGGCCATGTTTGTGCACCGTCCAAATCAACCATATGATTTCATGATTCTTTATAGAAATTGCGGTTGGGAGAGCCATCAAGGCATTTTCTAGTCCATCCTCCACTCAAAACAGGATTTTGTTTTTAGGAGCTGCCATCCAACATTTTATAAACCTTGAATGATGGCCTGAAAAGACCATGCAGGGTACCTATTCCATTCAGAGTCCCTCCTAATGTCCAGTCTCAGTGTTTCCTGCTACACCTTAAACCCATTCTTTCTCAGTGGCACCCCTCTGGGGAAGAAGGGCAAAAAACCTCTCTCTCCTTATGTACGTTTACACTCCCCCTCCTTTGTTATTATCAGCTTTTCTTTCTTCTTTCTCAGGGGTTGTTTTAGCTCAGGTCACTTTCTTTCCTTCCTCCTGAACTTTCTGCAGTCGGTTGCTACATTTGGGGCAGTGTTGTACAAACCCAGACACCTTCATGCACCAGAGACCTTAACAGCATGGACCAAAGCTCAGAGGTCTCTCATGTGTCTTGCAGACCATAACTCTCTTTGCATCTCTAATATGACATTTATCTTCTTGGCAATATTGTGATTTTTTGACATTTTTTTCTCAGTTAGGATGAGTTACTGCATTACTAATTGGCCTCCATTTTTTTATTATTCCTCCTAGTCCTCTCTTCTGAGTGCTGGTTTGGTTTCACAGACTGTTTCTGCAGATTTTAGAGTGATTTTTTTGTTTTCCAGTCTTACCTTTCAGCACACTCCCAGTCTTCCTCAGGTCTATGCCATCCATCCCTGTGAAAATTGAAGCACATTCTCTGTTTCACCATGCAGATTATTAATTAAATACATTACTGGTCAGAATCAGGCTGAAATTTTTCCTGCAGAGGACAGTTCTCTATATATTTAAACAGGTGTCAGCTGTGAACCGTCGAGAAGTACTCTCCAGACACAGTTATTGATGCATCTTTGGAGACCCTTTCCATTCACCTGAATTGTATTTTGATTACAGGTACATCCAGAGAGATGGTATCAAAACCCCTTCTTACAGTCAATCTGTATTAGGTTTTACTCTTTATTTATTTCTTACTCCCAAGGCCTGTTAAAGATGGAAATTAGGCTGCTTTTAAAATTCGTTTCTGACAAACTTGTCTGCTGGCCCCATGGCATAGTTTGTAGACAGCATTTTCTTAGCTTCCACGAGTGCAAAAATGGATGTGCAGCAATAAGCCTTGAAGCATCTACTGAAATAAAAACCTGAGGATCAGTGTCAAGCACTTCTCAGGACAGTGCACGGGTTGGCAGGTCCTCTCTTGGGGACACGGTCACCCACAGCCCCTAAACCAGAGGAGCCCCATAAGAAGCCACACTTATAAAGCTGGATTTACTTTACAAGCCTGAGCTCCCATCAGTTTTCAGCTATAATATTCCACTTGGGCCTTCTGACTTTTAGCCTGCTATAAATAGCCTTGTATTCAATTTGACACCCGGTAGCACTACGACGTGTTCGGCTGCGACAGGAGAAACTGCATCTAGCCCGTGCCTGCTCTCACGGCACGAAGGGTGAGGAGCAAACACTGCAGAGAAAATCGCTGCATAAGAGAGACCTTGTCTGTTGATTTAACTCCATAACCTTATTTTAACCACTGTCAACAAGATATAAGGGTGGTTTCTGTTTACACTGAGGCTTCTTTACGCTGCTCTGTCCACACCCTGAAGTGGCATAAATGTCTTCTAAGTGCCTTAAAGTAGGTCCTTAGCATAAACGAGCAGCAACCCCGTCGTCTGCAAAATGGCTTTGAAAACATCGCCTGGGCGCATCCTATAAATGAATGTGGGTTTTTGGAAGAACACCCACCCCAAGGTATGCCCACGCTATACATAGCCTCTGATGAGCTCAGCGGAGGAATGAGGAGCAGGCAGCCGGAGGCAGAGCAACAGGCATCAAGACATTTCTCCTGAAACAGGGAGAGCCCTGCTGATCCCACAGGATTACCAGCAAGGGGGGAAAACAGGGTTGTGGGGTCCCCCTCCTTTTGTCGGTTGCTGACCTCACTCGCATCCACGTGGGTTTCTCTTTCTCTTCCGCTCAAGCCTTCCAGTTTTTATGTCCTCTTCGACTGAAGCATGAACCTGAACCCCACTCTTGAATGGGAAAAAAAATATTGATTTTTCTCCTACCTCTTTGTATGTTGCTTGAAGTTTCCACTTACCTAGTTTGCACAGCTGCTCTACAGAAAGGAGGCAGCACTGCCCGCAGCACTGCTCATGCACAGCACTCCTGATAACACCTTTTTTTCCATTTTTTTCTTGCTGACAAGTGAAGGGGAAAGCACATGACTTGAGCAGGAAAAGAGGAGAGTTATCAAAACCAGAGCCAGAGCCAAAGGGATGGAAGCTAGCATACAGGGCAGAAACCTTAGTCCTGAATTTCAGCTATTACGCTATTTTGCTCCCTACGCCATCCTAGATCTGAACTTTGCAGTGGTATTTTTGGGGCGTTTTGTTGCACTAGCAAATAGAAAACCAAACAGGTGTTGCAATCAATGGGATGGTCTAAGCAGCCTCAGCATGACCATGAGCACTAGCCTGAATACCCTTCTCTTCTTACCTTTCAGCTCACGAAAATCTTCTCCAGTATTTTCAGTGAGGGAGATATTTTTGCTGCAGTGAGAGTGAGGGAGAGCAAGCACAAACCAGGCAAGCTCAGAAGGACAGTTTGTAATGGAGAGCACAAAATAGCCATGAATTTTTCCTTCTGGAGAAACCATCAGCAGCTCAATAACCATGTTACCATGTCAGACCTTGGGTTGGGTTTTACCAGTAAATACCATTCAACCATAACTCTATCAAGCCAGCCTTAGAGTAACACAAGATCTCTGTATTTTATGTTGATCTTGTTGTATATGAAAGGGAAAAGATAAAATTTCTTGGCCTTCTTGTGAATCAGGACTCCCTCCCACAGCTCGGACTGCATTTTTGGTTAAAAGCCGTATGGTGCCCATTGCCCAAAGGCTGAGTTGTAAAACCTCCCTGTCACATTGTTCCTTTAACCAAGATGGTGCTGAATTATCACGAAACAACTTGGTTTGATTTGTGGTGCTGTGGGCAAGCACAAGCTTGGAGAAAAATTCAAGGAAAACTAAAACCAAAATAAATAGAAACATATTCTCTATACTTTTCCCTTCCAAAAAAAAAAATCAGGGTACACTTAACAACAGCCTGGTCAGGTGGGGAGGAGTTCATCTCAGTTGTGTTTTGCAGCACTACTTCATTAAGCACTTTTTCTAACACGTTAATCTACTTCAGCCCTTGTATTGAAGGGACCTAAAGACAGGCACCGATTTTCCCTTACTCTCAGGGTGTTTCAGGAAAGCAGACATTGTATTCTTGGTGGGTTAAAGGTTGACTTTTAATGCCTGGATACTGGGCACTTTTATTTATTTGTTTATGGAACAGACTCTGCACATCCCGATCTCGCTTGGCCTCTCCAGGGAATACTCTAGTCCCCAGGAGTAATCCCAAATAGCTCTTCTAAATACATCCCCAGCTCTGGCCGAGCATTAAAGACAGGGGAAGCATTCATTTTGGGAAGGTTTTATTTCACAAATAATTCAGAAATAAAAAGAAATTGGAGGGGAGGGGAAAGATATTTTACAATTCTGTATTTAGAAAAAAAAAAATTATAGTTTATAAACAAACACACGGCCCTTTGAAAAACATGCAAAGGCACACAAAAATTTACAAGAGACTTTTGTACATAGGAAGTAAAATACATCATTTTTCATAGAAAAAAAAAAAAAAAAAAAAGAAAAGCAACTCTATGGAACTGGCCCTAAATATTTAGACTGCACAACTGACCAACTGGAGACTCCTCAATCAGCTTGTTGGCTGAATGTCTTAAAACGCAGAAATTCGTGAAGCCAATGGAGCCGGTAGCGGGAGAAGCACCGCGCTTTGGCTTCCGCCCTGGTTGTGTGTTTTCGGAGATCTGGCCTGTGCTGAGCCAGGTCCCCCGGCAGCCTTGGTTTCAAAAATAAGTGTATTGGAAAAGATTAACCAGGCAGCGTCGGCTTTGCCAGGGGGTTTAACCAGATGCTTCGGTCAAGGAGGAATGGATCTGGCGATATTAAAGACGTGCGGCATCTCTAAGCTGCTTTGGAACGAATTAGGCTGAGAAAGGGTTTTTTTGGTGTCAGAAATAAAATTGGTAAATATTTGGTTAAAAAATGGTACTGTCCCACCTATATATGGAATAGCCAGCACACATGATTGTGAGTAATTGATATATCATGCCTGCCTCGGAGGACCTGATCGCCCCTAATTCTGGTGGAGGTATGTTTAAATTAATAGCACCCAGGACCTCGAATAATATTTGTGTAGTAAAGTCACAATTTCTCTTTTGTACAACAAACACAAAAATAAACAGATACAGACTTAAATTAACATCGGTTTCTAAAAATCCAAACCAGTTGGCTGAAGATAAAAATGCGCAATTGTAACTTGAATTAAGCATTTTAGGATATTTCCGTTGGAATAATTATGATTCCCTCGCCCTCTTTTCGTCAGGTAGAGGCATCCCAAGGTGTCTGGATTTTTACAGGCTCACAAAAATCCCTTGGACTTTTCTCCAAGGACCCTCACATTTATATTTTTTGTCACCATTTTTACAGCATACTAATTTGTCACGGGCAGCATATTAGAGGTGGGATCCTACATTAGCATCGAGGCGTTTTATACCCTCGTGAAGAACACCCAATTGCATCTCTTACTCCTGATTCAGTAAGTAGCCCTGTGGCCACCATTTGGCCCGTGATGGTCCCAGATTCACGCTGCAATATTCAACGGGCTTGAACCAGACCGCGTATAAGCATAATTATTCACAGCGGGCAGAAACAGGGAAGCCTTATCTCACTGCCAAGATCTCAAACTTTTCCAACCAGCAGCTTTTCTAAGATGCATTCCAGCTGGTTTTAGCATCAATTTAGTCAGAAAACAACAAAAAAACCCCAGTTTGGTTTTCCTATCTCAAGCAAATACTGTACACGTACTATATAAACAAAGACAACACGGGGTGATTTCTCTCTATCCACCCCAAAGGGAGGTTTGCTGTGCAGCACTTCTGGAGACCGTGCAAAGCACCTCTAATTTCATATTTCACACAAAAGATCTCTTTCCAAATTCAGATTTCACAGAGGGAGAAACCCCAACAGTGAGCGACTGAGTGATAAATGTCACTGCCTTGCTGGTTTCATTGACATTGAGGGAAATTAAGAAGTGCTTAATCAGATAAATATTTTTGGTCTGTGTTTTGAAACAGCTTGAAAAAATGGCTTTGAAACTGTCTATATTAAACCAAACACAGCCTGAGTGCAAAGAGCAGCTATGAGACATCTGCCAAACAGAGGGAAATGTTTTCCCATTTGTTATACAATACTACAATCAAGTTATTGAGCAGGACTATGCCTTTATGAGAACTGAAGAGCTGAAGTTTACATTGCCTTCTTATGACTAATGAAGTTCTGGATGCGTGTGCATCAAAAGACAGCCTGACTTGTGTTTAGACTAATTCCAAAAATTCATTTCTGATATAAAGCAGAGACTATGTTCCTGCCCTAAAAGAGCTGGTCATGCTCTCCTCTCGAATTTAAAATGCATTTGGGTGCACTTTGAGTCAGAAATAACGAAACATGAAATAACATCATTGCAACACCTACGAGGTTTGCAAAACCTACTATACCCTGGGATATCAAATGCTGGCGGGTACAGCATTTACACTGAAAGTGGGGAGCTGTTGGTTTCACAAACTGAACGGCAAAAACTCGTCGACCTCAATTCATGCCACATCTTTAAAGTCTCAGAACTGCACAGACCACGAAGAGCTTCACGAAGGTGAAGTGAACACGCTCCTATGGATGCAACCATTCCTAGCAGAAATAAGGTTAACTTTGTCACTACTTAACTACTACAGATAAAACAATCAGCACTGCTGTATAAAACAATACACTGCATTTAACTGAAATTTTATTTGAAATGGCGTGTAGTATAGGACGAGATGCGCCAGCACAGGAGCTCTGACTTCTCATAGGTTGCCAGACTCTCAAAATACCTCTGAATGTTTGACCAGCAAACACTAAACCTGCTGTTTGGATTATCCGGCCCAATTTTCTGCAGCGAGAACCTCTGCCACCATTTCACACCTAGCTCCAGTCCCCCAAAACACCTTGATGTCCTGCCGACAAGAACGTCCTCTCCCCAACCGGGACACCGCCGCTCAACGTAGCCTAGCGTGATGCCCCAGCAGCCTTACGCAGCAGGGCCGCCGCACGCCACCTCGGTGGGAAAAGACCAAATCCTCTCTTCCTTTGCACAGCAAACACCAAACGTACACACAAACACTCTGTCAAAGCCCAGCCTCTCTCCCGAAAGACGCAACTTTTACAACAGTTTCTCGTTTCGAACAGTCCAGCGCCCGGACGGTCGCAGGCTGAGTCTGCTCATGGGCACGCGTCCTCACGCCCATCGCGGCAGAGGCTTCACACCCCAAAAACGCCATCCAGGGCCGGGCTGAGGCTCCCACATCTGCTGCACATTGAGCCACCGCCGTTCTGTGTAGCACACCTCTCTCGTAAATTGGAAGTTAGAAGAGTTTATCGCTGCTGAATGCCCCTAGAGAAACAAAAACACGGAACTAAAAGATACAACGCTGAACGGGTGCGATGAGATGCAAACAGCTGAGTCAGAACCTGGTGTCTTATTTTTTTTTTGTCTTTTTTTTTTTTTTTTTTTTCCTTTTCATTTTTTGATTCCCTGAAAGAGATCGGCAAGGAGGGTACGGTCAGAGCTGATGCCATCAGAGGAGCCTTCCTGTCTCTGGAGATCAACAGAGCGCTCTTCCCAAAGAAACCTGCGCCTTCCCTGGGAGTTTACTGCTTCACGGCAAAAATTCGGAAAGCGTTTCCATCTGAGGGATTCTTCAAGCTGGAGGGAAAAAAAAATAAAATAAAAACATGTAATGAACCAAATGCAGACACTGTAGGACCCACAGTGTGATAGACCTAGCGAAAAAAAAAAAAAAAAAAGGCAAAAAAGAAACCCTAAAAAACCTAAAAAAAAAAACCCTAAAAAACCCCTAAAAATAAAAAAAAAATAAAAAAAATCCTAAAAAAAACCAAACCAAATCCCAACCACTAGACAAACCACTTTCCAAATCTTCATGCTTATCCCTGCTGCGAGAACATCTTTGGTTTCCCTCCCCTCCTAGACCAGCACTGGGTGCTCATATTGCATGTCACTGCTAGAGGTAGAGCCTATTCTTAGCTATTTTATTTGTCACCTAAATCCAGTCCACCAAACTGCAAACGACAGAACTGCAAAAGGCTGACCCTGATAGGTCTGTACTATAGAAATCCATGTTTAATGCTGACAGCGTTCCTGTCTTAGTCTATTTTTATTTTCTGAGATGCTCCACAGTATTCTGGGATATCCATCACTAGAATAAAAAGAGTAAACTTGTTTGGATTTCTTATGGTAGTTATAAAAGAGGAACTACACAGAGCTGACAGAGTCATGTTAGTAGTGATCAAAAAACCACCATAATAGTGGGAAATTCTCTTTACAAAAATAGCTCTGAGATATCAGTACCATCACACCAATATCTGCAAAAAAACACCTTCCAGACTGAAATAGAAAGGGCTGAATAAGCTGTGACTTGATCATTGCCATCATCTGGAGGTGCAGGATTTTGGAAGCACTGATTTGCAAATATTCACTGAAACCAGCAAGCTTGGCCCAAAAGAAGCTACAAAAAAATTTTAGGGGTGGCAAATCCTTCCAAAACTGTTTGATCATCTCTCAAGAGGCGAATTGACTCATGCTTCTTTCCAAGAGAACAGGGGAAATCAGTCAACAGATACAAACGCCTCCCACACCCCAGAATTGACTGGAATTCCCAGTAATAAGCCTCAAAGCATGACCCAGGTTGAAATGCTCGTGGTTATCTTTCAATGTGTTAAACACACACAACAAGAAGTGTTTGTGTGGACTCGTGCTGCAACAAAATAAAACAAGGCTCAACAATATTTCACACCTTTCACACCAATCTGAAAGCCATTCCTCACGTAGTGGAAGGCAAGAGCAGGACGCCATGCTCTATTTGTCTGGGTCTCAAAATTCACCGTGACACCGTTAAGTCACATATTTCCAATCCACCGGCCTTTCTGGCTGATGTCTGCTGACTTTGACACACAGTCAAGAAGAAAAGGAAAGTACAAAGAAAAAAAAATCCCACCTCTCAGACTGGACTCCGTTCTTTAAGGAGCCAACATAACTTTTCTTCTTTTCTACAGGCATCACGTCCACAAAACCGCCTCTTTCGTCCGAGATGACTCCTGCGTGCACTGCAGTTTTGCAGATACTGGAGCTCTGAAAAAATATTTAATTATGTTGACTTACAAACTGTATTTTATATCTGGAGATTTACTTTCAAGGAAAACCAGGGAATAAAAAAAAAAAAAAAAAATTAAAAAATGGAAAGTGAAAAAGCTCTGAAACAATTCTGACCCTCTTATGGACAGACTAGGGATAAAAGACATCATGGACCAGATCTTGCAGCTGTGTCATAAGCTCTGGCTGTAAAAAGATCCACCACCACAGCAGAGGACAAGCAGCCTTTCCGCCACTCCTGTCTGCGGCGGAGCTGCGCCTGGGACGTTATCCAGGACCAAAGCTGAACCGAGGACAACTTTCCAGCCAGCACCTCCTGGGTCTGCACCAGAGAAACCGCTGCGGTGAAACTCTTTGCTAGCGAGCAGCCACCTCAATGAAGTTCATTCACCCAGGTGCCTGAAAAGCAGACACTTTTCCTGACTTAAGGCGAATGACCACCAGTTATCCTTCTTTCTAGGAAAAACGGAAGGACTGCACCCACTGAGTGGTGTAGTTTTTGGACGAGCATTATCCCCTAAGACAACACCAGTACGGAGGGAGATTAACACTTCTGAAAAGCCCAAAGCTCCTCTAATGCACGTCGTGCCATTCCCCTGCTCTCCAAGATGTGCAGAGTCAGAAGAGCCGGAGGAACACAAAACACTAACAACTGATGACTAAGCCCCCAAAGCATCCAGAAAAGAAAGCAAAAGCAGACAGGGTTTAGGCAGAGTATAAACTTGGCCATCAACTCTCTCAAGGGATTATGTACAGCAAGCTGGAATAACAAAAAGCAAAAACCAGCTTTGCACGGGGAACCGCAGCAGGTGAAAATCCCGACCCCGTAAACTCCCCGATCGCTAAAAAGCAAAGAGCCACAAAACCAGTGCCGAGGGTAAAGCTCCCTGGCGTGTACGTACAGTACGGATCGAGCCGTTTCGTTCTCGCAGCCATATACGGCAGGTTTGCCTCGTCCCCTATATATTTATCGCTTTGGATGGCCTATCTCTTGGCAGCTCTCTCTGAGGTTGGAGTGCCAATCTGGTATTTCACTTCTATATATGGTCAAGGGAGCAAGGGAAGGCTGTGTTTGGAAGATATGCTGTGAATTCGCCCTAGCATGCGGTGGGAAATCTGTAAATCTAAAACTGGCTTATAAAATTTAACTGTCCTGAATCCATTTGCAGCACTCTCCACTGGGAGACATCCTAAACAACGTTCTTTTCAAGACATTCCTGTTGTTATTTTTTTTTCCAGGACTTGCTGTTCTGCCGCTTACTCAAAGCTTTGACCAACAAGCTTTTTATTTACCCCAGACCTCCTTTTATCACACTGTTGGATCACAGCCCTCTTCTATCTCAGGCCAGGATTTGCTTTGAGAAATCGATTGCAGAACTTTCAGAAGACGAGACCTTACAGGAACAAGCCCTTCCCCTCAAATTCAAAAGTACGACAGCTGTATGGACAGCTCGACAGCTTTCCATGGCATCTAACTGCCGCACAACTGACAACCTGATCTCAAGAGCCGAGTCATTTTACAGCCATAATAGAGACCCTCAGGTACTCACACAGCTCCAGCATCACCCCAGAATTGGTCCTGTCCAAGTTAGCAAGAGCTGAGTTTTATTTCCTAGGCACAGTCACGTGTTCATAGAATAGTTTTTATTACTACTCTTTCCCCTACTCACATGGTAGTGTAAAAAACTTCACTGCAATGTGCCGCCAGGGAAAAGAAACAGCAATTTTTCTGTTCCCCAGCCAGCAGCTTCTTGCTGCTAATTTTCAGTGCTGGGAAGATGCTGGATATGCTCCCCCTATGCCCTCCTTGTGCTGCTTCAATCTGCAAATCCTGCATGCAGGCAGCAAGTCCGTTCTCACCAAAAAGTAATGCCATTCAGTGGAAAGTCCTGGGATCTGGGCATTAACTTTTCTTGTGTTTTGTTTGTTTACCCCAAAATTTAAGGCTCCTCTGTGTCCCTGTTCCACCTTTTCACCATGAACAATTTCCTGTACTGTTTTCTACAGCAAAAGCTGCCAATATCTCTTTGTGCTTTAAGCCACCAGGAATATCCAAGGGTTAATTCAAGATAATTTTATAACGAGAAATAAAAAAAATAAAAAATCAGAATGCATTGGAAATGGATAAAAATCCCTTAACACAAACTCAGATAGCGGCTCCTGCGCCCCCAGAATAAAAATTGGAATTATCCCGTTAGCCCACAAGACCTGCCAGTTCTTCATGTCACAGCTTTGTTCTTCATGGCCAAACAAGCTTTCACATGTGTTCCTGGGATCACGTCAATGTGAATGCTATCTCAGGCCAAAAGCGTAGCGAATCAGGTCATTACACAGACCAGCCAAGCATTTTTGTCTGCACTTCTTGGCCTATCAACTCGTCATTACCTGCCAGAGCATTCGGCAAACCGATGTTTTGGAGAAGGTGCCTAAAGCCAGAGGGCACCTCGCAGGGAGTGCAGGCTGGAAACAGGACAAAACGCTTCCTTATCTTTTAGATAACTTCTTGAAGAAGACACACTTGGAGCATCAGTCCTCCCAAGGGCCATAAAGGTGCCACCATAGACGTGAAGCCAAAGAACCCTCCCAGACGACTGGCGCTTGTCTCATCCAGCTTATTGTCTGCTTTAATTAGTCCTCAGCCCTGGGCTCAGGTTAATTGACAACATGGACAGCACCCTGCACATCCCGCTCCCTGGCAAAATCCTTGGCCCAAATTCCCCCTCCACACCATTCTTGTTTCTCTCCTCAGCTTTCCAGCCTGAGCATTTCTCAGCTTCCATCCCTCTCCCTTTGCAGCACATTTCACAGCCTCAAACTACCTTTTTTTTCCCCCCCCAGCTGGTTTCACCTGCCTTGCTACCAATCTCGCACTCTCATAAAAACCTAAATGCTTTCCTGGTTCCACCCTATTAGTACAGTGGTCCAGAAAAAGGTTCACCAAACCCTCTAGGAAGTGGACAAATACTTTTTTTTTTTCCCTATTTTATCTTTCCTCCCAAATCACAGTCCATGCCCCCATTTATGAAACAATACCCAGGGGGTACAGTAGGAAACGGAGCTTGCGATTCATTAAAGGCCACTAATCCTTTTGCGTCAGTACAAATCAGGAAACGGTGCCAGGCTGGGATGCTGGTCCTCACCTAATACCCTCGTAATCACAGGCCCGGTTCAGGAGTAATCTGAGGTAGTTTTGTCCTCAGTAAAAGAAAGAAAACTATTTTCCTGCAGGTCAGAGCATGTACAGAGGCAGGCAATGAATTTGCATGTGAACTAGTCCAGGCTAACCTGTTTGTGCAGCTCTACACTTAAAAAAACCCATCTGAAGTAAGATAAAAAATAGGTGTTGGTGGCTGTTTGGGTTTTTTAACTTGCTTTCAGAATTGCTTATCCCAAATTACTGTATGATTACTGCAGGATATTTCTTCTCAGGAGTCTGCAAAGCTCCACGGTGACCCCGAGCTGGAGGTCCACAACCTGCCAACTGCTTCCCCCAGGCCTTCAGAAAAGCACGTTCCTACAGGCTGCACACCAGCCGGGGAGCTGGAATTCCTACACACAACCTCTGACGGAGGGGAGCGGGGGAAAGAAAGAGAAAAAAGAGAAAACCTACAAATGGAAAAACAGTGAAACTCAAGTTTTTAGAGACTTCAGAGATCTCAAAAAAAATTACTCTTTGCTTAGTTTTAGCATCAAGTCTCTGCTCATCCCCATGAGCACTAGAAAAACAAACCAATAAAAGCATCCCACATGCTTGCTTTCCACAGCTCTGCGCTGTGCCCCGACTGCTCAAAAACGCTGTTCAGCTCGCAGAGAGGGGACGACAGGGGAGAAGGAAGAAGGCCTGGTTTTGCCAACTGTCTAGTGTGATAGGATATAATAAAACTCCTTCCATGGCCATCTGTAGATCCTGCTATGCTAAAGCTACTATCATTTCACAGCCACAGCCTCTAAGGCACCGAGCTGTTAAGTGACCTGCCCAAGTCCATGAGAATAAATCCGTGTCGGGGAGTGAAAAAGCTCCTGAAGCCCATTGACCCCAACTTGGAGTTGGTGTTTACTAGCTGTTGGTCCTTACTTCTTCCTCCACCTGCATTTGCTCCATCCCCACGGTGCAAGGATCATGGAGAGTTTGACTGTTCTCCCTACAGCCAGCCCTGAGATACAGATACCACGACACCGGGGTCATCGGGGGAAGGAGGGTACTCACATCTGCGTAAACGTTTGTGCCAAACACCGGTGCCCAGTACGACGGCTCATCTTTACAGTGGGCTGGACAATAAATCCTAGAAGACAATTTATTCATTTTTATTCTCTCTATCAAGCCTCAACAGGAAAGCCAGCTGCATTCTTGGGAGATTTCAAGTGCCTGCATCTGGTCTGCAGGTGGCAACAGTGAATTTAATTATCTGTTCTCCTCAGATGACATTTGGTTACTGCAGGCAGAGAGGTTTAGACCACAAAAAGGTTCAGATCCACAAGGATCAGTCTCTTACGACATTTTCAAAGGGGAGTACCTATATCTTTGCACAGTGCTGTGCACAATGATTTGCACATCGTTGTGCCTCTCTGCTCAGCCATGACTTACACCGGTACAAAGCAACTTTCTAGAACAAAAATCTTCCATGTCTTATGGTGGAAAAGCACACCACAAGACCAGCAAGTGCAGGAAAATAAAGACAAAGTGCGAAGTTGCTGTGCTAAAACGGGACAGGGTGGCCTGACCTCTATATGTTATCGAAAAGATCCGAAAACTTAACATGCATTTTCTATCGCGATGCCAAGAAAAGCACGGTGGCAGGAGGAAAACACACCATTCCCAACCCTCTCCTCCAGTTCGTCTGGTAAAATCAGCTCCATCCCCGCTGGCCCTCAGCTTTGGGGACTTCTGCTAAGCTGTGCCTCCTCGGAGCAGAGCGGGTTTGAGCTGAACATAAGTGGGCTCGTGTTACCTTGGGCAATGGGTCGCCGGCTTTTTGAACTGGCACAGCTCGGCTACTGTCGTGTAGCAATCCAGCGTCTGTGCTGCGGAGATAAATACAGAAAAGGCAAATTACTACAGCTCGGGCAGCTGCAGACAACACAAGCCACAGCCACGCAAGGCAGCTGGCGTGAGCAGTGTCCAGCTGAGGGTGGCAGGAGGAAAGCTGCTCGCTCCTTTACCAGCACCCAGGAGAGGGCTGACCCAGCAGAAACCCTTCTACCATTCTGCAGCCTGGCCTTAAAAAGGTCACGGGTTTCAAAAGAGGAAAAGCAGCTGATCCACCAGACAGGGAATTTTTTGCTACACCTCCAAATAACCTGACACCTACAGTTCTCGCTGAAAGCGGCTCAAGTGGGTCTAATCAAAATGATGATTAGATGGAGGAATTGTTCAAAGATATTCAGAAAGAGAGAATCTTTTCAATATTAGAACTCCACAGTATTTCTTTAAATCCTCATCGTAAATACGATGAGTTACTGTTATAAACTAATTTTGTACGTATTACGCATTTCATTATACTATTGAATTATTATACTAGGTGTTCTGTTTTGGGTTTCTTTGGTGTTTTAAAATGTTCACTCTAGACTGAGGCTTTCATACAAGGATGGCTTATCTTCCATCACTTCCCTATCAGCAGCTGATTTTTGGACTCCACCGTGATCCATCACCAGGAGATGCTGCTGGAAATGACCTGTTACCACTTTTTTCAATGCCTTCCTCTTAGACCCCTACAGATAAACGAGGTGGTGGGTGGTGGAACTGCCCATAGTGGGTGACGGATCATCACTCCGGGGATTAGATGTGGTACCGAGCCACTTGATGTGACCACTTAAAAGGAGAAAGAGCACTGTAAGGAAGGATGTTTTCAAGTATCCCACAAAACTCCAGCAGCAAATGGTTCCTTCTCGACTTTTAAAACTTACTTGTGACTTTGGAAACCATGAATGCATTCGAAGGCTTAGTTTTCCTGCAAAAAAAAAAAAATTATTAAAAAAATAATAAGGATACTAGGGTTATTTGATTCACTATGTCTACAGAGGAGTACCAAAAATGACTGAACTTTTGCTTATATTTAAAGCAAACACAAAAATTTTTTCGTGAAGGCAGTACCTGAAAGACTCCACACCATTCCTGGTAGACTTCACAAAAGCCGGTGTCCTCCCCTTCCTCGTGATATCAACCAGCCCTCCTTTATTGTCCAGGATGCCATAATGAATTGCAGCACGACATATGCTTGAGGACTGACAAGAGTGAAAACACAAACAGTATGTGAGACAAACCTCCTTCAGGGAGCAACAGCGACCAACCGCTGTGCAAAAAAAAAAAAAACCAAAGAAGAAATGAAACCACCACCAAAGCACCAAATGGAAAATAAGCTGAGTACACTCCTTTGGAATCTGGTTGTTAAATCTTGCTCTCCCAACACAGTTTTATTCTTTTATTATCATTATTATTACTATTTAAAGCCTGGTTGAATGGCAAGCTTTTCTGAAATAACAAAAACCATACATTTAGATACAATTTAGGAGAAAAGCAGCATTGGAAATTAATGACTGGGATGGAATACTTCCCGTTCTCCACAAAATATTCAAACCCAAAATATTTCTGCTGAGACCGCTTGGAAGAGGCGGCTGTCTGCAATCACAGGAGTTGCAGGGCAAAGGCGTATCACAGGAGATGTGGTCAGGGACCCAACAGTAAGAATGGGGACAGCCAACAGGCTTTTACACAAAATTGCTTTTATCCTCACCCTTCCTGCACCCCAAAAGAGGTTGTGACGGGAAAACAGTGCCACGTTCTCTTTATAAATTATCTTGCTAATTCAGGATCCACCAAATCAGCCCAATATATTATTTATTTACAACATTTAACAGTGTTTTTTGTATAAAGCTTCTGTTTAGCTTGACAGCTGCCCACCCTGAAGAAGAGATCTTTGTCGGAGAGGTCTGTCCATCCCCATCCCTCACTTTCCAAAGGTTTCATCGCACATTAAGGGCATTCATGATAAAATCATGTCTGGAATCACTTTGCCTTTCCAGACTGCGCCTTTTTTGTCATGGCTAAGACGAGGAAAATACAGATAATCTTTATGAGCAGCATTTTACAGCACCACAACTGGAGAATACGAAAAGCCAAATTACACTAGAATTTCTGTTATTACCGCTAACTCCCCACAAATTACAGCTATGAGCTATTAAAAGGTACTTACACTCTCGTAATAAAATGTTCCAAAGATCTTTCCCTTACTGTACAAGCAGCCAGCTGGGCACAAGTACCTAGTAAAGATATATATCTTTGAGGGTGGCAAAAAAACAATTCAAGAAAAACAGACTTTGACTCTATTTCATTTAATAGTCATTCCATTCATTTCACGTAACTCTTCCATTTAAAAACAAGATTGCAAAATAACTACTTTTTAAAACAGTTTCTCCACTCTCCTTAAAAGCCCGACCAATATTTAGATTCTGTGGATTTGGTTTTCCTCCAAGTGATAAACTGTCCTGTTCTTTGCAGAAACCTTAACCAGAAGTTCTTGACTGACTGGGAGGGGACAAACCATGAATTATTGGTCTGGCTTGGACAGCGGTGGAATGCATGAAAAAAAGCTCAAAAAATGACACTGCCAAAATTTATGAAATTAATCTGCAAGCTCAAGATTGTGGGTCATTACGGCTGAATTAAATAATGTGAGTCACCTTTTGATAGGCTTAGCTGAAGCTGAAGGAGAAATTCAGGCTTTTCTTTTTTTTAAAAAAGAGAGGAAAAGATATCTACACAGATAGTCCCAAAAATATATAGTATAACCTGTCCTCTGTTTGCAAGAACTGGGCAATTTCTAGTTCACTTTTCCCCCCAGTGCTCCAAGAGCTATCAATAAAACACTACCTGTTGCACGTTGAGCCTCTGCATTTGTCTCTCATCTTGGTTTCGCAGGTAATGACTTGTGCTGGGGAGAAAAAAAAAAAATAAATAAATATTTTTAAAAAGAAAGAGTGCCACAGCCTGCTCTCGAGCTGTGGGGATGAGCAACTGCCGTGCATCTTCCCTGGAGGTCTTCTGAGATAAAATCTTATCACAGACCAGCCGAGCCCGGAGCAGTTGGTGCCTCTTTAGCCCTTCACCTGAGACAGGTGTCTTTGGAAATATTAAGCAAGGAAGAAACATCTGACAGCTGAAGGTTTTGATTTACAGCCCCAGGTCTGCAGGCAGCACTCTCGTTCTCCATTTAATTACAGACTCTGGAGATGCTGGTAGATAAACTTGAAAAGGATGCGTTGGCTTGCCTCACCTTGTTCTCACAGTAAGTCTCTTTTAATTAACAGCGATTAGAAAGCAACTGAGGAAGTACTACCAGCTCCACAAATAACTTCAGAAACCTCCCTAAGCCAGAAATAAAAATGAAACAAACTAAAAAACCCAGAAAAAAAAAGCTGCAAAGGGAGCAACCGCTGAGTGTGGAGTATTTGAAATGGGAAATAAACACTGTATTTCCTAAATCAATTACTGATGGGGGGACCTTTGGTTCACTGATAATTTCTTCAGGTGGCTTAAAAACCAAATAATTATCACAGACTGGTGTGCAGAAGGCAAGAATGGGTTTTGAAAGCATTGCTCCCCTCTTCTGGCAGGCTTCTGCTATAATTAACAATGAATTTTCACAGAGATTACCTCTCCCTCTGCTCAAACATCCTGCCAGTTATTTTTTACCCAGAGCCTCCTCATCGCTTTCTACACCTTTTCCCATAGAGGTACTATAAAACTCATAGGAGCCGAAAAAAATCTTACTCATGTAGGAATCTGAGATGGTTTTCTTGGGCTTGATGGGTTTGCTGTGCTTGTTTTCCGGAGGGTAGAACTGCACCGGGTTTTGCTCCACCACCTGTGAAATCTCCACTTCGTTAGTCTCGTCCGTCTCGGAGATGACGGGATCTTCGTAACGGTAATCTTGTTAGAAGAAGGGATCAAAATTAATTAGAGTGTCCGTGTTGATGGGGCAGTCAAACAGGTTCACATTTTGGGGGATGAAATTTGATTTGATGAAGTTCTGGTTTTAAAAAGTTGGAAATCCAAAAATGCCCATTAAAGGCAGCACAGGGCAGGTGCAGCCCTGGGAGAGGAGATGAGCTCCTGCTCCTCTGTGCACAAAATTGGCTTTTAGAGTATCGTACAATAAAGGTTTGAAATTATCCCCATTACTTAGTGAAAGATAAGTGCTGATATTTATTCTTCTGTTTCCCATAGAGCTCTTTCTCTCTGGAGGAAAACACAAAGTTGCTGAAGGGTGCATGCAACAAGAGAGCCCGGATATTTGGGAAGGTGGCAGAAACTTTTTCACCTCCCACCTGCCTCGGTTTCTCCAAACCACCCCAGGAGCACAATCACTCGGGCAAAGCACAGGGTCCTGCTACAGCGTGTTCCCGACTTTAGTGCCTGTGGTGGGGTTATCCCTCCCTTTTCCCACCGCCACAGAACAAGCTGCCTGCTGTTGCAGCCAGGCAAAGGGATTTGGGGAACGGTGCCAGCAAAATTCATTCCACTTGGCCAGTCCTACCCGAAACCCTGCACCGCTCTTGTCCTCAGCAATGGGGAGAGGAACGATGCCAACAAAGGGATGACGGATGGGGGCTCCAAGAAGGCTTTCTCCCCCTTGCTGTACTACTGAGGCATCCCTTCCCTTCACCCTGTTGCAGCCCATCTGCCCCCTAGGGTCCTCCCCCCAAACTCTGCAGGCTAGAGATGATAAATGCCACATTGCAACACAATAAAGCCTCTGGGCAAGCCTTGGGAACCTGCCTGTTTCTAAAAGCCCAGTTCTCTATGAAGCAAAATACATGGGAGAAGAAAAATGCCTTCAACACATGACCTGCAAAAATCCTGTGTGCTGGGGGGATAACTCTGCTTCACTGGGATTTCAGCGTTTAATAATATCTTTCATTCTATTGACCTTTATTGCGAGTACACTCCACAGGTCAGGAAAACCCATCCATGATCCCCTCCTCTCCTCCAAGAGACACGAATCACCGTATTCATTTTGAAGCCGCGAAAACCGAGGTGAGGAGAGAGGGAAACGCTCTGTCCTTGGCCCCTGAAGGAGCGGGGCAGGCGGCCAAGCTCTGCCCACCCACGTCGCCTCTGGTAAAGCGCCGGAGAACATTCGCTTCCCAAGTAAACCCTGAGAGGACGGGATCACTCCTGCCCACAGCCTGCCAGAACTCAAAACCCCGCTGGAGCTCCCGAGTCAAACCCATGGAAGCTCAGAGCAGCTTCTCCCCTTCCCAGCATTGGCTCCCAGTTTCACGGAGGAAAATGCATTGAATCCCAGCTCCGGGTTTTAAGCAGCTCAGGGGCTTTTCAGCTTCAGGAGCGGCCACTGATTTACCACGTGTCACATTGTGAAGATATTAATGATGGCTAATTAAAAGGTGTAGAAAGCTGTGGCTGCTTCTGATTAAGAGTTTCCAGGCAGAGGTTTGCTCCAACCTCTTCCCCCACCCCAAGGCCCTCCAGCACGTACTTTTGTAGCAGAGGTTGTTCTGGCAGCCTCCTCCGTAGCTCGGTGGGCACTCGGAGCAGGGGCGACCAGTCTTGTATGGGGCTTCTCCGATCCAGTTGCCCCTGCGAGCACAGGAGCAACACACACTGTCAGACACACAAATACCCATCCAAGCCCCCCTGAGACCACCCAGTACTAAGAGAAAATTGGAGTTTCTGCTGTGCTTATCCTTGGATGAGGAAATTCTTGCCATCCCCACATTGCCTGTCGCTCTCCACCGATAGCTCCACCTGCCCGATGCTTGCCTTCATCTCTCTTATTTATCAGAACCACAGGTCCTCCAACATTTTCTGCAACACTCCCAGGCAGCTATATGGGACAGGCTGAAGTCATTTGAAAGGTTGCTCCATTGTCCATCTGGAGCCATTTCCGAGCAGAAAACCACCAGAAACATACAGTCCCTCACACTAGATCATCTGGGAACAGAGCAGCATTTTGCACTCTCTCCTCACCCAACCTGGCCATCTTCAAGTCACCAATTTTGCCTCTCAAGCTGCAGAAACATCGTCCTGGCCTCACCCTCCTCATTTCACCTGCAAGATGACTTTTTTAGGGTTTAACTTCAATAAATAGCGTGCAATACTGCTGTTATATTAAACTCCAATGAAAATACTGCAAGCCGATGTAAAGAGAAGAAAATCAATGAATTGCTGGTTTTTTCCTCAAGAAACTACCCAGAAACAAAAGCTCTTATTGGCACTTTACTACAAACTTAAGGCACTGAGAAGGTTAAAGAAGCCGGAGTTCAGCCCATGGCTACGAACCCTTGGGTTATTGCTCTTTCAGCTGTCTCCACCTATAAGGCCAGATGAGGACAATGCGCACCGATGCCAGAGACAAAAGATTAAGCAGAAATGGCAGAAATAGAGTATTTTTCCATCCAGCAGCCCTGCATGGATGACGTACAAATAGCCCAGCCTGCTGCTGGAACTCCGTGGGCAAAGATGAGATGTCTTCATGAGGAGCAGGTTATTAAATCCAACCAAACCACGAGTATAACGTGCTCAGTAGCGAATATGGGCAGAGGGGCTCAGACCACCCACCCATAGAGCTTGGCCCAGATCCTGCTATGAGCTGCCAGCTCTGTACCCGTACCTCTTTCTTCTCTGCATTATTCCTATGATCTCTGGAAGTCAGATATTCTCCAAACCGCTCCCTTTGTATATAATGATTTCCCTAGCTCATTTTGGGTTTAGGTTTTAAATTGTCGAGGACTCTGAGAGGGAATGTTTCCCCTATTAGCCATTAAAGCAGAAAATACTAATTGCCATCTCCAGGTGGGAAAGTTCTCCTCAAAACAGTAGTCAAGAAATGGGATTTTCTTTCTGGAATTTAGTCAAACAGTCAGGCTAACCAAATCTTGACTGATGCAGTTATTTCTCTTTTTTTTTTTCCCTCTCAATCTGTTTCCACCAGTGGCGGCTGCAGGGCTGTTTTTTTGCAAAAGGGAGGGTGAAAACGCGTCAGGACACAGCAGCCTACCTGGCTGGGTACCGAGGCTGCTGCTGGAGTGGCGTTAACCACCATCCCATCCCCTCCCACCCTCTGAGCGGGGAGCGAGCAAACCTCGCTCGCCAGCTCGGTCCCAGTCATCTCCTGCTCCTCCTTCCCATGGCAGGAACATCAAAGCTCCAGCCTGGCCCCAGCCCCTCAGTCTCTTTTCCAGGCAACGCTCACAAGTCTTGAACCAGCTCTGTGCTGCCGTCTAAAGAGAAAATGTAAAGCCACAACCACCAGTCTAGACTGCCTGAAATCTCGTCTGCAGATCCCAGGCTAGTCCAGCAACCTGCCAGTCTCAGGAGAGCTGAAGAGAGCCCAGCTGATCCTCCTCCTTACTTGGGCGAGTAGTTGCAGACCAGGTAGACAGCATTCTCCCAGATTTCTCCCCAGACGTTCATCTGCTTGCAGACGTTGACGGCACAGCCGACCTTGTTCGTCGTGGCCCAGACTATCTGCAAGTGCGAGGTGGTTATTGAAAACAAGGAAATCACGGACACAGGGAGGGATGCAGAGGGTCTTTCTTCTCCTTTACCTGGGTGTAATGCGTGCACATAGAGCCCGTGCATTTCTCGGGGCACCACGGGTTGCACTCGTGAGGGTACGGGTACGTGTAATCTTTAACTTCATCATACCAAGACTGGACATGGAAAGCTGGGGACCGATACCTGAAGGGGCAAAGACAGTTCGAATCACAATGTTCTGGTAGAAGTTTTCAAACCACACCTGTAGCTTCCTGCCATTCTGTAAACTCAGATATTTTTAATGCAAGCTTTGCTAATTTTTACAGAAAAGTTTCCAAAGGCAAGTTCCATTCGTTGACAAGGCGTTGCTTAAGGAACCCAGTAGCATGGTCTAACGAACTGAAAAAACACACTGAAAATGTTAAAGATGATTTTTTTTTCCCCCTAGGATTCACAGCCTGGTCTGACTTTCTGTATTATTTATAGGTTTGACATGCCCTTCAAGTTCCGCTGACCTGAAATGTCCTCCTGACTTTTCCACACAACTACAAAAAAACTCCTAGTTTGGCGGAAAGTTGTATTTTGAAAGTAAACACAAGTTAAGGTTCGCCAAACATCTTAAACCAGAAGCCACCGTGTACCTGTTTTACCACCAAGCAATTTGCTAAATGTGGACGTAAGCTACCAGCAACACTGTAAGACCTTTGAAAGCGAGTGGGCTCCTTCACACGCACCGGCTCTTGGCGTGATGTGGATGACACACGTACCCCACCTTTCATTGCAGCAATTTTCCTCTGCACCAAGCCCCCACATCTGCTGCAATTTATGCACCAGGTATTACAGTCCATGCAGCACTGACACAACTTTTGGAGGAACACAAGTGGTGTGAAAACTACCTGTTACTACTACCTGTAGTAACCCCTACGCATTTTGCGTACCTGGTGAGCACACGGAGCCATCTGCAAACTCTACACCAAAGAAGAGCAGTGCTTCAAACCCACTGTTCTTTATTGCTTTCAACAGCTCACATGAAGCAAGCGGCCAGAAATACAAATGATATCATTAGCAACGGCAGTTTGTTCTTTCCACCAACTCTTCATTAAAAATCGCTCATTAGATGTATTTTAAAAACATTAGTCTCATGATGTCATTAAGTGAATACTTTCCGAATCCTATTTTACAGGAGAGGAAATTGAGGCAATCAAGTTATGGCCTGTTCCTGAAAAAAAAAAAACTGAGATAAATCTGATTTCTTCTTCCTCTCAGTGACTGCAAAAGGGAGTAAGATTGGATCTACCTCCACCGGGAACCTGTGGCCATCTCCAACGCTTGCAGGAGAGCCAAGAACAGCACGATCTTTGGACTTTGTTTCCAATGGATTAGCCACTCTCCAATCATTATTCAGTTCTGCCAACAAAAACGGGCCCGATTTTTATATCGGGCTAATTTCGCACCAGCAAATTCCCATTGTTTTCAACAAAGTTCTAACCAATTTTCAACAAACGCAACGGCGTTTCCACCCATTAGGGCTCCTCAGCACATACAAAATGTTTGCTGGACAAAGCAGGCACAGCCTGTGACAGGCTTAATAATAAACAAATTTCACCATGAGAGGCAAACCCATTTGGGAGCCTTAACACCAGCTTTCCTAGCTGGGTTAACAACTCTAGGTTAAAAAGCTTCCCCAGGAAGCTGGAAAAAAAAAAATAAATGTTTTCAGTTAGGGGAAATTAGGAGCTGGATAAATATTTATGGGAAATACAGCAGGAGATAATTAAGTTCTCAACTAGCACCTGGGTCCAGACATTCTTCCTCAGAAAATTCAGCTTTCAGCCAGTTCAGAGCACGGTGCCAGAAACATGCCCCGAAACAGCAGATTTAGGAGGACGGGTTATGATTTCTGCAGCTGTCCTCCTTAAGGAGTATGAGTGACCTTAAGCACTTTAGAGCTGTGTTACCCAGATAGTCAGAAAAATGGAGTAAGCCCCATCAGTGTTGGTTTGCTGGGAAGTGCCAGCTGAAGGTGGCTGCACACGGTGTCTCTGTGACCGTTTCACCAAAGCAACAGCAATCAAGGATCTCTGGTCTCCCTACTGCTCTAAGCAACAAGGCAAATGTTTGTGACTGGCTCTAAAGGAAGGTCCATAAATTGCTCTTTGCAGCGAGCTTGCAGCACCCCAACTCTTACCTGCCCCAGTGAACTGCCAAGTTCTGTCCAATCGACCTGATGAGGGCACTAGGCCCGTGGTCCCAGATGCACTGCTGAGCCCAAGCGTGGGCTGATCTTTCCAGCTCATCATCCCAGGTCTTCAGGGCGTGGAGAGAGAGAAAAAAAAAAAAAAGTCAGTTTGTCGTCTCAAGC
Organism: Trogon surrucura; assembly: GCA_020746105.1. Taxonomy (NCBI): domain Eukaryota; kingdom Metazoa; phylum Chordata; class Aves; order Trogoniformes; family Trogonidae; genus Trogon; species Trogon surrucura. The sequence goes on from CM036629.1 coordinate 3,582,220, forward strand.
TTATTAGGTTGACTCAACCAATAGCTACCAGTGGAGAAAGACTAAATTGCAGCTCACCCCTTGTGTCTGGCCTGTCCATGTGAAGCCAGCGCACACCAATAACGTGCCCTAAATCAAAAGCAAGTCTCTCAAGATGTCTTCCTGCCATGGAAATGCAAGGTGCTAAAGGGTCTATTACTTTTCCTGCTTGACGCCATGCTTCTTACAAGATGCTTTGCATATGTCAGCAGAAAACACACCTGGGAAGACCTCAAGAACCCATCTAGACTATCCACTCTAGAACACAAGATATTCTTGGCAGGTGTTTTTCTAATCTGTTCAAAAAACCCAGACAAAAACCCTATCAAGTATGGATCCCAGCACTTCCTCGTGACACATCTTTCTGAGATCTGCAGGAATTCTAACAGGCACTCAGTGCTCTGATGTAGCTCAGCATGTTTTTCCATCCATTGTCCTTACCATCAGGACATTTTCAGACTTCCCCATCAAGGGGATCTCCAACACTGGATGTGCTCCTGCCCTCCACTACCGACATAGCTGGAGCCTCTGGGCTCAGCCCCTCAGTCAAGGGGTTTGGATCTGAATCTCCCAGTCCCATCTCCCCTTCTCCTTCCAGAATAACTCCTGAGGCCACAAATGGATCCAGTCAAATTTCACAGAGATGGCAAAGTCCCGGAGCTGTTAAGCTAACATCGCTCTCACCGGAACAGGCGTCAGGTTAGGAGTGACAAATCCCATCTATGTTCCCACCGAGGGAAGGACATTGGTGTGAGATCACTCCTCGCTGAATATCAGCCGGCTGTAAGCCAAACAAGAGCTCAAACACGACACAAAGGCAAATAGGACAGCAGGCTTCAGTGGCTCCACTGCCCAGCAGTGTATTTGTTTTAAAGGCCAGACTCGATGGACCCAGTAGACAGTGCCCTGAATTCATTGTGTAATTACTGACAGCTGCTCTATTCAGAACAGTCCTTAGAGGATAATTCGTTGGGATTAAAATATTACCGCACATTCCTGCAAATAAAACCAAAGAGAAGAGAGGTCTTGTAACGTGTCTCCAGCTCATTCACGTGCCAGCGCGAGATTATTGTCCTCTTTGGACATTTACCACCGTGACAAGCTGGTCTTTCCAAGTCCCCTCCAGAAGAAAAGCAACTTCTGGTCTTAAACATATCAAAGGACCTGTCAGAGCCTGTTTGAAGGACTGGAGGGCATTTAGGCTCTCAAACGCGTTTAAAAAACATCCGAGAAAGGATGGGAACACAATCTCAGGCAGTTCTAACCGGGATGAGGAGGGACCCCGCATCCCTGGCTAAGACAAGAGGAAAGTGCAGCGTCTCCTGGAACTCGGTGTGTCTACACTATCTTCATAAGGCAAACATGAGCTCATCTAACTGAGCTAACAGCCCAGACCTCCGAGAACAGCTTATCATTAAGCGTGCTCAGCAACCCAAATTCCAACAACATCCCCGAGCTGCTCTGAGCTCATCAGTTTGGCTTTGAACTGAGCAGTGGCCGAGCAAATTCACGTCAGTTTGCAAAACCCCGCGCGGGCACAGCTCGGACGGGGGAATAAAACCATTTTCCGTCTCGGCTCTCCAACTGCTTGAAGGTGTATGAGGTCTGACCCACCACACACGTTTCCAAACCTCTCTTCGAGCAGACAATTGCAGTTGTGCCCAGACACACAGCTTCTTGCGGTCTCTTGCTTTCTGCACTAGGCAAGGAGCAGCCACAATCCACCTTCCCATCCAACACATAAGCCACAGAAACTCTCCCAAGACATTATGTGCTGTGAGTACTTCAGTGTTTCTAGCAGAGCATTATTCCCTGCAGCCTCAGAGGCAGAGGGAAGTTCCAAATCTCCTAATTTAATGCAGAGACGTTATGAGCAATAGGCCATTAAATGGAAATGGATGTGAACATATGCGTTACATCTTCCTTTGATGCCTATGAATAAAATAAGTAAACTCAGACAAAAGATACTCAACGAGCAATTGGGAATGAGCTACGTCTTTGCATGAGGTTGTGTTTGATGAGCAGAGAAGCTCATTTCTGCAGGCATCAGATTACAAAGCCAGCCCATTTAAATTAGAGTAGTTATTTGCCTCTTGCTTCTCAGACGTGAATGTGGTCAGGAGGCTGGAATTATTTCAGAGCAATAAACATATTTAAAAAGAAAAAAAAAAACCTGAGACTTTCCCAGCTGTGCTTGCAAGAATTCTTTATGCCAATATTGAAAGCAGTATCTAGGAAGAGTCCTGAAGTCAGAGGAGCAGCGTGTACGCTTATCCTTGGTTTCCTTCTCAAGCAGAGATGAAGCCTTCAGGTATGTGTGATTCCAAGTGATCTAGCACACGGAGTCTCTTTTTCACTCCTGCAAATTTGTAGTGGCCTTTCAAAGTGCCGTACACACGATGTACATAAAAACCATGCGTGGCATACACACACCACACTGCAATTTGTAGGTTCAGATTTAACGAGAACATACGCCACGAGGAGTCTACGCACTCAGCCTGACTAGTTTGTGAACCTCACCCCAGACACCTGAATCAGGTTACTCGCTCATTTTTCCTCCCCAGCTCGTTTTTCTCCCCAGACTTTTGGCATTACTGGCAATTTACTTTCAAAAGTGGCATAAGAGTCCTGACATGTACTGGCAGAAGCTTGGATACGCTTTGCTAACTCGCACAGAAATACTTTTCCCACCCTGACAAGGGAAGTCACCACCCTGCAGTTTAGAGGAAGGGTGCATACCTTATACATGAAAACAAACCGTTTTCCTTCCAGCCATCTGTACTGAGAACAATTTTGTTTTATCCAGCTGTCTTTGAGGGCTCCGCAAGAGGAAAGATTTCTGCCTTTCATCACTGCTGAAAGCCATCTGACTAAGCCATCTTAAAAGGTCAAGATGTCTTAGGAACTATTATGTGCTTTTTTTACTCTAGGTTCATTAACAAAGAGTTAGTTTTGGTCTTAGCGCCCACCCACTGCCGTGACTGCTGTTATAAAGTCCAAACACACAGTGGAAGTGTCAATTATAAAGCTGTTGGAGGGGTTAAGGTAACGCTGTATTTGACCAAGTTCATCAGGAAGACAGACGTTGCTCGCTCATTTTCCATTAATGCTGAATACCCGTGCCAGCTTCCAATTAATTACACCAACCCAGCAGCAAAACTGTTTCTTTCTTCATTCCTTCTCTCTACCTTTACCCTATATACATATAATTCTTTTGATCTCCAGATAAATCACGGGACTCACTGGGTTACTGCTTTCTCACTAACAGCCTCCACCAAATAAAGCTTACCCTGTAGTAGATAAATATGTCCCTTTCCTGGAACACATTAGCTCCTCTGGCCACTTCAGATCACTTAAATACGTCAAGTACGGAGCTCGGAGAAGGGACTTTCACAAGGCAGTGTTTGGAGGTCGATGGGCAAGTTCTACCTACTTATCCACGGATCAGCACAGCACATCACCTGTGTCGCTCCAGAGCGGCACCGAAGGCAGAGAGAAAAGTTTATCTATGGTACTAAAGACAGACGATCCTCTTAAACGAGGCCAAATGAGAAATGTCCTCTGCAGAACAAAGGATTAAAGTGAAATTCACGTTCGGAATACACACGGCATTTCCAAGTAATGTTGGGTAAACACGAATACATGAAAGACTGATTATAGCCTTTCCAAGCAGCGCCATCTCATACTCAGCCTCTTTCTTCACAGCATATAAGGTCCTTTCATTTACCCTCAATCACCCATAAAAACCACTAGAAAAGCACACTGAGCAAAGGCAAATAGAGGAGCATAACCACGCCGCAAGCGTAAACAGCAGTCGGGCAGCGGACAGTCCGCAACGGCAGCCCTCTCAGATCCTCCGAGCCAACCCAAACACATTTGGCTTTCTCATGTTTTGTGTTTACTTTCTGCAACTTAATCCAGTCACCTCTCCTCTGGCAGTACCTTGCCTGCAGGATAACGTGAGAGCCTCTGAGAAAGAGATACACAAAGCACCGGTTCTTAGAAAGGCGTGCGGCTCCTGACAACAGCGGGATGGAAAGATCGGTGGTGCGAACGCTCATGGGGAACAACTGATGGACAGTTGTCCTTCCTTTCTGTACCCCTTTCTCTTTTCCTTCTCCCTACACAAAAGGCAGGATTTTCCATTTCCAGCACTCCTTTCAGCACAGCTGGTGAACAATTTTATGTTACACTCAGCATACTTCTCTTTTACCCTTTTCAACATGGTCTTAACAAATCATTAATCACTTAATCTGTCAGCAGGAGCGCACAGTTGAAGTCAGGCTAGCTTCGGTCATAACTATATTTGCACATTGGGAAAAGGCACACAAGAAAAAATTATTTGCCTACATCGTTTTCTGGCCCCGCAATATTTTGATGGCATGTTCAAAATAGCTCAAAGCACTGTCTCTGGCTTCAGGTGAAAAAAAAAAACACCCTACTAATCTGAATTGTTGACGGTAAAGGCATATTTTATGCTCATGCTTTTAAGTTCTCCCTCTGAAGTGGGAGAATCCACTGACCAAACTTTTATTTTGGTTTCTTGAACTACAAAAAGCCAATAACAGTGACCCATCCACCCACGAACTCCCAAAGTCTTTCCAGATATTTCCAGCAATTGAAATTCTTTGCAGATGGAGCCACATTCCTCAGTGCCTGCTTCTCCCAGGTCCTGAGCAGATTCCCAGCAGCTCGGCTCACACAGATAATCTCCAGTGGTCCGTGTACAACAAAAGGGCAAATGCCACCTCCAGCACTGGGTGGTAGCTGATGGCAATCCAAGGACCATCAGGAGCTTCTCCAAGCAGACTGGTGTCCCAAAACACCAGCCACAATGGTCTGAAAGCTTCCACAGGGAGAACGTGGGTTAAACACTAGGGAAAATTTGATGTCTTTATGACACTAAGGTAATGGAAGAACCTGCTGGGAGAGGCTGTGGAATTGCCATCATTGGAGATGCATCCAGGGCTGGGCCTGACGCTAGTTTATGAATAATGGAACCAGTCCTGAAAACTATGCAGCGGATGGACTCGATGACCCGTTAGTAGCCCTTTCCAACCAAAACAGTCCAATGATCTAAAGCATCATTCTCTCTGGAATGAAACTGCTCCAGGAAACCTCTTGAGAAAAAGTTACTTCAGAGGAAACTTGCTACACCTCTTACACCATAGGGAAAATTAAAAAAAAAAAAAAAATCATAAAAAAGTTACGTATAGGAGCTAGACTCACCATGTATTCCATATTAGAGGCCACTGGGTGCACCTGACCTCTCAGTTTATTGTGGAGCATCAATATCTCCTGTCTGTCTGAAAATAAAATGGCTCTCTTGGATCTGGAGTGAGTTTCCTCATCCTGGTATTTACTCAGAATGCTCTCCAGGTGACTCGAGTTGGGCAAGATAAAGCATTCGGCTGCCTTTGTCAGGAGCAGTATACATCCAAAAGGAAGGATCCAAGGCAGGGCAGGACTCATGCCTCCTCCTCTACAGCCAGCAGAAGCGGAGATGAAGACGACAACAGGTTTTCTTGCAGGGATTCCTAGGGATCAGCGCAGGTCTGGATTTGGGGGAGAAACAGGCAGTCAGAGCAGCGCCAGAGAAGCTCGCAGGGCGTACGTCCCCCAGCGATGAAGCCACAAAACCCAGATTTTTTGTTGGAAAAGGACAGGGCCTACAGTTATCAGGAAGATCTGAACACCGCCATATGTGATGGGAACTCAGTTTATTACACTGGGAAACTCCACCGACACTGCGTTGGGAGGAAACACTACGCAGGCACGGCAGCAGATACTTTCTCCACCGAGGATGCCAGGGGTGCAGGTGTCACTCAGCAATGCCCAGCAGCTCTGAATCATCTCCATCCCTCCATAGGTGGGTAGACATTTGAAGCTATCCACCCAGAGGGCAACTGTTAAAGTGGAGAATGGATATGAATAAAAGAGAAAGTAGAATTCCCAGCAAGACAGATCGCCGAGGTCAGACATCAGCGAGAGCTATTTCGGAGGCCCCGCTCTGCCAATAGACTCCAGCAGAGCAGCTGCCAGATTCCGTGAGAGCGGCTGTTTATGCGAAATGTCACCGTAACGTCGAGCAACCAACATCCCTGCTGGCGCGTGACGCACCGGGGTGCTCTCAGTGACGCATCGCTTCATGGCAGGTGGGAGCCCAGCCAGCAATATGAATTATGGCAGATTAGGAGAGGGGACGGAGCACCCGTCTTCACCCAGCTGCAAGATTAAACATTCCCACGCACAGTTGGGCTCAGAGAGATGGTCTCGATCTGGTCATTGACAGGATTGAACAGCTTCATTTAATTCCCATCCCCTCCCTTTCTCCACGGCCCTCCTGCCTTTTCCAGACTTTTCCTCCCTTCCTCTCAATCCGTTGGGGCAACAAGCACCCATACGGATGGCACAAGATCAGCATCTCTCTCCTTAGGGCTAAACTCTGGAAGAAAACTTCCTTAGTTTTTTTGACACTACGGTGAGGATCCATCTTTGACAGCACTGTTTTAACCGTTTTCAGACATGCCGAAAACATTCCTACACAGGGTCAGGAAACATAACCCAGATTAGTAGGAATTATTCAAGAAATTTCAGCCCAGGGATTTGGACACAGTGAGACTGGACGAGTTGGAAACCACCCGAGGCAGGGAAGCGCCTTCCAGCTCCCAGCTGGAAAAGCTACGCTCCAGCACAAAGTCCCAAATCCCACTCCCCAGATCCAGCACAACAGCATCTGCAGAGGGTAGCGACAAGAACAAGGTGCTTCGCACAGGTGGGAACCTCAAAAACACCTCTGAGGCCGCTGAGAACCCCTGTTGGCTGCCTACAAGGAAGAGACAAAGTCCCTGTTTGAGGCTTCTTACTTGTACTGCATTAAGGCAGATGAAAACCAGCTGCCCTCAGTCTCTCTCCAGGCAGAGCATTAAGCCTTCGCCTCGGCAGAACAATGCAGGAATGTAATTTGCTCAGTTTAGGTAACAGCTCCTCATTATTTCCTGCTCTGCAGAGCAAGTCGAACACACACGCCTTGTCCCCAGCTCCAGGCACACCTGAAAGACAGGACGTTCGGTGGCCTCGGGACAAACATTGCTTTAACCTCATCCTCTTCTCAGCCCCATTTGTTGGCATTTGCTTCCCCCTCCAAGCAGGAGCCCAACTTTCGAACTCAGCTACGGAGGGGTAGGGGAGGCAAAACGAGCTGTTGCTTTTGTAGACTGTCTGACCCACATTCAGGGAACAATTCCAACTTTGAGGCGCTTCCCTAGGAGTTTAAAAATAGATGCTCTGCCACAGCCGTTCACAATGTGGCCATTTAGTACAAGCCATTCTAAGTGCAGCCTGCCTGTAGGTAGAGCTGGCAGGAACAGACAGCTAATATACGCTGCAGTTGTACCCCTTCATTTGGACGGGTGCCCTTTGCTAAATAGCAGCCCGTATCCACCACCCATTAAAGGCAAACACTGAACTTACAGAAAGGGCAGCTTGGAAAAAAAAAAAAAAAAAAAAAAAAAAGGCAGCCGTAGCATCTGAAAGCCCAGAGGAGCTGCCCCACTCACGGCTACGCAACGAAGCCAACGCGTCTGGGTTCCGCGACCCAGCCAAAACCTTGCAACAGATGGTGCATTATTCCTCAGCATGCTCCTCCCTAGCCCATTTGCGAGCGAGGGGATAGCAGCACCTCACTAAAACTAGGTCATTTTGGCACTACTTTCTTTCTCGCTGGGGGTGTGCAGGTCTCGAGGTGGGGAGCACCAAACATCCAAAGGAAGGATGAAGTGATTGGAGAGGGACGGGGAGCAGAGAGCTCCCTGGCTAGATTAATCGAAAGCAGCAGGAAGATGCTCACATTTCAGCATAGCCTCATCGATTTCAGACGTCCATTCGCTTGTCTCTCTTAATATCCTCATGCCCAGGTGCAACAAAATGCTCGGACATATGTTAAAGCTCAGGCAGCCCAAGCATCCCGCAGAGTTGGGGCAATGCCTCTGGGCTGCATCAGGCGCCCCTCGTCAGGGAGGACTGACATCACATTGCCTTGGAGTTGGGACTTGACATTATTCAGAAAAAATTATCACTTGACAGTCAGCTGAGGAAGTCTCTGCTGTTGTTTTCAAGGGTTCAAGAGCAACATTATCACAGCCTCCTATTTAAATACATCAGGCCCTTGATACTGGTGCCAGGTAAACATCTGGGAGCGATCAGAAACAAGTGAGTCAGCAGAAACCAACTCCTTAATACACTGTGAAGCCTGTCCAGACTGGGGACAAAGGGGAGGCTGCTTTCTGGGGTCTGAGAAAGTTAAAAAGCAGCACCAGACTTCGGAAAGATTATTTTCAGAAAGCTATTTCCCCAGCTCACGGATGGTGTCGGTAGCATTTGAAGCCTGGCACACAGCGCTGCCTACTAAAGCCACATGCAGGCTGACTTGACTTCATTCTGTCCTTACTTCACCTCTTTCCTTATGGCAATCGATCTTGAGCTGCCTCCCTGATAAAGTATACACGTGGAAGTGGATGTCTGCTCCTTGGCTACAGGTGACACTTGCAGCTAAAACATCCTGGGACCTGTGGAGCTACACGTGGAACAAGCTGCCCAGGCAGGAAAACGCAAGAGCTAGCACGGGATACCAGCAAAGCCGGGGGGAGTTAACCTAGGATCAGCTCTTAACTTGATTTAGCCAGCGATCAGCTTGTAACCTCTGCAAAGAAATCCAGCAAGAAAGCCACAACACACTTGCCAGGTCATCTGTTTAACTGAGATGCACACATTTCAAGCTTTGAAGAACCGTGTTGGCTTCAACAGAAAAGTGAGATGACAAGTTCCTCGACACGGGACGTAACGCTCTCAGCACAGAACACACCACGCATTCAGCATCTTCAAGGCCACGGGCCAAAACATCTGGATCTTCCATTACAATCCACTCCCACAGAGCTGAAGTGGGTGAGTCTCTACGCAAAAACCACACGGAAAACCCACTGGTAACAGACACAACATGTGGCGACGCTGTGAAATTCCTTTTAGGCAGGACTTAAGGGCAGAGCTGCACAAACACAGGCTTCCTGGAGCAGCCCAGATGTGCCCATGGGCAGTCAGCTATTAGAGACTGCTACAGCATCCTTTGGACATTTGCTATTTGTGTAGAAACCCACTCCTGTACTTGCAGACTCCTCCCATTCATTCAAGATCAATGTTTGTTAAACTTGCATTAACCTCTGCAAAGCATACATAAGGGAAGCTCAGACAGTCTTGTGCTATTTTAGACCACACAGGCAACTTTTTGGAGAAGTTACTAAAATTGTGCCTTCCTAATAGAGACATTTCTTGCACACACACACACACACCACACTTCAGAAGCAGGGACCAAAGCTTACACTTACCTCGCCGAGTACTTCTGAGTCCCCAGGAAACTGCAGCTCCTCCAAGCTTGCTCGTGCAAAATAATTTATAGATCTGAAATATTCAAATGAGGAGGAGGGGAAAAAGGATGAAGTAAGTCTTCGGAGGTGTGAGGAATACAAGGTCTCAGCTCAGCAGCTCATACCAACTGCAGTCTCACAGAGCTCCCCAGTGGTATTTATGCTCTCCAAGCAGAGGACAAGCCAGGATCATCCCGTAATAACAGAAGGGAAGGAGAAAAAAAAAATAGGACCATCCTCCAAAAGGCTGTAACGAACTGCGCGGGGAGAGGGGGAAGAGGAGGAGGAGGAGTGCAGCCGGACGATCCTATAAAAGGGTTTGCGTTGCTCTCCCTGCAGCTGGCGCTCAGGCAGAGCTCACAGCCCCCAGGAGCGTCCTCCCCACTGCCGAGGGGGGACGGCAACGCCTCGGTGAGGGGCTCCGGTGATGAGGGAGGGTTAATCCAAGAAAGGGTTGGTTTTGTGGGGGGGGGTTTTGTGGGTTTGTGCTTTTTCGTGCAAGAAACTAAAGTTTGCTCTGTCCTCTTGGCTGCCCGATCAGCCATTTCCCACTCTCCACAGGAAAATCCCACAGCGGGTTCCGCTGCTCCGGGCAGTGGGGCTGAGCTGGGGTTCCTGCAATCCCCCACAGCTCTTTTCTCCAGAGCTGGGCATTTGCTGGGCAATAGGAGATCCCTCTCTGCAGTTTATTCCCAAAGCTCTCCCAGCACCGATGTTATCCCTGCACACCCACTGGGCAGCCAAGCTGCTCCAACATCACAGAGGGAGTTGTGGAACATAAGGAAAATAAAAAGTTAGTGAGACATCTGGGCAAGGCTCACCTCATCCCCCGAGCAGCTGACGCCCCAAAAGTTCCAGCTTCCAGAGCAAGCTCGGTGCCTGCATCCACTATTGAAGCACAGTTTTACTCTCTGTGAAAGGAAATGATTGAGCACAAGTCGAGCTGCAAGTTCCTTTTTTTTTTTTTTTCAAGTAAACAAACAGGAAAAAGTAAATCAGTATGGAGAGTAACAACATAAACATAGCACAGCGCTGCTGCTGCAGCCCGCACTTTATCCAAAGTTCTTGGGAAAAAAAAAGTCCTCCCATTCTTCTAAAGAGTATTTATTTCTCTGAGCAAAACACCATCTTATTGTTTACAAGAAGGGAGCTTAGAAGATATTCTGCTGCCGAGCAGCTTGTTTAAACCCAGGCAGTGCTCGAGAAGCAGAATGACATTTATCAGATTTGTTCAGTGGCACATGAGCAAAGTAGGGAATATTGGCACCTGAGAGAGCAACTCCACGGAGCGACGAAAGCAACCCCTCTGAAGTCAGCTCCAAGACGTATCCGCTGATTTAATCTCGTACTCCATTCTTCTGAAAACTTTTTAAGGAGTAACAGATTCTCATCACTTGGGAAGCATCTTCAGCACCACTACTAGTCTGCACCCTTTCAACTGAGTCGCAGCTGAGGCTCGAGGGTGCCAGTCCTCGCCAGTCAGTGCCCATCCTGCAGCCTGGTGCAGCTGTGACACCCTTTCTGGCTGATCTTCCCCACTGGCCACATTCTCCCAGCTGTATTTACAAAGAGTTTCTATTTACTTCAAAACAAACCGACCACATATGGTCTGTCCTTTGACACCTGGCGCTCCTGCCCTGCTCAGAGCCATTCGCGCAATCTGGGCAGCTCACTCCCAGAAGCTCAGACACCGACACGGGCAATTCAGAGACCACAGGGGTGGTGGACAGGAGGTTCTGCCCAGCTTTACATCAAAATCACTGTATTTATTTATTTATTTATTTATTCGCTCCTCTGATTCACACCAGATCAGTGAGTTCGCTGTATTTGCAGACGGCTGATTTCATCAGCTGAAGGATGCTGCAGACCCCGGTTTCCTAATTTCCCCCACCTCAAAACCACACAGTTCCACAGCCCTGAGTCACGGCCCTCGGAAGGTACTCTTCACTCCAGTTACCAGAAAGTTGAATTAACTCATTTTAAATCTCACATACTGACATATGGACCATTTCCAGATCTCGGAGAAATTCAGTATTTTATAAGTTCCACAAATGTTCCCATGGGAAATTAATGCCTGTAGGATGGTTTGGGCTGTCTTACTTCTCCATCAACCCAGCTGTTTTACAGAGACTGGATTTTTTTTAAATATATTTTTTTAATATACCTCAGTACAGTTTCACCGCACAAGTCATACATGGTGCCCAGTTGTGCTTCGGGATGAGCACAGCCCGGAACGAGACTTTTTATCCACCTCATTTTGTCACGAGTCAGCAGTTTCGGGTTATACATTTGACCAAAGCCAAAACAATCAGAAGTTACTTTTAATCATTCGGCGTTATTACCGCCTTGATTATAACGTCTCCGTTTCATATGTGGTAAAAGCCACAGAAAGCGGGCTGCATACATAAGTATATATTAGGAGAGAAGGCTTTTAATGTAATAGCCAACGGATAGGGAGAAATACGCATTTCACTAATTGAACGTGCAGACAGCACGTCTTGATTTTCGACTTCAACTACATTCTCCTTTGTCTCCTCTTCAAACAGCAGCTCGGTAATAACAGCACCGAACACGAGCAGGGGCAGAACGGAGAGAGCCTCAAAACCGTAGTGCCAAGTCCTGTTGCTGTCTGGTTTTGACTCGCACTCCAGAACCGAGGGGAGTGCACGGGGAATAACGGGGACGGAGCAAAGTTGGCGGCAAGAGGAAAACACGCAGAGGCTTGGCTGGAATCACGCAAGACGAGAGCGTAGCAGAGAAAACGAGCAGCCTGGGAGCTACTCCAGACAGGCACCAGCACGGCCACGCTCACGTGTGGGGGAATCGCACCCTCGGTTTTGCTGTCTGCTTGCATTTCCCCTCCTGCCTGGGCTTTGTCTCTATGGGAGGATGATGCGGTGGGGTAGGGGCAGCCAAGAAATCTCCGCTGTGCCCGACCTGACGGGAGGAGATGAAGATGCTCCAGTTTCTTGACCATGACATTACGCAGAGGCTGCTCCAGCAGAATTAACGGCAAAAGCCAGGTGTTTATAGACGTGCTCCCAAACACAGCCAGCACTTGGCACTGAACCTCCATTTATTCTCTCTTGCTGCTCTCCTGGTCTGGGGCAGCCTGGATTGTGACCAGCCAGGTTCATCTGTGGCTTCTCTTCCCCCTTCTGACAATAAAGAACGCTTCCCCAAACATTTAATCGGACAGAAAACAACTCCCCACAAAGCTCCCCAAAGCCTGTGCCGTGTTGTCAGTGCCCAGTTTAAAAAAAAATGAGGTCAGTAAAACGAGGAAACAAGCACACAAGCAGCAAATTCAGAAATTAATTGCTGCATTTTGGAGGCACTGCCAAGCACTCTAAACACAAGTGAAAGGTGAACTAAACCACGCTGCCGTGTTACACCTGCTGTGAGAGACATGGAAACACACTAAAATAACCAGTACAGACCTGCAGACTGTAACATAGTTAAGACATATTAACCCAATGCTCATTTTCAGAGATTTTACTCCCAAATGGAGGTGGTGAATGACTATCACAAGCTCTGTAGATACTTCTTCTCGTTACCTCCTAAAACAAATTCTTTTCAAAGTAGTTTGGGTCATTAGAAATAACCTGGAATAAAAGCCACGGTCGCATGAATCCCCAAACATCTTGAGAACATCCACTGCGTGTCAAAGGCACAGTCTTAATGCCAGCTCAAAACAAGAGAGATTTACAGCAGACCAATGGAAGATAAACGCCTTGTCAACAGCTCAGGAGCTCCCCGAAGCCCGGGTAGCAGTTTTGGGAGCAGCTTTAGAACCGTACCGCCGCGGAATTCAGATGTGCCACCACTGCCCTCTGCTGCAGCGCAGCCCCAGGCCCGTCCCACCTCAGCGGTGACATTGTCTCGGGGGATACGGTGGAAAATAATCCAGTTTCTTAATTAAAAACACACAGGACCTCCTCCCCCCTCCAAATACCTTGGGCTTTTCAGAATCTTTCTCCCCCCACATCATCAAGTCATCCCCCATGCAGACTTGGCTTCCGATGTAAGATTTTTCTAACAGCCTTTTGGACTCGCACATCCAGAGTTTCTAGTTTTGAAAACTTTAGGTCTTAATGGGTGTTTTTTTAAAAAAAAACATTTCTTAAAACCCAGATTGCACATCTGTAAACCACCACCAGATTTACGGTGTGCTGGAGGGGAGATTGTCTTGGGTGTTGGGGTTTTTTTCTTTTACACAACAACGTAACTGATCAAAAGGCTGCAAACCCCCTGTTTTGCAACAATGGGAGGAGTTTAATTCAGAAAATAAAAATTGTGGTTATGTGTTAAGATCACAGTTGCCACATGCTTTTGACTTTTTTTTTTCCTTTGAGTAATACACGCAGAAGACAAACTTTAGCAACAAGTGCATTTGTAATATCCTTAGTGAGAAATCAAACAATTATTACCACGTGAACAGCTTCCGTTTTGTGCTAAGAGAGGACTTCAACAGTTGTGTTTTAAACTGGCATTTACTCATTGCCATTTACCTACAATAATAACATTTACAACCTCTTCATCTTGCAGCTCCCATGGCTGGCAAAGGAACACAGCACCACTGAACACCAAAAACCTCCTGACAGCAAAAAATATCAACAAAGTTATTAGGACTAAGTCTATACTAGGCAAAACTGTATTAGGTGATTAAACTGTAATTTAATACTGTCATATCAATCCATCACATATGCAGCAACTCTAAGTAAACCTTATGAGCCAAATGAAATAATGTTTCATTAAATCAAATAATTTTTCATTAATTGTATACCGGTTCTTTCATTCTCATCCTACTCTATTGCTTCCCTCCTCCTCTCTTCTCTCCTTTAGCCTTTTTTAGCTGTCCCTGCTGTGGCTGGATTCCACTCGAAACTGCTCATCACCAAGCGGTGTCCACTCCAGGTACAACACTTTGGTTTCTGGCATTAATGAGTCACCTATAACTGCGAAGACTTGTTTAATTATCCACACCAAGACTGAGACTAACACAGCGTCTCCTTTCCAAAAGGAAAAGCTTGAGACAGCAAAAAACTTCAAAAAAAACCCCACTTCATTTCGCTGCACATTCCGAAGTGCTGGGAAAGCCTTTGCAGGGCTGCCTGCAAGCGGCAGCCATCCCCCAAAATAAAGTATTTTATTACACCTGCGTTTTTAATACGCCTGTATGACAAGTCCATCCACAACTGGTTAAGACATCTGTAACCAGGAAAAGCTCTTCGCGAGGAGATCCCTCGCCACTGAGGGTCCTGTTAGTGCAGAGGTCGGCCAACAACACAGAGTCCAGTTCGTTTCTACTAAATTTATCCAAAGTCCTACCTGCAAACTCACCAAACCCGTGACTTTTGAGTAACACGAGTCAAAAACTCTGCAGCCAACAATCCCATCCAGTCAAAAGCAAAGTTAATTGCAAGAATCTGGTATCAAGTAACGTATTAACTACTGATCACCTGCGATTTTACCCGGACTATTATGGTAAGCCAACAATATTGGAAACGTCCCTTTTCACAATCCACTCGACACGCGTAAATACTCAATACAGCTAGAGAAGAAAAAATAACAAGGAAAAAAAAAGTATTTCTGCAGTACAGCGAACTAGTTCAACCAGGATGCAGAAACAGGACGTGAATAACAACCAGTACGGAACAGCAATTTCAAAATCTGTTTTCTTTCCTATTTGGAACCACCCCATCCCCCCTCCCCGCCCTGGGTTTCAAATTCAAAGCAAAACCAAGGCCTCACCAGAGTTGGCTCTGGGGTAATTCCCATCATGGGTGGCCTCGCGGTGGGAAACGCGGGGAGCCCCAGCCCTCGGGCAGCGCCTGGCACGCGGCCTCGGCAGCCCCAGCTTCGGGGCACTGTGCCCAGGGAGCAGCCAGGAGCTGAGGTTTTTCCCCTGCGAGCGGCCAAAATCAAAACAAGCTTTGGACAGAAAATTGTTTCGGAGTTGGTGGAATGTCACTTCTCCAACGATGCAGTAAGCACATAACGCTGCTATTGTGAAACTAAGGATTAAAACAGCTGCATAGATTTATCTTTTTTTATCACTTTCTGCAGCAGGAAACCAATCAAGGGAAAATTTTTACCAAACTTTTCACCAAAAATAGCAACTGGCTAACAAAGGGAGTATTTTACCCAAAGGCAAACAAAACAACGTCTACCTCCAAAACAACCACACGTGGCTTTCACGGAGGAGACAGAAAGGGCTCAACTCCCTTTTCTCCATCCTTGGAACCACCGTGTCCCTGGTGTGGGCTCTGCATTACGAAGCGAAGCAGCTCTGGGCTGGCTCATCTCCTCTCCCTTCAAAGTTTACGTCCATCTCGGTGCTGAACGGCAACATTTCTGCAGTTTCAAGAAGTTGTAAAAGCCAAACCCATCCGCCCTTCCTTCGGGGAACGCTATCTGCGCCTCGTGAAAGCGCTACAAAGCAATTTTTCAAGTTTTCCTGGGTGGAATTTATGCTGGGGGAAAAACAAAACACACAGACACACTTTAAACCAACTTTGTGACTTTTATTGATGGGCGACAACTTTATACTTCTAGATATCACTAAACTGTGTACAATTAGGAACTCAACATTATAGGAGAGCAGACAGCAAAATTAAACATAGCAGACTTAAAGAAATATCAATCTTAATTATCTTGCCCATTTTGTTTTTAATTTCATGTACACAGAAGCATAAATGCAGTTTGAGATTTCTTAATAGCAATAAAGTTACAATCACCCATCTATATAGACTAACATCTTAACTCCAAATATTTGATCTGCAATGTGTACTTAAGCAGTTTCTCATCGCAAAATTATTAAAATGTGTCTTCCTATTAGGAACCAGCAACTCTGCATTTTGTACGTTTGTACATTTGTTGAAGCACACAGGACCATTTCCCATCTCATACACATCGGCTCGTATCTTACCACTTATCAAAAACTATCGGGGAAGCAGAGAGCGCTTTGTATTTTTTTTTATTTTTTTAAATTTTTTTTACTTAAGTAAAGATAAAACATTTTCACAGAAATCTACAAGTTCTGTTGCTGGTGCAGGGTTTTCTTCTACTACGCAATTAGTGGGAATTGAATGCAAATCCCCTTTTATTATCTTAGGATTCAGCATTAACTCGGATTATTATCTTTTTTTTTTTTTGTGTGTATTTTCGTGATTCATGAGACTGAGTCTTTCAACCAAGCGACTTCATTCTGCAAAAAGTCAACACAAACTATGTTGTGCACAAACCCAAGGTAGCTTCCTTTATCACTCTATCCCATAGTTGCAAGGGAAAAAAATAAAAATAAAAATAAAAAAAAAAAGAAAAAGGAGAGAGAGGAGGGAAAAAAAAAAAAGAAAAAAAAAGATTCACTCAAAAGAGCATTTACAGGAGAAAAAAAAGTTAGTGATAGTTGGCGTTCTACAAAGCAGGTATCTTGCACACACAGCGTAAGAGGGGAAAGTTTCACAGCAGGTCGACTCGGCGGTAGTACAGGAGGTAGGCTGTGCGCTCTGCCGACGGCTTCACCACCTGGTACTGGTTGATGACTTTGACTGCCTGGTCATCGATGCGTAACCAGCCGTTGAGACCAATTTGGAAGACGTCCGTAGTGTAATGGCCACCAGTTGCGCTGTTGCCGTGATGGTAGACAACTGCAAGGGGAAATTCAAGATGCGCGTATATACACCGTACACAAGGAAAGACTCACTGAGAAAGTAAATCAAGAAAACAAAAAAAATCCACTGTCCTCAGTGTGTCCTCAGATGATATGATCTGGATTAAGCAGGAATCTTTAAACTGTTTAGTGCTTGCTTGCTTACATTTGATGTAATATAAATAACATTTCTCCCATTCTCCCATCTTGATTCTTACAGGAGCTTTAAGTAAATTAAGAATCAAAAGTGTCGAGTTGCTTTTTCTAACTTCCCAGAGGACATTCCAGGAAGAATTTGCCTCACAAAGGCCACGTGCAACAGCGCAGCACGCTCGGCACAACTCCCAACGGGTAGTGCCACGCTCAACGCGACTCTAAGCTACACATTCGCCCTGTAAGATGATGACAATAGTATTTCATTGAAACTACTCACAATAATAACAGAAACATAATAAATGAGGTCCAACGACGTATTAGTTGATACAAAAAAAATCAGGCAAGACTACATAGTATTCTATATGGCATCCTACACGCATATTCTGTATATGTTCCTTCGCACACACAAAAAAAATATAAAAAAATTTGCAGACAAAACTGAAGTATTCTCCACAGAAAGGGTTAGAAAAAATTACAGCGGTAACATGTTTGGTTTTTTCAAGCCACCTTAAATACATCGTCTGAACGTGTCTTACAAAAATCACTATCAATAAAAAAAAAAAGATCACACTGCCAGAAAGAGCCTTGAATTTCCACAAGAGTCAGGTACGTTATTTCCTTCTGTAACCTCAGCAGTCACAAAACTGAATCCAAAGCACCAAGTCACCCTAGGCCACCCGTACTGGCACAGATTTGGTGACGCAGACGTAAAAATCTTCACTTCTCCAGTTTATTACGCTTTCCTGCAGCCAAAGAAAAGCAGCAGGTGCAAATCACAAACTGTGTAGGAGTTTGAAACTTGAGGAAATTCATTACTGCCCACAGACTGGTTTGTGCAATATTAAAATGCTGCTTCTTCACTCTTACACGAGCTTCCAATCTGACCACCAATTTAGGTGTTTTGTATACCACACAGACACTCTTAAAAACACTGTTTCCTCACACAAAAATCATCATCTCCTCCAAATTAAACTTTTCTACCTACAACATTCATCTTGAGGGCTCCAAAGGATGCAAAACCAGTGTTCAAACAAGCATTTCAAAAGAATTCTGAAACATTCCGAGAAAACACGGTGTATCTCAGGCATAGTTCCATTACCGCTGTGTTTCAGCCTCTGCTGATATTTTTCAGAGTGGACCTGTTACAGAACTCCATTTTTGCAGAAAGCTGGATCAGTGAGATGCATGAACAGAAACATTACATATGTGCACATGCACACGTGCAAAAAAAACCCACTAATAGATGAATTTGACACCCAAAAGCTACTTTAGTGTAATTTAGAAGAAAGTATTTTGTATAATCCAGGAAAGTCAAGTGTTTTTAGAATTCTATATGTGGATACAGGAGACTAGAGGGCATGTAAGACAAAATACCTGCAAAGAGCCGGTAGGTTCTTTGGCCTTTAAAAATTTTACTCTTCACACCAGGAGATAGTAGCTCTGGAGGAGGAAAGAAAAAAAGTCACAAAGGTAATAGTTAGCAAGCTTGTTCACTTACATTCTATTGCAAAGGGATTCATTACTCCTCAGAGAAACTAACACCACCATAATGGAGAAAGTTCAATTAAAACATCTTCTGCAGCCTTTAAAGAATGTTTGTGGTTCCGATCCCTGATATCAAAAGAATGAATACTGAGGTTTGCTGAACACTAACGTTTATGGAAGGTTTAAAAATACCACAAAAAATACCTGACAGGGAGAAAAAAGAGAGGGCAAAAGATCAGACTATTCATTTTTTTTCTTCCCATTCCTGTTGTCAGACAATGACAAAATCAATTTCAGGTTCCAAGTCATACTACAATCACTTTTGTCAGGCAAGACAAATTGAGCTAGTTCTATATATTCACATTCTTTAAGGTAAATCTTTTAATGAAATATGAAGTAAAACAAAAGGGTATTGGTCTGACAAAGTATGGGTAATGACCAATTTTATTTTTTTATTCCTATTTGAGCTACCAGCTGGCTACCAAGTCAATTTGCAAGACCAAAACAAAATGCATTTAATTTGGCAAGCTTCAGATTCTGGATTATATGTAAGCTCTCCCACTTTCGAAATCTGTTCTTAAGGTATTTGTTAAATGAAGGAACTTTGTTGTTTTACCTCTGAACTATGGTTTGTCTACATTCAGGCTGCATTTCTATAAAACACCAGTTTCCTTTCCTCAGCCACTGTATATTACGCTAATTACTACATATCCAGACAATAACGGAGAAGAAATCTTCTTGATAAAGAAGCAAGCTGAAACACAAAATAGATATGCCAAGGAAACACAACATTATCTTTACCCTGAAGAAGGGAAAACTCCTGTCAAAAATCTTTACCTTTACTGATTTCCAGATCAACAGGATACTCAATATTCTTGATAAGCTTCTGGCATCCACCAGTTTTCTCATATACAAACCGCTTGAGGTGTAAAACAAGAACAGGGGGAAGTTCTTCTAGTGTCACTCTCCGACTGATCTCCACCTAACAAGTACAGAGAAAAAGATGAAGAAAACCTGTAATTTTTTGTTAACTGCTCAGAACGACTGCTTTCACCGAGGAATAAGCATTTAATTTTGAACATGCTAGCAGAAAAAAACATGGATTTGTTATCATAATAAATTATAATACTAAGATAAACACTGCTGTTTACGACTTAAAGCACGCTTTAAGGAGTGTACTGAGCACGCCTTGCAATTCCCCACTGAAATACTACTTTCCACACCACATTTCTCCAGTTTTAACTGGTATTATCTTTATTTCCCACTTCTCGCTAAAAGAATCCTAAAATACTGTTGAAAAACACTTTCCCACAACAGTATCGGTAAAATGAAGACCTACTCACAGGAGAGGTAATGGTGATTAATGCATTAAGAGTAAGAGATTAGTACACAACAGTTCAAAAAATATTTTCCATTAACCAGAAGATATTTGATGTTGAAAAAGTCCCTTGAAAAAACGAAGTGAGCTGTTATTTAGGCACCTAAAAATGAGTGAGCTATCTGTTATGGAAGAGATCAGTAATTAAAGATTTTTCTTTCTATACAAAGCACACCGGGTTCTTTAAAAGGTTCTGAAGAAACTTCAAAGATAATAAATTATGAGTTATAATCTCACTTTTCTCTACTAAATATTGATTTTTATATAATTATCAAACAATCCACAAAGTTACTGTCTGAAAACCTGAAATCGAATGCAGAATTGCACAACAAAAGTGCTTTGCCTTCCTAGAAATTATGACACAAAAACATTTCTCAAAATAATTGCTTTAAGTCTTTTCCAATTTTTCTATCAAAAAAATAGTCATTATTGCAAATCAGCAGCATATGAGTTTTCAATACAGGGTCCAATTCTGCTAAACCCTACCAACTGTGGATTAGAAATTCGTGTGGAAACACTATTAATGTTTTTCCAAGCTTGAAGAGTAAAAACCCTTAGGATGTTACAGCAAGCAGGTTTTGTGTGGTCCTTCATTTCCTCATGGATCTGAGCTGATCCAATTTACGAGAGGTAATTCTACATTCTAGACAGAAATAGTCTCAAATTGTAAAGTATCACCTGCATCTCAAGGCTTCAAGAAACACCTTTCTGCATCCAAAACTCTTGGCAACAGCAGCAGCTTCACCAAGTGCTTAGGAGTTTTTAGTGGTTTGGTATCGTATGTTTTTTTTTGAAAAAACAGGCAAACAGGACTCTGTTCTTTTCCATTCAACAAATAAGCAATGCCTGCTGGTGTCCACCTCTTCAATTTCCAGGGAATAACATGCAGAATAAGAAGTCAGAAGGCAAAGTCTGAGAGTGAAGGTGACAACATCAGGTTCACACAATTCTCCCAGGAACTCCTGAGAGCCTGCACGCTTCAGGCGTCTTAGCATGGAACAACTTCTGCTTTTAGGGAGCAAATCCAGAGAGGTTTCATATAGAGGAAAAAAACACGCACTTCAAAGAGGGACTTGATTCACCCGGTTATTACAATCTCTAGGTTCTCCTGTACAGTCTCTTCTAAATCTCTCATCTGAAGGCTTTGAATTCAAGAGTCTTGCGCACAAAGAACTTAAGCTCCCAGCCCAGGCACAGAGGATGCTGAAGAACATCACTGCAGTGGTTTAAGCAGCTGCCGTTCTCCACGCTCGGTAACCGAGCCGGCGTAAGGGAACAGACGGCTGCACCTCTGCTGCGCGGCTCCGCGTTAGCTCAAACCACGGATCAAAGCAGTTTTGTGTTACGGTGCCAGACGGAAGAGCAGCACCTGAGGAACGGGCACACGTCCTGCTGTCCCGGCTCTGGGAAGGGGCCCTGAGTGCCAGCAGCAACGCTACCGGCTACAAGTGCCACAAACGTTTGCTTAGCGGATGTGAGTCAGAGTCACAGAGTCCCTCTTACAGCAGGACGGACAACTCTACTAGCACCACAGTTAACACCTAGTCTAGGCCTTACACTTATTTCCCGTTTGAGTATTACTAAGAAAAACCAGTCTTTTCCTTTTCAGAGCAGCCCTTGACATATTTTTACATCTGGTTCCTTCTCTCTACTTCCATGGTTTTTCGCCTTGATGCTGAACAGCTCCTACTTCTTATTCATTCCTTTTACGTCACAACCTTTAGGCTGCCATTCACTTTGACTGCTCTTTTCCAGGTATTCTCCAACTGTGAAGAATATTTTTCTTCAACTGATGACTTAAACCTGAATATAGTACTACTGACAAGTTAAGGGTTTTACTGACAAGTTTGGGGGTTTAGGGCTGTGCACAGCAAAGCAGTCAACCATTTAGTGTCACCGACACTGAATGAAGGCGTTACTCGGTATGGAAAGATGTCAGAGAGAAAGCAGTCATCATCACATGTTTCAGTGAGGTTCTAGATGGACTTCTACCAGACCTTCCACCAATGAATATCTTCAATTTCAAATAGTTGAAACGTGTAAAACCCATCGAGGACAGCCACACAGACAACCATGCAAGCATTCTGCTGCAAGGGTCTTTCGCTCAAAGCTGGAGCGTGCTTTCAAAGGACGCTCTGAAGAGCTGTTGCTTTACTGAGAACATCTGGCAACCTGCAGGAATCCTTATGTTAAGATCAGCTAAAAGCTATTTCACTCGTAATATCATCACAGTTCACCTTGGTGATTTCATATACACCCTGGTCATTTCACACACACTCCAGTTAAGTCTCCAACCAGTAACTGCACCAACTCAGAAAACACACCTAGTCACAGGCACGGGTTTGTTTAAGAGTCTGTTCTCTTCCTTTCAGCATATGTGTTCAAGTGTAACATGTTTTACCGCCACGTGACGCTCTGAAAAGGTTAGTACCACTTGGTAACATAAGTAATAGTGTTCAAGTAGCTACTTGTAAAGCACGAGCTGTACAAATGGGGTCCACAGAACACACCTCTTGCTTGGTTTTTGTGGTATAACCCTGGACAGACTCTCTCGCCACCAAACTTTCCAGAGCATCCTGAACTGTCCGTATCTTGTCCGACTGGATATCCAGCTGCAGAGTGAAGAAAGGCTGCAGCGTAGCGGACTCCTTAGAACTCTGCTGGTAAACAACAGACCTAGGGAAATAAAAAAGTTAAAATGTAATACAGCAGTGTAATTTTCAACAACATAGAATCTTCAAGTAAGAATCAAGTCGGTTTTAGTAACTCCGTTTATAGTAAATCCAAAATGATGCACACAAATACCAATGGTCAAGCACAAGTTTCAGCAATCTCAAGCCACTTCACCGCAATTTAAATGATTTTCACATCCACCTAAAGCATATGGAATGGGATTATATTTGAATTGCTGTATTTATGCAAGGGTTAAACTAGTTATTGGTCAATCATCAAAAGTTTAAAGAAAAATACTGACTTTTTGATAACGCATTTAGGAAGATTCACATCTGCGCTCTTTTCATGATCAGTTTTGAAATTTTGTTTTTTCAGCAGATCTTCAGAAGTGCAAGACACTAGTGCTTATCTAACTGTAAGTTCTACTGTAAAAATTACAGCTGATTCCAGTTTCTCCAATAAAAATACATGGGTTTTTTAGCTACTCTTAGTCACTACCAAGACCAATTTCAGTTATTTTAAATTGTTTGCTTAGATCTTGCCATAGGAAATATAAACTATGCTCCACTGAGGACCAGCATTTCCTTTCCTGCCCATCATTTTCCATGTCCAGACTTTCTCCATGTACTCCTTTGTACGTAAACTGGAGTTCTTTGGAAAACTGGCAGGAGTAACAACCTAGGGCATGAGAACACGTTTCCTCAGGTTGTTTTTTTTTGTTTTTATTTTTGTTTTAAGTGTATTCAGCCTGGTTTGGTGATCCCTGTTTTGTGCAATGAGACACTACACTCTTCAGCCACGACATAAGTGGACTCTTCCCGATTTCCACTTTTCTTAAACTTCACTGAAAAGTTAAAACCATCAAATATGGCTCAAGATATTTTTTTAAATTTTATTCTGAAAGCAGTACTTAGATTAAAAAAAGCCCCCACTGCTACAAAAACAATAATTCATTTATTACATTGTTGCATTTGTTACAAAACTTGGAAGTAGTAAGATAATTAATTAGCGTAGCTATAATCCATGTAGCCAGGCTGAGATTTCTCCAGGTCAAAATATTAACCGGGAGGTTTAACACCTGCACTGCAAACTCCTATCAAGAGTCTCTTTGACTCAGGGAAAACCCTGAAGCAGGAGCAGCAAGCCAATGTGTCTTTATATTGGCAAATATATAACCCTGAGAGGAAAGAGAGCACACAAAAAACACAGCACTATCTTTATTTCAGTTTAGCGCTTCTTCCTCGACTATATTTAAGGACAAAACCTTCAACACAGGACAAGCGCAGCGTTTCAACAAACCAGCCCTTCCCTGTGTAAGTCTCGCTGCTTTGGGGTTAGCCTCTTAAGCTAAACTTTATTTAGTGCAATAATCAACAGTTTTCTAAGCCCACATGTTAAAGGTTTAATAATATGGATAATAAATATTCTGAAAAGATAACATTAAGGAATGTATTCTTTTTATTATTAGGAAATAGATTGTAAAATTTCTCCAAATTTTTGTCAAAAAGGTATGCATAAATTGATTTGATAGCAAAACCTTTGCTGGACTATCATTTTGTGTAACAGTATCACTTGTTGTAACAACAAATTTCAATTAGTCAAGGGAAACAGTCAATAGTTTTCAATAAATGATTACTCTTGAGTACTGTAATAAATACAGTAAGTTTTTTTTCAGGAAAACAGGCACTTCCCATTGCTACCCTGCTTAAACTACAACAACATAATCGAGGTATTTTCTTCTAAAATAACAGTGCATTTGAAAAGAAAAGTTGGGAACTACTTATGGAAATATTTAGCAGACTTCTAACTGGCTTGTGTGTGCCAGCTTGCATAACAAATATTTGAAATTCACACAAGCTGAAAGTCAAAAAGGGACTCCTGCACATAGAACCAACCAGGTCCTGACAGAACTCTCTATATTTACACTTACACATTAAAATCTCGCACTGCTTAGGAGAAACTGTTTGGTTGTCTATTTTTTTAAGCAATTATGCCAACACAGGCATTTAATAGACAATCAAAGCCTCGCGAGGACAGCTCAAAGTTTCCCAAAGCCAAACGACGCCAATTCCAACCACGTTTCCCCAGCTCCTTTTTCCAATTTCCGAGGCTTTCATTTACTGCAGTTCTACTGGCAATTCCATGCTCAATCCTTCCTATTTGCACCCTCAGCTGAGGAGGAGGATGAAGCTTTCCAACATCACAACACAGGATGGTGTATCTGCAGCAAATTGTGTGACCTGGTTCTGAGGCTTAAATAAAGCGGGTGTGCTGACAGCAGACACCAGATGTTGGACTGGACCCCGTGGTTCTGTTGCTCGGTGCAAGCTTTTGCCATATTTCAGAATTACTTTTGCTTTCTTTCATTTTCTGTGGACAGAAGATGGTGTTCTCCTGGTATTCTTAATATAAGAACTAATGGAATCGCGTAGAGATCTAAACAACTCTGACAATGATAAATACACTGAGGGTATTAACACTATCTTGGATACATCATCGCAGAATTTCCTCAATACGCACAAACATCTGTCTGAAGATGGAAAACATCATTTTATTTGCCAGCTGTCTGACTCGACTCCAGGAAGAATAATTTCAGTGCATTTCACAGGCAGAAGGCACTAGCCCATGTTATTCACACCTCTGGACTGAATACCTGGCGACACAGGGAGTCAAACACTAGCAATTAAGTGTCTGTCTCCAATTTAAAAATAATTCTTCAAGTCTAGCATTTTTGTTTTGGAATATGTTTTTAGCAAGGGTTTACTTTGCTTTCATTTTAAATTATACATTTCTCCAAACAAGTCACGAGGCTTCCTTTCCAAAAAACATTCTTCCAGTATCTACCTTCTGCCTTCATCTGGTATTAGACCTGAATGTAAGTAATGTCCCACGTTCTTTCCATTTCTGTAACATCTTGCAGTAATTTACGTTTTTCCAAACCTCTTTTGCCTTTCACATTTATTAACAACTAAACATAACTTTCCTGCCTATGGGAAGCATAAGAGTCTAAATAACCAAAAGTTTAAATTTTTTGGTTTTATTTCATTCTGACCAGATTTACCTCTTTGCAAACCTGACTATCTCTTGGTATCCTTATTTACAAAATGAGTCAAGACTCCTCAGGGGTCACAAAAATCAGACAGCTCTGAAGTTCTTTGGAATTCTTAAGACATTGATACATAAATCATATATATTTCCACCTCCGTCTCTATGTGCAATTCAGGGGGTTTGTTCTCTACACAATCTGTTCTTAAAGTGTGTTAAAGAGACTCAGGCTCTACAAGTCACAGAATCATTTGATCACTCATCAATCCTTTGACTGTTTCAGTCCAGCTTCGGAACTCTCTCTTGCATAACAAATACTTCATGGCAGAAAGCTCCCCTCTCTCGGCCTGAACAAACTATGTAAGAGTCACTTCCATCCAACTATCCGGTAATGGCAAAAAATACAGAAAACAAAGCAGAGGAAGAAGTTCTCTGCAAAGGCAAAGCAGCCTACGGTCTCAACAACTTCTACAAACAAGGACTATACCTTATATGACCCCCAAAAATATCAGTAATTGGAGTTTGGACAAAGTCAGCCTGTCGAGTTACTGATGATTTGTTGCGAGGTCCCACTTGCTCCCACTCATCATCACTGCCTTCCCCTTGTTCATCTTGCTCCTCTTCCTCATGAACAGTCTGAGCCTCAGGGCCATTGGAAACGGAGAGTTCTTCAAGTGGAGAAGAAAAAACATGCATTGGTTTTTGGTTTTTTAAGAAATAAAATACGTATACAGATAAAGAATTTGAAAGGTAAAAAAAAACCCCAATACCAATAATTTCCAGAGGATAAAATGTTTTCATAGATCATAGATTTAAGAAAGTAAATGCAAGCAAGTATATTCCAGGCTCACTCACACCTGGACACATCCACGTATGAACAGAACGCAGCTCACTGATGACTGCATGTAAACAGATGTAGTTTTCTAGCAAAGCATGATATATTTTTAGTAGTAAATTTATGGGGTAGAAAATTAGAAAGTCCAGTGTTTTTCTGGAAACATAATTATGCCATTATTAAATACAGCTCCTTTTCTGCACAGGTTATTTTACAGGCAACTCAAGCCTCAGCAAATATTTTCTTTACAAGTGCCAAAGTCAGGAGGCTATAAACTGCGCACTACTAAAGAACAAAATATGGAAAGATCACTTTGTATCATAAAAAATTTACCCAGTGAAAGAGAAATTGAATAACCAGTGACCTTAGTTCTATACTTGGCTAAGGCTAACAGAGTTTTGTTTCATTTTTAACGGGGGACCCAAACATAAAGCCACTGTAAAATAAACTGGCATTTTACTCTGCAGACAAATTCTAACACTTCTTCCACAGAAAATTTTTCTCCAACTTTGTCAATAAGAACTTTAAAATAATTTAATACATTGTTTTATATTAGATACAAATTAGCCACTAGTCTAGAAGTTTCCACTTCAAAGAAAATAATCTTAACGGTGGTTTAAAGAGGAGCAAAAAATCCACAGCAGCGTGTTTTTGAATCACCTTGGAGAGAGCCAAAACCCCTGTAAAAGAGCTGACACTGCAGCTGTTACAAATGGCAAATACTCCTAGCAGAAGACAAGACCAGGCAGCATGAGTTAGAGCTCAGTAAAATTCAGAATCCAAACATTTGTTGTTCAGGAGGACCAGTGATATGGCTTATTATTACTGTCATTCAGAGCATTTAGAGAGTGACACCACTTTCCAAAATACTCGGTAACAATTCAGGTAATTTTTTAAACTGGACAGAATGGACTCATTGTATCCTTTGGACAGATTTTTGTTTTCAGTCCCTTAAAACACATTCTATCCCAGGCATTCTATCCCTACCTCAACACAGAATCCAAATGTTACTCTGTATTACAGACCACCACAAAAGTATGCCAATATTTGAAAGAAACGAGTTTGGTACTCCCCAAAACCCCCCAAACCAAAACCCAACACTAACTTTCATTATGTGGAGAGAGAAGTTTCTTTAGGGTCAGCATTTCTTCATGTAGTCCATTGAGGATAAATCCCAAGTATTCTTCAGCATCCTCTTGCCTGCCCTGAATAAAATGGGTTTTTTTCAATTATTATATGCCATTTTCACGTTTTCATTTTTACAGTAGGTTGATGACATTGAACACCTAGTTCTTCTCCTCCTAATTACACTAATTTAAGAACTACTCAGTCTAAGTTGTAAAGCCAAATAAAGTACAAATTTCACTATAACAACTTGTCATTTTTAACTAGCTCAAAAAGAAACACCACATTCATTAGTAAACTGCCATAGGCTTGACCCGGATACAAGCATTTTTGCATTCTTTTCAATGCACATTTGACTTAACACATTGCAAACTCACATGTTATTTTTCTACTTCTTTTAAAATGACCATCAAAAGTTGTTGTCAACCCAAGACCTAATCAAAAGACGGATGACTATTATCTTTTCTTTCCATTGAAACTACACCTGAAATAGTATTTTGAAGTCTCTGTGGACTTATAACCACTCCTCTCTAAATCCCAAGCAGAAACAAATTGTTCACTTCTTAAATATGAATCAAATGGGTATCTTCTTCATAAAAAGAGATGTAATTTGCTCATTACTCTGACATATTAAACTGCCAAACTTGTAACTAATATCCTCCTCTAATTTAAGCGCCAAGACAGTCCATCTTTATTATGATGCGCTATCAACTAGTTGATTTTAGTGGTATTTAGGTACAGAACCTGATGGCTGGCTTTACAGTTTTGTATCAACAGAGAATGCCTTGCAATGCAACAACAGAAGTGTCAAAGATTGGAAAGTCACACCTTTTCTGACAGACTTGACTTTATAACCGTCAAAAGCCTATAAATGTACGTAGGTTCAAAGGCAGCTCCCGGGCGGATGTCTCTCACAATTTTATCACCTAAAGCTGCAAGGTGAAAGAGAAGTACACGTAAATAACAATATAGAGAAGTTCTTCTAGAGTAGACCTCAACATTCTCTTCGCACATCGCTATCTTTTGGAAGCCAAGATCCCTTTTTCTTAATGGTTTTATTACATTTTTCAGAGACTCAAATTCAGAATTCATGAGATACAACTTCTTAATCTGTAAATGTTCTTTAAAAAGTATCTTACTTCATCCTAGATAGACTGAAAGATGGTCTGGAAAAGTCAGTCATCTCCTTTCACAATCAATAGTCTAAGAAGTAACATGAATATCCAGCACAAAAATAGTTCTAGTTGTATTTCAACTTTTGTACTTCTGTTTTATTCAAAGAACACCTCCTTAAATTTTTTATATATTTGCAATTCTAACAGATTTTTCCTCACTACAGGAAAAAAACCCACAAAACAAAAAACAAATCAAAACCAAAAACCAGCTCAACAGAATGTTCAACCTAACAGCAATACAAGCCTCAGAAACTATATCCGAGAACTACACGATACAGTAAAACGACCTAGGAGTAGAGTAAGTTGCATAAGACAAGATTTGTTTTACAGAAACAAAACTTAGGCAGCAAACCACAGAAATGTCTGAACTGTTTGGAAATCACTGGAACAACCAGCTCCTCGTGATACTTTCTTAAAATGTTACATAAACACATTCCTGAAACTGTTTTTTTTATTTCTATAAGTTTGTAATGCAAGAAATTTCAGTTAGAGATTAAAAACTTGAAAACCACAAGGTCATTTACTTGTATCAAAAAAATGGTCTAGTCCCCACTACATAATCATCTTGATTCTAAACAGGTATTGGCAAGAATCACACACTTTTCTCAAGTTTTCACACTGAAACAGTAAATAGGATGGGAAGGAATTAAAAGCCACAACACGCCTGCAGGCAATCTCTAAGTGCTGGCGACCCTACCACAGCCTGTCCTGCAGCGTACGCTGATATTTTAGTTGCTGCTAAGCTGCACTTGCCCAAGTTAAGGATTTTTCAGTCGCCCCTGCTCTGCCAGTAAGCAAGCAGGCACACAAGAAGCTGGGAGGGAGTACGGCCAGGAGAGCTGACGCGAACTAGCCAAAAGGCAGCTCCAGACCACCGAACATCGCGGTCGGGACAGGAACTGGGGGGAGGTGGCCGGGAGCAGACGATCGCTGCTCGGGCATCAGTCAGCAATTGCATTTTGCATCACTTCAGTTTTATTTCTCTCTCCGTTATATTCCTTTTCATCAGCAGCATCATCACTACTATTATTACTGATGTTATATTTTAGTTATTAAACTGGGCTTCTTTCAACCTTATGACGTCTTTTCCCAATTTTTCCACGGGGAGGAGCGAGGGAGCGGCTGCGTGGAGCTTAGCTGCTGGCTGGAGTTAAACCACCACACAGCCCCACTATGTTCCAAACGAAGGTACTTTTTGCATTTAATGAAGAATGACAGAATTGAGCAAGCTGATAAACCAAAGAGCTGGCAATACATAAGGAAGCAAGTGGAGTAAAATAGAGCGAATATCAAAAGACTTTGTTGGAAAGCGTATGTTCTTAGAAGACATCTTAACAGCAAAGCTAACCCTCAACAAGAACCTTCCTCGCTGCACGTGGACGTTTGGGCTACCAAACAGAAGATAAAAGACAAGGTGCAACAGCTTTGACTTCTTGACATGAATCACCCAGAAGAAAAAAATGTAATGCTGACAGAAAAAGCAACCGCAAACTTCATATCTTAAGAAACCCCAAAAGTCCAAAGAGCCACAAAGGGGATTGAGCATCAGTATTTAAAGTCTTAAGTACATCACACAATGCACATCCTTACCCCCAGCCTTCTGAGCATGATTTGTTAATTTTGCTCCCCCTACGGCCACTCACCTTGTTTTGCTTTAGGAGGTACAGGCATATTAGTGAACTCATTCATTAAACGAACACTGCAACAGAATGGAAGGAACAACTGGACATGAGCAGCAAGTTAAGACTTAGAATGACAAATTATAAAGTTAAGTAATTGTCATTACTGACTGCCAAAAATATTTTAAAAATAAAATATTTTACTATCATAATCAAGTCAGACGTAAAAATTAACCTAATCAGTGCTAATGAAACCAAGGTGTTAGGTCAGTTCTTGCAGCTCTTGCTTCATTTTTGCATATTAAACACTATTTAAGACACTATTAAACACTATTTAAAACTGCTATTCCTCAGGCAACAGTAAGTATCTCCTTGAGTAGACAAGAAATTCTAGAATATTAGATTTGTTATACAAGCCATGTTATCACCAAAAACCCACAGGAAAAAAAAGACTTCTGGGTACATATAAATTTCCAACAATTGCAGTAAACCATAATTTCATAGATATTTCTGAATGAGCTTAGACAGAGCACGGATTTTTAATTTATTTTGTTTTTTACAAGCTACTTACAAACTGTCTATCATTGGTGTTGAGGTACACGGCCGCTGCGATTTTGAATACATTGGAATGGACTTCATTAAATGATACATTGGAGGGCAAGCAACCAAGGCTTGCAGGGTCTATGCAGTGGCATTAAGGAAATATTCAGGAAATGTGATCTGCGTATTAACCAAATATTCAATTACATTTAAAATTATATGCAAAACAAAGCTAACTATTATATAACGAATTCAGTAACTGAACTGGAACATCACAACATTAGTAATGTACAGAGTTTAAACTAAAAACCCGGTACCTTGTAATACACAGTGGATTCACTGACATTCTAATAAAGGTCAAAAACTTGAACTAAAGGGGAAGGAAACATTTAGTCCAGGAACAGGAGAGGAAAAGAACTTTCACAGAAAAAAAACAAACCTTACAAATTTAACAATTTGAAAATTGCCAAGTGAAAACCTGTGACATGTTTCCTGAGAAGAACGGAAGAATCCAGTCGGCAGATTTCAAGTTAAAGGTGATGCCTCAGCCCTGTCACCAAACCAACCTGCCGTGATGTGAAACTTTGGGCAGCGTAAAGAAGAGTTTGCAGCAACCAGTGCAATGACAGTGCATTCTGGGCAAAAACACTTTTGAAACATTAAAATCCATGCTATTTGGTAAAAACAGCCAAGAGAGGAAGTGTATTAAGACCGAAAGGGCGGGGAAACGACAAAAAAAGGCAGCAGTCTCAA
Source organism: Trogon surrucura (assembly GCA_020746105.1). Classification (NCBI taxonomy): domain Eukaryota; kingdom Metazoa; phylum Chordata; class Aves; order Trogoniformes; family Trogonidae; genus Trogon; species Trogon surrucura. The sequence goes on from CM036629.1 coordinate 3,614,095, forward strand.
CAGCAAGACAAAGAGATTAATTTGATCCTTACAGTGTACAAATAAGACTGAAAAAATAGGAGCTAATACAAACAGATGAATGCAGAACTGGTTATGTAAGATAAAGGCTGAAGCTTAAAGTACAACCGCACGTCTGGAAATAGGTTATTAGGTTCTGCAAGGATCAGCCTTGAAATTTTTGATCAGCCATAATACTTTTCACTCGCAGTACTAGGAGTTCAAGTATCCTAACCGTCACTTGCAGTGAGCCATTGCTAACACAGGAGATACCGATACATTTATAAAAATCTATTATTAATAAAACTATTGTAATACAGCACTGAAGAAGGAAGATTTCCATTGCCCAAGGTACAAGTTATTTTTGCAGATGAACACAATTCTAAGTAAGAGCGAGCCAATCTTCCACCCTATTGTAAAAGGTTGACTTTAATCACTGCATTTACACAGATGATGCAACAGTGACAGACTGTTCAACAGAAACCTGAACCATCCTCTTATCAAATTGCCAAAACAAAGCCTAAAAGCAAGAATGGTTACTTCAAGTACAAAAGAGAACTAAGCATTTACGTTGATGCACAAAGAGTCATGAGCAAGCACACCCAGAAATCACAAGAAAGTTTTCAGTCATGAGAAAGTTAAAAGTCCTGAAATATTTCCACCGAGGTAAGGGAGACAAACGGCAAACAGGGTTGGGCAACCAACTGCGGGGGAACCCTGGGCACAAGGTTCAAGCATCCAATACAGTCCTGGATTTCTAGATGCTACACTTCGACACTGTAAGCACAGTAGTAGGATACTGGAAGACAAACACGTTTCTAAAATACTTACCAGAATAATCCAGAAAAATTTTGACAGACAGAATATACAAATTTTAACTTAAGTGTATTAATTTTCCCAAGGTAAGGATACAGCATTGATGTAGCACCAGTTTCCTTTGTTGATCAGCCCTCGTGGTTGCAAAGACACTGGTTTATGTATTAATCTTACATTTTCCAGTATTTCTGTAGAATGAGAAATAGTAAATTGAGCATCAACAAAACGCACACGCTAGCCATCAAAACAAGCATCTGTTGACGCATTACCCAAAAATGCAAATCCATTAACAAGATTCCCAGACACTTCAACAAGTCATTTTTGCTCCATTTAAACACTGTTCATATTTCAAACCAGATGTATTTCTTCAACCAAAGACATCCTGGAATTTGGGTCAGGAGGATGCTGGTACAAAAACCAATCAGTCATTTCAAAACTGTGAAGACCTATTTGTTATGTTCTCCGAAAACTGGATACTTTATTTACATGGATACATCCAGAGATGGAAATCCCACTTGCTGTAACCCCCTACCACCAATTTTGTAAAGTATTTCCCAAATTATTCTCCTTTGAAGAGGTATGAAGCTGACACAGCAAGCCTCAGTTTATGATCTTCAACACACACTTCAAACAAAAATACCTTAGAGCAAACAGGTCAGACAGATATTAGTTTAAAACTTCCAAAATCTACAAGCTTACATAACATAATGCCTACTGTTTTCCTGCTTTCAAACACTTCAGCAATGGTGCAAGCTTAAAAATTAGAAACCACTGCGCATAAATGAGTCTGTCTTGGTTTTGAAAAAGAGAGTAACAGATGGGAGTTTTTTTTCCAGAAAGTCTGGTCTGTTATTTTGATACCTAAATACTGTTTGAGGAAAACATTTGATCTGTTACATTTTACATTTGCAAAATAAGGACAAAATGTATACAAGATAGAATTAAAAATAAGCAAATAAACATGAGCAATTGTCTACCAAGGGGGTTGGTTTTTTTTAGAAATGTGAGAGCCTCTAAAGTCCTTATATACTACACCACACAAACTTAAGAGTTTGAGCTGTTCACTACACAGAGCATCGAAACAGACAAGATAACATGACAGGTGGAAAAGCAGAGGAACGAAGCCCTAACACTAAGCAGAGGAGGTGGCAAAACTGCAAACAAAAATCCACGTCCTTCTGCTTCCAAACCATCTCTTTACCTATATGTCCTGCTGACACCTCCAGTTCTAATCACATAAAAACATGCCAAAAAGAAAGACCGATTTAAAAATGTTCTATTATGTTAAGAAGCCGATTCCTGAAAGGGCAGACAACAAAACAGATGTAAAAGAGAAGACGTGAGAAATTAGCACATACGTAAGATGAAAATCCTTCTCTGAGTGCTGAAATATATTCATTATTAAATTATTAATGCTCAAGTATATCGGAATATACTGTTAAAGCAGCAACACCTGAAATGTGCTGTGCACCCACACAGTCTGTTAGTATAACTAAGCACTGTTGAAGATTAGGATAAAAATAATGAAAATATATTTTTTCAATATCTATCAGTAACTTCTTACATTAACTGTGGTTTTCCTCAATTTTGTGTCACACTAAACAAATATTACTAGGACCTTTAGCATCCTCTTGTGGTGATAAAACTGCTTTGTAAACAACTTCTAGAGCAACTGCACTGAGTTTTGTTTCTTGGAACATCATTATTTTTGTGTACAGCAATGACAGTCAATATCATGTTTTCATCTCACATCTAACATTTGAACAGTAACTAAAAGAAATTTTACAAGAGTATCAGAAGAAAAATACACTTATCAACCATGAGAAAACCTTAAAATTTCAAAACCTGTTATAAGGCACACATCACTAACCAGAACTAATACACATTCTCTGTGATGGATACTGACATTCGAAACACGGTCTTGATTTGAAAATGCATCTAGAACAACATTGTCAGGCTTAGTAATTTCTGCTGGTAAGCAGAAAACATTTTGCTAAAGTTTATTCACCTGGTGGCATTATCATGAATACCCGCCAAATTAAAAAAAAATAAAGCAACCGAACAAACAAAAAAACCCACCCAAAACACAAACAGTAATTCTCTAATCAATGTAAGCCCGGAGTTTAACTAAAAAGAAGCCACGTGGGTATGATCTCCCTGCTGAAGAGATACGTGTTACAAGACAGTAATTCAGCATTTAGCGTGAGACCACGATTTGGAACACATCGCGCAGGGCACTGCGATTCTTCTTTGGATCTGGATGATGGTAAAAAAGTGCCAGCACAACACCGCTCGATAACCCGTCACAAAATCAGTTTCTGCAAGAATGCAGTTTGACAGTGTAACAGGCTAAACTCCTGAAGTAATAAAAGTAATTTTTCCACTATCTAACACTGAAACCCCTTTGTTTCGACTAAGTAATCTTAGTCTTGTTAACTGCAGTCCTGGGAGAGCAGTGAATTGTCATCTTCTTTATGTATTTGAAGTCAAATGCATGATCACTCCAACCATCTCACGTGAGACAAAATAAATCCAAACTTTCCATGTTTGCCAAAACAGCACGGCTTTCAAATCTTACTTGTTTTTGCTGCAGCACTATTGTATCTTCCTTGAGAAGTAATGCCCAAAGACCGGCATTTCCATCAAGTCCTCAACAGCAAAAGTAGATTTACACTTATCTTCCATCTTTTTCATGTGAACTGGTATTGACACACACACTACAAAAAACTTTGTCTTCTTCAGCTTTACTAAGGACACTTAGCAACTCTCTAGAACTTGCAAGTCCCTTCAGTCTCTAACACTACTACCAACCATTTGTTTTTCGTACTGTATGTTTGCATTCAATATCTCTTCTCGTGTATCATTCCATACCTTCATCTACTGGATTCCCTTCCTTCCAATTTAAAATCATTCCCAATTTAGTCAGATCTTAAATGTTTAATTTATGTGAAAATCTGTCCGCTGTAAACAAATTTTACGAGCGGTTAACTCCATCATCCATAATGAAAATACTGCAAAAAATACGATTCAAAAAATATTTTGAGATTCTCCATCGAAACTTCTCCTAAACTTATCAAAAACAACGCAAAGACTACTCGGAGAACAGCTACTTTTCCAAACACTCATTTCTCAAGCTTGCTTAAAATATTATACAAGGCATTATTAACTGTCATTAGGTTATGCATCAGAGGATGGTAACTAAAATGTGGCAAGAGAGGCCCACATTTTTCAAAGATGAACCATTTATAACACTACTATAATCCCTTAGAAACGAATTTTTAAAATGTTTGTCCTAGCATCTAAGTTAGGTTAAGGTGTGTAACGTACGCTTATCCCTTTCTAGATATGCAAGTGCTGTACCTGTACTTCTCCACCGCTCTGATGTTATCTGCCTTCAGTTTTGCCACAGTTTTTTGCTCGCAGTTTGCTTCACAAGTTCTTCTAACTCATTCACTAGTGTTGCCAAGTTTAGCCACTTGCTGAAATTAACTCTTCAGTATTGTTTCCTCATCAAGATTAACATGAAATTTATCTGTCTATTCTGTAGTCCTGATCTTCATCTCTTTATCTTGTGTAGCCTTCTTTAAAATTTAAGATCTAAGAAACAACAGGTCTTTTCAGGTTGAACAGAACAGCATTAAGCTATCTTCAAGGTGCCTGTGAATCATTAATCGCCCTGGTAGTAACTCGTGAAATCAAGGCACAAACCAGCAATTTCTTCTTGGAAAAGTAACTTATCTTCTTGTGTCCTGAGCATGTGTTCTAAAAAAAATTGTACAGAAGGGCCTCAGAAATCGAACATTAAGTCAGAAGATTTGTTAATTTTGCTTGCTAAACTCAAAATACTTTAGATTTAACTTTTACTTATGATACCTGTCAAAAAAACACTCCCGCTGGTCTGAGTTGAAACTGGTGAATTGCCAGCAAATCCAACAATGGGACCGCAACTCAGCCACATGGAAAACGAGCAACTTGTCTGCAGGTACCTATGCAAAACATACAGGATTGCTATAGACCCTCACCCAGCGATGGCAACCTAGGCAGATCTGAAATATGCACAGAACACCGCAAGTGATCTCTCGAAACTGTAAACTAAAACACATTTTTTTGAGTGTGAGTGTATCCTCAAAGCACTAATGTACCGTTTTCCAAACAGGATAGAGAACATTAAAAAAAACCAAGAAAGAACTGACAATGAAGAAAGTCACCTTTTTGCACAGGCACTGCTAACAAGGCATTCAGTTCTTCATGTAAAGGTTTTGTATTGAAATCACTAGCACCTGAACCACAGGAATTGCAGGAATCTAACTCCCACCTAAATCAGCTACAACAAGAAGATGAATTCCTCTTCACAGGGAAAGGACCTATACTGAGATTATTCCTCTGCAAAAACAGCTACCTAACAGCAAGGGTGCAAAAAGGAAACGGTATAAAAAATTTGTTGCTATTTTAATACGTTAAAGATGAAATAAAAAGCTCTGCTCCCACCTGGTGGCAAAAAATAGTAAAGAACCAGCAGAAGTCTAGAAAGTTAACTTAAATCTGAAGCAACCTGGACAAGAGAAAAAAAACAGAAACTTTTTCATTTACAGTAGGCAGTCCTAGCTTTACGGTTGTCACAAGATAGTTTTAAGTTTAAAATTCATTACCAAAGGATAGCTTAAGATTTGAGACTACAACATACTCCACATACATGGGCTAATACAAAGCACAATCACCTGCTTGCACATTTATTTTTTTTGTACAAGTCAACCGTGCTTGTGACACCTAAGTGAAAAATAAAGAGAAATATACATTATTCTGACAACTCTCCTCTCAAAAGTATAAGTAATGAAATTGTTACTGAGTGAGGAGGGGGATGAGAGCAGGTATATACTTCTGGGTATTCTGAACAGCAATCTCCATGTCAGCTTCTGGTTAGAGTAGAAAACTTGAAGCTCATCTGAAGCTGTCACACAGAAAACACCATCATACGTGTAAACTAACTTGTAGCACAGACTATTTCACAGATTTAAAATAACTACTTTTGTTCCAATGCTCATGAGTCAAGTGACACAAAATGCAACCAACCGAGTATTTTTCTTCGGGTTTCTGACAGAATCTGCAAAACCAGTGTCACGCATATTCTAGGATTTCTCATTAGAAATGATACAAATATGACAGGACCAACACTCAAAGCTTTTATATCAGCATTGCCTTTCCTGATGTACCCACTGGACAGTTTCTTATAGCTATTCTTATGGCTATTCTTCAACAGGCAATAGCTACCTTTATTGTTGAATAAAATTATATTGTTTATAATGGTTAAGGATAATGCTTCAAAATTTGAAAGACAGACCTCTCAAAGCAATAAATACAAAAAACACTTCCTGAACTAGTATTTCTGAAGCAAGACTTAGTTAGATGTTACACTTAAGCCACTTTAGGTGTCCAGGAATTTCAGCTGCTTTGGCACAAATACATTAAAATTCTTCCCTTCTTGTAATGGAATGCATTACAGGAGTGTAAACACTGGATAATATAACACACCTTTTCCAGAACAGACTATTTTAACGTATTCTCCCTACTACAACAGCACCCAGTTGAATGTAACCAGCCTATTTCAAATCACAGGTCACTTAAACATACTGTTTGACAAATAGCAACAGTTTTACTCCATCTGGGCTAACAACATGGTAACATCTCTTCGCAATACGAACTCTGGGGATATAAAACTAGCTTAATTTAAATTACATCCTTCATAGCACTGTTTGAACAGTCATCTTAAGAACATTAACAAAGGAATCTTCTCTATGGATATGGCACGCTCCTGTTTACAAGCAGAGTTAATACCCTTCCAGTGTAACATCCACTCGTGTGTATTAACTATACCTGCAATCTTTATGGCTACAGGATCCTCTGAAACTGGAACAGGTCCCTCTTTGACTTCAACCTGTTTTTCAGGGACCAGAGTAGATGTGGCAGGAGGGGTATACTTAGTCTCAACATAGACCACAGATGTGGAAGCAGAGGGCTTGGAATTGTGAAAAAGACTAGCCCACGATTTCGCAGGCTGATTAACAGGGACTGATCCTGCAACCGGGACTGTTGCCTCAGTAGTAGGTGAAGCTTCCTCAGGCTTAGCTTGGTCTGAGTCAGTGCTTTCCACAGTGTGCAATTCTACCCCATTGGCAGCTGTGTCCTCCCCAGAGGATTCAAGTGTTTGTCCATTAGGAACGCCAAGATTTTCAGTAGTATCAGTACCAGCATAAGACTGTACAACAGCTGTCCTTAAAGGGCTATCTCTGCCAGTCTCTGCGGGGATGCAAAACTGTTCAGAATTAGTAACACGGCATACCTCAGGCTGCCCTGCAGTCCTGGTACTGTCTAGTGCGCTAGAAACAGAATCATCAGAGACAGCTTCATTAACGAAGTCCACAGAGTTGTCCGGGCTGTTGCAAGTCCTTGGTGTGGCCAGGGAGGGCATGTCTCCCGTCAGTTCTGTATCCTCCGTGCTCAGACTGTTCAGTCCTGACGAATTCGCGTGGCCGTTCACAAGAGCTTCTGTGGGAGCGATGCCGTCGTTGACATCATCCAAGTAACTGTAGTATCCCGGGGGTCTTTTTTTCTTCTTTTTACGCTCCCTTTGCCCAAGGCCTCCAGCCAAGCCATCATTTTCAGCGTTAGAACCGCTGTCCAAAGCGAGGGTTGGATCAGTGAACTGGCAGTCAATGGAGTTGTAGTTTGTTTCACTGAGGGCATCATCAGGTGTTTTCTGAGCAGGCGCGCAACTGAGAATGAACTCTGGAGCCTGAGGATTCAGCGTACTTGAAATACTGTAGTCGGTGTTATTTAGTACAGATGACTGTGTCTCGATAACTTCATTAACACCAAATTCAATTCTCTGGTACTCTTCCCCTGGACAAGAGAAAGCAAACCTCAGTTAAGAGAATGACATCTAATCAAAAAGCTACAAGATCAAGAAATAAAACCCCCGCTTTCCCGCAGTTCAGAAAACAAACTACATTCCCTCAAACTAAAATAACTCTTACTCTCAATCTCAACCCTGAATACTATTTCAGAACATCATCTTCTTAAAGATAACAGGGTATGATTCACGTGCAAATAACATCCATTAGGAAAAACTATTAAAGCCCAATGACTTTAGCAATATTCTGCATTAATTACTGGATAATTGCTATAAAATACGGTTCAGTATTTAACTCCATACTTCTAAAGCCAGTCTCTTCCACTGACAATTATAAAATCCAAGCCTTTACCTGTTTAACTTCTAAAAATAATTTCTACACGTGGAGTTCGGTTTTTGGGGGTTTGGTTTGGTTCTCACGGTGTGTCAAGTTTTACTTCATAACTTAAAAATATTTTCATTACTTGTATGGAAACACTGCAACTACAGCTTTTGAAACTCTAGGCTCATCAATAAGTTACTTAGTTTCATCACATTTGAATTTATTACTACATGAGAATATATGACTATGATTTTATGACAAGAAATACCACAGATGTGCCTCAACATATGTCAGTGTTCAACTTGTACATACAAGCAAGTCTGAAAAGTTTATGAACTGAATTGTTGGGGTTTTTTTCTTGTTTTCTTTTTTGTTGGGTTATTTACTTATTTACCTTGGAATTTGGACATGCTTTTTAAAGAAACACTAAGAATTATTCTCATGGCAGGCTGCAGTACCACAAAATACTGTCTGCCATAAAGGACTGCAATTTCACGGAACTTGATTAGTGTTCCAATGCACGTGTGCTACCTAACCCTTCAGTTACAACTTTTTCCATAACTAACAAATAAAGAGAAAATAAAGAGATAAAATTAATGAAACTGAGTCCCAGGAATGTTAAAGGGAAGCTCCCGTTTCAGTACCTAAAGTTTTGTAAGTCTTTCTATAATACGTATGTTACTGTTACAAAGACATTATTTTTAGTATTTCCTGTTTCCCCAAAGACGAGGTCTAAAAAACACTTTCCAAATTTTTAAGACTGTTACTAGAGAATCAAACATGACTAGATGTTATTTCCAAAGGAATGTAAGTGGACACACCACTAAACTTTAAACATTTTGTGCAATTTACATTATGTATGACTATTGTGAAACTCTATAAATACATTCTAGAAATGACTGCTGACAAAATTTTAGCATTAAAAAAGGGAAAGAAACAAGATTTTACAGGGTACATATTTTTAACACCTAATGAAGAGTAACAAACATTCAACGCGTGCTAAGGTCTGACCCACACAAGCAATTCAGTTTATTATGAATTAATGAACAAAGATACATATAATATAGAAGTTAATTGCTTTTCTGCTTTGATCTATTAACCTAAGTATGTGACAAGTAAACACATTACACATATCAATTTCAATCCTGCTGTCAGACTAAAGGAAACTATTTCAAAAAAACACCCCTTCCTATACACATCTGGCTTCTCTAAATCATGTTAACAAGAGCCTGATCTTCAAGTTATCTTCACCTCTCTCTTACACCCATTACAAAGCATTTTATAACACTGTCAATCCACCATTCATCAACTACTTCTGCAATCACTGACTAGATATCACCAACCAGAAAAGAAAGCTCAAGTTCCTCCTAAAAAACAAAAATAAAAATCATCAGCCTAGAGGAGGGGAGGTGGAAAGTTGCTGCCAGACACCCACTGAAGAGGGAAAGGCTGGGAGATCTCTGGCATCACGTAGAGGGGCTTAGCAGCAACACTAACTGGCTCTCAGTGCTGACCTGTCAGGGGACACACACTGTGAATCCAGCCACAGGGCAGGAGGTTTCAAGGGATTCACAACAAATCTAGAACAGAACTACTCCTTGTTAGTTCATCTGCTCAAGGGGCAACTTGTTAGTTCAAGCACGAGCCAAGAGCTAGTTCTTTACCCTTTGTTACAACAGCAAAAAAGCACAAGCAACAACAGGTAACACCTAATATTCCTCCAACCACGATGAATTACTGGGCACATTTCAAGTCCCTAGTAGTTTCGACTAATCTGGGTCTTCTGCTTTTTTTTCCAAAATCTCAGTTAAAAAAAAAAAAAGTAATTGCTTCGAAACAAAGAATGCAGTTTTCCCTTCATGGGTGAATAAGTCTACCACAGCCAAAAGTGAGAGTTCTCACTTCTGCACTCCTCTCTTGCAATTCTACTCTCCAGCAAGCTTCTAGGACTTGTGTTACTGAAAGCTGACCTAGCAAAAAATAAAATAATTCAAGTAAGTTGTTTTTTCTGGTTTTGGTGAATTTATCAGCTTATTGTATACTAGACAATCACAAGAGCAGGGGAAGTGGAGAGCAGAAAACAAAACACATCTCTTAGAGTTATGGCACAATGCTAATTTAGCCAAAGGTTCAACACAAACATCGTAGGCTAAAATCTTGCCAATAGCGTAACTGATATTCTAGCATTTAACATACAAATTAGGAAGTTACAGATAAGGAATTAAATTTTACACCTTACAGCAGGATTAGGACAATCAGTATCAGTAGCTACTGTATTGTTAGTCTAAGGAATGACTGGCAGAAGCTTATTTGCCATAAGATTGTGACAAGTTCATTTGAAAAAAAAATCAGAGGTAATTTTTTCTACTTGTTTTGACTTTTCACTTTGCTTCTGCCCATCTTTGTTTCAATCTAGTTCACAGTGCTATTCCTGAATGGGCTGCAACAGATATATCTGTCATGAACAACGTGTCACGCGTATTGAAACGAGTATCAAGAGGTGCTCCCCAGACAATAGCAAAAGCTGTGAATACACTGCACTAATTAGTCTGAAGAAAGTTCCGCGTATTAGAGTTACAGCCGTAATTTGTTTATTTCTAGTATTAACACATCTTCTAATTCTGTAATAAAGTTAAATACTGACGACAGGTATAGTAAAAAATTAGACTACGGGGAGTGGCAACATGGTCAGCGTATGTCATCTTATTGTAATTATAAGTATTGCGCATAAGCATAGCATTGCAATTTAGTTTCCACAGCTTCTTATGCAGCCATCACAGTGATAAAATGCATGCACAGTACAGTGCAAGCTTGTTAAAGACATTTTTCAGGCAAAACCTAATTTGCTGTCATTACCTAATCTCAGGGCTGGGAAGGGTTCTCTCAGGGTCTAGGAATGATCTGAAAGACATTTGTACAAACTAACTTTCTGTATGGCTTGTGAACATTAAAATCTCAGTCTTAAAGAACAGAACTTAAATCCACAGTTAGACAAAGCAATACACGATTAGACGCCCCTACCGTCAGCAACAGACAATTCATACCATACGGTCCTTTTAATGAACTTTTCAAACTCCTACTTAAAAACTACTACTGGTCCTAAAACTGTTCTTGTACCAGAACTACCAAATTTTCAGAAACGTTGCACATCTGCTTTCAAATGGGACCTGTTTGCCCTTCTTTATGACTGGCTAGCATATTTACATTTACATGAAGTCCAAAGTCACTAAGCGTAATGATCAGGTATTCCTAAACATTACTTATGTGCATCTTGGTCCTTTTAAGTACTTTGGAGAAATGTCCATCCAGACACCTGCATTATTTTGAAGGAGATCTGGATGTCATTTGTACCATTCTCCTATGCATCTGGGTATGCCTCAGCTTCCTCGTTCTCCCAAGGTTCAGGGGAAAAAACCCAAACACTAATTTACCTGCCACCTAAAATACTGTGAAAGTTCAGTTTCAACTATCTAGAGTGATGGTCACATGTCAGCTCCTACTTAACTACCAACTTTACCTAACTATGAAGGAAGGTCAAGCTGTAAGGTCTATGGGTTGAGACAGAGTAGAGGTGTCACCACTAGAGCTTTAAAAAGGAAACTCTGTAATGTGTTTTTATATCAGGATTCGTACTCTCATCAAAAGCAGAAATAAAAAGCATTTTCCAGAAAAATAGCCAGACAGAAACAAGAGTCAGAGGGAACACCGAACAGAGCACTGCTTGCAGAGCTGTCTTCAGGTTGTACCTGCCCGCAAATATTCATGCTGTAGCTCTCACAGGAGGGCAAATCGAATGTCACACTGCTTACTTCATTAGTGCCAGTTCTCTAACAAACTTCAGCCCCCTCCACACTTCTACAGCTACATCCTGCAATATTTCAAAAAGACATCAAGATTGTGTGGTAGCACAATCAAGGAGGAGTAAGAATGTCCACCCTAACCAGTTTAGGTTCACTCACCCAATAAAAGTGTTTAAAGAAACAATCTGCCAAATATATGCATATATACCTGCTGAACAAGTTCTAAATATGAAAGAGAGGTTGTAGGAAATCTAAGGGAAGTGTCACAACGTTTAAGTTTAAAAAAGAATGGATGTTGATTTCTTACCATTGTGAAACTTACCTGTGGACTTAATACCACATGAAACTGTTTCATTGTACGGGGGGAGCTGTACAAAAAAGAAATGAAACTTATTTAACAACAAAGCAACTCTGCTAACATCTGATACTAGTTTCATTGGAAACATTTGAATCCTTCAAGAATAACACCACTATTAAGGTTTGATTTTCTGAGAGTATGCCTTGAATTCATGCTTCTATATTTATCAAATCCCACACTGTAGCTTCAAGTGTCCTTGCAGATTATCACAATTACAGAAAGATAAAGATTATCTTGGTTACACACCATAGGCTCATCAACTTCTCAAGCAATTCACCTCACAGTATCAGGATCTTCCTTCCTCAACAGTAACGTGCCACAGTTTTAAAAGGAGGAACACACCCTCTTTTTAAACAGAAACCAAACATAGACCAAATTACCTGTGAAAGGATGAGAAAGAGTTTTGCACAGGCAAGTCAAACCTAAACCTTTTGATTCTCAACTTGGTTCAACTATAGAGTTGCCCCTGAAATGTTTCAACTAAGGTCTATCCTGAATCAGAATTTAAGAAAAACAGAATACTCTATTTCTTGTTTTTCTCCAATTCAAAGGGCTTCAGAAAACAAAAAGTAAAAAAATAATAAAAAAATATTAAGTAGTCCACCTGTTGGTCCCTTACATATCTGGTTAATCAACAGTAGCTTTGCAAAGCAGAGATTTATGAGTTAACCCGTTTCATATAACCGGGTCATCTCAATCGTTTCAGTCAACAGGTATCTGACAGAACACGTGTTAAAAATACTAGGAATAAAGAGATATTCTAGACAATTTTTAGCTTTAACTAGTCCCTTCCCTCAGCCTACCCTCCTTCAGTCTATCAGTAAGGGACTTCAGAAGGACACCGGCTTTAAGGGACACTGGCACCACCCCCAACAAAATGTATGTCAAACACCACTGCAGTGTAATGATCTCAGTCTTGTCCTTCTTGAATTTCACCCTATTTTTCTCAGATCACTTTTCTCTGAACTACCTGCACAGTGTAAAACTAATAAGCATAATTTTTTATTTCATCATCCAGATAATTAAAACATTGAAGTGAACCAGATCAAGGACAAACTTTAGGAACGTTGCTCAACACAGTTTTTTATTTTGATAGCTAACCAGTAAGTGGTACACTTGAGACAGTTATGAAATGAAGTAAGACTGGTTCTAATGCTGTAGGTTCACGTTTGCTCAACATATCTATGAGAACAGTTTTAGAGAAGTCAAGAGATGACATTTTCATTTTCCACAGTGTGCTAGAACAGCTGATGTAGCACGCTTAAGGTGACACTGCATAGGATCCAAACCTCACACTGCCGCTCTGTCTGGTGGAAAACCAGTGATATCATAAAAAGAAAGATCTATTACCTGAAGATCTATTCTTTATTACTTCCCATCTACTAGCGAAGATACAAAGTTACCCTTAAAGGCAAGTAGAAGCTATCTTTTTCTTTCTAAACCTCCGCCAACGCCACCTCACTCCCTTCATGCACTGCTGTTGTTTAACAGCACACTACACTTAGACTTGAAAAGTTATGGGAAACTAAGACACATTAACAGTTGTCAAGATTTGTAAAACAGGACAAAAGGATTTCCCAATCTACAGCTGAAGTGTTCACTTCCTTTAGCATAGAGCACAGAAGACTGATTGAAATGTTTGGAGGAAAAAAACATGGAAATGGACTTAAATTATTTTTCAAGTCTTGAGATGAGGGCCCCTACAAAAGAAAACGGTTTCTCCGCTCTCCACCAAGAACTACAGAGAATAAGAATCTACATTAAAATCTGTAGTACGTTATGAACTCAAACACACACAGACTGTTTGCACTCTGTGGTTCTGTCACTGTAATTAGTTCATTACTGATTCATTTCTCAGACCTCACACGCAGCCCTCCTCGTAAGCATCGCTTTAATGGTTGGCAGTGCTCCACCTGTCAGAAAATATTAAGAATCCCTGTGCTTCAAAAGGGTCGCAAGACTCAGAAGCCCACCTAACTCACAACCAACAGCACTGCTGAGAAAGTTTTCTCTATATCCACCTCTAAAAAAAAACAGAAAGAAGAAAAAGCACTAAGCTGAAGTAATAGGGCTGGGTAACTCACTTTCGACATCCTATCACTGCAATATCAGCTATTCCAGCTCTGAAAGATGACAATCAGAAGGTGGAATAATAATTAATTTCTTATTTCTAAAAATTGACTTAACATCTACATACATGGAAAGAAGACTCCTGTTCAGTATCTTCAGTTTGTGAATTAGCAAGCTAAGAGAATGATAAAAAAAAATAGTATTGCTATATTTCAAATACACACAAATAGATGTAGCTTTAAAATGTTAATTCGGTAAGTTGTTTAAAGTAGATCTTACCTCAACAGAGCATCGTGGAGTCACAAAGAACTGATTAAATTCATCAGGGCTGAACTCCCCAAAGATATACTAAAAATAAAAGAGAAAGACTTTTGTTAAAGAAGGAATTATATTCAATAAAATTAATAAATTCATGATGAAATCTATTAAGATATTAACATTCAAAAAGACCTGTGTGTCAGGAGCCAGAAACTCACCTGTTTGCATCCCAACTCGCATGCTAATTCTTTCCCAAGCCCTTTGTGAAATACCTGAGGTGCTAAAAGTGTATACAACACATTTTCCTTCAAACTCCCACTAGATGCAATCACAGCACAAACTGCAACTAATCCTGTGACCAGTTTTAAAAAAACGGGTAAGGTCAGAAGTTGCACCAGTTCATATAAGCGCTAGATACAAGCTGGTTTACCTTCTAAAGCACCACAGATACCTGCCCTTCAAAACAGAAAAACAAAACAAACCAAAACAACCATGAATTACTTTTACAGAGTTCTCCTAATAGTGAGTTACACAAGACTAAGTGTATGAGCACAGAACTGAAACTGCCTAGGTGTAGAAAAATACACAGATCTAAAATAAGATCTATTTTGGTAAAGCTGCTCTTACAAATTTTGTTATCCCTGTGCCTTAAACTCTGCATAACAAACCTGGGATGAAGCATCTTTTCTCAACACTATCTTCCTGCATTCTTTTACATATTTTGTCTCTATATTTCTACGACAGAAAAAGTACCTAACAAGGTCAAAAAAACCCACTCCAAAACCCCACGTTGAGTTCAGTACACAGAAAATGAAACCATCCCCAATAAAAAGGCCTGATGAGTTGGCATTTCATAGCACCTGGAAGCTTCTATGAACATCCAACCCCCAGCTGTAGTTAGCTGAGTAGCACCTGAGCATTTAGGACAGCAGAAAGATAAAGGGACAGAAAGAAGACGAAAAAGGACTTGAATAAACCAACAAAATAGACAAGAAGACTAGAAAATACCATTAATAACACAGTCTTGGCATGTAGAAGGACACTCACATTAGGAGTCAGTAGTCGCACGCATTATGGCTATGGATAAAAGCAGGTCAGTTTGGCCCAGGACCTTACGGTCGAGCACTCGCATCCATTTTGGCGTATTCTGACAGTTATTTCAGGCAATTTTTTGCTATCCCCCGGCTCTCCATAAAGAAAGCTTTTCAGCAGTTTCAAGTCTTATTCATGGTAAATCTCTAGCTTGACTGTATTACGATACAACTGACTAGACTGGAAGTGAAACCACACAAAAGAGTTCTTAAAATATGAAAAATCGTCTCTAGTGAAGCGCAGGCTGTTGCCACAAACTGTATATACGGTAACTTGATCACAGTATATTTTTCAGACTTTAGTGGTTTATTTCAATAAAACTCATGTGATTGCTGTTTGCGTGACTCACAGCCATCTACATTGATACATTTCAAAGCTGAAGCTAAATTCCACTGCAGTTAGAAAATACAGTTTGCTTACACAAAAAGTGATTTGTGTGTAGATCGCTTTTACGTGTGGAAAGGGTTTAATCATGTTAATGCCCTTCAGTGTTTTTAAACAAATATTAATATAAACGGGTTTAGTCGACAAACCATTCTAACAGTCAAAATAAACTGGAACATTTGCGATAGAAACATCTGAAGCAAAGCAAAACAGTTAATGCTTTAAAAACATTCACGTAAGTGCTAACGACCAACGGAGTCAGTGCAACACCTAAACAGAACAGGATCCCTAAACTGCACTTGAGTGAATGGCTTCACAGTTCTTGGCACAGGACTTAACGCTGGCTTATGCTCCCAATGTCATTTTTATTCAGTAACATACCAGCTAGAATTTATCATATTCCAAAAACATGCCTAAGAAAAACACTTGCTGAATCATAACTAAATTATGTATTTAGGAGATATTTTTTGATGCAGTCATACAACAAAGCAAACCAATAACCTCAACTATAAACTATTAAAAGTTATATAAATCCAACTCTAATTCCTCCATACAGTAACAGAGTCTTTTCATTTACTGGCATTTTTAACCGAGGTATCACAGGTCTGGTACTTCTTTCTAAGCAAAAGAAAGTGCTTCTTTTTTAATTAGGAAACACAAGATGAAAGTTAAACAAAGTGATCATTAATACTATCTTAATGGAACTGTTTTACTCTATAATGATGTACTCACATAGGGAAATGTTGTGTCTATGCAATTGTTTCTTCATAATTTAAAACAGTACATTAAAAATTCACCAACATCTAACCCAGAAACTAATCCTGCCCAGACTATATAGCACAAAAAAACCCATCCCATTTGGGCCTCAAGAAAACAAAATTTTATTTGATTTTATGAGGCCTTATTTAACAACAAGCAAATCAGTTACAAGATTTCTGCATAATAAACTGAGAAAAATACTGTTTCAAAATAAACATTTTATGCCATATGTCTGATGACATTAAACCTACTCAACTTAACTGATCTTCCTGTCCTCTGCCTCTCAAGTCAGCCTCACCTCTCAAGAAACAGATTTCTGCAAGCACAACAGAATTTTCCACCCTTTTTAAGGCATAACTACTTGCTGAAGCAAAAAAGAACCCAGCTATTACATCACTTGGAAAGTGTAACAATCTCCACAAAAAGGGATGCGGAGGGGGGAAGCCACTGCGTTTCAAGCAACTTGAAATACAGCATCAGCTCCCTGCCTGCTCTCGGTCCAGCCCACATCTCAATGAATCGGTGTGCCTGGCACTATACAAATTATCTCTGTCTAAGAAAATACTGGCTTCAGCTGTGAAACAGCTTCAGAAAGACAGCACTGTAGTACTTACTGTGAAACATTAATTCAAATATAAAAGGTTTTTCTGCAACTGAAATGCCAACATAGTCAGTATTTTTAAGGAAGCAAGCGCTAGGATTTTATAAAAGCAATACACCCTTGCAAGAAAGAATCCCATTATCAGTATGAGCTTTTGGGGGCCTAGCCTGTACACTCTCAAGTATTCCACATAATTTCAAAAGCCTCGAAGTTAGCTTCTTTCAAAACTAACAAATAAGATCTAATACTTGGAACAACCAAACACAAGTTCAATTAAATTATTTACGTAATGCCTACACAAGCTGCTTGTGATCACCATTAATTTACACCACATTCCATAAATAAATTTAAAATGCACAGCAGAGATACACTATCACATATTAAAATTGTGCCAAAGCTGTTTCTGACTATTTCCATTTCAATTTTCTTTAGGTGTGCACTTGCATAACAAACAAACATACCCATTAGGACTACATCAAACTGATTTCTTTAAATGCCAAACTCCACTGTGCCCTAACACTGGATCAGTCTTGGGTGTACGTCACAGTACTTCGAAGTCCCAATCGTGGATAATACGCTCAGACTTCACCGTACAAGCTCCAAGGAAAAAGTGGGTTTCAGACCCAGACTGCTTACCATCAGTCCTAACGCAGGCAAAAGATTTGTGACTTGCTGGGAGCTAAGTTGCTTGTCGTGCCGACTATTATCAACGTGTCAGTGCATCAATAGCTCCTTCCTTTACAGTAGCTACAACCATACAGTCACCTGAGCAAAGGTCGAGCACAGGCGCTATGACGACGCACACGAACAGACAGCTGAATCGGCCCAGTAAGCAAAATCCATGCCTACAGTCCTCAATAATAAACTGAAGTATGTGTGGCAACACACAAACATGAAATATTTAAAAAATACTACCAGTGAAAAGCTGAAGCTTAATTAGAGCTCTACACGTTTCATCTTAAGGCCCCCCAAAAATAAAATGTAACATCCAGCCTTCTCCAAGCAACAATACGGTTAGCATTCAATTACATATTTCAAAAATTAACCTTCATTTATATCTTCAGATAAAAAAAAATCTGCTTGAAAAGTATGCTAATTAACAGTTAATGGTGTAAGTGGTAACTCGCAAGGCAGAGCTGGAATGATGCTTAGAAACTAGAGTCCAGTCTTACACCAACACTCGATTTGGAAGAAAATATTGGGGGGAAGTTTGGAAAATTTCTGATCTTAACATTACCCCTAGACTTACTCTTATACTTACATAATCCCCAAGAGGTTTAATTCAGAGTCAAATCTGATCTCTCTCTCCTTCTCAAACCATCTCTGCAACCTACATAGAAGCTTTCTGTTCTGGCTCCTGGGAAGGAACCCTCTCTCACTTTTTCAGGAGCACGTATCTCAAGCTGCATTTCTGCCACCACTCTCCAGGTGATTTAACGCTGCAGAGCAATCATTAACCTTGCACTGAGTGTATTCAAGGATCCCTTAAAACACCTCAGTATGGTGAGCTTGACTTCTGCCACAGATTAAAAGCAATGTCAAAACAGTATTACATAAATTTCAACGATCTTCCACTTGCAGTCGTATAAGAAAGACAGATGGAAAGTAACAGTCTCCTCTGGGGGGAGGCAGGGACATGGAGGTGTGTAAAGGAGGGGGTTTTGTGGAATTCTTGAGGTCAAAAAAAAAAAAAAAAAGCCCTACCTCTACTACTTTTCCACTTTCTTGTCAGTGTTTTCAAACATCATCTTTGAAACGAAAAGAGAAAACCATAACCTCATAATATACTGACAGATCTATTTTGTTTTGCAATTCACAACTGTAACCTCATTTAACCATTTACTACAGATACAATGTTACTAAACATGTTAAAATTAACACGATTTTACCTAACTTGGTGAACATGTACCAATGTAACATAACACCTTTCTTGCGCTGCATGATCAGAAATTGCTGGGGTTTTCCATCCAGTATCTCCCATACTGAGATTTAACAATCGATTGCTTTAAAAAGAAAATTATTCATAAGGGTTGCTTTCTACCCTTTCATACAATGCTAGTTTCAAGACACACAAGTCCCGAAGTTCTGGGAGCTCCTAAACAAGAATGCCTTCTTGCAAATGCTCACACATCTATGAGACCAAGAACAGAAATAAAATTAAACAATGCTTGAACAAACCTTAAAAACAAGGTAGCAGTAGGCAGGACAGTACACGATATACACAACGTCTTTCAGATACATCATATTTGCGCTATCTATTTTTCTGTAATACAAGTTAAAAATATTGAATGAATAAGACTACGGAAGCTGGAAGAGCTGAAAGGGCTTGCAGTCTGCATTTCCAAAACTCACTAGTGAGCTGGTGTCACCAATTTCAGTGCTCAGTCTGACATGCTGTAAGGGATCAAATTCCCATGTGATGAGTACCTGTCCCCCGACATTAGTTCTCTTTCCAAAAAAACCCAAACAAACAAAAAAAAACCCAAACATGCTCATGTTAAGTATCTTTCTTAGAGCAACATGCCAAACTCTGATTGTCAGTCAGTGGTGTTTCCAGCCACAACAAACCCGGAATCAGTTTCTCAGTTAATCTCTCTAATACGATTACAATAGCATAACATACATGTGCACCCCAGCAGATTCCACACCACTTTGAACAATTCATTTCATCGATGACATCATCTTCACGCCTTTGAGGTACTAACTGCATCTAGAGTGTAACACAAGTAACAAAGACAATTCACCAAAGAAATCTACACAAGAAAGTGTCTTCTACCCTACAGGAATGAAAGTAAGAGTGGTTTTATATTTGCACAGTAGCTGATTACCATAACTGACCAAGTGGCATCTTAGCTATGCAGACAAAAGCAGCAGCAACAGAACTAATGCCTAGAAGGGAGGAAAACAAGTTCTCCAAAGACCCCAAAGGATTCAAATGCCTGACCTGCAAGCTCTACCCATGTCAACTCGTTTTTACTGTGCTCTCCTTAACCCCTTGAAAATGAATGCTAACATTACCCTACTGCCTGTAACGAAATCTCCAGTGGTATTCCAGTCTTGCAACACAAACGATCTCCTGAAGGAATAAAAGCAGGAGTACGTGTTACACAGCTGCTTGTCCTAGAAAAATGGGTAGAAATAGCTCTGCTGATGCATCACAGTCTTGGCATCACCTGCGCTACAAGAAAGCTAGGAAAATGAAGTGTCAACTTCTGCTTTCAAGAAGCATTAACGTGGCTTTCATCTAGTAACCAACGACTTCAGATCTTCCAGTCAAATTAGTTTAAGTTGCAAATACTCCTACTTCCAACTGCTTTTCCACAAACGAGTTAAAAATACAGCTTTTGCTTAATGGTGGCAGGGAATAATTCAACCATATCTAAACAGATGGCCCAGCAAGTCAAAACTAGTTCATGTTTAAACTGAAATGATGAGATAGTTTATGTATACTGTAAGCTACACAATCTTGTTCACCAAGCTACCTCTACAAAGCATACTTACTCAATAAGGCTATCAGGATAGGCTGGAGTAGAGAAAGAAAATGAACCATTCAGAAAGAAGTCTGTTTTCTGGCAAGGAAAAAAGGGCACATGCATACGACTGCCCTTGGGTTTTATTAGCAGAGAAAACACTCTTACATGAGTCATTCCAGCAGCAAATATGGTATTTCTCCCTCATCCTTTATTTCTGTTTAATTTTATCAGTGTTTGACATTTTTTTTCCGTGGAAAGTCTAGGAAAAGACAACAATCCCTCAGGGCCTGCTTCATTTTGAGCTGAAATCCATCAAGTCTTAGTGCACATACGATTACTTAACTTGATACAACAGGTTTTCTGAACTTCCAAACCTCAAAAAACGTACTGCTAAAATGTCTAAGAAAACACAGAAAATTGCGAGACTGAAAAACAGGTTCTTCTGCGGGATTTTTTGTGGGTTTTGTCATTGTTTGGTTGGGTTTTTTTTTAGATTCTAAATTTGAAAGCAACAACCTATAACCAGGTGCTATGCAAACCACTGGTCATATATTTACAGTGGTGTCACTGTTAGCTTAAACAGCAGTATTCTGGACAACCCAGTTTCTGAAAAAAAATCCCATGCTGATCTATCCTCTTTATGGAAAAATAAAGTTTGTTTTTAAAAATAAAAATATATGGAAATGAAATTGTACTTTAAGGTGGAGTGTTGCATATTAAAGGTTTTAACAGTTGAAAATGCAGTGTATCATGAGCAAACTCTTAGTACAGCTTACAGTCCTTTATCACTAGCCTGCAGCTTAAAACTAGAACATTAACAAATCTACATAGTGCCTGCAGAAAGATCAGAGCTAGGTAAATGTAGGTCAACTAATCCCACGAGTCAGTACAACTCTGCCTGCCTACCATTTAAGCAATCAAAGGCTCAAAAATATAGTGCATGATTGTACCTCCCCCCCCCTTTCTTTTTTTCCCCTCTAATTCAGGGTTTCTTGGATGTTACTACAGAACTCTTACAGCTGAAGTTAAGCATTTCCCACACATTTTACATGAATTAATCTGAGGGGAATTTATTCCATTACGGGGAAAAAATAAAAAAGATCATTCTCAAAAGCTGATTTCCGGATGAGAGGAAAGACCAGATCACTAGCTAGTACGAAATCACGAGTTGCTGAAATTTCAGTTGCAACTATAGCATTACTGGAAGGGCAGGTTTAATGAACAAATGGCCCCTACGGTCTGACACTATCATGGGGACGCTATGTGGATCAGACCAGCTTATCCTCAAGATTGTAATGCAAATATTCACAAAAGCAGAACAGGTTGGGCTCTTTCATGATTATTTGTTTTCATCAGTTACAAAAAATACTTCAAATAAGAGCAACGCACCAAACCATAACCATACAAAAAAACTGCAAAAACACAAGTCAATTCCTTACACCCAAATAAACTCTGTTTATGTGCTCCCTTCATTCTGTTCCCAAAAATGAGGCACTTGTTGGCATTCTTCCATTTCAAACAAACAGCAGCTGCCACAAAAGTGCAACCAGCCCAAGGAAGCTCTCTATGAAGTGTTGACTGTAGGTAGTAAAGGGAGAAAAAGGGAGTGGAAGAATAAAAGCCAACCCCATCATCTTACAGACACCACTGCACTTAAGAGAGTCTTTCTGTACTTGAAGTTATGCTGCACTCGTATCCTCTAGTCTCCAAAGCAGGACTGTCCAGCAAATAAAATAAAAAAAACAAATCCCAACCAAACCTGCTGTTTCACATTTAACGCTTTCCCCAATTGATATTTTTCTCGCTACCCAAAACAAAACAAGAATGCCCCAAACCACTCAAAATTTTATCTTGTGTATCATAGTAGTATAAAGAGGGTGATGATGCAGCTGTATCACTCCTATAAGCTCATAAAGCAATGGTCCAGTTAAAGGGGAATTGTATCTGCATTTTATACACCTTTAATTTTCAACCTGAGAGAGAGAGCATCAGGTACACTTGCTAAATAAAATATCTTCCTTGCACCTTCCACTGGAACCCAAGGCAAGAACATACATTCATGTAACAGAGCTGCAGTGAAGAGCAGTTTTGGGACTAGAGCAGAAATATCTGGAAAGCACACTCCACACAGTAAGCAAGAGGGAAGATAAAACTGACCTGTCAGAGCTGATTACATCGAATCTCAGCTTTCTGTGGAGAGCAAAAGATGGAATTTCTGACACCTTCACACCAGCAGCTTCACCACTACAATTCCACAGAACATCTGCCAGTGATTCAGAGAAGTAACATTTTCCAATCTATTTTCTTGTGACATTAAATCAGAAGCCAAACAAAAATACTTTCCTACTAAAATCTCCAAGCAGGCAGTCTCTGCAAACATCAAAAGAAAAATATATGCCACCTAAACCAGCAGATAGGTCCCTCCTCAGTTTCGAATTCAAGAACAGTGGTTGGTAAAATATTTATTGCTAAGGCTCTATCTTGACATGCTCAAAGAGTTTGAAAACAGCAGGTTCAAACTGGTTGCTCGTAATCGAGCAAACACATTTACTTCAAGCTCTGCAAGCTCTGCTTGCGCTGAACTAATAGTTACTGAGTCTAATGAGTAAACTGTAAACTCTTCCTGCAATGAAGAGCAAAAATAATTAAGACCTGAATTATTCTGATTTACTATAGCATGATAAGCACTGAGGAGACAGAAGTTGGAACATGAAGTTACTCAAGAACACAGCCAGTTTAACTACTATTTTTATTATAGGTGGGGCAGGCAAAACAATCTCTTCCTAATTTTATCTAAGACTTCCCAGCAGAAAAACCTTGGTGTTAGCTATTTTTTTCTCTGCCAGACCAAAATCATTAGGGCTGTAACCTTTTGTGCCAGATACCTACAGCAAAACTTCTAAGAACACGGTAGTAAAATCAGTTTTGCATCAGGAGAGCACTGCTTTCGCCACATTATGCAGCAAGTTGTCTTTGAACACCTCACAGCAGTCCATCCAAATTCCAGACGTGCCATATACTCGGCATTTTTATGAGGTTTACAAAACCTTTCTTTAGCAGATACATTAGCAACTAGGATTTTGAAGGATTGTTTTCGACGAGTTTCCAGGTGGAAGAACAGCACATGCACTATCTTTCCCACCATCCACATAGTTCAGAGTGCTGGAGGAGTCAGCACATTCCTACCCTGACCAGGCAGGATGGTCTGGGCTACAACAAACTGGAGGGGGAGAAGAGGTAGAGCTCTGGGGAAGAAGTGCAACAAGATCCTGAGTTGCCAGAAATTAAAGATGTTTGACTGAAAGCACATTTTAAGTGGTTCAAGAAGGAGATTACAATTGGCTTGATGAGGAACAAGAGTTAGATGAAGAGATGACACAGGATCTGAAGTTACTGGTAAAGACAGCACAAGAAAAAAAGAAAAAGAAAAACTGGTCTGTGCCTGCCAGACCATTTCCCTCTCCGAAAGCTGAATTATCACCCAAAATTCTAGAATCGCATAATCCTTCTACTGTCAGAAGGTTCTTCAATTACAGCAGTATGTATATCTCAGCTCCTTTAATAATACTCCCTCTCTTGTGACTTGCTCCACACACTTTAATAGCAGGTGCCCCTTCCGTGTACATAAAGGTGCTAACTTTGCAGATACAGCATGTGAGACTCAGGGCGGCACCCTATTATTTAAGATAAGGAAACTGCTTAAAAACTATGCTTCTAAAATTAAGTAATCAAAAGAAATGCAGCATCAAAAATAAGACTGCTTGTATCTTTACTTGATCCCCCTCCTAGTTTGTGTATATTTGGAATTTTCTTTGCTTATTTGCATGACTCACAGCTTCTGAGAGAACTAATACCTCACAGGATCAATACAGACCTGTCGCCTGGGACAGTTCCACCCTGGGCAGTACGGAGACTGCTGTTCCTTACACTGGAAAACACTGGAAGGTAAAGAAAAGTAGAATGGATGACCTCTGAATTACTGTAACTAAATGTTGTGGAAAACTAAAATCTATCCCTGACAGCACCACTGCTAGACAAAGTCACCCACACAATGCTTTTCACAAGCAATTACTCAGGGCAGGATTTAAGATGGCTAAGATTAGGCGAGGTAAAAATTAGCTATCTGGACTCTGTCCTGACAAGGAACAGAGATTAGCACCTTCAGAAGGCAGTTGAGCCCACCTGCCCAGGTCTGAAGGTCTAATTTCACATCTCAATCCTAAATTTCAGAAGTACTGAATGCTCAGAGCTACAGCTGAGTGAGATTTAACTTAGAAAGTTTAGTATTAACCCAGATGTGGTGCAAAGTCCTATCAAAACCACCTTGGCCATTAATAATAAAGAAAGATAATGCAAAAGCCGATGATATCCTGAGCTTGTACAGGGGTAACCAGTCTGACAAGTCACTACACGTATAACAGTGACAGTAAGAGAAAACACTAACCAATCCTTAAAAACAAGCACCAACTCACCTAGCCTTAAAAACAAGCACCGGCTCACCAATGTCACAGAGGTTTTACTTCCTTTTTCATTTTGCTGGATTCACAATCTCACCTCTTCTCCTGTGTCAGTTCTGGCACACGCTGAACGAGCAGCACAACGATTATATTCAAACTGAGAAAAAATGATCCTGATGATTTTTTTTATTACTATTATTATTGCACTGTGGGAAGGAGGGTTAAGAAGATGAGGAAGCAGTGTAAAGCGAAAGACACAAGTGGGCAGGAGGACAAAAAAAATGAGACTTTCCCCTCTGCAAGTTGTGAGTTGCCAAAAGTGGGTTGCAATCTCATAAAGAAACAGTCAAAAATAAACTAGATAACTTGTGAAAAACACAATGATCACAGAAATGAAACACAACTACCACCACATAATCAAGCCCCCTGTATTTTAAACTCTGCAACTGCTGAAGTTTGAGAGTAATTCTACAGAGGTTCTTACTCTATTTTCTCTCTGCAGGAATTCGAGTCCCTTCCACTACATCACCATGGGACAGGTGTGTACGCTGTACACCCCCATGGCGGGCAGAAACTGAGAACACCATCTCTTGTTTGGATTTTCAACAGTATATACTGAAAGTATATACTAGAAGTACACCCAGCCATCCATCTCCTCTATCAGCCTGACATCCAGGAAGTAGCTGGTGGAAACCTGAGAGGACCCAGCACTGCCCATGACAGCAGCTTTGTCTTTTGAAGTGGTATGCAATTTAAAATGAAAATTGGGACACCACACATGCCACCTCCTCCTAAGGTAGTTTTTGCGCACAAGTATCTGCAATACAATTTTATGTATACACAAGACAGCTGTAAAAAGGATTGCACAGATTAATACACTGCTGCAACTAGAACACAGGTAGTAAGCATATAAAACACCCATATTCTTAAATGGCAGCAATAAAAGCTGAGTATGAATATGGCAGTATGCTTGCTGTATGATAACAATGCCGTCATGTTTAGGATTTGATTTTTTTGGGGGGTAGCTCATTTCAAAACAATTTCACTGACAGCAATGCTACTTGTCTTTCCTCATACAAGATCTTCTGCTAGCATTCAGATTTATTTTGCACATATGAACGAACAGAACGCAAAATAGAGCACTCAAGGTATTTCCCAATACATTTACAATATTGACGTTACCGAAATCCTCCTGCTTTCCGAGGTGGAAAAATGGACTAAATCACAGTATACTCTGACATACTATTCCTGATAAAGCCCACAACGCTCTGAGATCAGAGTGCACAACTGATAGCTCACTTAGCCCCGCTCCATCCAGAGAGGAGTTGGAATCAACACTTTCTCAGTCTGCACATCCAGCCATCTACAAACAGGAATATCAACACGCAGCAGAGGAAACAAACCCCGCACAGCACCGGCTCTTCAGCTTACTCGCCGCAAGGACAGAAGCAGAAAGAAACTGCTGCTCTCTGCAGTGTCCCTGCTCACACCCCTCACCTCCCCAGGCACATCCGCAACTCCAGCACCTTCTGTCCTCGGCCTCATCCACCTACAGTACAAAGGAGCAAGAGCATTTTAAGGCACCCCACATAAATACTAGCAAATTGCCATCTAATCCACAATGCTGACAAGGTTGTGCAACTATGAAACCACACCCTCATATTTCAGCCTGTGTATTGTGAATTTATAATACTTTCCACTTCCAAATACCACCAATTTAGGCAGCTTTTAAAGAACACGCTTCTCATGTGGCTGTATATTGCCCTCTTTGGTCCCAAATCCAATTAAAAAATGTTGCAAATCATAAAAGCATTTAGTAAATACGATCAGTCACACTATTGTTCAAAATTGCTGTTTTGGAAATAAGACAGAAAATACAAACTGAGCTAAGTTTTGAACCAGTGTCTGCCATTATCAAATATTACAACCTCTGGCTACTCAGTAAACACATTCATACTTAGAGCTGATCTTCAAACATAATATAATAAGCAGTTGTTCACTAATTGCAGGCACTTTTTTTTTTTAACCTGTCATAAAAGTAAATAAATTTGAAGCATAAACACACAAAATTTGGTATGCAAACCAAACACCTATACAATCTCTTAGCTCTTAGTTAAGCCTCAAGATTTTTGGCTAGAAAAAACTGTAAAGAATTCAGACTAACTATAAAGTCACACTACCACAAAGACCTTGTGTGCTGAGGTACTAACACACACATATACAACTGAGCACTGCTTCTGGGAGTGAGGAATCACCCTAGACCACTGCAACTTCTGATTGTGGTACCCACCACTAATATCAGCAGCACAAAGCAAAGGGGAAAAAAAAAACGTTCACAACTGCCCTGATGCATCATTCCAAGGGTGAACACTGGTGAGAACTTGGGGAAATCTGTATTTTAAGGAAATCTGTATTTAAATCATAATGGTTTCTATGTGACAATCATTAGTACCATGTGTAATAAACGTCTGCTACCTTTAATCTCCCCGATTAAGGAAACTGAGTCTTCAGAACATCTGCAACACCGCATGCCAGAATCTGCTTTCTACTGTTGTCTTGACTCACATCAACAAGAGTACCCACCACAGTTCAGTGTTGTTTGAACAAAGTTAAAGTTCAAAAGATTGAGCATGCAAACCTGTTGACATGAACGAACTCAACAGCTTTATTTCTTCCACTCTGAAAGCTGACTACTCCTCTTTCACACTTTATGATTCTGCTGCGCTTATATTTTCTGTCGCTTGCAATGCCAGGATGGTAATTTTATGTATCTCAATCTTGCTTGCTGTGAAAGCATAAACCCTTTCTTGGGTCGCCCTCAGTTTTGTTAGGGGAAACAGTCTATGGTCACTGCATTTAGCTGAGATGAAAATGAGTACTGAGAGTTGCCTAAATAAGTTGGGTTTGACTTTTTTCCAACTTCATATCAATTAACTACAGCACTCCACAAAAATATTCAAACATTCATAGCTTTGGTTTTGTACCCCAAAGGCAGCAGAGGAACAGAAAGTGAGGTTTTCCATGCTTTAAGGACATTACAGCACTATTTCTTACTTTCTTTGGTAACAGCTTGCTATCATTAGAGACTGTATGATTTACTGGATCGACTGAAGTAGACTGGAACTCAAGAGAACTTGATTCTTCTTGCAATTCAGCTGTAACCTGTGCTGACAATGACTTTTTCGCTCTGCTTTATCTCCCTCTCCTTTTACCGTACCTACTTATATTTAAAATGACAAGACCATCCAGTATTACATACCAGTATAGCATCATTTTAACCAAATACCCTCCTAATATCAATATTGCAGCAAGAACCAAAGGGATTAGCAATATCTTGCCTCTATCTCCCCTTTTTCCTGTCATCTCTTTAACTCCCATCTCCTAAAGAAGGTTAACTTCAAATTCATTCCCCTCTTTAAAACTTAGACCCAGTCTGTTCAAATGAGAGCCGTGTGCAGTAGCAACTCTGCCTCAGTAAACAACCAGGAGTGAGAATACCTGTGGTTTGACACAAACGCACAGCATTTGGAGTCCTGATCCCTCCACACAAGAGAAGGCAGCACATCTGAAGTCACTCTTCTCATCCAATACGTGGTAATCCCACCTACGCTCTAGGCGTTTTCAATGCTAATAACAGGTGATCTTCAACAAACTTAAAACACACATGGGTATTTTTGCAATACAGGCTAAAGAGCAAAATATCTACATGTTGCTGCTGAGACTGGTATGTGCATATGGCAAAGCTGTGAAGCACTCAGGAAAATAGGAACACTAACTTGACCTTGTAAAAATCACTATTGGTAACATGTTGCTACACTACCTACAAAGGAATCTCATTCCAACGAGACCAAACATTCTCATGACAAAAACCTTCATTTCCCTGCAGGAATGATATACAACTTCTGTATTTTAAGCTACACTGGTAAATCCACTGCCAGTCTGCAACATTCATGGGGAAAAATGAGGCAGGAAACCCATGAATCACTACAGCAGGCTCTAAATGTTGTATGAAAAAACATGCCTGCTGCACTGAGGGAATAGAGCACTGCTATTTCTGCTAGTATGTTCAGTTTGGTTCCAACAAAACAGTGAGAAGCCTTTTACGCACAGAATTCTTTGAAAAAAAACTACTTTCTTGTATGTTTTTTTTTTAAAAAAATGCATCTTTTCACACAATCTTTAGAGATATGTTCTTCCTTACAGTTTCTTACAGATAGGATGTTTTCCTCTTCCACCTCAAAGCTGAACTCCAATCAGGGGACTTCATAACGAAGTAAAAAAGTGACAGAACCCTGAAGCGATTTTCCAGTTTGTGTTAACATTACATTCAGTGGATGATCCATACCCATTTCTTTCCTATCATAATTCCAAGGTAAATAATATAAAACGCTTCTTCCAAAACTTCCGTACGTGATACAAATTCACACACGACACTATAAGCACCAAAATTCCCAAGAGCACTCTTGCACATTTCTGTTTGTAGAGCACTAACATTTGTGACTATCACAGGACCTCAAGCAGGTCTTTCTTAATTATATGCTAACCCCATGCTTTTCCATTAGGTGTATGATTTAATTCTAAATAAGCCTTACACAAACATTTTGCTAGGGCTACTGCGACTTAAGCTACCTCCTGTGTGACCACAGCTCGAGAAAAACAGACCTTGTAGCACTCGCTAAAGATCAATAAATCTTACGCCGGTAAACAAGGAGGAAAAGCTCAAGCATGTATTTAAAGTATCAAGAACATCTGCAATTAAATTAGGTATTAGAGAATCAAATACGAAATGAAAAACACTAATGTACTTCAAAGTTTTACTCTATTAGAGTGTTAATGAATATATTAACATGAGCACTAATCTAACAAAAACCTTCAAAGTGTTTTAAAAACGATCTACATGGCACCATTATTGGCAATACTTGAAACACGCACTGTTAAGCGCATACGTTACAACTTCATAAAATAAAAATAGAGTTTAGAATCCCGATTTTAAAATATCAGACTGCTCCATTATGGAGTGTTCGTGTGTGTATATATAAATACGCACACACATATGTATGCACACACACTTTTTTCCACCATGGAGCATACCGCTTTGTTCCATAATCCCCAGTTGTATGTTTAATGATCACACATAAAACACTTCCATCAAAAAGAAAAACCGCAGTTCTAGCATGTTTAATTCTTTGGAAATGAACATCTACATTGCTGAAATGGCATTAGAGTGACAAATGACTATAATCCAATGGCCCAAGGCCAGCAACTTCTATTACAACAGATTTGGCTGTTTTGTACGACACAGCATGTTGCATGTATATCACTAAACAGAAATGAGACTGCTTAGTTTACCTATAAACAAAACCCCACTTAACTTTACAAGTATTTTAACAGCTACATGAATGGAAAAAGCAGTGTGTCTAAGCAACTGCCTACAAAAACTGGATTTATTAATAGGTAAATGGCTTGGATCCATTCTAAAAACTCTCTGAATCTGTGCTATACTCTAGAATGCAAAGAATAAATAGCAGCGATTCACAAAACCTGTGGGTTTTATTCCATTATTTGCATGCTGCCATATAGTTCCAAATTTAGACCTTAAATGTCAGTTTTCCCAGACTTTCTTTTCTGAAGTTAACCAACTTATATTCACCCACTGTACTCCACATGGATTCACTATTCACATTTTAGAAAGGCAAACGATACCTCCTGGCTACCTAAACTCACAGCTTCAGCTGCAGCCTGAATTCCCCAGACCACAGAAGACTAGAACTACTCATTCCATGAGCAAAAGCTTTAGTAAAAAGACAAGTTTGTGTCCTTCTGAGCAATGGGGGAAAAAAAAAAAAGGTTGAAAAAGCCTGAGAAATCCAGATTCTTCACCCTTTTAGAACACAGAACAACAATTGAGCAGGATAAGGGAGAAGTAGGAGCTACAGCAAGATGACACACTCGAACATCTCTCTCCAAATCCACCCACTGACGACCCTTGTCCAGAGCCACCTTTCATTTTGTGTTCAGGGCGTGCCCCATAGTTTTCAAAGTTTTACAGTAACCTGACAGACAGAAGCCACATTGCCCTCTCTCCAAATACTTCTTTCTCTAAGAACTTCATAAGATTTACACAAATCTGCATGGATGCAAGTAAGCTAACACAAAAAACTCACCCAGCTGCCCAACAACCAATTTTTTAAGATTATTTTTGAGATGGGTCGATTTCCTAATCAAGGTCACCCACAAAAGTCGGGCAATACAATGCAAAGGCAGCACAGAACAAATGCCTACAGACTGCTGCTTCTTTTTTTTTTCCTCCCCCCCTTCCTTCCAGAAACAGCACTGGCTTAAGGGAACACCAAACTACACCCTGCCAGGGAGCCACACTCCAAGCCAGCCATAAAAGAGGTAGTTTGCAGTGCAGGATTTCAGGGAGTCGGATTGCATGCCGCGTTCTGAGTTCCAGTTATTCTGGTTGCCAGGCCAGACACAGGCTTGGGTGAGGATGAGCAGCTTATTTATGAGCTTGTTCAGCTTTTTCTGAGCTGCAACTCTCCCGGTTTTTACTTCAGCTGGGTACGAGGGCAATACGGTACGTTTAAAATGGCACTGAGCTAATTTGACACCACAGTAATGGTGAAAGAACAAAACAAGCATAAATGATTCATTCTGCTATGGTATCCTTTCTTCTGCTTAACTTGTTTTCACAAGATTTATAAATTATGTGTTTGTATTAATTCGTTTTATGAAAAACAATAGGAAAGGTGGCTAAACCAACTGTTTTTACAGTGCCTACAGAGTACCACTCTTTCCAAACAGGGAAATAGTTTTTAAAATGCCTTTCTCTTTTTTAAAAGAAGATTTTCAGATGACCTTCATGACAAATGGTTTCAACTATATCCCAGAATCACAGAATGTTAGGGATTGGAAGGGACCTCGAAAGATCATCAAGTCCAATCAGCTCAACATCTGTAGTGTCATACAAATCCCATAGTGATACAACAGTTTTACTTCTAGCTCTACTTCATAAAAAAATAAACATTTTGCACATACTTGGAACACACCCAGAAAACTGACAGCAACACTTAAATTATCTTATTAAATGATTATGAAATAATGACCCAGAATAGAGGTACAAACCACCAGCAACACCTGAACTATGTTACCATATACTCGTGTGCTTGCTCACTAGCTGGCCATCCAAAATTAATGCTCCTCTGAAAATATACGATACGGCCACGTTTCATGATTCATTTGTTACGATGTGCAAACTGACTGATGAAATATTTCAGCCCACTATTACATGAATCCATTAACCGGCAAAACCCTGACTACGCATTTTAACTATTACAAGAGCATGATTTTCTTGAAGACTTTTCCCCCTTGCCTCTGCGTGACAAAAAATGTCTCAATTAGGGTACACTCAAATTACAGTCACATGGAAGAACTAAGCACTTTTGAGGAGCACTCTGCATTATGACACAAACATAATGACTAAATATTGGCACTCTGAACAGACAACTTTTATCAAAAACACCTACATATAAAACTGCATCCCTGAATGTATCTTCAGGTTCTCCATCCAAAATGTCCAAAGCATTGTTACCTTACTTCAGCATTTAGCAGTGTATTGCTCTAGAATATGTATTCACATAAATCCCAGACAGCTTTTAAATAAACTCTTTGCATTAGGAGTATTAAAAAAAAAACAACTCACAGCACTGTGCAAAAATAGGCATTAATTGAAAGATATCTTGCAGATTTGCTTCCAAATCATAGATAAATCTAAGCAGCAATCGTCATGAGATCTAAATATCTACCTTTATCTATAGAGAGGATTGATTTAGGATGGTCTATGTACAAGTTACTACTAAAGATGAATTTAGAGTCCAGTTTTCATTACAGCTGTGCAGTGCTTCCCCATAAACTAAATCATCAGCTGAACTTTTTTTTTTTTTTGCTTGTTTCAAGGTACACCTTGAAATCATTTCACTGACCGATAACACCAACTTAATTAATTACAGACACAAAAATGTCCTCCATTCTTCTAAACCAAGAAAAAAGCTGCTGTCTTATCAAACTGATCATTTGCACTGCTGTCTAGTGCTGAGGGGAGGGGAAGTCAGCAAGTTAAATACCTTTCAAGTTGGAATCCTTTATATATGTGCATTCTAACTACTAAGCATTAAGGCAGTAAAAAAAGTCAAAAAACTAAGCGAGTTCACTCCACTTTCAAAGTTGACAGATACAAAATTTTTTAAAGATTTACCCTTTAAACTAATCCAGAAATGGCAACCACCCTCAGAGCACTCACATTAACAAAATCACATCCCTCTTTCTCTCAAATGTAAATAAGTCAAGCTGGATAAGAAACATCACGGTAGTTTTCACAGATCACAAACTTTTCATTTTGTGAAAAAGTCCTTGCCAGTGCCATTAGCATACAAGTCTATGGATGCGTACTGCAACTGCCCTTCAGGGAAAAAAAAAAATAAATCCAGAATTCATGAATCGAATCACCTTGTTTAAAACACTTAAATTTTCTGAAGGAGATTTTCCACCAAAAAAAAGACAGAGTTCCTTAACAAAATTATCTTTATCAGGATCAAAGTTTCCTGAAGTTTATTAATTGCTTAAAAAGAAGTTGGACGAAGCCTTGCAAATACACATCTCAGTCCACTGCACGAACTGCCTAATAGCTTTGCTTTAAAGCTTTTTTTGGGGAAAAAAATCTTACAGGAAAGAAACAGTGAGGTTAACCCATTCAATCATTTGCTCTGAGCACACACTAGGTTAGATGAGTGATCGATATTTTAACTTCCAGTGAAAAATTGCCACGACTGCAGGGGTTTTTTTGGTGTTTTTTCACTCCATGCACAAATCTTCTGGCTGGTTTAGTTAGTGGGAGCCAGGGAAACTGCACACGCATCCCCATGCATAGTAATCTTGCAACACTCAGCCCTTTGCACCCCAATGCGTTGAGGTTTACTGAGTGTTTGGGCGGGCGTGGGGAAGGATTAGTTTACAAATCTCCTTATTCCCATCTCATTATAGAATCGCTTGTCTCTCCGCCACCACCTTCCCAAAAAAAAAAAAAAAAAAAAAAAAAAAAGGTGAAAAAAGCCCATGGTTTCTACTCTCTCCCGACCACCCTCTCCTGGCGGTGGCTCAGGTGGGGGGGGGGGGGGGGGGGGGGCACAGCACCGACCTCACCCCGCGAAGGGCTCCCACAGGCCTCCCCTTCCTCCCTCCCCCCGGCAGAGGCGCGGGGACACCGGCGCGGCGAGGGGCGAGCCCCGGCCTTCTGGGCCCCTCCGCGGGGGCAGGGCCGCGGCCGGCGGCGCGGCGGGAGGAGGCCCCTCCACCCCCCGCAGGAGATTGAACGAAGCTGCAGAATCACCCTGGGCCTAGTCCCGGCCACCACGCTCTCCACCCCCCCCCCCCCCCCCCCTCAGCGAACCGCGCCGCGGGGCCCGGCCCGCCCCTCCGGATCCCCGTCATGGATCTCCGCAGCGCCCCCCCCTCCTCAGGACTCGGCGAGTCGGGGCCGAGGCGTTTTACCTGGGCGCTGTTCACAGCCATGGCGCCCCGGGTCCGTGGGGGGGAGCTCGGCGTCTCCCGCGGCGCCTCACGCTGCCGCCCCCGCCGCCGCCGCCGCCATCTTCTCTCTCGCACGCACCAGCCGGGCGGGCGGGCGGGCGGTGCGCACCGCGCCTGCGCACGGCGCCGCCGGGGAGCCACAGGGAGGGGCGGGGCGGGCCTCTGCGCCTGCGCGCCGGGGGCGGGGGGCGGCGGGGCGGGAGGCGGCGGCGCAGGCGCGCGGCGGCCGGGCAGGGGGTGGGGCGGGGCCGCCTCCCTGAGGGCGGGGGGAGGCGGGCAGCGCGCGCCAGTCGCGGCCGCCCTGAGCGGGAGCGGCCCGAGGGCGGGAAGGCGGGCGGGACCGCCCAGACACCCCGAAACTTCTCGCTCTGTGTCCCGCGGGTGTCGGCGAGGCGGGACCGGGCTGAGGGGAGCCTGTCGCAGCCTCCAGAGGCAGTGGCGGGGGCCGGTGAGGCGGCCAGTTCAGTTTTGGGGCCCCCCCACCACGTGAAAGACATTGGGAGGCTGGAGTGTGTCCAGAGAAGGGCAACAAAACTGGCGAAGGGTCTGGAGAACCAAGTTTTGTGAGGAGCAGCTGAGGGAACTGGGGTTGTTTAGTCCGGAGAAAGGAGACTGAGGGGAGACCTCATCGTTCTCTACAGCTCCTTGGCGGGAGTTTGTAGCCTGGTGAGGATCGGCCTCTTCTCCCAAGTGACAAGCGACAGGATGAGATGAATTGGCCTCAAGTTGCGCCAGGGGAGGTTTAGATTGGATATTAGGAAAAAATTCTTTACTGAGAGAGTGGTGAAGCACTGGAACAGGCTGCCCAGGGCAGTGGTGAAATCACCATCCCTGGAGGCATTAAAAAAAAAATAGACGTGGTGCTTCAGGACGTGGCTTAGCGGTCACGCCAAGGGTTGATGGTCGGACTTGATGATCTTAGAGGTCTTCTCCAACCTTAATGATTCTACGATCGCTGGAGCTGCAGCCAAAGCCCTGGGCCCCGTGGCGTGACCTGGGCGAGGCAGCAGGGCCGGCCCCTGTTGCTGCAGCCGGGTGCTGCCGCGCAGGAGAAAGGCAGCTGGAAAAGCCGGGAGCTGGCGGCCTGCCCGGGGGAATTAACCGTGGGTTCACGTCCAAGTTCTGTAAGAGGCCGGGTGCCAAGCGTTACTCTCGCAGGTGAGAGGTGGGCTGCGTGCCCATGTGCCGGCAAAGCGAAGCCGTCCTGCGTCTGTCCCAAATACCGTGAGCGGGAACGCGTTCAGCGTTTGCATCTGGAGAAGACAAAAAAAATAAATAAATACGTGACTAAGCCAATCTTATGATTTTGAGAGGGCTGAGTCATAACAGAGTAGTGAAACCCCCAGGCAAGAATCCATCAAGTTAGTCGCTAATTTGCTCCATATTTTTTTTCCCTTAAACGAACTACCAAATCCTACAAAACTCTGCTTCAGTTGGGAGGCAAGTGTTAAGAGAAAGCCTAACGTGGCTGTGAAAGTTGAAGAGAAGAAAAGGAAATAAAGAACCTTGTGTCTTGGCTGATCAGAGAGGAGGTTCAGTGAAAACGGGAGGAAGATTCATCCACCTCTCTACCATGAGGGCATTTCCCTCCCTGCTTCAATGAAGTGCAACACTTAATGTGTGCTCATGACAGTAAATGATTTTCTATATCAGCTTCTGTCCTGTTAGTTGACACACCCTGTTGCCGCTCCCTCTCTTTTGTTTCTAGCAGGCATTGCTCTTCTGTCCCAAGGCGGAGAGCTAGCTGTGAAAATGGCTGTTTAATATTAAAGGGGAGAAACAAAAAAAGGAGACAAATGTTAGGCTTTTTGCATACAGCCTTTCAAACATCTGAAACCCCCTCTCCCCTGGGGAGTCTAATTTACAAGGTAAATAATGGAATGAAAACCCTTACGTAGCTCATCTGGTTGAAGGCAAAATTCCCTTCTGCCCACAATACTGCCTCAGTAAAGGGGCTGTTTTTGCTGGAAAGGCTTCCCCTTCAAATGGCTGCAAACACAAATGAGCACAGTCCCTCCAGCCTGAACACCAGTTAATTCAAATACCGAAGCCGTAGTTGATGGTAGAGAACAACGTGGGCAGAAAGGATGGCGCTATCTCATAGTTTAGTAACATTTAAAACGCCTTCAATTTCATCCCGTCTTCGTGCAGTTTCATTGTAAAGTCTGTTAGCATTTTACCATGATATTTTATAATAATGCAAATTTTGTAAATTTTACTGTAACGGCATGCTTTGAAGAAACCTGCCGGAAAGGTTCCGCCTCAGTTCTGGTTTATCATTCATTTTTGCCATTTTTTGGTCTCTTCCTGCATTACTGCTCACTGCATTGCACAAGTCAGTTTTATTTTCTTCTACCCTTTATGCCAATGGCCATGAATTGCAGCTCCCAAACAACGTGTTGCTTTTCCAACTTCAAAAAAGTAGTGCTGTGTTCCTCTGTCTGTGTATCCACGTTCTTAAGATTTGTGGAGTAATGTCCCTAACGACATGGTACTGACTTAATCGTCATGTGACTCGATCTACAACACCTGAAGTCCACGGCCACGGCAATAAAGGGTTGTGTGACATGGGCTGGTGAGCTGGATAAACTGCTCCCAAGGCAGCTGCCTCCCAGGAGCTACTGTCATCGTTCTTTATCCTGCTCTAAATGCAAAGTGCTTGGGAACGGCTCACCCTTCCCTTCCGTGCTCCTCATGATTTTAGTAGATCACAAGGCCTGCGCTCATAAGAGCGCCCGGGAGGTGAAAGATTTTTACGTAGTGCTTTTCTGTAAGCAGAAAGGACCCACGCATCCATCCTTTCAGGGCAGAAGGGAATACCTTCCTGTAGTGTTGCAAGAACCGGTTGATCACTGGGAGAGGTTGACTGCTGTCCGTGTAAAGCTTCCTCCTGGCCTCAAGAGCTTTAGGAGCTCTAGAGACTTTTTTTTCAGAGATGTTGAACTTTTGACCTAATAGTTTCTAGGTACAATAAGGGCTTTGCTACTTCTCTGGTCATTCTGTTAACAAGATTCAACTGGAAAAAAACAGCCAGCGCCATACTGTGCACAGAAAGCTAAGGTGGCTGCAAGTGTAGGGGAAAAACAGAAACGTTCTTCAAAGTACCAGGAGCCTGAGGGACCACAGTGGTACCAGACGTGTGCCGGTAACGGCACAAAACTGGTGTTGGAGAGGGAGATCTCTTCACTCCATCTACACCATTGCCCACCATAAAGTATTTCCAAGAAGCAGTCTTCCCTGGTTGGATCTTGGGGAGGAGCTTTTGCCCTTGAGTCAGTTGGGTCCTTGTATTTTATGTTTTCGATAAAAAACCAGCCTAGTCTAGGTAATGCCCACAGAGGTGTCGCTAGCGTGGCTGTCAAAGGCCGCTGCAACCGGGCTTCTCCAGCACGAGGCCCACAGAGACACCGTGAACTTCACCAGAGGCAAATCAAGCTCCTTTCACAGCAGTCGTGGATATGCAAAAGCCGTCACGTGATGTGTTGCCTATGAAGAGGGACCAGAAGTCACTGATGAAGCAAGTCTCTTTTGCCGTTTGGAGTTGTAATAAAATGTTTTTACAGCCCCTCAAAAGAACCTGCAGGTCTCTCACCTTCTTCTCGTCTTGTCACATAGTGAAGAAAAAAAAAAAAAAGAAAAACAAAGGCAATTTTTTTCCCAAAGCTACTCTGAGTTCCAGAAAGAGCTGAGGTCATGCTAAAACCCATGTGTGGAGTCAACAAACCCACTGCTGGGCTGTGTGTCTCTCAGTGGAGCCATCAGAAGGGAGAAGGGAATTGTACCCAGCTGGAGCTTG
The DNA here is from genome assembly GCA_020746105.1 of Trogon surrucura. NCBI lineage: Eukaryota > Metazoa > Chordata > Aves > Trogoniformes > Trogonidae > Trogon > Trogon surrucura. The sequence goes on from CM036629.1 coordinate 3,652,776, forward strand.
TCCACGCTTTGACTTGCACAGCGCAGCGACAGAACATCTCCTGTCGCACTGGGGATGCATCTGCCCTAACCTGGGCCCTAAGACAACTCAAAGCCCTAAGTTCATGACGGCATAATTAGCTTCTCATTATTAAATTCATAAGAGAATACACGGAATGGAAATCAGACAATGTATAAAGCTTTTCACACTTTTTTTTTTCTTAGAAATTTCTTACTGGTTAGAGTTTTGCTCAGCAGCAAGGTAAGAATCACAATTGGAATCTGAACCTTTTTTTCTGTGAGTTAAATTCTCAGAAGGAGTACTAAAGGTTAAATTAGTTCTTTAAATTCCCTTGCTGCGAGACATCTTTTTGCTGTCATTTAAGAGCAGTGAATCCTCACCAGCGCATAGAAAATCACCAGTTATTTGGAAGAATGCAGTCTGCTGATCTATTACGGAGACAGACAGGCATTTTTCTCAATTTGAGATTACAGCTCGAGAACAAAAATATTTCCAGCTTCTTTCTCAAGCCTTCAAAACAACTGCGTCTCACACCACAGCGTAATTTCTCCTCAGGGTATCTCTAGGGATTTAGGTTATTGAACGTCAGTGTTACCGGCAGCAGCTCCTTGACATGCTGACGCCAAGATGCAGCCATCGAAGTGTGGGAAGACAAAAACCTGAGGTTTTTGGTAGCTGTTTTGCGTCAGGTAAAGGAGCTTTCCTCAGAATTTGGCCTTTTTAAAACAGAGGCAGGCACTAGTTATTTTCCCCAAGGCAGGAAGAAAGACCTGTGCTTGTCGACAAGAAGTAAAATGTTTTACAAAGCACACACATGGCGGCAGCGGCAGGTCCAGGCGCAGGAGCCGCACCGATGCCCCAAGAGCACAGACCAGGAGGATGCGCCTTTTCTCCACCCATCTTAATTACTCACCGAGAGGGCTGCTCTGACCTCGTAAAAATCAAAGTAGGGATCCACTCGCGGTGTGAATCTTCTCCCTTTCGCCTGCGCAGAACTCCAGCATGCCCATTTCACAAAGCAGCCCTTGGGAGCTTAAGATATTTTCAAGCACCGTGTGTTATCTGCTAACCCTTCCCACGTGACAAGAAGCCACGTCTGGGTACGCAGCATCCCGAAATCAAGGAGCACTCTGCCACCAGGTGCCGTATAAACTCAATTGGGTCTTTTGTCACAGCTGCAAAAAATGCAAAAATTTGTCTGTTTTTCAAGCATGATGCAGAAGAAGTAAGTTATATCTCTACTCCATCTTGTTACATTTAGCTTCTGCCTATTAAAAAGTTTCCACCATTATCAATGCTACTTACAAATAACTACTTGTCCAATTTACCGAAAAGGAAAGCCTCAATTAAATCAATACACAAGTCAGATGGTGATGAATACAATATTCTAAACTGGATTTATTGTTTCCAGGCATTAATGTAATACATAAACACACTGAAAGGGGGGATATAGTAATAAGGAACCCATTAACAGAAACAAAGCAAGTCATTGAATTTTTTCTTCCGTACTTACACATGAAAACGTCCCCAAAAGTTAAGTAGTTGTCAAGTCGAACATAGCGAAGATTTCAGATATTAAAAAATGCAAACAACTCATGAGTTCATCATAACCAAAAATGTTTGGGTTTATTTTTTTTTCATTTATTTTTAGGATAAAAAAGAATAACCATTACCTCATGCAGTGTACAAAGGCTTTAAAATAAATCCATTAATGCAAATGAAAAACTAACTCCTGAGGCTTTTTTTCTTTTTACACCAAAAAAACCTTCAGGAGTTTCACAAAATTAATTTCAACTAGTTTTCTTAAATCTTTTCTTATCACTGAAGAAACCTGTAACTTCCTTGCACTCCAGAAATTTATTCAGAGGTACCTCTTTCAATACAAATACGTTCTTGTAATAGATCTTAAGAGTTCTTTCATTCACAAGAGCTCCAAACGAAAGTAAGTGCAAAAAAATGTTTTCTTAGTGTTTTCCAATTATTGAGGTAAATAATTGGGGAGGAAAAAAAAAAAAAGCTGGGGGGAAAAAAAAAAAAAAAGGCAAACGTGAAATACATGGTTATGGTGCACAAGGGAGACTGAAAAGATGGACTGAGGAAGGAATAACAGCAACAATCAACCGTTCCCCAGCAGAACTTTAAACCAAAGCCCTTGAAATCCACTCAGCAGATCACAAATAGCTGAAAATAAAGGGTGTTTATTAGCATGTCTGGTGAGCCGGACTGTCAGGGAAGAGGCCGTACAATAGTCACAATTCTAGCTGACTGCCCGACAACGTGGAGAATGTAAATGCTGCTCCAACAGCTGCATCTCGTCCCGACCAACTACACAAAGACTAAAAGATCCACCAAACCATGAGCTCCTGACGGCCACGACGGGGTCACAATTACAGGGCAGTAGCTTCTACAGGAAATAATATAATACATGGCAAACATGAGGCCGAGTTTAGCAAAACGCGTTATAAAAAAGTACAAAAGTCGTTCGTAAAAACACTCTAAAAATTTCTTCTTTTGGGAAGGAGGGACGTGAATCTGTGGCTTGGCATTGTTACGGCAACCGATGTGGTTGTATCAGACTGCTGCCCATCAGCTTCTTGCAGATGAGAGGTGCATTTGTAAAATGCCCCCAGGGTGAATGCCTGAAAGCTGGCCAGACAGTCGGGGAATTTTAATATCTGCAGCAGAATCAGCTGTGTTTGTAGAGGGTGGACTAACACTTGGGTCAGAAATCTTTCGACTTGGTATGCAGAGGCTAGTGTGACACAGAGGATCTAAGAGATGATTTTCAGTTCAGTCCCGCTGTCTGGATCCCAAACACAGTCCCGAGCATATTTTGGGTTTCTTCCTTTTGAACCTGTCTGGCTGGGGAAGGTGCTTGGCTGCGTGCCTGATGAGCCATGGCTTCAAGTCCCTGCCAAATCCATCAGAAAAGGCTACTCTCACGGAAAGATATTTTGAACTTGGATTAAAAAAAAGGGAAAAAAAAAGAGGAAAATGTCAGCTAGAAAAACAAGTTGCTGTTTTTACATTTACTGAACCTCAACTAACCGTCCTGGACTGATAAGCTTTTTGACAACAGACAAGTTCAGTGCAGGCCCCCGCTCACACTGGACCCTAGCGATGATAACTGAGAGCCTTGAGTTAACCTGAGCCTGGTAGGGCTGGGCAGGGACATCTTCTTGCCTCAGGTTCACCTGAAGGATTCTCCTGACATTTCTCCCCACTGTTACCCTATTCAGCAAACTCTAAACTTGCATTAAGCTCTATCAGTTCCACCTACTTTGAAGCCCAAAGCAAATTGTACAGTTTCCACCAAAATCCTCCAATCTTCTCAGTCTTCTGTCAAGTTCTTTGATAGATCGTTTTTTTCTTTCTTCATTCTGGAACATGTTTTAAAGCCCAAGAAAATCTTGCTATTGTGTTTCGATACGAAAAGTGCATTTACAAGGTACGCAGAAGTCTTGTCACCTTTCCCACACTTCCCAGTTCATAAATGCTGTTGATCCAGGCCCAAGTCAAACCCACACAGTAAGGTCTTCTGAATCTTGAGAGTGGAGTTATCTGCTCTTCAAACTGATCTGACCTGCATCCACCATATTCTCTTTGAACACCCGTGCGATCCAGAAATCCGGTACTTACAACTCAAGAATGTATTGTAAATGAAAATCAATACTACAAAAATTCAAGGTCTGCAACAGTGAAGATCCGTTTCGTTTTTCCTTAGCAGCTGCTTCTGAGCTCCTTTGAGCTGCTCTGTGAGTTCAAACCAGATGCTTACTACTCTGCCTCTTCCCTCCCTCGACATATCAACCCAGCCACAGATTCAACGTTATTTTAAAAACTTGGATATGATGTATGTGGAAATGCCATGAACCACAGAAGTAAAAGACTAAGCCTTAACATTCAGGAGATCAACGTAACCTCTCTCATCATATCTCCCCTTATCAAGTAGGAGGGGTGTTTTTTGGTTCGTTTCGTTGTTTTTACCTTAAACACGAGCTTAATCCAAAAACCACATTTAACTGGATATTTTCTGAGGCTTCAGAAGATGCCTTCCTCCCCCGCCACTTAAAAAGAAAAAGAAAGAATCAAGGTTAGATAGAAATGGTTAAACACAAGGTCCTTTTGGAGTCCACCATCAAAGCGTGGTTATCCCGAAGTAGTCATCTTCCTCGATCTTGATGTTTTTTTGTTTTTGTCTTTTTCTTTTTGTCCTCTGTTTTGGGTTTCAACGCACAGACACATGCAGACACACCAGCAATTGCTTTGGGTAAGTCAGTTCCTTTGTACCACTTGTTTTTCTCCTTATCATAAACCTGGACTGTTTTGGAGAAGACCGTTTCTTCCCAGCTGTAGCCTCCGAGGATATAAATCTTGCCTTCCCAAACGGCCACCCCTGACTCGCTGTTTGCCTGTAGCAGAGGCGCGACTCTGGTCCACTGGTTACACTGCGGGCTGTACGACTCCACGCTCAGAATGTCAAAACGAGCCATGGTTTCTATGTTGTCGTCACTGCCACCAATGGAGTAGATGTTGTCCTGTAAGGTGCACATGCTGTGCCAGCCTCGGGCGGTGATCATCGGCCTCTTCTCCTCCCAAACATCCGTGCGGTAATCATAGCACAGCAGGTTTTTTCTATAGGGGCCGATCTGGTAATCGTGGCCCCCCGAAATGTACACAAATTCCTTGTAGACTGTTCCAGCGTGGCCATACGTAAACCTAGGACGGGCAAACAAAAGTGATCCAACTTAGGACTTACGGATTTTATCACGACTCACAAGCATTCAACAAGGACTGGTACTGAAGGAGATAATGAACAGTAACTAACGACAGAAGAATCCCTAATCCTGTTGGTTACCCAGTCACTATCCTCACTCGTACTGCTCCACCCTGCGCTGCAGGGTGCTAAGGGACAACAAGCACTTTTCAGGCACCCTTTTCATACCTGGTCGCACTAAGGTATGACAATTGTTTTTTAAGGCATCCTCTGCAGCGTGTCCTACAACAGCAGTAACCCACCCTACCCTAGTTGGCAGGGCCTTCGTTCCTATTTTCCCACTCCAGTGCTTGGGTTCGATCAGTCTGAGAGGGCCAGAGAGGAAAAAATCCACATCTCGGCCAGGGTTTCTATGACACAAAGAGGAAATAATCGTGATACCTCTCAGACTTACCAGTGGCGATGAACCAAGAAAAAACAACAAGAAAGCTACTGCTGCCTTCTCTTTCCACAGCTTTAGGATTGCAAATCACATTTGTTACCCGCTAGCGTTCACAGCCAAGTTTATGCGCGGTTTTGATACATGTAATGTCCTTTCCATGGGCTGCCCATCGGCCCTAATGCTTCTGCTATACACGTGATAACTTCTTCACTCACTCCAAGGCACAGCAACAGACCTCAGTCACCCATAGATCAGAGTCCGCATTTGAAGTAAGACAACATGAGATGGAAGAGCCAACACCGTGCATGGTGCTTCCACAGGGCAGAGAGAAAACCGCTTTGATCAGCTATAATAAAGCCACCACAAACCTAATTCTTCAGGCTGTTCTTAACTTCACACTAGGATATTCCTGACCAAACCCCTCTGAGCTCTTAGAAGTGAAATGCCAAGGTGAGGGACGGCCTCGGCTTCTTTGAACGTACCCCTTCATGCATATGCCTTTTTCTTCTTTTTTCAGGTGTGGGAGTGTTAAAAGATGTAGCTGCAGCATCAGCCACACCAAACTGGCTCACACACCAGTACAAAGAGCTCGAACAACTTAATGCCCATAGGGCTGCAGAGCAATATACTCATCACGCTGCGCTCACAAGCCTCTACTACCATCCTTTGTAGTCAAGGACTCAAGAAAACATGACCTCTATGGCAGAAAAAACCCACGTTAGCATCACTTTTGCCTGAAATGCTTTTGAACCACGCCTGAACATGCTCAAAACTCAATGTGGATAGAACCTTGAGCTGTTTTTATTTTGCGTGGTAATAGTTTCTCTCAGGTACACAAACGGTATTGTAACTTCTTCCACACATGTGAGTGCCAAGCACTTTTGTGCCACGGTGAAACAGAAAATAAACCCCACATTTGCCCTGAAAGCACACCACTTCTGAGAAAAGCTAAAAGACTTTTATTATTCTAGATGCCTATTGAAGCGTCTGATCCCTGACCAGTGTCTGAATCAGATATTTTAACAGGTTCCTGCTACAAGAAACAGAAAAATTCTTGACACACTTCACCTAAGAAAAAGACGACTCAGGAAAAAGAAAAAAAGGAATTAAGAAGAGAGGACTACGGCGTAGTTACGAGACTTTATCCAAAAAGGCAACGCAAAAATTCCACAGCTCACAGTCTGCCTAACCACAGAAGCACGTAACTCGTGCTTGGTGCTTGTGTTTGACAGGAAATACCCTGAGCACACCCACCCCTGCCAGAAATGCCACGGCAGGTGTAGGGCACGCACAGGCTGCTCTGCCTCATGTGGGGTCTCTTACGGAGAAGAGCTGTGAGTCTCTATCTCCAGTGGCACCCAGTCCGGTCACTAGAGTCTCTACTTCTTTATATATGCAGGAATGAGTCTTAAAATGTAGATTCAGTAAGTGGGATGGGCGACTTGAATTCATTTCCTTTCTCGAAGTGATTTTAGACCCACATCTAAGGAGCAAGCTACCTGAAGGCTGTGCAGTGCCCTCCCCTGTGGGGGTAACGTCAGATAACGGATCGTTTTCAGGAGTCGGAAAAGGAGGGCAGTGACACTGAATCCAACACAACGCCCAGGGTTACTGTACTGCTCACAGCAATCACATTACATTTAGCATTTTGGAGGGGGGGGGGGGGGAAGACCTTAAGTTAAGAAACACTTGAGTGATCTTTGGAGAAGTAGGTTAAATATTTTCCTAAACTAACCGGGAAGTGGAATTCTGCACAGGTAAGCAAGAAACAGACATTTTCTCTCAAACACACGCGTGTAGTCTAGCATAAGCAGCTACAGAAATAGCGCTGATGCTTTTTGCCTCAATCAACGGCGTGTCTAGAGGACAGCAACAGCCATAAGAGTAATCTGAAAGAGGCAATCATATCTGAAGCATCAAGTCGACCACCAATTTGCTGTTTCCCAATACAGAGAGACTACCCGTCGAAATACACTAGAGGTGTCTCGCTTTGCCCGACTTCTGGAAAGCTCATTTGAAATTGCACATACCCAGCTTCACGTTATTAGAAAACCACATGAAATATAATGCGCAAATTGAAAACGATCAATAAGAATCCTTTCTTCCAGGCCTACGGTTTCAGGAGAGGCATTTCTAACGTGCAACAGGCACTTCAGTACAGTGGGTACAGACATCCTCCAACAGAAAGCATCAAGCATTTTGGCAGCATTATCTATAAAAGCAGCCAGGAAAAAAAAAAAAAACTGGCATTAAGGAGAAAAGTCTCAATTCAGAACATCTGCCAGAGCCAGTTGTCAATTTCTAACACCTTACCTAGATACAATGCTGCAAAAATTACAGTTTCTGACCCAGTAACACCACTCGGTGAATGCTAGAAAACCTACCATTGATTTCTTAAACAGAAGAACACTTGGCCTAACTCGATAAAGCTTTGGGAATCCCCAACCAAAGTCCAGGTGAGCTGTGGTTGCTCTGAATTTCAGTGTCCACCTGTTGCAACCCTGCGAGATCATTCACGACACAACTAGCAGAGCAGATACTATCGTTCGTTAACCTGTTCCAACACATTTCCTTATGTAACTGCTTTCAGTTGTTCTGCCAAGTTTTAACCTAGGGCCACTCAATTAATTTCACTGATGTTTGCAGCCGAGTTTTTCATGCTCTATTCACGATGAGAACACGTTGCACCAACTTCTGCCCTGCCAAGCTTGTCAGTCACAGCTGCTCCCTTCCGGGCTAGAAACTATGGCAGCAACTGCTCCCCAAAACCCTGGGAAAATGGTGAAAAAAACAACATGGGACCTCTCTGAGGAATGGGAAAGCCAGCCCACAATGAAGGAGCCAAATGAGGGTCAGGCAAAATTCACTTGTAGCAGACTTGGATCAGGTCCACCCTTTAGATAGCTTGGCTGAAGTTCTCCACGTTAAGCATCTGCCTCAAGAGGCTGTGTTTTCTTCTTCAGCAAGACAACATTATTGCAGTCAAAACAGCTCAGCTCCTTCCAAGAAAGCAGTTAGGGAAATCAGCGTGTTGTTTTGACCATGTTGGGATGACAAGGGGGTGGGAGAAAGAAGAGATAAAGAAGAGTTTGCAAAGCTCTTCCTCAGAGGAGCGGGACCATGCCTGCATACGGCCACACGGACACAGGACCTGGCAGCGGGCAGGAGGCACGTGCATTCAAGGCTGCAGTCGTTGCCCTTCCCCTGCAAATCTCCACATGCATGGCAAGCTATAACCCTTGAGAAGAAAAAAAACAAAACATTTTCTGCATGTTCAGAGTAAAAGCTTTAACAAATACAACCTCCCGAGAGTCAAACCTCAAGCATCTCAAATCGAACTACGCAAGCCTACACCCCAGAGTGACCCTCAACGTGTGCCTGTCCCTCCAGGGAACGGTCTTCCAGGCAGCTGCTGGCTTGGAGCAGTCAGAAACAACAGCAGAGCTGCACGCAGGGAGGACAAGAGCACACAGAAAAACCCTGCATGTGTTCTCTTCAGAGGAAAGAGGGCAGAAAAACGCAGGATACAAGGCAGTTATGGTGGGACATGTTGCCTGTCCGGGCAATCCAAAAGTAGAGGATTGGAGTTTCTGGTTTCCTCTACATGAGGAGAAAAAAACTTGCTGCTGGAAGAGGGTTGGGGAAGATGTTAGCTGGGTACAAACAGTAACTAAAATCAGTTTGAGGAACAAAAGCACATGGTGGGGGAGGAAAACAGGGATCAGATCAAGAGTCTGTTGAAGGGAAGATGGGAGTACACAGAACTGTAGCTATCAAGATTTTCTTCTAGTCTTGAACAGATCACAAAAATTCTCTCTCATCCTTCCTCTGCTGCCAGCAAGTCACCTGAAGTTCATCAGGAAAGGATGGCCCAGGTCCCTTCCAGCAGGCACCAGAGCCACATCTCTCTGAGCTCAAGCAGCGTTCACTTGCTCCTGCATTCAGGTTTCTTTCTCTTGCCCACCTCTGTGCTGACTTCTGCTTTTTGCAACCTGCGTAATGTTCTTTTAACTTTATTCTTTCCTTGCAGCAGGACAGTTGTTGCAAAGTATTGCCCCATGGAAAAGAAAGAAGGCTGAAAGACAGAAAATCCGAAGGTACTAAGTTTCCACTAAGATCTTACTAAAGACATGCTAACATGCAAGAGAGCAGCTACGTGGAAAAGTGAGAAACTATCTCACTATGCAGCTGCACAAACACCTGAGCTGGCACAAGGGACAGGGACGGCACGGGCAGGAAAAGAGGATGCAGAACTATTTTTTGGGGATGCAGCAATAACTCAAAATAGTTGTACTGCAGCCTAACCCTGCAGTTTAGCAACCAGCTACGTCAGTGTCTAGTGGGGTCTATCCCATAACCAGGACTTTTGCCTAGTCCAAGCGGATCAGCTAGGTGACCTAATAAAAAAATTAATACCTTCCCATGTCAAAGTTCACTTTTAAATGCTGCAGGTGCAAAATTCCCAAAGTCAACATACAGGTAGCAGTATGATCCCAGGATCCAGCTTCCCCAGGATGACTTAGATGCTGGAAATAAAATATCCATATTGGTTCTAAGGTGAGTGTTTTTCTAACAGCATACAAGACAGTCTGGTCACATCTACATTTCTTTGGAAAATGCTTAGGGGAAAAAAAAAAGGGAAAAAAAAAAGCTGTGCTACAATTTCTATGAGATGTTACTGGAATCTCACGGGTCACCCCAATTAACAGAAGCGCTTGGGAGGTGAAGATACTCTCACATGGAGCTTCCCAGGGAAGACTCTGGTGTTTAGCCCCGACTGCTAGATCTGTCTGTGTGAGCAGAAATAAAACAGAAAAAAGCATCCTGCTTCTGAAGAGCACTTGAGCCCAGCTGTTAGCCTGGATCACACTCGCATTGCAGCACTGGCCCAAAATAGAACCGGGCAACAGGCTTCTGTGCCTTAACTGGCTGCCTATGGCTCTGCAGCTCTGCAGCTAAGGGAATAAGGGGAAAAAAAACCCTGAACTTTAAAATCAAATTGCAAGTATCTTGTTCATATGCCACTAAGAAAGCAAGCGCTGCTGCTGAAGTTGCAGGTTTCAGACGTCATGAAAATGACAGCCGTACAGCCGACACTCCTGTAATTTCCATGGATGTGAAGCATTACTGCACCTGAAGAGCTGTTTGCAAATGAAATGCTATCGTACCATTCTTACAAAGTCACCACTCAAATATTGTTTCAAAATCCTAGCAATGTCCTGCTGTTGTTGCAAGAAGAGCTGCAGTACTGAAGCATCTCAAAAGCGGAGCAGGAGAGTTTTAACTCGGACTGAGAGAAAGAGAGGTCACATTTGCTGGGTTTGTCTATTTGCAGTACAGGTAAATGTGGTTTATTTGCAACAGACAACCTGAGCAGCCAAATGGAGAGAAACACCTTACAAGGAAAATCGCACCCAGGTGACAAAGCAAGGCCATATAAATTATAAAAACCTTTGATTGAGATCTAAACAGTGCTCCCAAAAAAGATTCAACTCCAAGCGACCTCAGGAAAAATATATTAAGCCTAATAGAGCAAACTGGCAAGAGCTCTCCCTCCCATCCTCCAGATGTACCTCAGGACAAAAAAGTTGAAAACCTGCACCAAACTCTTCTGCTGTGTTTGTAACTTAAGCATTCCCACAGAGGATTCTGCCCAGAAGAGACGGTTGCTCAAATACCAAACGCTGATACGGTTCATGACTTGCTGACACCATGTTAATGGTTGGACTTGAAGGTCTTTTACAACTATAATGATTCTACAATTCTCTGTCGATTATATATCCCCTTTGCCTGCCTTCGAGGGATACCTGTTCGTCAGCTGCAGTCACACAAGCTCCCTTCACTACCGTCCTTCAAACACAGGATAACTTTCCCAACATCCTTACCGGGGCAAGCCGGCGATATAGGACCACGAATCCTTCTGAGGACTGTAGGTCTCAACTGAAGAAAGCGCCCCGTTTTCGTTCCTGCCACCAACAGCTACCAGCATGTCGGTAATTGCTCCCAGGTAGAAATCTACTCGACGTTGTCTCATGGAAGCAACCTGCAAAACAAAAAAAATACAAAAGCAAAATACAAACATGCTGACATCTTCACACACCGGGTAGGCAAGCTGAGTTAAGGTATGTTCATGCCTGAGGACAGAACAGTTGCTCCTTCCCATTTCTTTGGAAAGAAGAGCTACTGGTTTTGACCATTACATTCATAAAGTATTTTTTGTTTTCTGCAGTAGCATGTTACATCGACTTTGTTTTCAAAAAAAGAGACAAGAGGAAGCACCTAAGAGTCAGAAATGTTTATATTCCAAAGCTCTGCAAGAAGCATATATTGGAATCACTCAAATCTACAAATGAACCACACAGGATTGGTTCTTACAGGAATCTGCGCTGGTCACAGGGTTTTACAGCAGGACTGGAAGCAATTAGCTTGTTCACAGAGATGATCTAGCACAGAGACATTTGACAAGTGTCAGAGACATTTTCTTTTTACATCAGACCCATTTTCAATTTAGTCATATGTGCTACTGCTTGTGAAAGATGAACTAAGCAATCACTTCTGCAAGTCCATTCTAGCATTATTCCCAAAAGTCATCTAAAGCTAACCAGGAATTTCACAGATGAGATGCCCAAATCCCAAGCGAAGTTGCAAATCTGCACCAAACTCTTTTGCTGCGCTTGTAACTTAAGCATTCCCACAGGGGATTCAAGCAGCTGCTTCTTCAGTCTAAATAACCTGAATTTCCATTTGCAAGCACTGCTACGTTGGCTACTCTTAACGAGCCCTGCTATTCCACCATAAAGAAGAAAACACTCTATAAACGTTAAGGACTTTAAACGGAGAAGTAATACAGCTTAAGTCTCACCTTTATCCACTGGTTACAGCGGGGATCATACCTATATAGGAGATTTGAAGCTGCATCCCCTCCATTGTCTCTTGAAAAGCTGCCTCCGGCTATGAAGATAAAGCCTCCCAAGACTGCAACGCAGTGGTGACTTCGCCTGGCTGGGAGAGGCGTTTCTGCCACCCACTGCCCCTTTCTGGTGTCCAAGAAGCAGGTGTCATCGCTCAGTTCCAGGCACCGTTCGGAAACCTCGCCGCCCACGAAGAGGAGCCTCTCCTCGCAGGTCCGCAGCGCCGTCCGCTTGTTTTGCAGCACCGGCTGAGCCGTGACGTTGTTGTGGTAGTTCACCGCCTCCTCTATAAACCCCTCACAGTTTGCCTCTTTGGGAAGAAGAGAGCAGACAGCAGGCTTGACTCGATGGAGGAGGTCGCTTTTAGGTATCAAGGGGAAATGAATGTTATCCAGGACCTGGTGAGCCTCGTTCTCTCTTTCCGGGTACTGGGTAAGCCACTGCAAGGCTGCCTGAAGCAGGTCGTGCTCACACTCCTGCTGCACGTTACTGCTGTCAAGGTATTGGCACAGCTTCTGCAAGGAAATGTTCTGCAGGAAGTCCGGGGTGAAAGACAGCGTGCCGAAGTTCTGCAAGATGAAAGAGTCGATGTAGGAGTCAAGGCGCTTCAGGTTGTAAATAGAGGCCAGCTCTTGCAGGTACAAGTAGTTCTCCTCGCTGACTTCGTTCTCCAGATACTCGCAGCAGAAGTCAACCACCTTCCAGATCTGCAGCAGGTGAGCTGTTTCGAGCACATAGTCGATATTGCCTCCGTCTAAAGACAGCTCGCTGCCATAAAGGAAATCCACCACAGCCTTGAGACCAATGTAAGAGGCTCCAAAAAGTTCAACCTCTTTCTGGTGGGCTTCTCGCATACCAATGGTGAACATAGAGTTGAAGTAGTCACTGCAAACGGCGAGGAGGTTCCGATGGGCAGGGACTCTCTGTTCATCCACCACAAGGACAATGTCACAGAAAAGGCCTCGGTGCCTCTGCTCGTTCAGACTCTGAAGAACTAGACTAGAGTGGTCATCCCACCTATACACCTGGAATAAACAAAACAGCATCAGGCAGATGTTGTCTTCACCAAGATGAATTTCAGTGCGCCCACTAAGTGTTCTCCCATTACATGTGGTCATACATGAGAGAAGCTTACTCGTGTTGCGCATTTATTATAAATTCTGAATTGAAACAGTTGGCAAGGAACACAGCACGAGCCCAGGCTCCTCACCTTCACTGTGAAAAGCCTAAGCAGACTTTTATTGCTTCCTACTCCCCCTTTCTTTATATAATTTACTCCTACCTCCTCCACAACGCTGCATCCAGACCTTCTCCCTGATGATTTAGACAGGCACAATTTTCTGAAACTCTTCCACTCATTGTCTTTGAGACATCTCGCTGACATTTTCTTTCTTACTTGTCCCCCAAATGACTCCTTACAGAGTTCTTCTCAACTAAGCTACTCGCTAAATATGCGGAGTGGGAGACGAACATCCAGCAGTATGCCAAATTTTCCTTCAGCTCATGTATTGTTTGGGTTAGTGCATACTTGACAACTACCCCCTCTTAAATCCTCTCAGAACTCTAAGCTCGTTAGGGTAAAATCCCTCTTTCTTTCCATATTATTCCAGGCACACACACTGCATGCAAAAATAATAGCTGTTTATTTATGTGCAAAGCCACACATGTGGATAACTTACTCCCATAAGACTTCTAGACGCTTCCAGAAACTGAGGTAGGTTTCGGTTTAACGAATACAACTAAATACTTTTCTCTTAAAGGGGAAAATGCCCTCAGAACATGCCTGTTAAAGCATCCTTCTGGGATCCCTCTGGCCCTTCCCACCAGCTCTGTACGTGCCACAGAGCTTTCGAGGCAACGCACTGGCCTCTTTCTCACAGACTCGCGTTACCAGTCTTAGGAAAAACCAAAATGGAAATGTTTTGTTACCCCTTGAATGTCCTGCAGAACATGTATCTAAGGGGCTGGTCACCCCAGTGTGTCAAGCGATGCAGCTTTTAGGACCATCCCTCCAGAGGAATGGAATGCTCGGTGGTACAGTTACCTTGTGATCTCTCTTACTAAAAGCCAGGTTAAGCTAAATGCAAATACATAACTTTAATTACCAAATTTGAAACAGGCAGCATTGCAGAGCCTGTAAGAACATGTAAGAGAAATGGAAGGAGGTGGAAAGGAAGCTCATCTTTGTCTCATACCTAAGTTAGCTCTGAACAGTTCTGGCTGTAGGACCCTGGGTCTTGCCCAGTTCCACACCCTCAGCCTGCATCCCCAGGTTCTTCAAGCCTCTCAGGTGTTCAACTTCTCCTTCACCAAACTGTTGCTTCTCCTAGAAATCCTAACCATCCACGGCTTTCCTGCTTTCCCAAAGAGAAAGCACAGGATTATTGCTGTCGAGCTAAGCCATTAATGAGTTGGTTAAATCGCGGTGAGACAACCTCTCTACCCACCTGGATGGGAGAGATTCGAGTCCTAGAGCCAAGCTTTCCCCCCTACACACAAAGGCCTCGCTCTAGGCAGGCGCCCCACGCACACGATTCAGTAATTGTACTCTTATACGCCGGGATAACCAGGGATTAACGCGCACGGCTCACCGCTGTGCGGGCGTGATGGCAGCCAATCATCCCGGGCTAACACCAACCTCAGGAGCCCGACCTCCCACGCCTGCCTTTTCGCGGGCGGCGGCGGCAGAACGATGGGCGGTCCCACAGAGATGAGACCCAAGCTAACAACCAAACGTGCTCCTCTTGTGTGTGACAGCCCAGCGGTTCCTCTTTGGTTTTGCTCACACTCTTGTCTAAACAATGGGGACTAAGCTGCCAAAACTCCTTCCATTGGGCAAGACTTCGTGCATGCAAGTGTACAGAGTTAAACCAATCTAAGTGAAGAGGCTTCAATAAATATGTTTTGCTGGGCCCAAACTCTTTAGTTTGCCTTATACTCATTGCGTCATCGTATCTCCGAATTCAAAAAGGGATCTATGGCACAGACAACACAGTAACTTCCACTGAGGAATAAAACCACAAGAGAACTGTAGCAGGAAAAAGAAAAAAAAGGGGGTTTAAAGACTTTCAAGCTTTTTATCTTCGTTTTTCTGAGGTTGAGAAATGCTGGTATTGTACAGGAGCCCAAGCAGAGACCAGAGGATGGAGGAGGCAGGAAGAAGAATAAATATGGCAAAGGCCAAACAACACATTTGTGGCAACTATGATGAAGGATAATGAACATATTCACAGCATCCTCTTCTGAACTTGACTCACAGGGGACAGTTATTGGATTAAACCAAAACCATATTCCCTCTCATCTCCGTAAATTGGCTGATCATATCTGCCTAATATTCTCTAATACCACCATCGTGCATAACAAGATTACACCAGAATATAAGATTTGCCAGAGATCCCTATTTACTGCCTGTCGAGTGAGCAGCGTAATCCTGACTGCAAATGCGCCTGACAACTTGTACTCCTGAAATCCTTGTTGCCATGTAAAGCTCCTGCTACTTGAGAAATCGAGCATAAAATTATTACGTATGGCACTGGATGGACTCAGAATGTATTAACACACTTCAGCCACTCAGCAAGTTCATTCGTTCAGGGAGGAAGTAACAGCAGCTGATGGCTGCACATTTCAAAACCAAGACTAATTTTACACTAAACACGAACATCTTTCTCAAGCTATTTATACTCTGCAGAACAGCTTTAGCATTATCTAGTAATTCTAAGTTTAACAGATAGTGGCAGCTGCTGTCTAAGCAAGAAAATAAAACAATGCTGTCAAGTTAATTAATTTTTAATGTGATGAATTATTTTTACATCCAGACTAAGCCATTTAAATGGCAGACAGGATCAGCGCTCAGGGAAAGATTATATCGGCAAGAATGCATTTCAAAAGTAGTCCTATTTATCTTTTATCAGTTGTATCGGAGCAGTATTTTAACTCCGTTTGGATTCAAAAATGTAAATTCTTTCAGAGTGGTAATGCACCACTGTTACTTCAGCAATGATGCAAAAGAAGACGAGCTCCATCTCGTTCAGCTACGATAAGACAGATACAGACACTGAAAAGTTTTTCTCTTCCAGCTGTTGTTGGTAGCACCAGGTACTTGCTCTGCAGCATCTGTAACCCAGTGCTTGCAAGAACAGAAAAGCATTTTTCACTGGTATTAAACAAAGCAAACATAGTAACTACAGCTGATATTAACACCGTATAAATCTTAGGTCATCATCCTGATGACCTGCATGGAAAGCTACCCGAGGCAGACTTCTGCAGACTCCCAACTAAAATCAATGTATTTGCGCTGACAGAGATTCCATACAGAGAAAATTAACCTCACAAACCTAAGAAAACACCTCGAGTTGACTGGACTAACTACTGCTTGCAGCACCAAGACTTCCGTCTTCTACAAAACAAAGACTACGAGCAATGCCAGCTTTGCTTCTGTAACTCGTTTGGATTTTATGAGCTCGATCATTATGAAAAATTCCCTGAAAACACAAATCGCATTTAATGACTTAATTTTTGGTGTAGAGAAAATACTGTGCTGTGATGATGTGCGTTTCTTTTTTAAGTTATGAGTCATGAGGAGCAGATGCCCATTTGCTGCTGCCTTTTTTGTGCCTTTTTTTTTTTTTAAATCGCTAGGCAGCATCTTCTTCTATCAAAACCATTTGAGCAGGCAGACCACGGTTCTCATATCTCTTTATAAAAGCTCAGAATACGTACATTCCATCAAATCAGTCCATCCAAAGGAGAGCCTTTACCCGCCCCCCCCCCCCCCCCCCCCCCTTGTTTACTTCTCTAACTTGTTCTTTTTTTCTGGTCAGCAACACAAAAACGTACAAACCTTTGAGGATTCACTTATCTTGTGTGGACGACAAATCCTGGTTTGCCTGGTCCCCTCCATGACAGGCTGAGCCGCAGCACTTCTAGAACAAAAGCAAAGGGAGGCGTTAGCAGCGCTCCAACCCTTCCCGACCGCTAAAACCCAGACCCCGCCGGATAAAAATAAAAACACACAATGGAGAAGCCCTGAGCGCGGCCCATCTGCAAAGGAGTTTAAAAAAAAATTGTACGTTTTGTTGCTGTTGTTCCCTGATGCTGATTTCTGCCCGGCCGTGTCAACAAGTCGGGGGATGCCGGGCTCCGAGCACGGAGCGGAGCGTCTGTGCCGGGTGCGGAGCGAGGGATTTACTCACCATCGCCCCCGGGCCCGCCGGGGCTGCATCGGCCGCGCTTCCCCGCGCCGAGGGAGGGGAGAAAAATAAAATATATATTAAAAGAAAAAAAAAAAAAAAGAGGGGGGGAAGGGCGGGAAAGCAAAGCAACAACAAACAGCAGGAGCCGGCGCCCGCGGGAAGGGGCCTGGCAGCCGCCCGCAGCCGCCGGCGTTGCGGGGAGCTCCCGGGGCCCCGCGGGAGGGAGCGGGGGCTCCCGGGGCCCGGCGGCACCGCGGGAGTGAACGGGCAGCCCTGTCGCCTTCCCGGCGGGCCCAGGAAATGCCGGCCGGAGCCTAGCGGGGCGGGGCGGGGCGGGCCGCGGGGCCGCCCCCGGGGGAGGTGCCGCCGGGCAAGGCCACGGCCCCTGCGGGAGCGAAGGGCGGTCGCATCCGCCGCCCCGCGGAGTGGGCTCTTCGGGCTGGGCGGCTCCCGCGGCGGGGAAGCACCTCCTCGGGGGGTTTCCCTGCCGGGGGTGGTGCCAGCGGGATGAGGAGAGCCGGGCCAGGGCGCAGCGCCCGGCCGGGGCGGCCAAGGGCATCGCTGGGGCGACGGCTGCGGGGAGGGCGGGATGCTCGGTGCCGTTTTGCCAACCGGGCAGATGTGTGCGTGCGGTAAAGTACAGCGAGGAGCCCGGTCACCATCTCGTCCTCCTTGTTTGGACGTGAATCTGTCTGACTTCAAAATGCCTGGTCAGAGACTGGCAACTTCAGCAACGCCCGCTGCTGCTCCGGGGCTTTTTCTCATCGATTAGGGCCCAGGAGGTTTAAAAGTCAATAATAAGCCACCAGCTTTGTGAACAACGGTAGGGCTGGCAGCACACCGCCTTCACGGATAAGGAAAGAAGCGAAGACTTTGTACGCAGACCCCCCTGAGTCCTGTTTCAGGGCAACAGGCTTTACTGAAACACTACCAGTGAAGAAAACTCTTTGTTAATCCAGCACTCCTGGGTATTTTCTGGAGGTTGTTGTCAGGACAGCACAAACAGGCAAGACTGTGCGTGCATCCAAGCTCCATCTGCTCTCGCTGAGGACAGCCCTGCTTGGACAAGTCCCACATGGTGACGGGGTATTTGTTGCTGGCAGAAAATGATGTTTTCTGCATGAAGCAGCAAGTTTTTAAAGAAGGGGTCCTTGCAAAGGCTGCTCGGAATGTTTGTGCCTTCACCTACCGCCGCTGTCATCCGGCCCTCTGCTCTAGCACGGGGGCAGTAGCATCCAGCCAGCTGTGTCTGTTCTTCAGCCATTCCAGAGAAAACGGAGATGAAGATGGGTTTCTACTAACCGAATTGATCATCAAGTCTGAAGATGAGAAGCATTTTTTGCTAGCTTTGGTCTCTGCTTGTGGCCATGGGAACCCAGGATAAAGACTCGCAATTCCCAGACTATCTGAGTGAAAAACGTACTTTGGTGATAACCCTAATGCTGTGATCTGCCAATTCACAGTAGCCTTTCCCTCCCCCCCCTCAAAAAAGTATTATTCTCTCCATTATTTTCTCTGCTCTTGCGTAAAAAAGACAGAGATGGAGAAGCAGGATTGGGGACAACCACACAGAAAAATCAGAAAAAGAAGCAAAAAGGTACGATGGCAAAGAGCTGCAGGAACAAGGTGCTAGCAGTATATTTTGGGAGAACAGCCAAGCCTCCTGTGGGACCACAGCTCTGCAGAGCTGTCCTGTTTGCTCAGCTCCCTCTACCCACTCTGAGGCACTCCTTGAACTCCAGTAGTACAGTCTAGATGCTGAAGGTCAGTCCAGATAACCAAAACCTCAAGCTTGCTGGGGACTTTTTTTTTTTAGGAAGTCTGTAAATCCTCTTTTAAGTCCTTTCACTTTCTTTGTTGTCTGCGCTTCCTCTCTGAGGACTCTTGTGAGATGGGCAGATCCTTCTGCCAGGCAACAGCATCTTTCCTGCACAAGATGAAAAGGCCCACGTGTGGAAGATAGAGGTCTCAAACCTCTCCTGTGAAAAGCAAATCATAGCTCACCAAAGCCAGACAAATAGGTATTTTCCCCTCTCCAATTACAGCCTGATGAAACTGAGCGCAGTATTTATTCCTCCGTGGGTTAAAAGAAAAAATCCATGAAAATGTGTCAAAGACAAGGAAGACGAGCAAAGAGAATAAGTTTGACCCCACAAAGGTAGGAATCTGGCACTTAAAAGTGTAAAGCATGAAGTTTCTAATGAATATAATTCAAATGCTCCAGCCACTGGGTTACAGAGACTGAAACAAGGTTGAGGTTTTCTCCTTCTAAGGGAAATGACATTCCAGTCACTCAGTTCTGCCCTAAGAAACAGCAGGAGCTGAGGAACAAGCTTGAAGAGACAAGGACAACCAGCAGCTGTCGCAGGTATAAAGAGCAGCAAAGTCATGCCAAATGATCACAAATGCAGAGTACAAAAAAAAAAATTTATGAGCAGATAATGGCCAGCTTAAAGGCTTTTTTTTTTTTTAAAAAAAAGGAAGTGTGCCTAAAGACAGTTCCAAAAGAAAATCAATAGAAGTTCAGTCCTATTAATGTGTGATTATATTATCATCTGGAGCCTGCAGTCTACAGATACGGAGTGTGATTCACCCAGATGCCATGTCCTGTACTTGTACTGACTTTAGAAATATTTCTCTCTTCCCTATGACCTCATCGGTACCACAGAGATGCACTGCAGCAAGATGCTCAATGTTTTGGGCCCTGATGCTACAGGGAACCTCACATCATTCAGGACTCTCTCTGGAAGAAGCTGCCTGCAGGATTAGAGCTTCATATTTTATGGCAGTTAATGATGTATCCTACAATTAGCACATGCTCTGGCGATCTGTTCCTCGAGATGTCTGGAAACACTGAATAACCGTACGTGGTCATTAGGTTTCTTACTGCCCAGGCTTCACATTTACAACATATTGAGGTGAAATACTTAATGCCCCATCGCAAACTTTAGCAGCAACAAAATGTGATACCTTTTTCTCACAGAATGAAGGGGTTTTTTATTCAAATCGCAATATCCAGCCCCCCAGGTTTGGGGTAGAAACCCACTAACAAGGACTTTTTTTAAAAACGCTGGTCCTTGGGCACAACAACGCCTGGTGACATTTATTCCAAGCCGAGCACTGCAAAGCAAGGGACCTGTCTCTACTTCCGTGGGCGTAGGACTGAAGGGCAATGTCACAGCCAACCCGTGTCCTTCTCAGCAACGAACTAGCCCCAACACCTCTCATCAGCGCATCCACTTGGGTTCCAGGAGGTATTTTTTAATTTGCAGTGCTGGAGCGCAGCCCGGTAGGGGGAGATCGCTCCATCTGAAATGGGGTAAAAAACACACACACAGGCACACACTCACACTCACACAATCCCGCACAGGCACCCAGCTCCTGCACACACACACCTGGAGCAGCAAGAGAGCTGTTCGTGACTCGAAGTGACCCCCGCAGACCCCCCTAGAGCTCTGGGCCAGCCCGCACGGACGGTTCCCAGCTCCCACCCGCCGCCTTCCCGGCTCCTGCCGCTGCCCCTGCCGGGCCGGCTGGCCCTGCCCTCACCCCGGGCCCCCCTGTCCGGCGCCGTTCCCTCGCCTTGTCCTCGCCCTCCCCGCCTCGCCTACCTGCTCTGGGGGCTCCTGCCCGACTACCTCCCGTGCGCCCGGCCCGGCTCCCGGCCCCGCCGCTCAGCCAGCGGCGCCTTCTCCATCTTGCGCATCGCTTCTCCCTCCTTCCTCCTCCCGCCCGTCAGAGGCTGGAAAAACATCGCGGGGCTGGAAAAATATCAGCGGCCGGGGAAAAAAAAAAAATAAAAAAAAATCCCCAAACAACACATCCCTGCAGCGGGACGAGCCCCTCGCTCCCCAACCCCCCCCCCCCCGACCCCGCCCGGGGTTTGCATCCTCACGGCGGGCGCCCCCCCACCCCCCGTTTCCCCCCCCCCCCCCCCCCTCCCCCCGTCCCCGGGCTATTGCATCACCCCGAAACCCCCGCGCCGGGGCCGGGCGGGGCGGGCGGGGGCCGGCTCAGCGCTGCCCGCGGAGCCATTGGCGGCCGCCGTTGGGGCGGGGGCGCGCAGGCGGGCGGGCGGGCGGCAGCGGGCTCGGCGCTGCGCGGAGCGGTGCGGAGCCGGGCGGTGGCGGCGGCGGCGGCGATTCCCCCCGCAAGCTCCGCTCCGCGATCTCCCCCCCCTTCCCCCCCTTCCCCCGGCGCGGCCGGCCGCCCCCATGGCCACCAAAATCGACAAGGAGGCGTGCAGGGAGGCGTACAACCTCGTCAGGGACGATGCCACCGAGGTGAACTGGTAGGTGGCCCCCGGGCATCGCACCGCACCGGCAGCGGTGCCCTGAGATTCCCTCTCTCCTCTTTCTGCCCGCCCGAAAGGGTGTTTCATAGACCTTATTCCCCTTCTCCTCTTTCCACCTTCCTAAAGGATTGGTTTTTTACTGTATATTCTTCCCCATCTCGTCTTTTCCCTTCCTAAAGGCTGACTGTTAAATGTCTTCTCCACCTTCCTTCCCTTTCCCCCATCCCACAGGGTGATTTTTAAATGCGTTATTCCCCTTCTCTTTTCCCCCTCCCAAAGGGTGACTTTTAAATACAATGGCTCTACAATCGTCCCTGGAGACCAAGGGGTAGACTATGAAACCTTCAAAAGGAAGTGCACAGGTAAGCTCCGTCCTGATTGCTTTGGCACCCGACCGGTGTCTCACAGCCCGGGTGCAAGGGGGGAAAGGATGGGAGGAAACTTGGGTAAACTGAAATTACTGCTTCTGCTTCCCTGTGTCTGCCCTGTCCTGCATGATTGCGTTTCCAGCCACCACCGAGTGCAAGTCGCTGAAGTCCATGGTCCAGACGGTCCTTTGTCTCACCCTTAGACTTAAGGTCCTTTGAGCTTTTTTCTCCCCTTTGGACAATTATTCTGTTGCTGCTCGGTTATAAACAGGATAAAACGCTTGATTAGCAACGCTCTTCTCGTTTAGAACTGCAGTTTTGAAGCAAAATGGACTCAAATTCTCTGGCTAAAAAGATGTAGTCATATGGATCATTTTGCAATAAATTTCTTCTGTAAATTGCAGTCATAAGTGCTAAAAGTAACTGCAGTTAGAAGGCTTGCTCGGACTTTTTAAGAAACCCGAGAAGAGAGTGGTTATGTTGAAGATCAACTCAAACAATACAGCACGGAAAATAATTGTATACGTGGTGGTGTTGCACAACCGCAACAGTTGCAGCTCTAGGTTTAAACGTGGCAGTTGTTTGTTGAACTGTCGGTTGTGGAACATTAACAGGAGAAACAAAGCCTGGGGAAAATGAAAATAAATTGAGGAATATTTAACTTCATCTGATCTTAACTTCTGACGTGTTTTGCACAAGCGGGCTTCTAGTTTTCTCAGAATAACTTCTAGGGGGGGAATACGTATAGCTTTTCCTCCTGTCTTGTCTGATATTTAACAATGTCATCCAGTGACATGAGATACGAAATATTCATAACCAACACTGGACTATAACAAAGTGTTAGTTATTCATCTAGTTGCTCTATAATCAAGTATTATGGCTTTTTTTGAATTAGATATCTGTGCTGCAAAGGAATTGTGTCTTGAGCAGTCTCTCCCTTCTCAAGGTGGGGTGAGTCCTGGAGGCCCCAAAGTCAGAGTCCCACAGATATTGAAAGGCCAGTGCCTGCCCAGATTGGTCTGTCAGGTCCTAGGGCTTGGCTGTATTTTATTGAGTTGGAGAGGGAACTTCCAGTAACTTAAATGAGGGCAGGACTGGTCTGATCAGTCAATAAATATCACAGGAGAAAAAAATACCCAAACGTTTTAGTCCTTGGAAAGCAGCCACTAAATCGAAATGGTTTAGATGGCTCTGCTATGGCATTTGCAGTGGGGTCTTGCTAGGATTAACACAGCTACTCGTTTCCAGCTCTTCTTGAGGCCTTTGCAAGGAAAATTCTCAAAACCAAAAAGGATCCTCTTGTAGTTGATGTCAGAAGAGCTGATACCTGGTACTGCAAGAACTCCTTCCCACACAACTCTTCTTAATTGGCAACATAAGGAAAAAAAAAACCAATTACCCAGCATACAGGGAAACCCAGGGCTGCCATTTCTGAAATTCATGCCAACATTATCTAACGGGTTAGTAGTTTTCTTGGGAGGTCAACAGCTCCAGTAAGTGAGTGCCATGTTCTCTGTCTCCTTTTGTGGCCAAGATAACTGAGTGTCTCCAAACACGCGGAGCACCATTTGGGCTGGGAAGGATGTGTACAACCACTAATGGAGGCACAAACTGCAGTTTGGAATATGTTGAATTTTGTTTCCTTGACATCATTTGCACATGCCAAATCCTTATTTATAAACAGGGTATTAAAACAAACAGAGTTTAAGGAAACCTTGTTTTAGACAAGCAAAGTGCCAAGCTGGTCCAAATACTGAAGCCTTTTTACAGCTCAAAGGAAATTTTGCATATTTTAGGCATAAGCACAATAAGGGAAGAGTTAAATAAAGGGCATCTGTGGGGTAGGCTGTGGCCTATTGTTAGCCTTTAATGTGGAGCACAATCCCTTATAGCTGCTCCATTGCTCCCTCTCCCTTTTCTATCTCTTCCTCTTCCTTTGCATGCACCTGGTATGGGCTGACCTTTGGCAGACCAGGGGCAAGTCATTGTCCTCAAACCTCTGGAGCCCAGTTGTTGGAGGCTTAAAGAAGTAGGCAAGTTCAGGTATCAAGTTCTTAGCTATGTGCTAGAAAGGATCCTCCACTCAGGAATTGCAGAGCAGCAGCTGGGAAAGCAAGAGATGCAAGCTTCAGTGCCTCCATCTGTGCAACAACTCTTCACCGGGACCACTACACATAGAAAACAAGGGTTGTGCCAGCAGTGAAGTTAGAGGTTTCCTTCCCGTCCGGAAGAAAGGTGCCAAATGTTACTATGAAGTAGAGCTGTTTGGAATATTTCTACTGAAATAAAGTCAGTAAAAAAGAATAGGAAGGGATGGGAAGAGCTGGTAAATATTATTCTTTCCTAGTGCTACATGTCTTCCCTCCTGTTCCACATCCCATCTCCTTCTACATTTTGCTGGAAGGGAGGAGAGCAACTATCAATGCAAAAGCTCTGGAAAATGGGATTAAAAGTTTCAAAAAAAGGAATCAGAATAAAGTTCCTTCCTGTTTTGAATTCTTGTTTTGTGAAAAATGCTGTCCTGAAAGCCACAAAGCATTGCAGCTGCCTCTTGTAGAAGCCGAGACTAATTCGGTGGTTGAAGGTGAGAGCAGGAGCTGGAATTGAAAACCTCAGCGTGCAAAGTGTCACCAAGTACCTCTGTCAGAGCTTGCTCTGTTCTACCTTCTGCACCATCTATTTCAGTGTTGTTCTGAGCAGCAAACATCTGTGTTCCCCCACTTTCTTTAATAACCATTCTTAATAAAAGCACCTTGGGCACGCGGTACATACCGCTTCCCTCCAGGGCATGAAATTACAGAGCGGGCGGTGTCAGTGTGTGCTAATTCATGTGGCTCTGAGACCAAGAAGGTCTTTTGTACCAGTTTGGAAGCCATTCGCCTGCAGTGGATATCCTGCCTTGTGCAACGACAGAGATTAGGAAGGGCTGGAGGGGGTTGCTGGTAGCAGGGTCGTATTTTTGCTTTTTCTTCCCCCATACATAACACTTTTCACGCAGACCGTGGCCCAACCCATTAGTGATTCTGCAGACCCCCTCAGGGAACGAGAGTGGTTGAGGACAAAGGGAAAAACAAGGAACCGAAATTGCTTCTTTGAATGGAAATAGCAGTTCGAAGAGACCGTGTTAGAAAGCAGCTCTCTGCAAACCTCCAGCTATGCTCTGTGGGCTGCGGCTGAAGGAACAGACGACAGAGCGAGGTGCTGAGCTCCTGGGGCAGTGAGGCCCATCGCTGAGCCAGGAACTGCTGCTGCACCCAGTCTGCCCTGGGCAGGTTTCATCACTCTCTCTGCTCCACTCTCAGATACGTGTTGCACATCAGACCTACCTGTCACTTATCTTGGAGTGGAGGCTTTTTCTTCCTCACCTCTTTACTAGGCTTTGGGTACTAGCCGAAAAGTTTAAGGAACTGCATAATCAAACTGTCATCCTTTTCCCATCCCACTGTTAGGGGACAGCGATTGCCACACTTAAAGGAAGGAAATGTGGTAAGAAAAGCTTCTGCAGTGCCCTTTTGTTCAGGATCCCAGGATTAGGCTGCAAAGGCAGCCTGAACCCTGGACTTCTGCTTATCAGCTGCTATCGTGATGCTGCTGTGTCAGGTCTGTGTCAGGCCACAAGCCAACTTGAACACTTTGGCTGGGAGGTAGTAGAATCTGCTTTAGTGTCAGGCAGTCGTTTTCTCTGCCCTCCAAAGACCAGCCCCAGATGTGTGAACACCTCTCCTCCAGCCTATCCCAAAGCAAAGTCAAGGAGGTTGGTTTAAACTACTGCCCGGTGGTTACATTATACGATGAGAAGGTGGCTGCTGGTGGCTCTTCCTCTCGCAGTCCTGCCTAATGACCCATGTACACAACTGTGTTGGCCTTTCTCTGACACTAAGAGGCTGGAGACCAAAGCTGAGGATGTTGTGTCAGGGTCATTAAACAGCCGGTGTAGACAGCCCCCCAAGTCTTCTGGCTAAGGGCTGTTTTGGTCGGGCATATCAGCACTGACTACCTTTGCATTAAACAAGGACTTAATTCAAGGCTTTTGATCCAATTTACTTCACAGTTACAGCTCTTCCCTCTGCAGATGGCACAGATCCAGATGTAGCATTAATTTGGTATCTAGCAGTACGTGCCATCAGTACGCTTTTTAAAAGAAACAGCTGAGCTGGTGGATTTGAAGCCAGAAACACAGATAAGAGTTGAAGGTTATTGTACGGAAGGATGTGAAAGCTCTTGGGTTTGAGATTTTTTTGTTGTTGTTTTTAATTTTAAAGTCTCACAGCCAGGCTGGTGATGCTGTTGCTGAGAAGAGTAGAATGGCATACAGCCGAGATACTGAACTAAGAGCCCAGTCAAAAACATCCACTTAAACTTTTGTGTGTCAGTAGCACCTGACTGGATCAGAGAGCTTGCCTCAGTTTCTGTATTACAAAGCAGCAGAACACCGCATTGTCTCTGTCTGTGACTTTTCTTTTTTTTTTTAAAGTGTGTATTCTGCCATTAAGTCACAGAGAGGTCAGAAGACTGTGTTTCCCCACCATGCCACATGTGAACAGTTGTTTTTCAATGCGTCTCTGACAAGAGAAATAATGAGCCTTTTATTTGAAAAGCCCCAGTCCAGATAAATAATTGCAATGACAGCATGAAATAGGATAGTTATTCATGTCTCTGAAAAGATCAAACCAAGACCACACTGAGCATTCAGCATGAGGAAGAACTGAAAATCTTTGGTCTGAAATAAATACCCTATAAAATAATTTCTCATTGTCATAAAATATTAGGCAGAAAATGGAAATAGAATTGGCTCCTAAGACAAATGCAAGCTCTTTTGAGTTTCTGACAATTGCCTGTAAAGCCTGGCCTGCATATAAAATTTAGGAGCTAAGTGTCAAGAGATCACCAAGAGTATGTTGGTGCTCTAGGTTGTAGGAAAGATTTGTAAAACCGCACGAGGACATATAATGAGATAGGTGCTTATCTGTATTTGGCTACATCTTAAGTTGCTAAAATGGGCTTTGTAAATCAGTGTCCTACTGCTTTTGTTTTTCCTCTAACATTCATCTTGTCTGCTTTCCCTTAATATCTATTTTAAGGAAGACCTGAGGCCATGAGTAGCTTACGGGAATTTCACCCTGTCTTTGCAGTCTGCCCATGCCCCTGTGCCCTCCCAGCTCGCTGTGGGAGCCGCGCTCCTGGGAGGATGCGTGTGCTCAGCAGTGTAGTAAGAGGTAGGGAAGGTTTTCTGTCTGCACTTCTAGGCATGTGACTACAGGGGTGACTGAAGAGGTGGAAAATTGACAGATTAATCTCAAATGGATCCAACTGAAACAAAATAAATCCTTCATGAAACCTGTCACGCGCCATCAGTAATTCATTGTTGGACAGAAACACAAAAGCAGATCATTCCCTCGTCTGCCTTGGTGTACGTGACCTTGATTTAGCAGGCAGGTGAAGCTGGCAGCGGTGGCCTCGCCTTGGCATGTCTCTGGCTTGGCCATTCAGGGCTGTAAGACTACGAACCGTGAAGCTCTTGACAGTGTTTTTCTTTCCCGCAGCTATTATCTTTTGCTGATGAGTCAGTGCATTTTAATCTAATGGGGAGTTTTTTAGTAGGCTGAACCAAAGAGTTTGAGTGGATGAAAAAGAGGAGAATACCGTCAGGGAAATCTCCCCAGCTTGGCATCGAGCTTTGTTGACAGCCAAGGGCAGCTTAATCAGTATATTTGGAAAATCCTGCCTACTGATAAGTAAGGGGTTTGGAGAAAAATACCAAGTGATGCTAATTAAGGCATTCATTGTACTTTTCAATGTTGGTATGGCCCTATTGTCATGCTGTACAACCAGAGTTAAAGAAGTAGTGATATTAGTAGGAATTAACGTTGTTAATTTCTGCTGTTTGGGACTTGTGAGATCTGCTGAAATAAAGCTGCCGTTTCCGTTCTACCCAGCTCTATTATTTGCTTCTCTCTGCCCTGAAGTTCATGGCTTGGTGACTGGGAAGGTGGTTGTGTCAAGCTAGGCAGGATTTCCTCTTTCAGAGGAAATCTACTGTCTCTCTCCGTTAGACTCACACACACCCCCAGCAATTTCCTAAAACTGCTATAAGTGGTATCATGTGAAAAGGGCGGGGGGGAGGGTGGTGGATATTAATGCCTTGAGATTTCTAGGAGAGTCAGCACTGATGGCACTGATGCCTTCCAGCACAGCGAGGTGATCTGGCAGGGTAGAACTCATTAACTGTGAAAGAGGAAATCTGGGAGTATAAAAGAACTTGCCTTTTGATCCCGTTATCACTCTGAACATGCTTCAGACTAATTGTGAAACTCAACCACTTCTGCTCAGGGATTTTGAGCTGCAGCTGGAGGGGCTCATACCCAGGCTGAACTAGTGCTAAAAGCCTCCACGCCGGTCCCTGTTGCCTTCTTAGGAAAAGAGACGTGTTAATTGCTAAGGGCTCCAATTCACATTCCCTCTTGGCTTGATCTGCAGTTGCTGAAATGCTCCTCAGCTGCTGCAATTCACAGATGGACACACCAAGCTAAAGCGTCACGTATCGGTAGTTTCTGTTAAATACACCAGAGTGAAAATTGTGGCAGCTGAAGAGCCTGTTCTGCCTACTGTGGGGATACAACCCCCTTGGGGAGGCAGGAGGAGGAAGCACACAGCTCGGGTGCAACCTTTCAAGCCCCCACAAGTAAAGCAGCCCCAGGTAAATTCTGCCCAAGACGGGTGACTCAGAGCCCCATGTCTAACCTCAGGAGCTCATTAAACCTATTGGAACTTAACATGATGAAGTAAGAGTTGCTCATAGTCACTGAGTAGTAGGTGATCTGATAGATAGAAGCCAACATGGGATTGCTGGGTTTGGATCTCTTCGGTGCTACTGATCGAGCTGCTTTCAGACAAGATGGGAAACCAGTTGAACCCTTTTGCTGAGAAGCAAATCGTACTGCTGCCAGTGATCTGTGGGTTCATGTCAAATTGAAGTTCATGCTGACAGATAAATTCCTTCAACCTCTTTCCTACATTGCTATGAAAAAGCACTGCGGAAAAAAATTTGATTGTATTTTTGCATTGTCTTTATTTTAAAGGGCCATGTTCCAAAGCAGTCTTCGGGATCTGTAGCAGCCTTTGGTAAAAGCGGCAGGGATGAAAAACCTACATACTCAAGGTGGAAAGGGATGGGTCCACAGGAAGGACTGTGACACCATTACAGAATAGTAGGGGCCAGGACTTGATGACATTAAAGTGCCTTCCAGTGCTGAGTTCCCATGGGAACCACAGTACAATTCTTAGCAGAGCGTGGCCTCCTTTACTGTCAGATCTGGGAAAGCAAGGTTTTTTCGTGGTACTGTTAATAGTAACGCTAGGGGATTTACTGTCTCTCTTCACCTTGGGTATTTCCTGGCTGTCGGTTCATTTATGGTTCTAATCAATCTTGAGAAGAGGATTTACTGTCAGAAACAGGAGTCTCTCCGTGCGTTTCTTGTACTTGCCAGTGACAGGGTATCTGAGAGAGAAGTTCTGTTTGCCTGTACTGCCAATATACGTGACTCTTTCTCTCCTTCCAAAGATCCATCTGGATTTTTCCTTTGAATAAGATCTCTCTTTTTGTTTCAATTTTGAAATCGTCTGAGGAGTTTGTTTTCAGCACTTTGCTGGCTCACACCACCCCTTACTTACATTTTCTATCCTTCCCCAGTAGTCCTTGCTTAGTGGCAAAAAAAATACATAGAGAATAAAATAGGGAGAGTGTGGGTGGGTGTTTTTCAGACTTAAAACCTTATTGTCTCTTATCGAGGGGAAATTGTCTTTACTCACACTTTGGCAAAACAAAGTGTTAAAGAAGCTCTGAGATGTGTCAGCTTTGAGAGAACATCCCACTTTTTGTGCATTGATTTCTAGCAGCTTATTTTCTGGGGATGAGCAATTCAGAGCTGCTTCTCCCCTGTCCCTGTTGCCCCTGGGGCTGTCCTGACCGTTCATGGAGCATGCTGTAACCGATCCGAGGATGGGGATGTTGGCAAACATCGCTACACCTGGAGCCCAAGTTTTCACTTGGCAGCAGTCAAGACAGCAAAGAACTATAAAGCGTGTTGAACCGGTCACAACAAGCGTAACCAGGAATAACATGATTCTTTTCAAGCAGCAAGTTTGTTCTTCTATTTTGAATCATCTCATTTCATTTAAAAGGTCTCGAGTGACCTGTAACAGATGAAGTAGCTATGATTAGGTACATTCCACGATTGCACAACTGTCCATCTG
Source organism: Trogon surrucura (assembly GCA_020746105.1). Classification (NCBI taxonomy): domain Eukaryota; kingdom Metazoa; phylum Chordata; class Aves; order Trogoniformes; family Trogonidae; genus Trogon; species Trogon surrucura. The sequence continues at coordinate 3,682,953 of CM036629.1, forward strand.
CTCTGCTTTTCTGCACAATCCTGGTTGAAGGCTCCAGCATCACGCACGCCACCGAGGCTGGGGATACGAGCGGATGGTATCACACGCTTTCTAAGAGCCTGTGATCATGAAGGCATCCAACTGCCTCGGTTGATGAGTCACCCCACAACGAAGGAACAAACTCTTCGAGACAAGGAGTTTACAAGGTTTTTACACATATGGCCAGACTAAATAACTCTAGTCTGGCGTGATATAGTAGAAACCAGCTGTGAAACACAGATCAGAACAGTTCTAAAATCGAAGGCCTTTTTCCGCAAGGCTTCAGAGGGAGTAGAAAAACACATCTGGAGAAGTAACTGCAGATTTTTCTTTTGCTCCTTCTTCTCCCCTTATTCTTGTAAACTCATACTACAAGAGCCAGAAATGTTGCTGAAGGGAAGGAGGGGAAAGGATCAGATTTGCCCAGTGGCCAGTTTCTTGGTATGTGCTGTAAAATGTGACCCTAATTGTGCTATCCTGTAAGAAAGAGATGCTGGGAAACTACTTTTATTCTCTTCTTGACCCAGTGACCTGCAGATGAATGGTCTGGCTGAATGTGTAACCAGGGCTAGCTCTGTGCTCTTGAACTGTCTGTTGAGTGTATTTTAGCCATTTGCAAACTCAGTGGCAGCACACTTCACGTGGTGTGGCATGGTCGGCACAGCCAGTTTCCTCCCAGTAACTCAGAGCACCCCAGAAAGAAGCAGGCCCAACACTGGCAAAGCACACCTTGCAAGCAAAGGGCACACGAGCAGAGTGCCTACATCACCCTCTTAATCGTGATCGATGGTATTGTAACCCAGGATCAGTGCTTTGGCTTGGTCTTTAAGTTATGAGCAATAGTCTCGCCCTGGAAAATGGCAAAGCACGCATGTTTCTGGTTTTAATAATTTTGTCATTTTTTCCTTTGTCTCTCCAGATGATGTTCGATTGTTCGGCTTTGTCCGATTCACCACCGGCGATGCCATGAGCAAGCGAGTCAAGTTTGCCCTCATCACTTGGATTGGAGAGGATGTCAGTGGCCTGCAGAGAGCCAAAACTGGGACCGACAAGACCCTTGTCAAAGAAGTAGTACAGGTAACCTCATCCTTCTGCTTCTACCTGCCAGTTCTCATTGATTTCAGCTCTACAAACACGAGCAGAAGGGGAGAGAGAGGGAAGGATTGGAGCATCCTTCAACTTAGTAGTTAATCCTTTAAAAAGATGACAAGGTTTTTATTGCCTTTTTCCTAGGAAGACTTAATATCTGCCCTTTGAGCACTCAGGCATAAAGAAGCACCTTTGAACTTAAGGCTGTCTTAACTATTTCATGAAGAGGGAATGTATGCACTCCCCTCCTCCTCACCATGAAGATGTTTCCCATCTCCTTCCATGATAGGGAAATAACATAATATTGAATTGTAGAGAACAAGGCAGTATTAAGCAGGTAAAATCAAACAGAAAAGCCCACACCCTTGTTTAAGCTTCTCTTGAGGCCTTTTGTGTCTGCACAATGAATTCATGGACCTAATCAACCAAAGTCTGAAGTCCCTGTGAGTACCAATTAACTAACAGCTCTTAATAGCTAACTAGATTTGAATAGTCTTCTGTTTGGCCTTGGGCGTATCAGAAAATAAGTACACACCTTGGAAGGGCTTCACTTGCCCCAGCTGAGCTTATCATTTAACTCTGTCAGGGCTTCCCAGGGCACTCCAAGCTGGGCTGACTCTGTCGGGCTCCAGGCTCAGGCCAAGCAAGTGAAAACAAGCACCAGCTGTGAGAGAAGTGAATTGTGGAAGGCTGCGAAGAACTGCTGCTGAAAAAAGCTGACTTCAGTGGAGAGGATGCTAACGTTTAGCAGGTTGCCTCTGAAGAAGTATTTAAAGGAAGATTTGCTCTAAACCTAAGGCCAGCTCTCCAGTGCCTGAGGAATGGTCTTTCTTATGTGCTTGAAGAACCGTCTGGCACTGAAATAATCTCCCTCAGTAATTGTGTTCTTGCCTACGTAAAGAAATGTCCCAGTAGGACAATATGAAGGATGAGAACGAAAATCCCCTTAATTCATTGCTAGTTTCTATGACACAGAAGATTTTATTTAGATAAGAAGCATATCCTTCCAGAGGATAAGCACTGATGCTAAATGTTTCAAAATGACAACTGTGCAGAGGAGTCCGTTCTGAAAAGAAACTTCCATAATGACACCTGAGAGACAGAGAAGCAAATCCCTGTTCATGTGAAGCAGCTGAAACTGTGTAATTGTAGCTGAAGATGAAATTATAGAGTACTAATGAATGACTCATATAAGAGTGACTAAGCCAAGATTTTTTTAAAAATACGCTTAGACAATTTAGTCCTGTTGAATTGAATAGTGTTCCTGAATCTGTCCCTCAGGTCTGTTACATATAATTTGCAATTTCGCTTGTTTCATCTTTGATTAGTAGTCTGGATGAGTTAATAATCTGGTGGAACATTAACCATTCTTGGCTGTTACTTAAAAGCTTTCATATTCCAATTAATCTGTTCTAAAATATGAAAACAATGCAACTTGTGCTTAATACACTTTTATTGAGCAACTACGTCTATGGCCCACTCCAAAGCACTTCTGAATGTAATGTCACTGGTGACATCCTTTCTGTAAGAAAATTTCTTGACAACTGTTCTGAGAGTTCTACGAGTGCAACTGAATCCCTCTGAGTGGGATAAAGGCAGAACTATTTTCTTCATTTTAAGACCGTAACCTTGCAGACAGTCTGTCAAAACAAAAGAGGACAAGAAAGCCCAACTGAAATTTCGTGGAGGGAATTTATCCCAGAGCTATTTCACTCTTACTACTTCTCTTGACCTTCAAGTACATTCCTGGTCACTCCGCTGCTTCTGATTTTTACAGAGATTATTTGAGATGCGAGTTACACATGGAAAAGTACAGTTGGCTGTTTGCTGTAATGATGAACTACAGATCTGACTCAGTGTTGTTTCATCATTTGGAATAAGTGGTAGCCTGAAGTGGGGTTTTTTTTTTCTTTACAAACCCTGAAGAGAATCTAGACTATTGATGTAGTGTGGCTCTCTGCAGTTCCTGCTGTGTGCAGGGCCCACAGGTGCACTTATCCTGGGCGACACGACTCTCCTTGCAAGGAAGTGCAGCACAAGGAGGCTTTTTGCACAGTGGATAACAGCTTTGATTTTGTGATCTATAGAAGTGATTGGCTGGGATTCCAGAACAACAGCTCTTCAGACGGAGAAGCCCTTCAGGCGGAGAAGCCCTCACTATCTTGTAATATTTGCAAAAGCTGACTGTGGCTCTTTATTTAAGACCAAAGCTCCAGTGTGAGGGGAGGCCTGCTTTGTACTCTCTGCTACGTTGCAGATGCATTGATGAGCTACAGTTGAGCTCTGCTCACAGCTGAACAGACGCCAAGAAACGTTGTTCTTCCGCCGAGACACTCAAAGTGAAAGACAGTCAGCTTGAATGCTGCCTAGCAAGCAAAACCCACCACGTTGCATCTGTAGAAAAGCGAGTGTTCACACATGGTGATCATTGATGGTCTCCTAGAAGCATCTGCCATAAGGAAAATGTAAGGGATATTAATTGTTGAAGACTAGATTATGGGCCTGTGAACAAAGGGGTAAAATACCATAAAGCAAGGAGAGGAACTGGCGTGCCCTCACTTTTGTATTCCTCCCTTGGAAGGGGGAGCAGGTGCTGTGAAATCTATAGGGAGGAGGCTTGGGAAGCAATGTTGAGAGTCAGCGGAGGAGGTTGCCAGAAAATCTCTCAGGAAGAGAGGACAATTGATTTTTAGCTGTAATAACTGTAAAATTACAGGGATGGATCTCATCTGGTGCAAATAGCCAGAGTTCTCCTGATCTGTACTAGCTGAGAATCGGGTTGTCTTGCTTATTTGGGACTATCCTTATTATTACCTCTCTAATGTTTTGGGAAAGTGGGGCTTGCATTTATTGAATTTATTTGGGATTGTAGAAAAATGCATTTTTCATTTAAGGAAGATTTGGTAACTTTTTTTCACAGCTGTTTATTTTCCATCCTTTCCTCTTTACCTCAGCTGGAAATCTTGGATCAAGCCTGTGACCTGGTCCAAGTAGTTCAGCTGAGAGCAGGTTAGAAGTAAGACCAGGATGAGAAACCAAGTATTTATCTGTGTCTTCTTAAGGGTATGGCTAAGTACTAATGTGTGGAGACTTCCCTGAGTAAATGGAGACATGTAGTAAGGGAGTGCAGTATCCCATCTTTTCTCCATTGAGCTTCTGTCTAGGCCACCAAGGATAGACTGAGGAGAGGGGTGTAGTAGCACCCAACAGTTCCATGCTTTGCAGACTGTTGCTTAAGATGCTTGGGAGTTCATTTCTGGGGTACAGTCTCCACTCAGAAGACTCTCTGTGCTCTGAGGGCTGTTGTTTTGGCCTCTTTTACTCCAGAGGCCCAGGAGGAATGGGTTGGCCAGCTTAAGCCCAGAAATCAAGGTTATTGTAAACTGCCAGAACGAGGTACGGTTCAGCCATAAAAATTCCTGCAAGGTGAAACCTAGCAGCTCTGGGGTTTAAGTACAGAACCACCCTGTTCACTTTGAGGTGTGGGAGAGGGATCATGTTGTGGTGCTTTTCTTCCAGTAAGGACAAGCCCAGGCACAACGGTTGTGGGGCTGGGAGTGGCAACCTGTGCTGAAGTGGTCTGGTTTTGATGTTAAGTGCTGAAGAACTGAAAACAGGACTTGGTTTCCCTCTGAGTGTTGCTTCCTCTCTGTGAACTCGTTGCCCTTTGTAACTACACTTCCCACTAGGAGATTTTAACCCTCTATTAGGCAGCGTGGAGGCCCTTCCTGACAGGACTGCATTCCCCAGCAGGGCTGTCTAAGCAAAGGGACTACCCAACTTTTGCCAGTTTACATCATTTTCCATAGATTTTGACTCTTCTCTGTTTTCTTCAGCACTTCTGCCCCCACAAAGTCATGCGCTCCATTATTTGCCTAAATAATATTCAGGGCGAAACAGCTCTGTTTCTGTGAGCAAATATTCATGGCATTTTATTCATTATTATTTTTGGTGAGGAATTTGCCTGGCTTTAGTGATGTCAGCAAGTTTACTGAGTTCCTCTCTCTCCCTTTGCTCACGTTTCTCTTTGCCTCTGGATTCCTCACTGTGCTGATGTTGGTGCATGAGGGAGGTCCCACCTATAGGGTTACTGACCCCGTTCATGAGACAGTCTTTCTCAGGAGGGTGACTGAGATGCTGACGGGAAGGCAAACCAAATTGTTCTTTCTGACTCTTTTTTCTGTTCTGGTTTACTGCAATAATCATACCAAATGGATCTGGATATACAAGAGCTCCTAGTCCTAGTCTAGAGAAGGTGGCAACTTTATAAGTAATTTCTTCAAGCCAGAATAAGCAGCTTCCCATCACCCCACATCTGACACACAGCCCTATGATTTTTCCAGTGGGATGCAGCACAGAAAGGAAGAATTTGCAGGTCAGCTGAAATGTAGTTCTCATTGCTGAGCGATGAGTTTGCCAGAGGTTTGGGCTGGCTTCTCCCAGCGGCTGGAACTGGTCCATGTAAAAATTGGCAAGGAGTAAATTTAAAGAGGGGGTTTCTGCTGATAGCTTGGACTCTCAGAGCTGATCACAGGACCAGGTCTGGTGTAGCCAGAGCAGAGTGGAGGGCTGTGGTACCATATTGCTATAGGTGCTTGGCACTTTATAGGTCTCCTGGTAGTTAGAGAAGCCCTGCGAGAACATACACCTGCTGCAGCTTTAGGACATCTCCTTTCTTCCCCATGGCCTCAGATCTAGCACACTTACAAAGCTGGAAAAGAAACATGGGAGATCTCACCTCCTCTGTACTGAAAATAAGATGACCAGTGGATGGGAGTGGTGACATTAAGCACAGTGGAACTGTGGATTTTGAACATCAGTGGAGACTGCTGCAAGCCCCAGTGTGAATAAAAACAGCACCATCCCTAGCTGCTAAGAACCCCAGTGTCTGTAGACAATACAAGGATTTTTTTATTGGCTTCAGGCCTACCCATGCTGGATTTATAAGGGTCTCAGCAGACCTCTTTGGTACAGTATCTGCACCAGACAGATTTTCCCTTGGCCAGCTTAGGGAAATTTTATGGCCCCACGTGCTAAAGCCTAGAAGAGGAAGAAAATCTACTCCTCCTTTTTTTTTTCCCTCCCCCATAAAGTTGTCTGGAAGGGAGAGGCTGGACTGAGCTTGCTGTACAAATTTTGGGCATCCCAGGGAGAAATGCAGGCTCACGTTTTACAGCCTGACCTGTATGGTTGGAGCCCTTTCTCTCTGTAGTGTTGCATGGAGGTTGACAAAGGGGATTGGATTGCCAAATTGTGACCCTCTGCTCCTCAGGCACACAGTGAAGCACGTGCTAGATAGGTGTATTGAAGAACCATGAGTAAACCTTACTTTTTAAGTAGTGTTCCGTGACTTGACAGGCAAGGCAAAGAGACTGTGGTGACTTTTGTGTCGTGAGAGTGATAAAGATAAAAGGCATCATTGTTTTTGTTATCTGTAGGCTGCTGGTGGTGAATACAAAGGGTAGAATTCACTTGCGGGGCTTGCCAGGATCGTAAAAAGCTTGACCACAGGGGGAGGAGAAGAGAAAAGGAAGTGGAGGATGTAAAATGAAGACGCATGTCAGCAAAGCGAGGGCCCAAGCATTAGAGTTACGCACTGTGCCTTAGGCAGCTATAACTTCTGCAAATCTCTTGAAAGGCATCAAATATTGGTATGTGTGAGAGAAGAGAAAGTAGGGACTTCGCCCACTCCAGTCTCTTAAGGGCAGGGAGCAAATCTGGTGTCAGAGCAGAAACCTAGCCTGCTGGCATCGCTGTTAGCTCCTTGAAACTAGGATTTTTCCTGCTGCTTTGCAGGAGCCCGTTTGCTGTGACTGGGTATTTGTAATTGCAGGTGACAGTCATGCCAAATAAGGACCATTGCCTGGTCTAGCTAACATTGGACCCTATCAAATCACTTGGGAGTAGTTTTACACTCTGTCAGCTTCAGTGGGGGGAAAAAAACCCTGAACTCTGGATAAGATGGCCCTCAGCTGAAAAGTGCTGCTCTTGATCACGGGTGCCCAAACTCCTCATCTGAGAGCCAGAGTTCCTTCTATCTTTCTGCCCTGATGACACAGGAGGCAGTTTCAACTGTCTCTAAAATACTTAAATGTCTCCCTTCACCTTAGGATTTGCACCCAGAACAAAAGCTCAACCTTAAATACCTCAAGCAGTGAATTCACAGTGATGAGGGAGGCTATGGCTGAAGAAGGGTCAAGCAGGATATCAAAACCGGGAGTTTCAGGCAGCAAACTCACCAGAAGCATCTTTCCCCTTTTGGGCCAGGCTTGATGAGACATCGTGGTGGGGAAGAGCTGGTGCAAAGAACCAAAGGAGCCCTGGAGAGCACCTGCCAGCAGAAAGGAATAAAGAAAAGAGTTATTAATAGCAGTGACCCAGATTGCACTCTGAGGGTACAAATCTGGCACAAGAGGTGGCCCAGTCAGCTAAGAGGATATTTAAGAATGGCTGGGAACATAACCCATCTGGCCACTGCCAGGGAGACACTGTTCAGACCTTGCGAGGTGTCTGGGTGGCATTGATAGGAAATAGTGGCTGGTGGCTACAGATCAGCAGCAGGGAATCGTCAGGATAACTGTCTAGTTGAGAAGACATTGAAGTAATTATAATTACTTGGTGGTATATATAATTTAGTTCCCCTTTGTTCATGCATGAGTGCACTCGGCAGTTTCAGTTTCAGAATCAGCTGGTTTCTGCAGAGCGAGCACTGAAGGAAACTCTCCCCACATTTATCAAATACACACTTTCCATGGAATCCCTCTCAGAAGTGATTTTATGGGCCTGCCTCGGTTCTCCCTCATGCAAGTATTAGCACTGAAGTTGGGTAGTCCTGGATAATCTGCTTCCTGAGTTGCGGAAAACTCGTTCAACACGTTAGCACGTAGAAAAGAAATTGAAAAAGTTCAGCTAAAAACTTGTGTAGGTAGCACACCTCAGTGAGCATCAAGTAGTTGAAAATAATATGCTTGGTCTTAGCAAGAGCTGAGCTTTGCAAACATCTCACACAGATCTGGAAGTAGGAGACTTGTGAGCATGCCCGAATCTGATGTTTTAGGCAGTTTGCTCCTTCATTTCCCATCTCAAAAAAAAAGGATTTGTTTCCTCTAAATTAAACCATTTCTTTCCCATTTTCCCTGAACTCTCCTAAGACATGGTTGAGCACCTGCAATGTCTGTTCTCACACCAGAAAAGCCAGCCGTTGGAGCTTGGAGCACAATGGTGTTGTGAAGCAGTTGTTATTTCTTAGGACTTTGTCTTGCTGCTGATAAACAAGGCTTCTCCCAGCTGCTATAAGCTTTTTTTTTTAACTCTCCCTAAGCAACTCTTCAGTAGTGAGGATTTCCAAGTGTGAAACAGGATCAGCTGCAGCCTGGGAGACCGGCATGGGGGAGGGAGCTGTTTTGCTCTCCCCTCCATTTCTTCCACGGCATGAAAGAGGTGCTGAAGCTCTTTCAAGCTGAATCCTTCTCCACCCCCTCCTTTACCCGACTCTGATCCCAAACTGAGACCCTTGAGAAGCTGCCAAATAAAGAGCTCTCCCATGGCTTAGAGTCTGAAACCAATTAGAACCTCCCCCTCCACGGTTGTGCCGGGGCTGTTCCAGCGCCGGGGAGACCCGGACAAGATGCCGACTTCTTTCTCAAGCATCGCCTCATTCTCCCAAGCAGCCTCCGTCACCTTTCAGGGCACTCACTGCCCAGGGAGCCAGGCACTGCAGCTTTCTCGAGGCGTTGCAACAGGGCTGTTGGGATTTTAATTTTTTTTTTCCTATCATCAGTTTGTTCCTGGCCCTCCAGAGCACAATGGATGCTCGTGTTTTTCATGCTGTGTGAAACCTCTGTGGGTCGGGGGGAAGGGAAAGACACATGCAGCGTCTTCAGTTGTGGTTAGGAAGGGAAGGAAAATGCTAAAGCAAGAAGCAAATGTGCGTGTTTGCTGAAATGCCTTGCTATGAGGCAGGAGGGACACAAAGGAACAAAACCCTGACTGGAGTGACACAGCCCCGGACAAATGCCCTAAAGGCACCGCAGGATCCCATTCGCAGGGATCTGTTCTGAGAAAGGTTTTCCCTGTTCACCACCTCACGTCACAGCAGGCTGCCCAGGCTTTGCCCAGCTCCCCTAAGTTGCAAAGAGCATTCAGGCAGCCAGATAACACACTTGCGTAGGGCAGGGCAGCTAACGAAGCGTGTCCTTAAAGGTCACTCTGGATCATTAGACCACAGAGCACAGCGAAGCCTATTAACAACAGCAGCAGCCCGTCTGGTACCCTACCCTGGGTATGGCCATGATGTGTACTAGACAGTCGAGAGGAGCAGCCAATAAATCTACTGAAGTAGCCTTAATTGCTCATGGTACCGTCTGCTTGTTCAATCTTTAACTGAAGCATCCTCTTGTCAGCTGCTGGGGTATGATACTGGAGTGTACCGTGATGTAGCAACCGTGCTTTTTTTACGAGAAGGGCACAGATAGGATTAGCAATTTGACCACGGTTCTGCTGAGGGTCAGTGGCAGTTAGAAAGTCAACAATTGGAGCTCTTTGGTTTGCATATGACTTAGGAAACTTGACCTAACCTGGCATGTGCATTCATCGCTACGAAGAGTTGTTGCACAGGACAGGATTGGGTCTTGCAGCTGGTGACTGTAGAAGTAGACATGTAAAACTTGTTAAGTCTTGGGGTTTGCCATTACTAGTCTTCTGTCTCATCCACCTCATTCTGTTTATCGTTGCCTACCACAGTACATAAGAGTATGCATGGCTCATACAGCCATGGAAGCTGGAAACCCACCTTTATTCAGGTACTCAGGCAAGTATCTCCTTTTTTAACAGGCTTTTTCTTTCTCTCTTGCAGAACTTTGCCAAAGAATTTGTGATCAGTGACCACAAAGAGCTGGATGAGGATTACATCAAGAATGAGCTGAAGAAAGCAGGGGGGGCTAATTATGATGCACAGACTGAGTAAATGCATGAACCTCCTGGCACCACCACCTGGATCTCAGAGGGAGGGGGAAGGCACAATAAACTAACACAACTGAGAGATGAGGCAACTGAAATCCCCAGCTTTCTGTGTGTGCACCTAAGAACTCCCTTTCTTTGCATACAGCGGACTTTTATTTTCCATTCCGTCTCATGAAACATCCCTCTCTGGGGTTCTGTTTTCTTTTTTCCTCATTTTTTTTTACTCATGACTCTGTCCATGTTCTTACATCTGTGGAAATTAGGTTTGGCTCTGCTTTGGTCCTATTCAGCATTTTTTTGTAGAGGCTTGCCATTGTGTCCTTCTTCGTATGCGTGCATGTCTGTGTGGTTTAGTTGGGCTCAACCTGGTCTCTGAGGGGAGAAAGTTTTGGGGGAGTTCTGAACATTGATTTTTTTTTTTTTTTGATTTCTTCTGCCTGATGTTTTTGGGAATAACATTTTTTTGCTGTTCTAGGGTCAGATCAACTTGAGTTGACTTCACTCAAACTTTGATTAAATTGTCTAAGCTTAAATGTCCAGCTGAGATGTTATCTAACAGCTTAAACAGCAAAGTGAACAAAAAAATTCTTTTGATTCTTGATAAATGGGAATAAATTTGCCTTAAACATTGCTTGACAGTTGCTATACTGTGTGCTGCATCTCCATCCCTCCCTCTTAAAAATAAGATCCAACATGGTCCGAATATGAGGGTATTGTGGTTTTTTGGAGGTATCATGGCACAGTAAACTGAGGGGCTTCGAAACGTCTGGACATTTGTTCACTATTTTGTGTACATTGGTCTCTGGGTTTGTATTTGACTTTCTTAACACTGGGGGCTCAGGAGGTGAAACGGAAATGCATAGATTTCCTTTTGAAAAGATGTCTGCAAAAATAGCAGCGGCTGAATCCTAGCAGCCTTCTCTGCCCATGTCCTCCCTGTTCTTCTTTGCAGTTAAACACAACATCTTCAGTTCTTTGGGGCCTTCAGACACTGAACCATCCTGCAGCTGAACGAGGGATGGAGCAGGGCAGCTCTGTCCCAGTCGGGATTTAACATTCAACAGCACAGGCCCGGACATAACCTGGGCACAGTTTGCTTGGTACTGAACTCTTTGTTTGGGGGGCTTCTTTGTATGGCTTTTTTTTTTTCCCCCCATCAAAGGTAATTGTCCCCAGAAATACGTGTGGGGGGAACTATGTTGTACTGGGGCTTGGGAGTCAGCGCTGTAAACCCATTACAGAAATAAATGTTTTTCAAGAACAGTTCTCAGTGACTCTGTTGTTCTTTTACCTTCCCTGCAACAACAAGCCTATATTTAGGAGGTCTCTTAATCCTCGGTATAAGGCTTTGAGCTCTTGCAATCTTGGGGCTATTAGGAGAATTAAACACCGGCTTAAATGTAAAATGATCTCAGTGCCTGCAGCCCTTGCCTGCTTGTCTCTGGCCCGAAAGGCAGAGGCGACTACAGTGCGTCTGACACACTTTACGTTCGGCAGCTCTACGTCTAAATTTCCAGTGCCAAAATGTCAAGTGGGAATTATAATTAGGTCAGAGAGAATTTCACACCCACGTAAAATAAAAGTAGAGGTCAGGAACAGATTTGGGAGCAAGAACGACACTTTAAGAGTGAAGTTTTGCAGCTCACTGCACATGAGGTGTTACAATTCTGGACTGAACTTACTAAAACTTGCACTGAGGGAAGGGGAATGGTTATTTTTTACAGAACTGACAGTAGGGACAGACATAACTAACAGGAAAGAGCTTTGCAGAGCGCTTATGATGCTCTAAGGCTTTGCCTTATGGGTTCAGTGATCACGATAAACTCGAATTTGACAGCTCATGGAGTACTGAGACAACAGGCTCACGCTCTCACGCTGGTCTTGAAGCCTGGCAGCAGTACTGCAAGAAATTCATCGGCACCAGCTGTGGTCTGGGGTTTGAGGCACTGCTCAAGAAGGAGCTCAGCACAGAGGCAAAACAGCTTTCTCAGCCGCTCGAAGGCATCTCAGCACGGCAAAGCGGGGCGCCTGTGCTGCCTTCAGCGAGCTGGCTCCAGGGATGGAGGAAGCGAAGGCATCACCCTGGCCCCTGCACTTGCTTTGCTGTCCTCGGTCAGCATATGCCTCCCATAGAGTATTTTTCTAATGGCTTCCTAAATATTTTCTAAATATTTGTCTCCTCCAGGTAACTTCTCCAGCCATGTCTTTTAGATACGTTAGATACACATGAGAAAAATGAGCAAGAGAAGGAATTACTCTTTTGTGATAGTCAAGAAGTCAGGATAAATCCTTATGGAAAAAGCTATCCTAGTGAATGATACTAGTAACAGAGACTTAGTGGGGGTTTGTTTTGTTTCCAGCCTCAATTTCATCTTCTCAGGCAGGCTGATACCATCTTGCTAATGCTCTGAAGAAGTTCACGGGGATAAGACAGGATGAGATGTACAAAAGCGTCGCTGCTGGTCGATCTCTGGCCTCACTGGAGCGCAGTTGGGTCAGTTCTGAAAAACCCACTGGGGAGTTCTTGTTTGTGCAGTCCTGTTCCTCTAACAATGCTGCAACAGCCAAGCTAATCAAATCTGTGCTAGTTGAGCCCTCAGTCAAATACAAGATTATGTTTTTCACAAAGAATGTCTTGGAAACACACCCGGCCCCGACCCCAGCCCAAGCTGATGAATTTACATCCCAGCTGGCTGCTTAGGAGTGTTTGGGGCAAAATGTGTTTCAAGAATTCAGTGCTTCCCTCCCTCTCTTCTCATCACTCCTGTAGGAGTAATCTGAATTAGACATTAAAAGGCTTTGTTTTTCAGATGTTGATTGTACTTCAACATTACCAAACGGTCCTTTTTTCCCTCAAGAGAGTGACTTTCCTGGTATTGTGTCAAACCCTGATGTTTGTAATAGGAGCCGCTCAGCCAGTCCCAGGGGCTACACACGCCTGGTGTAACTCGTCATCTGCTCCGCAGAACAAAACTTATCTTGTGGGTCTGCTGTTGCTTGGCTGAAAAAGTATTTACCCCACAGCATTTGCATGCATTATCCTTCCTTGCTAATAATTAATACAATAAAGAATTGATGAAAATTGAGCGAAAGCCTGGGACGTGAAGAGTAAAAGCCTAAGACCAATTATTCATGGTGGTTTTGGGATCTCATGCTTATCACAATCACACAACATAAACTGAAAACTGTCTCTGTTTTAGTATTTTAAGACTCCAGGCCTCCTCACTATCGTCCTTCGCAGCACAGTAGTGTAGCTGAAAGTCTGCAAGTGGCTGATTCTCTGATCAGATCTATTAGGGACTCCATTATGGACTGCATCTTGCACATGGAAAGGTAGAGACAAAGAAGGAATTAGGAATATCTGTTTTTTTCTTTTTCTGTAATACTTCTCATCAGGAGGTCTCAGAGTGTTTCAGGAAGATTAGCATAAACCAGACCATACTGTCGTTCCTGGAGCATGATACCCATGGTTAGGAGAGGGTGTTTTACCACGGGATTGAAATAGAAATAGCAGCTCATGTATTAAAAAGCCCAGCCTGGGGAGTCAGCCTCTTAACATATGAATTCCTCACCTAATCATATTCTTAATATACATTTTTAATAACAGTCAGGTGCCCTGTTTTGTGTCCATTTAGTATTCAGAGCCTGGTTTTGCCTTACCAGCCCTTTCACCAGGCTTTAAAGACCTGGTGCTGTACAAAGGTTTGTGGGCCACGTCACAGGAGCCCGTGGGATCCCTCCGTGGGGGCTCTGCCGTATGTCAGAGCTCGGGGCCAGGGACACTCTGCTCTGTCTCTGACAAAGTGAGGGAGATTGTGAGCAGTGACGACAGCACGCTGGGGGCTCTGTCTGGCAAGGAACAGATTGAAACGGCTCAATGGCCGCTTTTATATTTGGCATCACCAAAGGATGTTCTATTCCCCCACGTTAGGAGTGCAGCGGATGCGAAGCAGCGTCCGCTTTTAGCAGGGAGCGAGCGAGCGACAGAGCTGAGCGAAGTCCCCTCCAATATCTCTCTGATTAATACAGAAAGTCAGACACAGCAGATGACTTCATTCTAGCAAGCTCAGATTCAGGGTTTTTCCATGCAGTGCAGTCAGGTGGTGGTGAGGGATGGGTGACCCCCTAAGACACGTTTAGGATGCTGTGGTAGCCATCAGGGAGAAAAAGGCTCCGTACTCGGGGGCGAAGTCGTGAGCACGGGAGACAGCAAGGCTGCTCTGAGTCATAGCAGGCTGCAACACGTGAACAGCAAATTCTCACTCCGAGGAGCAAGCGGGCCTTCGCAGAATAGAAAATAGCTGAACCAGGCAACCCTGGCCGTCTGCAGACCGGCCCATGGAAACTGCTGGCGTGCCCTGCGTGTGTTTTTATAGACTGCTGTTCCAAAGAGTGCGTAATGCCAGATTACTGGAGGGTGTTGAGTAGGCTCTGCTGCACAGACCCCCGGGGTGATCTAGTCTCTCCGGCTTGAATTGTTGCAGTTATTTAGCAACTAAGCGCCGGAGGAGCTGCAGAGAAGGGTGAAGGGGAGCTGTGAGATATTTTGTGCCTTAGGGCACCCAGTCTGGTGCTCCACCACACAGCACAAAAAGGGACATTGTTTAAGCGCCGTCAATACAAGAGCTATAAGCTCTGTTCCAGGCATGACGACAGCAGCTCATTTTCTTGCCTCGTCCCTGACGGAAGCGTTTCCGCTTGCTCCTGGCACCGCATCTCTTACAGTCGTGGTGGTGCTTGGCAGGGGCGGGGGGGGTTAAAAAACTGGGGGATCTCAGATTTCCCCAGACTGCAACCACGGGCTTGTGGAAGTAGAATATATCTCTTACTGAGCTATGAAGTCAGACTGCCTTCGTCCCCAAACCTCACACTTTTGGGACCTCTCTGGCGTATAAGGGAGGCAATGGGTGTTAACTCAGTCTTTATCTAAAGCTTGGCTTTACAGCCCAACGAGGGAAAACTCTGGAAGAGATGGTTTAACTGCGGCATGCCGAACTGCATATTGCTTGGTGTGAATGAGTGCAATAAATGGCCATTCACAGCCCACTCAGGCCGTAATCCCTGGAGTGGTACAGCCTTTCCTCGTGTGATTTGCACCTTCACTTGCAATCCATCTGCTAAAATCATGGTCGCTTCAGCTTTCACAGACATCTGTTTCTGGCCTGGAGTAGCTCACTTTGCTCATCTTAAGACGACTGATCGATTTGCGTAAGTTTATCAGGGCTGGGAAACAAAGAAAAGCCTTCCAAGATATTGCACCTTCCTCTCTGCCACCCCCAACAAAATGTCCAATAAGGTTTTGCATTAACCTTAAGACATGTTCAGAACGGAAAGCGCATTTCCATGTAAATGCAGTTGAAGGGGAACAAACTGCATCTGTTCTGCAAATACTAAAAGCGGGCAGCAGATGAATAGACTTATCTCCTTTATCATGATTAGCCACGTTTCTGCCTTGTAATTTTGGCCTATCACTCAACAGAAACTGTAATCAGGATGTAATACATCCTATTGGCAAATTACAGCAATGCAGCTGTTCAAGGCAGCAGCTGAACCCTTCAGCAATTTAGCCTAGGTTTTATTACACCCAGGGCAAGGCTCCAATAAGTATATCAGTGACATGATTTAAAAATAATAAGAGTTGAATCTCGTCCCACTGAAGTTAATTCCGATGTCGGTTTTCATGGGATGAAGCATTTTGCCAAAATCAGAAATCAAACAGGTCTCAGGGGTGTCCTCAGCGGAGTCAGACGCTCCGAGAGCAAAGGAGCTGTGGTGAGATCACCCCTACGTGAAGGTGTGAACGCTGCCTTCTCACATTGAGTTCTAGGTTACTACACACCAGGAAAAGTTTTATGGGAGGAAACTTGTATGAAATCTGACTATAGAATACAGGGCTCAGAAAAGGCTTAAAGCACGCTGTGACAAAGTCTGGATTTCCAGCTCTCTCCCTTCCAGAACGTAACAACAAAGAGCACGTTATCACAGCAAAGAGCGCGAAAAGCGTGTTTAACTTAAAATGTCAACGTTTCCATTTTGCTGAGTTCTAAGCCAAAATAAAAATAAAATCTGATGCAATTATTTGAGGGCGGAAATTGTGCAACCCCCCCTAAAGTTTTATGCAAAAAGTACTAGTATTTTTTCAGAAAAAGAATCATAACTCTTCATGTTAGGGTGACAAATTATGCTGTTATCCACAGGCTATTAAAAGCATTTGAAAATAACCAGTGAGAATAGAGAGAAGCACTATACCCTTTCCTAGATGAAAAGTGACTCTTGCCTATTTTGCAATGAAAGGATTTCAGTATCTGTATCAATGTACCAATATTCACTAGACAAGCAGCCATCTTCAGTACCCTTGTGTTGGCTGTCATCAGGTGCCATATCCTGTTTGATTTTTTCCCCCACCAAACCCCTTCAACACAGGTGGAATTACAAGGTTAACAAAAACATTTCAGGCAGAATCACAAAAAAATTAACGATTAGCACTTCCTTCCACTTCTAAGCTATTTTCCAGGAAGCATTTAGCTCTATCTTCCTTCTAACACACTTAGGCAAACATTCTGGAGAATCCTTAAGCTTCCAGAACCATGCTGCCACTGCAATGATATGGATGCAATTATGGAGTGATCTGATAGAGAACCTCAACCCCGATCTGTACAGAGCAGTCTGTCTTACATCAGAGCTGTAAATCAGCCACACTACAAAATTTATTATCTTCATCTTCCGTATTTAAAAGCTAGAACCCGTCAGACGAAACCATAAATCTGCTCAACGGCCTTCCTTGCATCCTAATATTCCAGTTCATGTTTGTTTCTGAAAGCTCTGTGCCAGCATTTCATTTTCCTCTCATACTGATACTTAATGCCTTAAGTGCTTGGAAAGATAAACACTGGCTTTAAGCAGTACAATCTCATGATCAGTTTATCTCAGGATTATTACACAAGTGCACGGAGGAGTCGGTCATAAATTGAGCACATTTTTGCCCTAACTGGTGACTTAACTGCAGCAAATGGGATGGCATATTCCAGGAATCACAGAGCTGGGACATAGAGGAGATTCAGCGAATGATTTTATCCAATTAACAAAACCTCCTGTGATGCGGCATCAGACGACATAGATGTGAACCACACTGCCTGGTGCTGAGGGTGAAGAGAGGAGATGATGTTTTGGTGGGTGTTCAACTGGTACCTGGTAGCTGGGTGCAGCTGAGAGCAAGAATCACTGGCTAAAAGCTGGAGACAGACAAAAGGAAACAACAAACTGGACCCACGTTTTTATAAGACAGAGTGATTAACCTCTGGAAGAAACGGTCACTGCTTTTACTACACAAAGCAAGAATGTTCTCTTGCTGGAACAGATGCTTGAATGAAGCGCCGATTATTGGGCTCAGCAAATGGGAAATACAAGTGTCTGCTGTGTGCAGCCGATTACATTCGATCTCGTCTGTCTTCTGACCTCCAAGAGTCTTCGCTCTCAGGTACAATAATATATGAACCGATTCAAGGTGCATCTTCACTGAACTCAGATGCACTTGCAGTCGCAAGGCAGCTCTACTCCAAACTCCACAGAGGGACAGAGCAAACAGCTGAAATAGTCATGTCTTAGAAGTGTTACAGTTGCATCCAAAGACAAAACTTGTCTCATAGCCGCAAGGTTCTCAGCCTTAGATAAGGATACACGAGCCTTTGTTTGCAATAGTGCTTTTTTTTTTTTTTTCCTTTCAGCACCATTTTGAATAGATTAAGTTGTCTGAAGTAGGGTTTATGACTTAGGCCAAATGCTACTTCCAGCACAGGCAGAAAAGTTGAAGCTTTCCAGTGGGAAAAGAATTCAAGAATTGACGTGGACTTAAACTAAACCAGCACAAGCTCATCCTATTAAATTCAAACCAGGCAAGAAACCAAGAAAATTTGTGTTTGGTGCATGTTGGAGCAAAATTTGAATAAGAATCTGAGCAACGTGCTGGGAAAGACCTCTGACAGAAACGTAAGGGCAGGTTAAAACAAGGTATGGAACTGGTCACTGCTAGTTAATTATTACGTTACTAATGCAACTATCCCTGATATTAATGCACAGCTTACAGCTTTTTCATTCTGCCAGTATATTTTGTTTTGGCAAGTTTTAAAATCTGGTTAGTGGAGAAAGTCCACATTCTGCGTTCACCAGCTTGCAAACACCCCACACCAGCCAAAATTCTCCTGGGGTTTAGCTTTATTGGAAAAATAAATCACAACAACAAAACAGCTTTCACTGTAAACTTCCTTTCCAAGCTTAACTGTTCCCAAGGTTGCTCCCTGGTGACACTTCTGTGCCAGTCTAAAATTTCTCTCTTTTAGTTGATTGCAACTTGTAAAACCAATCCGCAAGTGTGATCCAGCAATAATTATAGTGTTCCTTTATGTGGGGTTTAGTATTTGAATTGAGTACAGCTCTGCATTTACAAGCAGGTTGCCAGAATTCCTACCCAGTTATAAGTTATCTTCTCAAATATACAAAAATAATTCTTCTGAACTCACATTTTACTACATTATTTATACCAACTTTACTACATTATTTATACCAACAGATGTCAAGGCAATAGCACACTCAAGCCCCTTCTGAAAACTAGTACTAATTTCAGTTTGAGAATCCATTTTCCTAATGAAAAACACGTTAGAGGCAACTGCTTCTGGCCTATTACAGTTTGAAACTACAGCTATGCTTTCTTCTAAAAGGATTCCATGAGATTCACACATACTTGGGAAAACAAATGATCTTTTTGTGCGTGCGTGAAAACTGACCCATTGCTGGACCAAGAAATCCAAGCTAACAAACAAATCTGCAATGGTGACAGATCATTTGGGGACTTCATTACAATGTAGGTTTCTGGATCACTCATAGCACTGATTTTTGAAATTCTTTGCTTTTGAAAGGCTCTTTGTGAGGGAAACGTGGTTTAGATTGAAGCAGGGATATGGGAGCTGGAATAGCTGGAATAGAGTCCACTCTCTCATTAAACAGAGTACTTTTCATATTACAAGCATGACAGACCAAGATAAATCACTGAAATTCAGTATTTGAATCCACAGCCAGGTTTGAGTTTCCAACTCTATTGCAAGGGAAGAGGGAAAGAGACGTCCACAGTTTAGGTTCAGATCCAGTTCAGAAATCACTGAACATTAAGAAGGGACCAGAGAGCTCCTGCTTCAGCAGTCTGGTGTACGAGATCCATTGGTCCATGAGAGAGATTCAGGATAAACCTCCACGGAACCCTGAAAAAACCCAAGAGAACTCAGACTCTCCCTGGGGACCTCCAGTATTTTCCAGGACAGAACTGGTGAGCTCTTCTCTGTCTCCCCACACACCTACAGCTTCCCTGTGGCTGGACACCGTGTAGGCTGGTGCAGTGATTAATTAATGTAGTTCAACAATTCCTTCGTGCACGTGAGTTACGGCAATGCCTCCTGTCCTTGTGTCATCTGATACAAGCTCTGTTTGTCACCTCATAATGGAAATTGTACCTCACTCTCCTCTTGTACAGAACAACAGCCCTTTTCACATTACTAGGCTTTCTGATCCAGATTGTATTGCAGGAGTTACAAGTGCGGTGTGGTAAAAGCGTCGCCAAAGAAAATGTCTTTTAAATAGTAATAGGGTACTGTGTTACCCTCTCACTCTTTCAGAGAGAAAGATGATGTTCATTTCAGCAATGAAGTACAGAATAAATGATAAAGACCTTCTGTTACAGGTCATCTGGTCCTCCTCTCTGTTCCTGATGATTAAGTGGAGAAGAAAAAAACAGACTGTGATTTTTTTTTTTATTGTGCATTCATAGTTTCATGTTGGATTCAACTACATGAATTATTACTGAGCTACATCTGTCAAAGGACATTGTCCAGGTAAAATCAGTATCTGCTGGCTCCTGCTCAGCTGAAATCAATAGGCTTTTTGCCATCAATTTTTACAGGACCAGATACAGAGCTGTTGCTGCAGTGCATAAGGGTAAAAAAATTGGACAGATACCATGTGCCTGTGTAAACTGAAGCCAGAGCTTTTCAGCCTCGAGGAAGATTGTGTTCTTAATTAAGCACAAAAAGGAAGGATAATTTGATTCAGAAGTAACATTATCTTTCCTCTACCTCCTTTCACACCAGAAGGTACATTTGGTTTCGCCGTAATAAATCAATCACACAGAGCATCAAGCACACATCTGCGATGCTGCCGAGCTTCCCCACTACGCTGGTTAAAAACAAGATCAGATTAATCTAGAGCACAGGGCCAGGTGTCCTGCGCTGGTTTTCAAGCAGCGAGTGCTACAGGAAAGATGGCTGGAGGTTGGGCACCACGCTGGGTATCTATTAAATTTAAATAGTGGTTCTCAGCAAGATCACTGAGCCAAGATGTTCTACGTGATGAGCTCAGGAAGAAACGACTACTAAAAGGAATGCAATCCACTGGTCTGACTTTGACAGCTTCATCGCTGCAGCATTTTCACACCTTCCTTTCAGCATGACAGCTTCAGACTGACTTAAGGAGCAGCTTAATATTGACAACGGGTCATCTCTGCTGGCACGATTTCTCTAGTAGCTGTAATCTCCTCTGTGATGTAGTTCCCTGAAAAGTGTCCCACACAATGAAGCAGTTTTTCAGGATAACCTAAGGACGTACAAATCATAGAATCATAAAAGGGCCGAGGCTGGAAGGGACCTTAGAGATCATTTAATCCAACCTCCCTGTCATGGGCAGGGACGCCACTCAACTAGATCAGGCAACACATGGGGACCCAACAGGGATCGAACCCACGACCTTGGTGTTATCAGCACCACGCTCTAACCGAGTGAGCTAACCAGCCCCCTAAATGGTAAGATGTTTTTTGTTTCATTCCCTCATCAATCTTTGCAAGGGCTACAAGAAAGGCTTTAAAGAGGAGCAATATTTTCTACATTTTTTGCTACCCAGTGATAAAGGAGAGGGCACACATATTTCCTACGCTTGCATCCCACCCGGACATCTCAGTGCATCAGAGGACAAATGAGGGCATATGCTGGATTACCCTCCTGTCTAGTTTCTACTTCATTTAGCTCAACCACAGGTCAGTGTCAAGAGGTATCTGAATTCAGACGATGCAATCCAAGCCTCTACATTAGCGTTTAACTTTTCTCTAACTTGAGTGCTTGGGGTAATCTGTTTGGATATTGATAGAGTTAAGGATCAGTTCATTTCCCCAAACTGCTGAAGACACATACAAACCCCAAAGTTTTCCATGCAGTTCATAAAAACGAAACAACCATTCCCTTCAGAAGCAATAAGCAATTTCATCAGAGGCTTGAATTACCTCCTGCCCCAAGTTCCAGATTAATTTTGAGCAATTAGCGGGGATGTCTTTAGTGGCCATTTACTCAATTGTACTCTTCATAACACAAAACTAGGTGTTTGTATCTGACATACTGTACATTGGATTGTTAGGATAAGGAGCAAGTCTAGGGTCGGGCTGCTGGTTAGGGGCTAGAACGCAAATTCCTTGGTGGAGGGACTGCTCTTCTGGGGCTGTACAGTGCTTTAAACCATAGAGACCTTGTTCCTGAGCGGACTTAACTGATGCATGTTTTCAGTGGAAGACCCAGCAATGGTTACACACGAGCCAGCCTGACAAAGGAACGAAATGCATGCAGGAAAAATAACTGACCCCAAAAGCACCACCAAAGATGATCAAGCAGAAGATGAAAGGAGCGTTGGTTTCAAAGATAAAACCTTCAGAAGGCTTTTGGAAACACACATGAGCAGAGGAGACTATTTGGAGTTGACTAGAATATTTTTAGTGAGAAAATTAATTCAGTAGCCACAATAGTCTGTGTGTCCAACACTCTAGGAAATTTCACATTAACATTTGCGAACAGACACACATTTCCTCCCTCATTGAAGCATTTTCGCTCTTCTATTTTCAGAGCACTCTGGAGTGCTCAGATAACCCAACTCTGTAACTCAATCCCAGCAGGAGACAATTTAATAAGAATCTTTTTAAGATAAAATTTTCCTACAAAGGTGGAAATAATGCAATACCCTACAGCCCTTTTCAAAAGCAACAGCATCAGAGAAGTTAGATGTGGAAAAACCCTTTTTTGATCATCCCGGTCCCTTTCTCATTACTGCAGGATACGGGACTACAGACTATCTGCCCAAAACACAAGTGACAGAGGTGCAGCTGTGGTGTGTGATATATGACCCTGGCAATCACTGAGACTCATCTGGAGACCCCCAAATTTCATTATTCTGTTCTGCATCATTGCCACTGACCCTGCAACGTCCTTGCACCTACCCAGATCCATCTGAGGGTGGTTTCAGCTTATTTTGGTTGCTGAAGGGCAACGACAAGAGCTGGGGCCTGTGCTACAGCTACTGTGTTTGCCTTCCTGCACCTCTTGAAGGTAATAGCAAGCGTAAGTCAGAGAGGAACCTGCTTTGTCTGCTCCAGTTTAACAGAAAATCCTCTCCACTAGCGTACCCTCGTACGTCCAAATGTATCCACCTCTTGAGCGGGCCTGACTGTAATATAATTTGCCAACCTGACACAAGAATTCAGTTTATTGCTGGTTCCTGAAAGGTCCACAGGTTGATGGCTGTGGCTCACTCTGGCAGAACCAGATGGCTCAATTTTGCCCAGCGACAGGCAACAGTAGTTGTGCTTGACTTCTCCAACTGACCTAGTTAACATTTGTTGGCTCCACATCTTGCTTTGAACTGGACCAGCAATGGAACTGTGCATGTGTCAGCTTGCACGGCCCTGGTACAGGTTTGCATTTTATTCTGTACTATGGAAATTATCCTTGTTCAACAAAGCGAAAAATGTGCAAGGTCTCATGTTCTGTCCGACAGCTCAAATTGCCAGAAAACAGAAACTGGGAGTCTTTGCAGTTTATTCATTAATCCTCCTCTTTGTGCCCCAGACACCCACACGGAAGCAGGAGAGTAGGACATGTATCCTATTTCATTTTGACGGTATTTCAGATGATGGAAGTTTTTAAACACACCCACAGCTCCAGAAAACACTTGTTCAATGCTCTGATCACTACTCTCTCAAGTGTGCAGCAAGGTGAAACTTTTGCTTAGGCAGGGTGCTTGGTGTAAACACACCCATGGTTACCTGTGGCATTCTGCTTCAGATTCCCAAGGAATCCTGCAAGCTATTGTTTGCCATTTATGCCATGCTCTAGTCTCCCATTTCATCTCACTGGAAAACAATCTGAGAGCACGGTCCTTCCCCAGGTTTTGTTGTGTCAGGCAGTCACCTTTCCTTACGTACTCAGGAAATGATCTTAGTGGTGTCTATATCTTCAGACACGAGGTACTTCCCTGGTTGTCAGGAATTGCCCAGTTCCACTCAGTGCTAAAAAACTCAGTGAAAAGAATGCTACAGGTCTGCAGGAAATAAAAACCCTACTATTTTTTTTTTGCGTCACCTACTTACTTAAAAATGATCCAGGGCCTTGGCAGAAGGGTAAGAAAGCCATTTTGGTTTACATTTTTCTACATATTATACGGCCAAGAGACATCTTCTGTCTCTCTACAGTGATCTGCATTGATGAATTGCAGCTGAGATAAAGACTGACTGCCTGAAAGAAGTCAAAGACGAACGAGGGCGAAGATGGTGAAGGAGCACTGGGTAGGGAGAATATGAGAAAGCAACTCAAAAACTTGGATTTACAAGTGAGAAACTGCTGGTGTCGGGCTGTCCATCACCCTGCCTTTTGGCCTTTTCAGTGTGATAAGTAATAGCCAACTTCTTTTTCAAATGATACGTCACAGGAACAGTCAAAAAGCAAATCAACGCAGTTGGCTTCCTCATCACTACAACATCCTGCATTCCCCTGCCCTGCAGTTCCTGCTGACTGACCTCATGGGCGTAAATGTGAAACTGAATTGCAGGATGTCTGCACAGGAGAAGCCTCGGTGCTTATCCTTTTCCAACTCAACTTCCTAGCGTGACACTATGCTGTGGTTTGAGAGGAGATGGTCACAAGTTCCAAAAAAAAGGAAATTCTCATCAAGGGGAAAAAACATTCACAAAAAGAGTGATGAAGCACTGAAACAGGGACCCAGAGAGACTGCGGAATCTCAGTTCTTGCAGAATGTCAAAATTTGTGATGATAAGGTCTTGCACTCAGAAATTAGCTCTACTTTGAACAGGACCTTGGACCATGTGGCCTCTCAAGGTCCCTTGCAAGCTCAGTTTTTCTATAAGGCTGCAAATTTGCCTTGTTCCAAACTGAAAAACATCACAAAAGAAGTTGAGATGCTTCCAGCAAAGTGAATTTTTTTTTTGACACAGTCAAACCATTTTGTGGTGATTTCATTTCAACATGTGTATATGTATAAAGAGCTGCAGAAATTGTGTATGAACAGTGACTTTTGTTATTTTTACGTCTCAAAAAGGAATAAATAAAAATCAGTTGAATTGTTTGCTTATTTTTTTAATCTATCTTTTTTTTTTCCTTCAATGCTAAATTGAATCGATGTATTCCTGGGGAAGGTTTTAGTTTTGCAAAACCAGCATATTCCAAGGAAATTTTATCCCATAGGAAAATTTTCATCTACTTCCATCCGGTAATTGTTTGCTTCAGAAAGGCCTCAGTTTGATCAGTTCAGCTCTCCTATTCTGGTTTACATTTATTTCCAGCAGGAAGACATATCTGTCAACAACTGAGTATTCTGCTAGTAACTGGAAACCTAAGTCAACACGCAATAGCTTTTTTTTTTTTCCTAGCACATTGCAAGAATGGAAAAAAAAACGGCATTTTGGGCAAATTAGAGGTATTAATATAAATGTATTTCACATACTAGGCATTGTTAAATTGCCATGGTAATTATCTCCAAGGAGATTTCTAAAATATCGATTTCTGGGTACAATGGTAAATATTTCCACTACTGATCAGAGACTCATCTGGAGACCCCCAAATTTGTTGGGGGCCCTGGGTTTCAAAGGACGGAGAATTTACTTGGATGCAATTTTGATTCTACATTCAGGAGTTGTAGAGACTGTTCAACGTTCACTTTTATTCACTTTCACAGCTTTCCTTCAGCATGCAAATTTCAATTATTCCACTTATTTCAGTCAAAAGAAGATGAGAAGAAATGGGGTGGTTCAGAATTTCTGCAGCTGTTAGTATTTAGTGTAAATATCAAAAAAATACTGAAGACCAAGGATGTATAAGGAGTATTATCAAACACACACTTTCAAATTGCAATTTGCTTACACATGGGACTCCAAGGAGTACTTCTAAGGGATCCATGAAATACTATTAAGAGAAGCAACCATAGTTTTGGTAGGCTTAAATACACTATTCAGGGACCACACATCTAATAGAAAACCTAAAAGCTCAGCAAAGAGCTGAAAACCCCTGCGTGGAGCAGATTCACAGCAAAGGATGTGAGTAGCATGTGCCTCAGTTCTGCAAACGATGATTTATTTCCCAACAACCAGTCAAGGGGGGAGCGAGACCTCGTTACACCAGCGTGGGAAGAAGCCGACTCCGATTCTATTTTCGCGGCTGCCACTAAGCTATTGTCTGATTTGGGGCACGCTGCTTCCCTTCTTTGTGCTTCTGGCCCTCCCCAGCCTCTCTGAGGCTTGCGTTTCAGAATATAACTTCTCCAGGCTATGGGCTGCATCTTATTATGTATTTCTATCAGGCTGAACACAATAGAGCATCACTCCTGACTAGAATCTTAACTACCCGAATGTTTCTATAATCTTACCCATCATAATAACCCCATCCATTTGTCTTGTGGGAAAAAAAGAAACAAATCTTGACTGTGATTATCTTACATGCTCAGCTATCATTCCTTAATTTTATTTTTTTTTTTTTTTGTCCCTCTGATTTTGCATTAGTGACAGCAATCTATCCATTCCAGGGGTTCTGTGATTTTTACGATCTCCAAGAAAAGGAACTGGCATCTTTCCTTACACGCTTTCCTTCTGCTTACTTTTAGAAAAGGGTTTTTTTGGTTATTAAAAAAGTCAGCACTAATAACTATCTGACTGAGGACTTTGCCTCGCAGCAAAACAAAAATAGCCTGCACGGATCAGAGGATCGCTGTTATGACATGGGAAAGTCCTGTCTCTGGAGTTGTCCTCCACGGGCCACTGCAGTGGGTAAGGTCTCGGGGCTGCGCTACTTTGTGTGCTCTGTACGCAAACCGTGCAAGAAAACAACGAGCATTATCACTAATGAATTAATTACCATTTTTCCCTTTGGACACAGATTCTATTCAACAAACAGAAAGACAAAACCAGCTGCACTGAAGGGCGAATAACTCCGTAGTTCAAAAAGGACTCTATCACGAAACACATCAGTCAAATCCTTTGGATTTGTAAACACCATAAAGGTCCGCGCTCACTCTCGGTCGGGGGCGACCTGCAGGAGCACTACAGCAAACTGCTTCAGTTCTCGGTGGCTCGTGATGGACTGAGCTCACTGTGAAATGACTCTTTCTGGGAAGCCTCTCCCTTGTTTACTGCAATTCCTTGTTTTCTGGAAGAGACTGCAGGATTGTTCTGGCTATTGTGAGTGTGACCTCAGATATCTCAGTTATTAGTTCTATCACCAGGACAGTTTAGCAGCACGGTCAAGGGACCGCAAAGAAATGTCCCCGGTTAGTGAGAAATGTTCACCTGGCACCTGCATCGCACAATGAAATTACTCCTTGAGTCAAAGTGCCCAGATGGAAATGGGCAATAAAACTTCATTACACAATAACATGTCTCACTGAGAACAGATGTCTTGCTGAAATACCAAAAGCAAATGCACGAATGGCTCTGGGCCACCAAAACAAAACCCAGAAAAACTCGAGGAAATTTGTAATCAGGGATCAATTCTTTTTCTCAACAGGAGCTCAGTTTGGAACTGTTACTTGGTTTACATGAAAGTATAACTGATTTTAAGAGAATCAGATGCTATTAGCCAAAGGAATTTATTAAAATGAATCATCTTGATTTGCTAAACTGTCCCTCGCTTCGACAAAGTATTTAAGACCTGACTGCTTTAAGTCACTTACTACCAGTGAACGTTTGGCAGGGGTCAGCGTAGGAAATCTTCACGTGACGGACGGGGGAGGAACTGCTCTTCATTTCAGCCACAGCTGGAATGTTTCACAGCTGCTTTCTCATTTGGTAATATGGTAGGATTCTTGGCAGTAATTTGCCTTGCAGCTTTTCCCTAATGAAAGAAAGGACCAGGAGAAATGGCTACCCTGCTCTCCTCTGAAAAAAAGCACTGTTTCTTTTCTTCAGGCATCTCCTCATGCTTCATGGTTCCAAGATCATTAATACCAGACCTCTGCACTGCTGATCTGCCAGAAGTACACATTCAATGCAACATCAGCACGTGATCGTGTTCCTCGTGAAGTAGCTTGAGTGCAGAACACGGTGTTGACATTGATTTTCCCCCCGCCTAGAAGAGGACAGACAATTTCTGACAGAATAAAAGTGTTGGAGCAGTAGCTGAAGAAGGTGCCTTATCCAGGAGTGAGACTTCTGGTCCAACATAAACTTGTCATTATTTTTTAATACATTTGAACAGGGAAGTTTGCTTACTCTGGATCAGTGCTCCGTGTGATGCGATTCTGTGTCATGACTTTTCTGATCTGACACAAGGAGCCCTTAAGCTGGATTTATTGTAGTGTTGAATCATGACCTCGGGGATTTGTAAGAGAAATGAGCTACAGACAAGTGCCAAAGATTTTAAGGCAATTTAAAAGTGGAATCTTGGCTGTACTGAAGTCAACAGCAAAACTCTTTTCTTTTCGGGGACAGCTGATCACTGCAACGTGAACTTTCTGTAGAAACCTATGGACCACATTCAGTGCGGCTTGAATTTCTGGCCTGAGCCTCCAAGGAGAGGAAATTCGTTCTCTCAGAATGATGGAGAGCCCTTCCCACCCTTCATCTGGGAAGGCAGCTGGAGCAGACTCACGCTGAGATCCTGAGCACCCCAAACAATTTCACTGACAAAGCCACCCTGCAGTATTTCTGCCTCACCACTGTGATATACGGGTCCGACATTTACCCTGGTTCAAGCATTTGCTGGGAAATGCTAAACTGATCTTTGTTTTGGAAAAGGTGTTTAAGGCTCTTGTACCTCTCATAGGCATCCTTGCAGCCAAAGACTAAGTAGTCTGAACTGGATAAAAGCCATTTCTCTCACCTCTCCCTCAGATTTTTTTTCCTAGAGATTTTGGAAGGCCCAAGATCCATTCTACTGCAGAACGGAAATATTTTGGAAGAGGAAATCTAGTGTGGCTTATGCATAACTGCAGGATATGGAAAGCACCCCCATTCAGATCCAATCAAAGCTTTCATGAATACTGACGTCCTTAGCAAGTTTGCCATTACCAAATTTTCAGAACCACTAAACTAGCTGAGATACTTTTTAATGTTACTTTGATTAAAACAAATTTTCTTTCAACCCTGATCTTAGCTAGAAAATTATTTGCATTAGTAGAATGTGCTAGTTGACTCAAAGACAAGTTAATTACAGAATACAATGCAGAAAACCTTTGCCTACTTGAAGGAGATTGCTACAAATTTTTTTTAAAAAAAATAACAGGAGTTCGCTTTTTTAAATTTAATTGCTTGGTGCAGGGAATGGTACTTTATACAATATGAAATAGAGCTTAGATGAAATGAGGAAGGAAAAAAGAAAATGAGATCGAGAAGACTCTGGGAGAAAAAGAAGGGGAAAAAAAAGCTAAACAAAATTAAAAGGCTAAAGGAGTATTTTTTTATTGTATTCTTCAAAAGGGTGCCGGGAGACTATGGTAACACTGAGAGATGCAAGAAGGAAGAGGACAGAACTTAGTTGTGCTCTATACAATTTCTGCTGCAGTGGCAGCAACTAAGTCAGAGCCGGGCTCTGATTTACACTTAGAAAAGGAAGTTCTAAACCAAAATAATTTCTGTGGAGCTACTACAGACTCCCTTGTAATCGTGCTTGGGAGCAAGACAAAACCAAGGCTGCAGCCAGAACGGCGTCGGCTAAGCCTTGATTTCAACTCAGAAAATCTTCATGCAGAACATGTAATTTCAAAAACGAGCTTTAAACACTGGGCAGATATAACTCTGCCCTGTGTTGATTCCATCTAGATTATATATGCAGATATTAATTATGTAAATAGATTTATTATGGATGCAGTTAATTACACTAATTACACATGGTCATGAATATAAACATGTTGTGTCATGCCAGAGGCCAGGGAGAGGCCCCGCTGAAATTTGGAACAAGACCTTCTGGTCCCATTTTAGTGTAACAGCCTCTTTGATAGGATCTCTGGAGAAGATTAGCGCTACTTATTCCAATATGTGACCACTCAGAACTGGAAAGAATTCCCAGGCTTTACCTCTCGGGTCCAAAAACATGGTTTCACAAAAGGAATTCACGCAGAGAAGATAAAAATTGCAGGATAACTTTTCCATAGCCGTGTGCACGGTGCATGCTTACGAAGAGTCTAATAATTTTCAGGGCCACTCTCTTTAATTTCAGCCTACAATTCACCCCCAAAAAGCTACAGGATACAAAAAGAGTCATGCGTGGGTTCAGATAATATGAGGAATACCAGGTTGTCATCTGTGTTTCCTGACATTGTTTGTACAGGGTAGAAAATTATAACATTACAGTTGTAATTATGTTATCAAAAGCATTGGACACAGTGAGCTACTTGGGTATCTGCACTTTGCTCCCTTATTGCACTTTCTTCTCAATCTTTCATTTACCCAGTATTGGAGAAATGAATAGAATATGAACCAAACACCACTTCACATTTGCTATTCCTACGAGGCTCAGTTTAGTTGGATTCATTTTCAAATATACCTTCAGCTCTGCTCTAGGTCAGACAAACTGAATAATGGCAGCTTTTTAGAGTCATTGCAGCATCTTACGTGAAAAGAGATTTAAGGCCCTGCTTCTCACAGCACCACTGTTACTGGTTGACTAGCAAGTCTGGACATGCCTGATTTCTCTGCCTATCAGCCAGTCCTGCTTTAAGCCACTATTCGATCATAAATAAAATAGGAAACTGCTACTGTAAATACCTAGAGATTTATGGAGGTCTAGGAGCGCAGTGGATGGTTTTTGTTATTTGTTTTGGGTGGGTTGTGTTTTGTTTTTTTTTTACAGTGTGTTTTGGAATGACGAGCTCTGAGAGAACCATTGAACACTAATTTCAACATATTTTCATGGCTGTAAAAGATTAATACGTAATTTTAAAATCCAAGAGATGGACAACATCTGTAGATGATTTGTCTATTTAAGCTTCACGGAGTGGGAATATCTTCATAATTAATTCTCTGAAAACAATAAAATGATTCTAAGATATCCTTAAAGACATCATTTAGTTTAATGAACCATCTTTACACCCAAAAACATAGCTTGGCTCAGAAATTATTGCTAATTTGCACCTGAGTCTAGACTTCTCTCGTGTCTGTATCAGCAAGGCAAGATGTAGGTACGGGCTTGAGGTAATCTGGAGAGATTTCCTCAGCGAGGAGGGACAGGTCTGAGCTCTGCAATAACAGGTGTCCAAGGGGGCTTTTATTTGCCCCAGTTGCAATGGTACTGCAGGACATCAGGCTTTTTCTAAAAGAACCCTGGCATGCCCTACGAGGATCAAGGGAGCCTTTGGATGCATAAAGGTTGAGGAGCTGTAGGGGAAATTTTATCCACCCCCCAGATTCAACTTACTCTAAAGGAATTTTGAACAAGAGAAAAATACCCAGCATATAAGGACTCTAAACTAAACCAAGGAGGTTCCTCACCCAAACAACGCTCAGATGTTTAACACTGAAAGCTAACCTACTAAAAACATATCCAAGATTTATCTGGTGACAGAATAACGCTTTCAAAGCCAGTCTGGTGTCTAGCTGGGATGTGCTGGCCAGCCAGGTGCCAAACCAGCCAAGCCACAACTGGTGCCAGTGCTCACCTCAGTAGGTAGCACATTAGGGGGATAGAATGCCTGCCACGTTTACACACACCCTTCATTTGTCACTGCTTAACATCGCCTGATTAGCAGCTTTACAGCGTGCCTTTAGGACATTCTTATATCTGAGTAGTGCCATAGAAAAGCACTGTTGGGTAAGTCTCATATAGTATCAAAGTCAGACTAGAGCTGGGGAAACAGAGCACTTTAACCCTAATTTGATACGTTATTAAATTCCAAAAGGATGGGGAGAGGAAAAAAAACCAAAACACCCCAAACATCCTCATGAAAGAGGACCATGACGAGTTGGGTTTTTTTCACACCGTACTAGAAGAAAATTAGTATTCGGTGCTCTCCGAAGGAGGAATGCTTTTCTTGTGCTGTACCACTTCAAAAATTGGTTCTTCAGAAAGTGTTTCTAAGCATGCAGGGAATAGCTGAAGGTCTTGAAAGAAAGGAGCGCATTCAGACCAGCACTTGGCTCTTGCAAAGATTTTAGCTTTCTGTGACCCCAGTCCCCCTATTCTTCTATAACTGCCATCCAAAAAGAAATATTTTTCATCCAAATGGCTTCCCAACAGCAAAATAAGCCAGGATCTTTGTGAGAGGTACTGTGTTAATTTGTAAACTGGGCACTTCTCTGGGATTTGGGTGTTCCTAGCTCCAATTTATTCTTTCATGTGACATTTATTCCCAGCCCAGTGACTTTGGCAAGTCACAAAAGGGTCACAGCAGGCCTGGATCTGGCCAGGGCAAGGCAGGCAGTTACCAAGGAGAGCCATGAGCTCACTGCCCTGGTGAAAAGAGTCAAGTGGTCACTGTAAGGGGCTGAAGGGAGAGAGCAGTTTTCTCTGCACCAGCAATTGCCAGTCCCACCATCCTGCAAGGAAAGTGTAAATCCTCTTCCCTAGAGCTCGGCTCTTCATATAGGTCAGTCTTTTATATCTTCTGCCCTTTCACCAGACAGAGGCCTCCACACCTAGATCATATTCACTGAATGGTGAAATTCACTGTTGCCTACTAGAAACATTGCATAGATCCAAGTTCTAGCTCATTTCCATTGCTTTGATTTAGCTTAGCAGGTCTTTAATTCTCCTTAAGCTTTGAGATCTTTTACAAAATTAAATAATTTACTTGTCTGTCACTGATAGTTTTCTTATTTTCCTTCCCTAGGAGATTTAAGTGTGATAGTATCTGTAAGCACTTTGAAGATGTAAAAGTGCTTATTACTGTATTTGGATAGTCAACAGAATCATAAAGTTACAGCATACAAGTAGTTATAAGAAGCTTGGACACCACCTCCTGCCTCACTGCTGGATTTTTCTGACCCCGAATCATGTGCTGCTTGTTTATCACACGACACAGACAGTGCCAGTTGACCAGATAAGGACAAAAAGAGGCAGCACCTAACTTGAGATCTCAGTTTGTTCCTAAAGACATCCTCTGTGATCCAGAGTTTTCTTTTCCCTGAAGCAAAAAGAATTTTACCTCACCGGTTTCTGGCCTCGCATATGTAAATAAAGAGCTCTGGTTTCATGACTTCAATATCACGGCCTACAGATTACAGCAGGATTCAGGAGGCTGCTTCACATGTGGTTTGTCTGTCCCCTCTGCGAGACTATTAATTGCTGGGAGCTAGGCAGGGCTTGCTGTTGGCACTTGATACTTCAGTTTAATCTGTTAGTGCCTGGGAGCCAGCACCCTGAGGGAATGGAAAGGAGGTGCAAGGTGGAGCCTTT
Source organism: Trogon surrucura (assembly GCA_020746105.1). NCBI lineage: Eukaryota > Metazoa > Chordata > Aves > Trogoniformes > Trogonidae > Trogon > Trogon surrucura. The sequence continues at coordinate 3,715,709 of CM036629.1, forward strand.
CCAAATTTAGGTCAGGAAGAGTCATAAGGACATAGAGCATAGGACAGATGGATTTCCCTGTTCTCCAGTCTACAGTAACTGAAGAATTGTTGTGCAATTAGTGGCAAAATAGTATAGAGCAGCAAGTAGATCCAGGGTAGAAGTTAAAATTGGGGATGAGACACTGAAGGTGGCAAAAAGGTGTACCATTGGTGTCCCTTTATCTCCAGATTTATGCTCTTTTATCTCCTGGACATAGTCCATCTTGGGGTAAGAACCATACTCTGGGGAAATTAAAGCATGATGGTTCCAACAGCAAGAAGAAATGAACAACCAAAGGGCCTCAGCTGCAAAGCTTCCGAGGCTGCAGCCAGATTGTGTATCTCTGAGAGCCTGGACTGCGAGGTTCATCCCCGAGTCCACACTGCAACAGTATCCAGGATGCATCACTTCACCTTCAAACTCAGTTCAACAACACACCTTTAAGCTGCAGGAGCCAACAAGCTCACTGAGCTTTTCCAGGCTACTAACTGTCTCCAGCACACTTTGTGCTTCTCTGACACAGAACCAAATCTGCTCAGCTAACATTTCGAAAACTCAAAAAAACCTATTTTATCTGGTTATTTTTTGGCCACTCAAAATGAGCTTTTAAAACTACTCTTACAGATGAGCCATCTGATGCGATAAGAACGTGAAAGATGACCTCAAGTGCCTTTCAGAGAGACAGCCTGACAGTCAGCTGCTGCTGTGGAAGAAACTACTGTACTGAGCCTACAACAGGAAGCACCAAGATCTCTTTAGCCTCTTTCTTTTTTTTTTTTTGCATCTAAACAGGAAATTGTCTGAGCACAGTTTAAGGAACAAAGCGGAGAGCTCCGAGGTCTGAACTCTGCTCAGCCCCAGAGATGGTGGGATTGAGTCAGCAGCTCAGGGAAGTACCTATGAAACAGGTTGACCATCGATCTTAAACAGGAGGGTGTGAGAATTCAGCAGTTGTCTACATGCAACAGAAGCAAAAGAAATCAACAAGTAAAGGTGCTGGTTTTAATTCTAGATCAGTGATAAGGAATAAGAAGAACAGTGCGTTTAATGTGTTGTTTCTATGGTAACCATGCAACGGGGCAATCACTGCACGTATTTGCACACTGCTCTTTGCGCTGCACAGGAAATATACGTATATCTTCTATATAAACACCAACATCAGTTGATTTTATTGACTAATTGCACAAAGACCAAAAGATGTGCAAAAAAAGGAGGAACTAAATTATCTAATTTCGGTATCTGTTTCAGAGCCAGACAGCCCAAATCCCGCAAATTTTAACCATTCATTTTTCATCAGCGGGAAAGCAATGAGTGGGAGGGAAATACTCCCTCCCATGAAAAAGTCTTGACCTTTGTGGGCAGGACAAGAACTTATGTAATTTTATTTTTTTGTCTATGCCAAAGCCGTGCCTATTTTCTCTTTCCTATACCCATGCTTGGGACACAGCGGGTATAAGAAGATGGTGTAGATTTTATTTCTCTGAACAGTGATTTATTCCTGGTGATAGGCAGAGTGCCTTTTGCTAGATCTGTCTGCAGCTTATCAGTAGGGGTGAGTGCATGGTGTGACAGGACCACATGACAAGATTTGAGGGAGTATATGGTGCAGCCTTCCTTTAAAGCCACCTCCTTCTCTGCAAGGAAAAAAAAAAAAAAAGAGTGAAGTAGGCATTCATATTTGAGCTTTCACTGAATCTTTTTGAAATTCACAGGACTTGTCTGGACTTTCATTGTCCTTAGATCTGGTCCTAAGGCAAAATATTTAATCTGCAGATATATCAGCTCCTCAGCACTTCTGCTCTTTTTCCTGATCCGAGTGTGGTATTTCACATCATTTCAAAGTGACAGAGATGGAAGGAGAGGGTGAGGAAAAAAAATCATAAATAAACACAGTGATACAGATAGACATACGTGTAAGGATGAAAGGAAGGAAATTGCTCAGGAGGACAAGAACCCCTGCGTCTAACTTTTGGTGACAAAGTATATGATCCAGGATGTCTCCAGAATAACCAGGAAGAACTCTCCACTCTCAAGTTGCTGTGGCTAAAGCACATTCCAGCACAAAAAAAGCCTCAGCATTTAAAAATATTTTTACTGGGAGGTAAATTGAGGTGAGCACTGAGTAGTGATTCCAGTTCCATTAACTCCTGTGCCTACACAGTTCCCTATTCTGGGGTTGTGCTGTGGGGTTTAATAGTGAACATGTGTGTGACGTGCCTTCAGCTCAAAGATGAAAGGCTGGAGAAAGACCATGCCATTGCAGTAATCGTTACTATCATTAACCATTTAATGATGTTGTAGTTCTGAAAATGGTACTGTGGAAGCTTTCTTCTACAGAACACTCAACAGTGACAGCAACGCTGTGAGCTTTTGACCATATTTTCATTATATGCTTCAGTATGCACTTCTCGTTAAAGAAAATCTTTCTCAGTTCCTCTGAGAAACTGTTACTTATCTTGTGCTTCTTGTGTCATTTCAAAGCGGCGCTTACACAGAGAAAGGCTTTTTTATGCAACATGTATCATGGAAGAGCAAAGGTCTTCTATCTCTCAAGCTTTTCAAGACCAAAGGATGAATGTAGCTCAAAAAGCAAAAGTGAAAATGAGCAAAAAACAATAATGTTAAGAAACAGATGGAGTTCAAGGCAGATTAATTTACAAGGGGGTTTCCTACATCTCTTTCCATTGAAGCACAAGGAAATAAAAAACAATTAACCTGCTTAATTTACTCACATCCTGAAACCAGTAACAAAATCATTCTGGAAGTAAATTGGAAGCGATTGTATAATCTGTTCTTAACTCTTGTAAGATCTCTGGAAAACATCACAGTGGGCTCGGCTCTGGGCTCAGACACTCACAGAGTGGCCGCAGCAACACAGCACAGTAACTGCCAAGTCCTCTCCAAAATCCCAGGAGTGCTGTATTCAAGATACCAAGCTACAGACTGGAATCATTTCCGTGCATATTGCAAGTGGGTTTAAGTATACAATGTCCTTATTTCAAGGAATCAGTAGCCTCAGCTGGCTGCAGCATTCATAACTCACACTTTCGCTAGCAACAGAAAAGTAAATGTGATTTTAAAAGATTTTGGGTCAAGCTTATCCATATTTAATGCATGAGAGAATGATCTAGTCCATTTCACGCATCTCAATTTGCTTGGCTATTTAAAACAGCAACTGTGCCTGTATCCAAGCAAAGAACAAGACATGTTGTCAAACATATATAATTCATGGATTTTACTGCACTAATGAAAATGCAATGGCTTCATGGCTGTGACCCGACACAAAACTACAAGCTTTTACTGCGAATGGCTGCAGCTCACTTCAGGTGTTACACTGAAAGGAGCAGGAGTGGCAATATCAGCACGGCTGGGGCATGGGTGAGGCCAGATTTTTGTCAGCTGCCTCTTGGCAGCAGCTTTGTGCCCTTTGCTGTTTCCAGTCCCAGGCCTTGTCCTTCCTACTCATTGCTCCATCCTCTGCTCTCTTGTCTTTTACCCACTGACATTCCACCTTTCCACTTTCCGCCGCAGAGTGTTTTCCATACTGCTACATCCTTTAGCAGCAGCAGCTTTTCTCTTCCTCTCCAGCCACTCTTCTACTTCCTCTCCCACCCTTCTTTGAATTTGGGGGTTTGATGCTCATTTCCCTTCTGATCCCTTCCTACACATGGTTTTTTGTTTCCTGCACTTATCCCTGAAACGCTGTTTTCCTGTGCTTGCCTGGCTGGCGGAGGGAGTCTGTCTGGGGACACGTCACAAGCTCAGGTCATGCGAAAGGTCTAACAAATCACAGGATGTGAAAAAAGAGCAGGTAAGGTCCAAGCTCTAGCTAAAACATGAGATATAGGAAAACCTTTGATCAAAAACACAAAGCAGATAGCACAACAGTGAAAGTAAGTGCATGCATCACACTCAGCACAGACTGAAATCGAAATGTGGAATAAAGTCTAGTAAAATTAGCCATTGTGGATTTGGCTGATGTCCCCAGAGAGAGCCACTAAATTTGCTTTATCCTTCACAGTTCCCTCAGGCCATTGCCTCATCTTGGAATCTTTATTTTAAAAAAAAAAAAAAAAAACACCAAAAAACCCCACAAAACCAAACAACCACAAGACACAAACACACACAACTGCCTCCCAGAAACCCAAACAAGGGTGTATGTATGTTTTAGGCTCAGCACAGCTTGATAAACAGAGCACAGACTAACTGGAGGACGTGTAATTCCAGGAACCACTAGTGTGTGCCAGTTACTGGTTGACCAGCTGGAACTGAGAAGAAAAAGTTGAGAAAGTTCACCTGAAATTCTCATTACCAAGTGTTTGGTAGAATTATGAGCACTCATTCTCCGAAGCCAGTGATAAATGCCAAGAAAATCTAGGACTGCCTATTAAAGTGCCTACAATTACCACACCAGAGAGCATGTATTTATGCTAAAAATATCTGATTTAATCTAATACATATCTGATATATAGCAACAAAAATATTTTTCAAGTAGATGCTGCAAAATATAGCTGAGACTTACTAATTCCTCTCCCACTTTGTCCCTACAAAGGAGGATTTTAAGTTTATGAACATACTGTAACATACCAAGACACATTGTATACCCAGTGGTACATAGCTAACTCACATGAAACTTTAAGTGCCCATAACAGCAATTGCTCATTTAGGATATCAGACCAAGAATAGCATCCATTTGAAACACCAAGAAGAATTTAGGTCAGGAGAACATAATTACCAAGTTGGAATTTGTCCAGGTTACCTGGATTACTTCTGCTAAAAAAAGCAGAACAGGACCATGAGCGAGCACAAGTGATGTGTTTAGCAAAGGCTTTCAAAGACACTCATGCGAGTTGAGCATCCCGTTCCGATCAACTTTTGATACGAGTTGTGTACCCAGTTTGTTAAAATCTCCCCTTTATGCTGCCACATTCAGCTGCTGCCTTCTGGCTAGTCACAGCACTGGATATTTATTTTCCCCTGAAGTTTAAATGCAAAGAATTACACAGGTCTTGTGCATTATGTAAATAAATAAAAAAAATACACTAAATGCTAAACAACTGACAGCTAGACAGCTCTTTTTGCATGTTTTAGGGCTCTGTGTGGTCTTGGCCCTGCAAGGAACCTCCAGACTGAGTAGGATTAAGGGCTTTCCTTCCTATGAGCCCTAAATTGGTATCTCCAGCTCTAAACCTATTAGAAAGTCAATCAGTTCCCCCAAACCTGCTGCAATATGCATTGTAAAGCATGATATGTTTCCAAATGTAGGTTAAGAGGGCAAACTGTGCAGCAGTCTTTGCATGACGGGTGATTCGGTAGAACACCCTTGTGCACAGTTTATCCCTGTGCTCGTGCCAGCTCAGGCAGGCTGACCTGCTTGATTATAATCTGTCACAAACCAACACTCCCTTCGCCTTCTGTGCACTTAGCTTTCAAAGAAATTAAAAATAATGAACCTCTTTTTTTCCCAGAACAATAGTTATTGCTAAAGGAAACAGAGGCAGATTTGGGCATGTTCAGGGTTGAATAACTCCTGACAATTTTCCTTTCTATGCTGGCCTGTCCCTTGCAGACTTATTTGCTGTATTTGCTGACTCATAAATCCTCCCATGTGGCAGACTTAAAAGACTATTATAAATACACTAATAATCTGAGCTGTCGCTACTGCTAGCTGCTAAGCTCCTGCTTGGGGCCCTGGTAATAATGACTTCTTACATTCCTTTATTTTCCATGAGGGAGAGCTAAACTGAATGGATTTGTTATCAGACATCTGCCCTGTAGGATTCTACAGCTGCTTATTCCTACTTCCAGTTTCTGAGGAAGGGATGGATTGCCCTGGTGATTTTGCTTGCGGACAGAAAAAACCACCCCAAACCAGCTTATGCTCCCTCCTTTGTCTGTGTGAATTTTGTTACTCAGCAAGAACCGTTGCAGTTACTTATTCTGGAGGGCTGGTGTACTTAACACAAAGGCCCAGGGAACACATAGCTGTGGCTCCACAGCTTGTGAAGAAGCAGAGCAGTTTCTCTGTGCCTTTTAACGTGAGCAGTGAGAACAGGACTGCACAGGCTGCCTTGCGTCCTGGGGAGGGACGGCGACTTCAGTTCCGGAAGGAGGCTGTGACCGGAGCTTTGCCATAAACAGGGGAAAAGGAAGTCACGCTAAGCCTCTAGCTACCACCTCTGCCCACCCCTCAGCCTCTCTCTGCTCTTTCCAGCTCCACAGCCTAGAGGCTGGCAGAGTAGAATAGCTCCCCCATTCATGTTTTTATTCCGTGATTCTAATCAAGTCAGCTAATTACATATATGCCAGGGTTGACACCGGCAGGAATCACGACATTAGAACCTCCTTCCACACCCTCACACTTCTGTTCAGATCCAAAGTGTTATTAATCCCCTAACACCAATTCAGTTTCTGTTCTTACAGTCATGGCAAACACATGTGCAAATTAGATTTTTGCTCCTAATTTGCACACGCACCTGAGTTTTGAACATTATGTCCCTAGAGGCACCCTTGGGAAAATGGGTCAACTTTCAATGATAGAAATATTCTGCTGCTACAAAGGACTGTTTCTGCAAAACTTTCTTTGGGAACACGTGTCATGCGTTAACATGTAAAAGTCCCCACTACATGAAATACTTTGACGTGGTTAAATTCTTCTTGCTTCGTATTTCTGCCCAAGAAATATTTTGGGGTTCTGTACATATAGTTCTCCTGTGCATTTTCATTCAGCACTAACAGGATTGACACTATAATTACGGGTAGATTGCTACGCTCTGCAAACATTTGCTGTGTTGTGTGCTTCAGATAGAGGTGCTAATCGCTTGTGAACTATTTCTGTGGGAAAGTCTTCACACCGCCCCAGTTGTTTCATATGCACCACAATTTATTCATTGTCAGAAATATCATTTGAGAGACTACAGCTGCTCAGACCTGGTATCAAAACAGAAAGAAGGAGATTTTTCTCACAGTAGGCACCAAGGGCACTACTGAACCAGCCTTACTAGAATATATTCATAAAACTGTGTGATTAAATACTGCACATTCTGTTCCTTAAAGCTCAATCAGACAATAGCAGTATAACCCCTCCCATCACCTTTAATTTTATTTTTAAACAGATGTAGCAGATCAGCATGGCCAAAAGTGATTAGGAACAATCCGAGAAATTACTAAACACTAAAAGAAAGTAAAATATTGAGATCGTTCTTTCCTTATATAAAGTAAGTAAGAGAGAATCAAAGCCAGATTTGCCTGGAAGCTCACTGAGACATGTTCTTTAGAGAACTGATAAAGTCTTTTTGGTTGATTCTTCCCTATTTCCCATTTAATCAGCTATGATCCAGGAAACCCCTCCACCCATGCAGCTGGGTCCCGTTTCAGCCAAAGGATGCAAGAGTGTCATTTTAAGTCGTGCACGCCATGTCCATTTGTGTAAAATCGTGGAGGGTCTTCAAGCGAGTTGTTTCAGCAAACAGTCAGAATCAGCTGAGATAAATCAGGGAAATTCAGGTTCATATCTATAAAAGCCCTCCAGGTTCTGTCAATTGATAATCGTGTGGTAAATTCTAGACAGGGAGCAGAAGGGTGAATTGTGTAACTACGGAGTCACTGACAACATCCAATGTGACTCGGAGCAAATAGAGAAATTTTTCTCAAAAGCAGAAAAAAAATGTTAGCTGTAAAGGATTCTGTCCACCAAGAGCAAAGAGATGAAGGTCAGTGGGTTGAACAGAGCTGCTTTCCACATTTCAGTTTGGGAGAGGAAGATGGTTTTGAAGTGCATTCAGTGTATAGGGAATTAAATATGATGAAAGATTCTGCTGTATTGTGGACAATCAAAGGACCTCCCCAAATCTCCTGTTCATCACAAAGCTCGTTCAATGGGCAGAGCTTTGTCTAAACCTGTTATTTGCATAAGCAGGATAAGGATAGAAAAATTAAAAGGTCTGATTTTGCCACTGCAAAAAGATATTCAAGACAGGACGAAACAAGCAGTTAGGGAGATAAAACTGTCACAGTCCGAGAAGTAAGCAAATAAATTCCCATCCATGGAAGGTTGCAGTACTATTCTAAGCTTAGGGTAGTGGTGTGCATGTAGATAATAAGTAGTTGGTGCTGCAATCAAGTTAGCAACCTTTCAGAACAGGCTGTAAGCAATAGATGAAGTAGCCTCTTCCACCACTCCTACAAGATTTAAGAGAGCTCATCTCCCACGGCCCTAACATTTGGGCATGTAGAACATGCACCAAAGCTTTTCTGGCTGTAGTAAGGGAGAGTCTTTCCAAACTGAGCAATGTAGGACCAGTAGTTATAGACCTCACCCCACCAAGATACTCTGGAACTGAAAAGAGCCACCGAACTGGGCAATTTCATTGCAAGGATCCCGCTGGTCTGGAAAACAAACACCTGATACTCCCACTGACTCCAAGAGCAGCTGCATTTGCTCAGCCTCACAAAGCTGGAGAACAAAGGGCTCCCACTACACAAAGGGTCTACGATAAAGCTGCTATAGGCCCATCTGCTCTAAAGTTATTTCTGTGATTGAAAAAATAAGGAAGAGGAAGAGAGAAAAGCCCTTGAAGTGTGAGCCTCTTTGGATTTTAGCATGAATCCTTTACAGTTTGTGATTGGGGTTGCCATAGCAATCTTGAGCCTTTCAGCATAAAGGTAGATCTGAAGCAACACACAAGCTGGGCAGAGTTTGTGCCCTCTCTGGTGTCTGCACGCATTCAGAGCAGCCCTCCGGTAGCTGCCTGGGCAGCTGCGACTACCTCCACTATCACCAAGCAGATGCTTGCAGCACAAACTTCAGGTAAAGATTAGTACAATTAATTAGCACAGTTAAGAAGGGCCTATTTAAACACAAATTACTCTTTCAAATCCTGTTCCCAAAGCATGCTAAGCCATCTTCTTTCTTCGGGGAGGGGGACAGGGAATAGAAATTGCTGGGCACAGGGAGTCAGCAAAGCTGGGCCTTTCAAGAAGGCGGTCAGGGTCTCAGGGAGTGGTCTGGCTGGGGAGACTCAGGGCACAGCAACCCTGGGATCTGGACCCTCATGCAGTGAAAGTCTGAAGTGACTTTTGGACAGCAGGACTGAATTTTGGGAGGAGATGGGGAAAGGGGCAGGGAAATGCTAAACTGTCCCTTCTGCCCCACCACACACCAAGGTTATTTCTGCAAGGTGCTGAGAACAACCAGCTCAAATTTGCTTGCTAAAGCACCCTTGGAATCCCAAATGGGACCTTTATTTCCTAGGACATAAGGAGGGCGAACGCATAATCTTGTGGGCAGTTTCTACGAGGTCCTATACAAAAGCCTGTCGCTCTGCACTGTTGAGAAAGAGATCCTGTAGCAACTTTTATTCCACAATTTTCAAACACACTTTTACAGCAGGGAAAAGGAAGGCATGGGAGGTGGGTGTAAAACCTTAGCCATGACACATCTGTCTCCGGGGCATTTGTGTTTTGCTCACATTTCTTGGCTCCTGGTTTCATTGTTATTTGTCTGCGAGCTGAAGCCAACACTTCTGCAAGTATTTCTGATCAGTACAGAAGGCACTAGCAGCTGCAGTTCCAGCTCACCACTGACAAGAAGAAGCTGTATATTAAACCAAAAATAAAAAAGGGTCAAGGCAGTCAGCTCCACAGAGCTGTGAGGCCCACTGGGATTAAGAGGAAAGATTTGGAAGGGGGCTGGTATAGAGCTATTCTTAGGCAGGTTCTTTACTAGTCTGAGACCTGACATTTGTTAACACAGCCTAAACCAGTTCCAAAGGTCAGGATGCTCTATGGTCAAGGAGTTGCATAAACTGTCATTGCTGCTAAGACACAGACACACAGAGAACTTCCTCTCTGGCTTTTGGCTAGTTAGTAAACCTTTGATCCTTCACAAGTCACAACAGACCTCGGGGAGGGTGCAATCAACCGTCCTTCAGGCTTTGATATGCAGTTTGTACGTGGGTATACTAGAATCTACTTCTGGGATATTAGTGTTAAAGGCAAATTATGATTGCTGTGAAAACTCTCAGTGCAACTGGGACTGGATTTTGTTTCTTTGTTCGTCAAGTACCTGAGAAATATCATTCTCACTGACAATGCCAGGAAGGGGAAAGAGTTCATCTCCATTAGCCAAAAACTTGCTCGAGAAGTTAGCACAGCTTGGCCATTCAGCAGAAGGTGCAAGAGAGTGAGGCTGAGTACTAGAACGTCTCCTAACACTTGAGACAACATTGATCCTTTAAGTGGATTGCAGAATGTCTTTGTCTATAAATTCACCTGCATTTTTATTCTCTTACTATAGAGTTTACCTGCTTTTGACTCAAAAGCCAAATAGCCTGTGTTGCTAAACCTCCAGCTACAAGCAGCACAGCTTTTTTAAACAAGCTCTTGCTTAAAGTTAACTCTGGTCTAGTGTTTTTTCAATAATCCCCTGAATTCCGCATGCTTTGTGTTGCTGCATACTTTGGAAGGGCAGTTATTGTGCGCATTATAGTGGGTGCTGCATTAAACATCTGCTGTGTGAAATCAGCAAGCTCTCCAGCTGAGAAAATTGCTGGGTGTTGTTTGGACTGTGCCTGGTACTGTGGTCATTTACTTGAGTAAAAAAAAATAAAATAAAAAAAATATCCACCTCTCACGCAAGCCTTAACAAGGGACTCCTGTGCACGCCAGCTGTCAGGATGGGAGAAGCCCTGTAATTGGAGTGATTAAGAGCTCACAACAGCAAGGGACATGCTTCTCCATTTAAGGTGGAGTGAAACTGTCTTGCCTTAGTGACAAGGCTGCTCCTGTAAAGCCTGCAAAAGTGTCTTCACACCTACACATATTCAGCAGACCTCACCCCCATGAGTTGGCCCCTACACAAACACTTCCAGTAAATACCGGGGAACAAAGTATGAAGGGGTCTGCTAACCTCCAAGCTGTACTAAGGATCTACATTTTAAAAAAAGATCCTACTCTTTGATATATTATTACAATAGTGGCAATTTTAGTACCTAATCAGTGAGGTAAACACAGGAGGGCTCTTACTTATTATTAAAATGAGTGCAGAAGAAGTAGGCTGAGGAGGAGGTTTCCACATGTATTTGATAGGACTCAATAAGATCTGAGATAAGAATCCAGAATGTCAGCAGAAATTAGCACCATCCAAAGCAATGGAATTACAGTTGATTTGAATCGACTACGCCAGTGGAATTTTGCAGATGAATCTGCCTCTTTGTCCCTCAAAGAGCGCGAGTGTACAGGAATACCTGAATATTATCTAGGTTTTCAAAAAAAATAGTTTTACCTCTCCCAAGCATAAAAGAGACCTTGAGGAAAAACAAATAGTACTTGTCCTCCCTCTGAATGCCTTCTCTCCATGCACATTTTGTGCTGGATAAAAATAGCTTTAAACCCTGGGTTAAGTAAGCTTCTTATATTCAAAAAACCTGCTTCAAGTGGACAAAGGAGGCACAACTGAGACACCAGGCACAGTTTCAGTGCCTGCAACTTGAAATGCCATCCTGGGATCACTTTGTGTGTCTAAGAGGGAACTAAATAACATTGGGACACTGACTGCAAAGAGCAGACTACGCATGAATACAGAGATGTGTGCAAACAGGGTGTGGCTGTCTACTTCTCCCTTCTACATTTCTCTCTCAAGATCAGACCAAGTTCCTTTTCAAGACTAACTGGAAATGGTGCAAAAAATTATTCACAGGAAAAAAACCAAAAATCTGTTCTGCATATCTTAGCAATACATCAGGAAAAGATAGTAAACTTGCAAGTTGGTCAAGATCTTGGCTGCAGAAGAATTATTTGCAGTCAGGCCCTTTCCGTAGTTATGATTTTGAAACTGTCTCACAAAAAGTCTTTACAGATGCGCACTTTGCTTTTTCTGCTGAGTTACAGTTCAAAGGCAGGTTGAGGAAAGTCAAAGAACAGGATACGAGATTGCTTGGTGCATTTTCAATTTGTAGTGCATGAAGCAAATTATCTCTTGCAATTATTCACGCTAAAATCACCTTTGAGGATTATGGCCGTAGTCCTAAAAATTTATCTTTGCAGAACTAGAAACTAAAGCATTTTTTTCTATTCTCTATATATCTTTTCTACTAGTTATTGTTGTTTCCATAAGAACCCTTCCAATCAAACCCAGAGATTCTGTGAGAATATCCGAGGTAGAAGCACAGCAGGTAGCTAGCTGGTAGAAGGGACTCATAACCATCCTAGAGCAAGCCATTCCCACATCCAAGTCAGTGCCTTTTGTGGTGGAGTCCAGCTTAATATTGGAGAAGTTTTTCAAATCCCTCACCACACCCACTTAATTCTAGGTACTACAGCTCGTGGAGGACACACTCCACCACTAGCCAGCAATAGATCAGATTTTACAAAGGTGAAGAAAAGCTGGAAATGGTAGCCAGAATTACATCTATATTTTTCCAGTTTCTAATATATGCAACAAGCAAAAGTATTCCGTATTAGCAGATAAGATCTTAGAAAAAAAATAAATCAATGTGCAGTAAACAAAGGGCAGATACTGTATAGAGACATGAGAATGAGACAGGGGAATTCTTACTGGACAAGAAGAACTTAGTGCAGAAACTGGTGTCAAAGGACTGCAGAGGGGAATCAATGCTCCAAAACCAGGGATTTATGACCTTTCAAGATACTCCTTACTTGGAGGGAACTCCCTGCTCTGTGTTCACGGTACCAAAGAAATCCCAAGTCAGATCCATAACCCCCTGAGTTCAAGACACAATGAGTATCCCAGCACAACAGCCCAGACCGACAGTGTTACCAAACTCCAAGTCAACCCACAATAAATTCACACAAGCTATTTCCGAGAAGAGATGCTCCCAGTCTGCACTCCCAGCATCACACGTCCTTGGTGCTTTTACAGATAGGATCACAGCCCCAAAGAGCAGGAAGCTCAATGAAAATAAGCTGGGTGGACAGAGTTTACATGTACACTCTTCACAAAGCAGAAGTTTCTTCTCTGGATAGAGCTGCACCATCCTGCAGAACAACCGTTCTTAGACTGATCTCAGAGTTGCGCTTCCTTTTTGGGAGTGACTGGCCTCTTGATCAGAGGTAATGCAGCTTCCAGAAGAGCTGCAGTACTTTTTCTCCTGTTCCGTACAGAGAACCCAGCCAACACCACCAAGAAGTCTCTCGGACTGGATTTATGCAACTAACAACTTCATGGCACCAGCTCATGGTAAAACCACCCTTTTCTTCCTCGTAGGTGCTCAAGAGACCACAAGGTGAACCTGTCAGGAACCTGATCTGGCTTTAAAAATCAGGTGATTTTTTAAGCTGCATCAGGTCCCTGACCCACTTTGCTGTATAACAAATTCCTTTGACAAAACCGAGGGCAGAACAAGTGAACAATTGAAGGAGAAACCAGAAGGGCAGGAATACAGTAATCCAACACTATCATCAAATAAAGTCACTGAAGTCATAAAACCATTACAGAAATCGCATTTTTGTGCCTTAAGCAGAATTTGGTGCTAGTACTGATGATAGGTAGCTGTGCCCTCAGCCTCAGAAGACTTCAGCTTGAGAAACCTGCCCTGAGAGAGCTACTGAACACCTTGAACCAGAACAACCACATGCAGCCACTCTTTCCCAACGTGACAATGGTTACTTAGAGCATCTTAACATATATATATATATATATATATGAGAGTCCCATGTGGGGGTTTTTTTGGGTTTTTTTGTGGGTTTTTTTTTTTTTAAATTCCTCCTTTTTCTCCTAAAGGTCAATGATGCAATATCTTAGAAAACCTGGAAAAGGATAGGCCTCCTGTAGCTACTCAGTAACAAGCAACAGTTTGTTAGTACATGGAGAGGGATTTCGGCTCCTGTCACGCAGTCCGAGAGTAGATAATAAGGAATTATGTCAAATTTACCAACATACCTGAATGAGCCAGAAGTGTGCCATGCAAAACTGTAGATCTTCCTTGAATTTCCTCTAGAACATTCCATGGGAGGTTTTGCCAGCATGGAAGAATCCTTTGAAAAAGAAGGAACAAATACAAGTCACTTAAAAATCTCTCCTTTTAAACAAAGGACTGAATTCCTCTAGTAATTCCCCACTCCAGTCGGGACAGGTATTAGGCTGAAAACATAAGCCTACTGCTTCAGCATATCTGTGCGTCAGAGGACAATTTATCCCCGTTATCCAGATTGTTCCAATCTCAGTTTTCACCTTTTGCATCTAAGTGCATAACTAAGAACATGCCAGGTACTAGCTAGTTCTAGAAGCTATCCAATCAAGAAATCTAAATACTGTGGTATTTGAGAAACTGCCACACTGACAGCTTATACATCCATTACGCCCTGTGAGCACAGCCTACCAACAAACTGGGATTTATGTATTCCAGAAATTTATGATTTCTACCAGCAAATCCATCTGAGAATTTTGTAATTTGTCAGCAAACAAAGAAAGTGGCAGAATTTCTCAAATAAATTAGTTTAAATGAATTATTCACCAATGCTTCCTGTATAACGAACTGGAGAACAATCCTACACTGACAGACAGAACTAGGATAACAACCTAACAGATATTTTTCTTCTGTTTCTACAAAATGACAAAGACTAGAAGTGTTCATATTTGTATCCTTCATCCCTGCCATTAACACCAGTATGACCAAAAACAGATTTGACACACAGCACGTGATGAAATGTTTAGTGACATAGCATTGCAATACAGATTTTTGACTTTTTTTTTTCTTATAAAGCAAAAGGAGTTCTTACAAACTGAAAGACAAACTACAACGAAACGTCTCTAAAAATCTTTAAAAGACATTGCCACAGACTAGTTTGCTAACCCAGCATTACCTTCTAGCATGTTGTCTTACCCCAGGGTCTATTCAGAACCAATCAATCACTCCCTGCCCTCACCCTCCTCATTTCCTTTTAAGCAATAGCTGGAAATAGCCCCATCTGCTTTAAAAATCAACGAGCAGCAGCTGGTGATCAGTCCTCTTTACAGAAGTCTGCGAGACTTCAGGATATTGTCCTGAGCAACTCAGTCAAAGTTAATTATAACCTAGATGGAATTAATTAGAGGCTATCTTTATTTCATCTCCATTGTTGTGCAGGCAATTGTTTAGCTACTCCTCACATGACTTGGTAATTAGAGTAAAATGAAACCACTCAAATTGAAATGTCCCGAATGGGCTTTGATTTAGATTTACAAGAGTGCGTTTGTGGAGATTGAAGGAGAAAGAATGCTGTTTGTTAATATATAGCAGAGCTACACATACACAGATTTGTCCATTCTTGTTATCACTCCGTTGTGGCATCAAAACAGAATAGTTACTTCAGAGCCACGCATTTCAGCAAAGGTATGGGAGAACACAGTCTGCTGGTTGTATACTTGGGAGAACACAGGCCCGTTCATCCGTGGGTAGTAGAAATGACCAGGACTTCAATGCAACTCAAATCATTCATATGACTTGGTGTATCTGTTCTGAAATTAATCCGTAGCAGAAATTAATCTATCAATAGAGTAAAAAAAACCCCAAAGATTATATCTATCCAATGTATTAAAATATACAGCTATAGCAGTCTGCACGAGCATATAGATATGTGCTTAAAATGTGTATTTATTTTACAGACACATTCACATACGTGTGCTAACTGGATAGCATGCTTTTTTTTTTTTCCTGCCAGTAGGAATTACTTTGCTATTTATTAGGGGTTCGTATAACACCTGTTAAAATATTTTGCAGCTGGACGTGACAAACATGCTGGTAATTTGCCATACTTAGTGAGAAAATGTCTTGGAGGAAAATCCAGTCATATTCAGAAGTGGCTTTTTTTTGTTAATTAAAAACTAAAAAAAAAAATTGATCACTAGGAGCCAGCTATCTCTATCGCTATCACAGAGAAACTTTGATGGCATTCTGTTTTAAGATTCAGAAGATTTTAGATTCGGGAAAACTTCCTCTTGTATCTGAAGGTGTAAGAAACTTCCTGAAATTCGTCAGGTGAGGAACCAATAGTTTTATCTTGCTTCGTGGGTGTGAGTTCCTCCAGGCGCTTTAATACCAGTTCAGATCCAATGGTTCTAATCAGCATTTCCACAACCCGGTGTGGAGGCAGACAGGTGCCTACAAGTGATGCGAATGCTTCTCAGATTGGGGGATTTCAGAGACAGCTACAGGGAAAGAGTCTTTTCAGGACTGAAAAGGGACAGTGGCAGTTCTCTGTTTGGTTAGAAACCACTGCTCTCTTGACAAACATCTTTGACCGGATAAAAGGAACCAGATTCTCTAGTTTGATGGTATTAAAAAAACCCCCACATTTGAGAACAGAAAAAAGCCCCTTGCATTTAAGAGGGAGGAAACCCCACCCATCTAGTCATCATCTATCAAAGTGACTTCTCCCTATGAACGTAGAAAAGCTAAATTGTTCTAAAATAATAATGCCTCTTGCACATGGGCTTGTGGGAGGTTAAGTGCCAGATGACTCTCATAATGGACACAAGTGCTTCGTGCTTCCACGGGTAATAAATAAAGTGTCCCTTGCTGTAACTGGCACTCCTGGGAATTAAGCTATGCTGAGTCTCTAACACAAAAGTGAAGGTGGAGCTGATCGCTTAATTTATGTGGTGCCTGCTACTAGGAAGACCCAGAGGTCCTAGGTCATGAAGACACTATTTTTAGAGAGTGAAATCCTATGAAATCATCGTGAATTTCAGATGTGTGATACATGAGGAGGCAAGGAGGTGCAGGCTCAGTCTGGCTTTTTCTCACACGTAGTGGTTCGTCACAGAATTTTTGCCTCATCAGTCATGTGGCAACCTCAAGAGAAGGAAGGAAACAGCAAAGAAAACTGGTTCTTTTTGATAGCAGCAAACTGTTCCAAATGGTCAGCTTTCTCCTTTCAGGAGAACTCACATACGGGAACAACGTGTTCAGAAAGTAAAAAATCAGCTCATTTTCAGGACAGGTTATAGTTACAAGTGGAAGGATTTCAGTGGGAGCCCTTCAAGGCGTTCTAGCTTAATCCCAGACTTTTCTGAGAGGAATTCAAGCAAAAATGAACTCTGTGCACCATGTGCCATCTCTGGTGCTACACCACTGATTTTCGCATGGATGTACAAATTTATACCTAGTATTATGACTTTGGGTGCTGAAGTGTTGCCAGTTACACAAGACAAACATAAAACGTTCAGAAAAGATTTAAACTGAAAAAATTACATAGTTCTCACAGGTATGAAGGAATAACTAGCTGTAGCAGTAAATGAAATAAAATGTGAAGATGCATAATTTCTTTAGACCCTAATAATCCTCCTACAATCTGACTTGATTTCAAAACATACAGACTTTTTCCCTGTTTTTCCTCTGGAAAACAGTTACTGTTTATGGGGTTGCTTCCCAAAAACATTGCATTGAAATAGTAAAGCTACTGTAAGCAGGAAAAGGTCATCAATTACATTATGTTAAGCAGAGCACAGAAAAACTTGTTTAATCCAAGTAAAATGAAATATATGTGTTTTTAAAAATTACATCTTCCCACTATGTAACTGGTTTAATGAATAGGATTTTTTCTCTAAATCCAAACTGGCCACAAAATCTGTGATTTATCTGCGTGTGCAAAATCCTAAATATTCCACAGACTGTTGTTCAAAGGTATCTTTCTGTGATACAAGTCTCATTTTTATCTTAACAGCATAAATGAGACTATTTACAGTTCTTCCTACTCTAGAAGAGGATTTAAAAACATTGTGTCCCAACCAGCACACTGTAATTTCCCACATTTAATTAGAAAATAGATGAGATCAGTTTATTTAAACTGGTACTTGAAGTAAGCAATTATGTGCTTCACTTAATAGGACTATGTGCTACAAATCTGGCCGTTCATTACATGTACAGTTCCTAACACAATAGGTTTCTAGTACCAGACAGAAGCTTGCAGACATTGCTCTAATAAAAATATGCTATTGAAGAATATTGTGATGTATTTCCACTGCCTCTGGGGGACTTACACTAATACAGCCTATTATCTGTCCTTATTACATACAAGTAAGTACGCAATTAATTGGCAATCTCTAGTGGCTTATGGAAATATTCCAGATGGATGGGGATTTATGACAATATTTTTCAGTAGCAGCTACTGTAATTTCCTAAGTTTGGGACACTGTATTTACAAGAATTTATTTCTTGGTCAGGTGGGTCTTCGGAGTGAGAGTTTCCATTTCCTTTTACATCCGAAGCAACAGCTCGAGATGTAGCACAAAGCGTCTGTGAGATAACACAATATTGCTACAGCAGACGTGTCTTTGTGATCAGACACACAATGTGATGTGTGGGCTGAACGCTCCCTCGAGAAATGAAATTGCAATCAATTGACTTAGTTAATATTTTGGTCTGTGGGAAAAAACTCCATCAGACAGTCTGGAGTTTCATTAATCCGTGGCATTGCATCAGCCTGAGCAAAAGAAAGCTGCTTCATGATTTATTCTCCCCTGTGCCAACCCTCCTTAGCGATTGGGGGGCAGGGGGGGTTCTTAGCCTTCGTTGCCTTGCCCTGCGGCGCCACTGCGGTTCGGTAACGCAGAATAAAACGGGGCTGATATATCTGGAGCTGGGTCACAGATGGCTCCACTGTCACCAAGGCCTGTGGCTGTCAGGAGGGGAAGGACCCCTGGAAGGGGAATCCAGAGGACATCTAGAGGAGACCAGCAGACCTTGGCGATCCATCGCAGCCTACGGTAGGGGTTGCGAACGCACCACTCCACCATGGACTGGTTCTTTAGGACATTCAAATAAGCTGTGCACAAAGCCTGTCACGTAGTCTTTCTCTTTAGGGAGATGGAAAGGAAATTACAGAGAGCCCCTACTGCTCTTGATTTTCTTAACCATTTTGAAACTACCAGAACATGAGCTCCTGTTACAATGAGCAGGGTCTGGGCAGCAAACAGGAGGGAGAAACTGCAGGAATAACCCCTCCCATTGTATCACCCTTTGGGGCAAATTCAAACAGTTCCTTTGCTCCAGTTGCAGTAAGTACTGATGTTCATTAGACTACATAGGCTGGTGGTAGATACAGCAGATAAAAGGTCACCTTCAAATAGCATTCATGTTATACAGCAGAGCTCTTATTCTATGGTCTCAAGATTTCTGTTTTCTCCCCTCAGCATAAATATACAAGAAGTCTACTAAAATGCACAGACGAGAGTTATATTCTTGTTTGTCCAGGTATACAGCTCCACAGCAGTGAACAGCCTACTGCTTCTTCTACACACTCAGTATCAAAATTCTTGTAAAGGTTTATAAATGCCTATTTGTATAGACCACAGTTCAGCCAAGTAACCTAACACTCACGTGAACGACATGCCCTGCTTTAAGAATTTTCACTTTCATGTAACTTCAGATAGGCATCTGACTGTAAAATAAAATACCTTTTTATTCTTCCAGCTACACTTAATCCTTCTGCTGAAACTACCTCCTCTTTGGCACTTGCCTCTCGCATTTATTTTCAAATTGATAATTGCCCCCTTTACATTTCCATCAACAGACCCACACGTATCCAGTGAATCTGCAAATTGCTTTTGCCATGTGTTAGCGTTAATAATTAATGAAAGCAGCTGATAGTTCCAAGTGACCCATTAGCATGTCAGGGCAGAGACAGATCAGAGAGAAGATAGGATTCATTTCTGAACCTCAAATTTCAGTATCAAAGTTCAAAATCAAAACACCACCGGCAACATAAATCTATTTCTAGCAAGAGATCTGTCTTTTCTGAGAGGTGGCCAGAGCAGACCAACAGCCTGAAAAGCAGATGTTACAATGCTCAGGGCTTTTTAAATGTAAACTATTGTGTTCTTCTCCAGTATGTGACATTTCTCAGGGTTTTTCCTGACATTTAAATATTATTCAGGCATTTCATAATAGTCAAGGAGAGAAAAACGATGGGAAAGAGAAACATACATTAGCATGAAAGATTAAGGGAAATGAATATGTATAGGACACGAAACGAATAAAATGCTGATATACAATGGGATGCCACAGAGCAGAGTGGGAGGGCTTCTGTTCATTACGTGTTGGTATAACGGATTTAAATAAAAATGAATAAAATCCAATTTAAATGCTAGAATAAAAAGACTTAGATGACCAACTAGGGAACAGAATGGGTTTCTTCCTCTTGGAGGTCAGATCAATGGCTGACCCACAACAGCTGCAGATGGCCTGATAGCAGAAGCTTGCAGAAATAAAAAATTACAGAGTTAGATCAAGTCTGCTCGTTCTTTTTAACCCCATTCTTTGCTGGTTTTCTAACATAAGGGTTATCCTCTAGCACACAAAAAAAGTACCTATCACAGATGTCTTAACAGAGTTGGTATCTTATTAATTTTTATAATTTCTCAAATTATGTTAGCTTCTATGTGTGCGATGCTAAGACAATACTATTCGATTTAACAATAATAATTGATATTTCAGCAACCAGACAGTAAATTCTCCTGCTGAGAAGAAGCAAACAAATAAATGACAGCTCATAAATTTATTCCAAGTCATGAGAAAAGCTTTACTGGAGATACCACTGCAGAGCTTATTATCAGCCTGCTGTTAATGTAGGGCTCCTTGCTTTAAGATTATTTAAGGATGACTAACTCATGTTACATTTATTTCCTCTAAACTTGCCCTGGGCTACATGAAAAGCAGGAATCAGTTAACTATTTGGAAGAACTTCCAAACAATGCCACAAAGAAAATGTAGAAATGCCACATAATACTTCTGCAGGGTGCAATGCTTCATGCCACAAGAAATGGAGACAAACCCAAGCGTACAGAAATCATGTCTTTTCCAATGCCCTGGGTTATAAAACCATGGAAGTATTCTAAGTGTGATAGCAATTTAGAGAAAGGAAAGAAGCTGATATCTGAAAACTGAAAGTGCAATATGCAGTTGTGTAGGTTTTGCTGTCTTCAGTTGTGTCTAATTTCTATGTTCTTGCCTGAGTCGAAGCAAGAATTTATCACTCACCGCTCTTAAAATTAGCCTTTACAGAATGCAAGAGCTTTCTTAAGACTCATCCTAGTGCCACAGGACCAGTACATTTTCCAGCAAATGACTCACTTTTTTAATCCCCTACACGTAACAGTAGGGCACAGAAAACAGGCGCGATTATATTGTTTCTAGTTGGCTGCTCAGCTAGAAACGGTACTGCTGGGACTTCATTCTCACCAAGGGACTTGCTGTTAGGGCAGGCTGATCATCGTGTTTCAGTCATGACAAAAGGGAAGACCTTGTGTGCTTATTTAAGGCAATCACTAAATCACTTCTGGGTTGTGTCTGATATTGATTCGCTCTTAACTGTGCTTGGCTTTCAGCGATGCTTTTGTATCATTGGCGATCTCATCCTACCGAGAGATGTATTACATATTGTGTCGTTAGGGACTGCGTGTTCTTTGTTTAGGATTCAAAGATTGGCCTCTAGTGTAAGTTATAGACATGCTCTCTCTTTGCACAGGTAGTAGAGTGTGGATATAGTATGGATAAATAATGCCTAAATGAGATATTCCTGCAATCTGTCTTAACAGAGAATACCTAAAGTACACTTGGCTCCTTCACTCCAACAGATGGGTTGGAAACTCCAGCATTGAGGTTGAACCCCTGGAGCAAACCTGCACTAGTTTAACAAAGAGCTAGATGATTTATCGCGCTACTCCCAGCTCAAGTGCAAGTGAGTTTATAACACCATAACAAGTAATACCTTAGATGTTGCAGTTCCATAATGTCTTTTACTCACATAAATTAAGAAGAACTCTATGGTAAGCAAAAGACAAATATTTCATCTGCAATCTTAGTGGGCTGCCCGTTTGAAAGCACTTATTACCCACAAATACGTGGGTGCATCATGATTCTCCTCTGCAGAAAAAGGGAACCAATATGCTCACCAGGGGTTTTCTGAGGAGTTTGCAAAAACCTCCTCTTTATCATTTTAGAACAGCGGTTACTAAACCACTTCAGCCATGGAGGAGCAGCAACTGTCTATCTTTGTTTTTCCTGGAAATGTTAAAAGCCCAGAAAACCACTAGAAAGATCCTTGCAAAGCAGCTGTGGGTTATTTATGATGCCTTTACTACCCACAGTCTCAAATGCACTGTTTCACATTGAAGGAATATGGTTGACCTATGAACGATCTAGGAAAGAGACAGTCCTAGCAGTCTATTACTGAAAACAGGATCTGCTGAGGAAAAAAAAAAATTAAATTGTGAAAATCTGTATCAGACAATAAAGTGTATTCAGTACTAATTCATCTAGAAAGTTACAGTATGAACAGACTGGCTAAATCCTCTTTATTTGGTTATTTTCCTGCATGACAACACTGTTGTTCAGGGATACTGGATCAGTTTAAATATGTAACAGTGTGATATATGACTCTATTTTCTAGGGTTACATATGCACTTGACTTTCTGTGTACAAAAAATCCGACTCAAACTCATGCTAGCTTTGTGGTGGTGTTCTTCTCATGCATTTCTCACTCATGTTGCAAAAAACTGGCTGAAATTTCTGGTTTGGGGTCCAAAGATTTTCCTTCAAGACAATCATCTTGCTTGCCCGTCTCACCGTTACTGGAAGGGGACAGCAACTCTTTCCCACTCAAGATGAAGTAAGGGGAAGAAATAGCCTCAAAAATCAGACCTGTTGTCATGGAAACCAGAACGAGGATTTTGAGGCCAAACTGGATGCACTCATAAACCAGAGATGAGGAAAATCCTACCCACTTATAACAATGCATTAAGTGGAAAATATCTTTATTCTGTGAAGTCAGATATTTCCTAGCTCAATAAATGCTGCAGTGTAAAGCAGTACATAAGTATTTTTTATAATACAGTATGAACTCATCAGACCCAATGGCACACGTATTTGAGGGAAAGGCAGTAGTAGCCATAGAAACAGCCTGCGCTTCCTGAGTGGCTTAAGGTATCACACAGTTTTGGTGGTGGCCTCATGCTTCTCCCAGCTATGTGGCTGCTTTTGAAGGCAGGAGGGTTTTGGTGCACCTCAAGCCACTGAAACCAGCATTTTGTTCTGAGCAGCATCACCGCTTGGCGGGTTCCTGCTGCAGGATGAGAATAAAAGGTGGTTCCAGGGGTGCTTGTAACAAGGATGCTGTTTTTACTCTGTCTTGTTAGAAAGCCTGTTGCTACAGCACTTGAGTAAAATCAGGGCCATTACGTCCTGCACTCTCTCAATACTTGTAGGGACAACTCTGCCACAGCATGTTTGCAGTGTGAATGACTCCAACAAGCAAGGGAGACAACAACTCTGCAGGAGAACAACTCTACAAGAGAACAACTAACCTGCCTGAGGCCATAAAGCAAGATAAAGACAGACCTTGAAAAAGGCTGGTTTTTTTTTTTTCGTTTTTCACTCAGTTTTCCCACCTCTTAATTCAGGAGCTTATTCTTCCTCCCTTGTGGCTCCCAGCCATTTGCACAGAGTGTTTTACACTTCACTTTCCCAACTCCACTGCCTTGAACCTCCTCTTCCCCACATCAGCTGCCAGCAGAGAGCCCAACATAAAGGTCTGGCACAGCTTGTTCGTTTGCACTCTGATCTGTGACATACCTCCTGTTTAATGTTGGAAATCACCACTTTAAACTGCAACTTGAGCCCTGTCTGTAGACACACGCTCTGAGTCACCTCTAGCAGCAGATGACTTACACAGCAGCCCTTCAAGGCTATCACAGCATTGTGTTACGATCTTGATCTCACCAGGTACCTTACTCAGTATAAAAGCACATTATCCTCTTGCTTGTGTAACGCATAATAGGGTCCAAGCTAGTTAAAAGCCAGTCCAACCTTCAAGACAGCTCTTTATACGGTGGAGAATAGTTCCATTTACAGTTTAAGATCATTTGTTGTTAATGACTATTTCACTCCAATGTAATAAAGCACAACTTGAAAGCGGACAATAAAGAGAAAGTTGCTATGTTCTGCGCTGGAAAGCATCCACGAGACACAGACTTGCCACACTTGTTTTGTGAAGGTACTGGACTACCCACACATGGGATAAACACAGAGATGAAACCAATTTACTTCCCTACCGTCCTCCCAGAGGTTATGGCTCTTGTAGCCAGGACAGCTGGGCCACACAGTAAGATGCTCCAGAACCAGGTTTTAATAGCACAAAGTTTGAAAGAAAACTGTAACTGATTGGACTAATCTGGCGATGCTGAAATGTACAGAGCTGTGGTGTGTATTATTGCTGCAGCCATGCAGGCAGCAACCTCTGGGAAAGGCATGAGGCAGGAACAGCTTAATCTCTCACGCTTTAAGCTCATGTCTCACCTTTTAACAGATACTCCTGGAGCAGAGATCCCTGCACTGAGCAGTCAACACCACCACAGTGGTCTCATAATCTGCACTGATTTGGCAAGTGGTGAGACACCAGAACATGTTATCCAGGGAAGCTGTAGATGCCTCATCCCTGGAAGTGTCCAAGGCTAAATTGCACGGGGCTTGGAGCAACCTGGTCTAGTGGGAGGTGCCCCGGCCCACACCGGGGAGTTGGAACTATATGATCTCTTGCAACTCAAACTGTTCTACGATATGATATGATATGATATTGTATGAGTATTTCTTTGGGCAATAAGCAGCTTATCATGGGCACTTGTTTACTCAGTGAAAGGTAGACCAATGACTTTGGACTCCCCTAGACATACTCCACAACGTGGTCAGAGAGAAAGTGGTCAAAAAGATGAACTACAGTGAAAAATAAACTGCACTGCACAAAAAGAAAATTAATAGATAAAATCCAACCCAAGTGACAAGGAAGAAGCTGATGATATTGGAAAAGGAGCTGCAAGTAACAATTAAAGCAGTGCAATGCTAGCTGCACAAACACCCTAAAACTGGAAGACATTTATTAGTTTACTTAACGGCCCTTAAAATCACACAAGCCCTGCTCATGTTTTTATCATTTCTTTTCAAAATCTACAAGCTCACCATACAGCAGATGACAAAACACTGGTTTCTTATTACATAGTGGGTGTAAATTCTGCGGCAAGAAACACAGCTGTCCTGCTGAAAAAACTTCCTTCACTAGTGACTACAAATCTGAGATGTTTGTCAGAGGTTTTCTCCCACTGTTTGGAGAAAGAGAGGGAGTTAGTATCCATTAAAGAGGCGAACAAGGGTGCAAATGAGTTTAGGAATATTACTGAGATTCCCCATCTCCTATACAAACACTTTTTTGTTTGCCAGATACAATGCTCTAAAAATGGTTTAATTTTTTTCCACTGTATTTCCACGTTACTGTCTTTGCTGGTGGTAACACTTCCAGGGTTTTGGATTGGTAGACTAAACAGTCTGACCACAAGAACACAGTTCTGACAGAACACCGTGAGACTATCTATGTTCATATCCAATTCAAAAAATCTGGGCCACAGTGTTACTATGCGTAACGTTGCCCACATCACAACTGAAATAGATGAAATGCAGGCTGTGCTTTGAGGAAATGAGACCTTCTGTTTCCATCTGGAGCAAAAGGATCCTCTACTTTTCATCCTGAAATGCTATATACGGAAACAGCTAAAGTTATGAATTGATTAGATTTTTCTGTTTCCGTATATAGTATTTCAGGATGAAAAGTAGAGTGGAAAATTCCTTTATTAGAAAAAAATAGCCTAAATAAATTCTGAATTCCTTAATAGAAAGTAATCTTTTTAAAACACAAAACCAAACAAAAAAGAAAAGGACTGATGATACTCAGTGAGAGACAGAATTCTCCCATTTGACTCCGTTACTCAACTACAGACTTACTCTAGTCCTCTGCAGTTTTTACTAAATACAATTCACAAACAATACAAAAGAGTTGGGCAGTGCAGTAAGTAATCTGGTGTACTTAATTCAAACTAGGCTTCGGCTAAGCAGAAAATAAACAGAAGTGGTTGTGTACAATTTGTAAGCATCACCGATTGTGTATTTCATGGAGAAGGTTCCTTTGTTAAGGATGATTTGCCTTGTTAAATTTACTCTAGTTTATAAAGCCTTGTTAGGAAATAAGTGCCGTATATCAAACTACTTTAAAAGCATGTTAAAATGGCCAACGTAAGTAGCCCAAAGTATCCCATAATTATGCCAAAATTGGGAAATGCCAAAGTTCAGGATAGCTGGTCAGCTAGTCTTGTCACTGGATAAACCAGGAACTCTCTTTCTGGGTTTCCCCAGGTATGGCTTCGGAGCAGCACGAGCCTGACACCCGGGGCACGTGAGGGCCTTATAGTTTCCACCGCACAGCTGGCAGAAGTGGGGAGGGCTTCAGACATCTGTCCCGGCTAAATGCTCTCTGCCAAGTGAATCCCCCTCCCCGAGTCTGAAGTAGATGGATATTCTTCCAGTTTGATGCACAATCCTATTTGTCAGCTGCATGAACAACCATGATTTCACGCGTGGCAGGAGCAGCTATATAAACAACTGTACTGCTTACGCGTGTGTCTTGCGACCATCTGACCCAGACTAGATTCTCTGGTATTTCAGCTGCCCGGCACTTCCTGCATTGGAATAAACGAAAGCAAGCTGACTTGTAAAAGACATTGGAATCAGTTTTTTTCTTTATGTAAATCTCTTCTGAGAACAACAGAGTAAGTCCTAGTTCAACATTTTGGATTGTTAAACTATATATGGATTTCATCTAACTGATAATTTGCAGTGTTTTTTATAAAGAAAATCTGCATAAACAAACGGTAATGCGTTCCTCCAAATTCTCCCAAAGTGGAAGCAACAGAAGAATCTCTCCTCCTCATTTCAGAGAGCTTTCAGTTCTGTGGAGTCCAGAAGTCAGCATGCCAATATCTCATATCCTCCTTACTGCTCCATACATAAGCCCTAAAATGTTTCCACACATAAATTATCCCACCTTTTGGCTATTTGAACTAACCATGTCATAATTCTGCCTAGCTCTTTGTATGAAACTGTTCTGAATCATGGAATGATACCGGATGGAAAGGATCTTGGGAGCCAACCTCCCCCTCAAAACCCATGCTACAGTATTTTGAGGAGGAAAAGACCAGGGCAGCCTAAGAGAACTTCATATTCATATTGTTCCCTCACTATGGGTCATGCATTTCTTCTGAATCTAGTCCACAGCCCAGAATAACCTTTATGATCTACATACATGCAGGACATACTACAATTTAGTTTAGTTCTAGTAGTTTTGTTGTAGACGTAGAGGCTGCATCTTGGTGACAACTTGTTTCCTCTCAGTTACAAGAGGCTTTTATCCCATCTGTAAGTTCATTTTCTAAGATACCGCATATTACAATTTTTAGCCATTGTCAGATTCACCTCTTCACTGCACCCTTTCTTTCTCCTTTTATAGAAGCGAGTTGGTTACTAGCAGGCAGAGTTTTTCTAAAGGAAAGTACAAAGACTTGCACAACCCATAACTTCCTTAGTGACTACCTAAGGATGCAGTTCTGGTTACAGTCAGACTCTTTCTTTTAGCCATATATGGCAATCCAGTAAAAAACCAGAGGACAAATCAGGTAAGTAACTGCAAGGTTATGGCTGTTGCAGCAGCCAATTAAATGCAGAGCTGAATAATACGTATATAAAAGGGCATCAGTGTGTAGGTATGGACTATACCTTTTAAAGTCAAAAGAATTTTGTGCTGAGGTCACACTACAAGACAATCAGTGGGTTGAGCCTACAACCAGTTTCATCAAATATCAACATTTTTGCAGGATTTCACTTACTGTGACTATAGATGGCTTGTAAAAATTCAAGTCTACATCAAAATGAAACTTTAATCACGTTAAAAAAAAAAGGTACAATTACTTCTGTGCTCACTAGACCCTAAAACATGAACAAGGGTCTTTTATAATTTAACTCCACTGCTTTCAAGAGGTCAAGTTTGACCTCTTCTGCAAGGGCTGTAATTCTGCAATACAATGTAACCAAATGCTAAGTAATAGTAGGGAAAGTAAAAATATCAAATGTGTTTCCTCCATGTGCCTTAAAATATAGCTTACCTAGACTGAAGGCTGGAAGAGAGTTTTGAAGCCCAATGGCTTGTTTGGAAGCGTAGTCCTGATCTCCCCTTCCCAAAAGGGGAATATATTCGCAAAATACCATGCTGACAAGTGCCACTGATGTGATGTAACCATCCTTTGGAGTTCACAAAATTCTTTGATGCCTGTGGCTTGAGAGGGCTGGCTTTCTGCTGAGTATATGTGTGAATGCAACCAATTATAAGCTCTCTGGAGCAGAAATGCTCTGTATTTCTCTGCCTGCATAGTCTTTGCAGGGCCTCATTCTCAGCTGGCCTTTAATAAGAACACGGTGGAAGGTATGTGTCACATTAAAGGCAAATCAGACTAATTCTCTGCATCGCTGCAGCCAGAAGGTAACAAGCTGAACATACCTACACAAGACTGATAAGCAGCAAGATTTCTCTCTGTTCTAACTCAAGACAGGAAAAAAAAATAATTAAAGAAACTAAAAGATAATTAGGTAAAACAGATGTGCTTGATATAAATACAGGGCTGCTCAGCTCATCATTTATGTTCCAGGTTGTAACCTTGCAATAATTTGCTTTAACTCAAAGAGGATATTATTGGAATTACCTGGAACTATGGCCCTTTAGATTTTCTATAGCTGTGGCAAATTAATAAAAAGAAACCTACTCTATTTTACGCAAGTCAAGAGCATACAGTGTTTTAAATAAAATAGATTGTTGTTTGGTTTTTTTTTTACTCTGCCAACAAACAGACATCTACCATTAGTTCACAAAATTAACCACAGGTTTTTTCCAGAACCCTCTTGTATCTTCTTCCTCTTTTTTATATACCCATATATTCTTGAATGTCCTTAAAAGGCTTTGTAGTGTATTCTCTCTTTTTTACTGGCAGAAACAAAGTGACCTGTGACACTTAACTAGCTCAGCTAAACAATCTGAAAATACATGCGAGGAAGTGACTAGTCATTTCAAGACTGTTGCAAAGTATTATCCTTATGGACCAGGCTTCCAGTTTGACTTTATACTCTCTCAGCAAAAAAAAAGGCTATGAAAGGGTGTTAGCCTGTGACCTGGAAATTCCCCCACAGCAGGAGCATAAGCTATGTGATTTAGTGTTAGTATCTTGTGGGTTTAAGAGTCTGTTTACCCTGCAGATTACAGCCTAGTGTTACTGGCAAGTGACAAAACGCCATCCAGCAGCAGGAGGGAGCTCAGTTTAGTGTGGTGAGAAGGGCAAATAAAGCCACAGTACGTAGTCACCCCCGTTACAAATGGGCAAGACTCGGACCGAAGAAGGCAAAGCAGCACACACCTTTGCAAAAGCAGCTGCTCGGAGCTGAGGAAGGCCTGGTACCCTTCACTAACTTTGGATGGGTTCTGAGCTCAACAGTTAAGAGAGGTCATGAAGTCACCATATGTTTGTGAAGATGATACTGATGAGCCTCTCTGCCAGTCCGTCTTAGTGCAAGGTCAGTCAGAGTAGAAACTCTAGTCCTGTATTTCCAGACTGAGAAGTTATCCTACAGAGTTACAAAATGAAACACAAACTTAAAAAAAAAATAAAAAAATTATCCAATTGCATGTGAAACAATGTGTCCACAGAAACATTAGCTTTTAAAAATAAAGAAGCAAAACGTAACTTGAATTCAAAAGCCTTGCTTTTCTTATTCTGTACGTTTCATTTTTCTCCTTAGGCACCTGCTGGAAATTCATTTAAAATGATAGAAACTAAACAACCGCTCCAGGTCCTGCTTACGTATTCCAGTGAGTGAGCTTCACCAGGAATGGAATTTGGTCCTCATGGTCCATATTATATTTCCAGAGTTAATGGGAAAGGGATGAAACTAATTTCTTACACGAGCTTTTACTTCTACACAGATGCAGTCTATAAACGGGGGAATCTAAGCACACTTTCAAGTGCAGAAGCACTCACTGCAGGCTATGAAGATAACTTTATAAACTTACGATGCCACCGTGTGGACATGTAAGTTTCTTGCAGTTTTCAGATGAGCTTTGTTGAATTTGTGCTCACTTTACATGGGCATGACATTAACTTCTTCGGGTTTTATTTGCCATGTCCTGATCATCCTGATGCAAGCTGTTAAAAGTTGGATGGCTCCAGTAATGACCATAACAAACCTGAATCCATTTATTCAAACGTGACTAGTTTGGAATTCTGGTCAATGTGTTTTTTAACATTGAGCTGGCAACATGAAAAATATTCTTCAGGTTTTTATGAAGTTTTGCATACCATGAAGATTTTTTTTTTTTTTTTTTTTTTAAAAAAAGGATATTTTTGGAACTTTACCAGGATTTTTACTTGATGCAAAAGGACAAAAAATGGGAGCTCTGCCATG
Source organism: Trogon surrucura (assembly GCA_020746105.1). Lineage (NCBI taxonomy): Eukaryota > Metazoa > Chordata > Aves > Trogoniformes > Trogonidae > Trogon > Trogon surrucura. Next base: position 3,746,050 of record CM036629.1, read on the forward strand.
GTTCTTTATTTTGCACATTTAGAGGAATATAGATACATTCTGTTGAAAACACACTGATCAGACTATAAGTGAAAGCTAAATGCCAAAGCTTCTCACCTGTTCCATGGTGTCTGGTTGCAGGAACACAAACATCAGCTTCGTAGGAATCTGCCCATCTTCATCCTTCATGCTCCGCTCTGGATGCAGACAAACCAACCGGAGTCAGACAGACCACGGACAAACGAGGTGTCACTCCTGCAAACACAGAGGCTTTGATATATTTGATATCACAGGAACCACCAAGGAGAGTGTTGCTGAGATAACATAGCTGAGATGGAAAGTTGTTGATCTGAAAACAGCGAGTTCCGGGACCGGTTTTGCAACCACTGAGGCTATACTCTTTCTGAGAAGTACTCACATCTCTGACTAAAGGCACGGCTGATCCCTGAGCACTGTCCCACAACCTTGTATTTGTCCCTCAGCCCTTGTATGTGGCCTTTTTACTTCTCAGCCTGCGGACTGGCCTGATTTTGCCAGCCACAAGACAGAAGATTAACCCCTTCATTGAGAAGTTTTTGTGGTTGCACTCCCTACTACCATGGAAATTCACCAGAGCCTGAGTTTGTATCTTGAAACTGACTGTATACTGAATACAAAACTGACTATATATATACTGAAACTGAATGTACAGGGGTGTATGTGTATATCTATCTATCTATCTATCTATCTATCTCACACACAGACACACACATCTTTTACCTTCCCAAAAGCCAGGAGCTGTTTCCAGCACAGATCAGGGCCGGCAACCTCCCAGACTCTTCTGCCACCTGCCCCGGCCCTTTTTAAAACTGGTCCACCCGGGCATTTTGTCTCTCTCACACACAGGGTCGCCGGGAGGGTGGGGTTGGTCTGCTCCAGCTACACTTTTGCATTTTCACCTTGTTTATGAACCACGTTTTAGGGCCAGGGCGCCTCAGGGAGGAGGAACCCCTGAGGGAGGAAGGTCGCCTCAGGACGGAGGGTGCCCTCAGGGAGGAGAGTCCCCTCAGGGAGGAAGGAACCCTCGGAGAGCAGGGTCGCCTCGGGGTGGGGAGCCCCTGCGGCCCAGCTCGGCTGCCGAGCTCTCAGGCCGCCGCCTGCACCCCTTTCCACAGCGGCCTCGGACACCGCCTACCTCTCCCCTTCACGTCACGAAGCCAACGGCTCCGGTCCCTCCCCGCCGCCGCCTGAGGGGCGGCACCGCCCGGCGCCATCCCCCGCCGAGGCCCAGCGCCCGCCCCCGCCGCGCTCCGCCCCAACCGGGCAGCCTGGAGGCGCCGGCCGGCACCGGCCCCGTCTGCCGGGGCGTTTGTTAAAGGCGATGGGCCGGTCCAGGGGGGCGGAGAGGGGCCGGGGGTGCCCTGCCGGTAAGCAGAGCGCTGGGCCCGCCGTGCCGCTCCGCCCCGGCGCGGGGGGGGGCTCTCGCCTCACGTCCCGTCGCCGGGATCGCGGGGTCGGGGTCGGGGGGAGGGAGCGCCGGGGCTGCTGTCAGCCGGGCGGGGAGGGATGGGCCAGGCGTACCGGGAAATAAACCGGCGAGATGGGAAACCTCCGTGCCTTTTGCCCGGGCCTGGGCCCCGCTGCCGGGCGGCTGCCGAGCACAGCCCCGCCGGGCCGGCCTGTCCCGGCGAGAACCGCCCCCGGCCCGCGCTTCGCCGGGCCCAGGACCCCCTTCCTCCAGCGGTTCGATAATAACGTCTTGACGGCCTGTCTTCCAGATCACAGCCGTTTCCATTAACCCTTTGGTGTTCACCCCGCGATCGACAGCTTCCTCACAGGCAACCAAGGCTTTTGGGCCTGTACTGTTTTCAGTGAAGGTAAAGAAACCCAACCCAGCCTCTTACGTACAGTTCTTTATCAAAGTCAGCATCAGGTGTGGACAGAAGGATTGGGTCAGGCCAAACCAAGAGCCCTCCCGAGGCCGCTGAAGGGCTGCGTGATGGGCTTTGCCTGCAAAAAGAGATTTCATAGAATCATAGAATGATAGAATGGCCTGGAATCAGGAATCCCAAACCAGAAACAAGGTGCCAGAAAGGCACGTGGAGTTTGCGGAAAGAAACCACAGAAGGATGTTTTATTCTGCTCATTTTGTTTTTTTTTTAATATTGTCACCCCAGGGGCATGTCTGTCCCATGGGAAGGCCGTCTAAAGTGATGATTGTCAGTGCAGTCATGATGGGATTTAGGATTCGAGGCCCTACTATGGTGCTGTCTGGGAGAAAGCCAGAGTACGTGGCCCAGGCAACACTAAAAAATTAGTCTCTGTAATGCAGGTGTATCCTGGGACAGGAAGAGAAATCACAGTTGTAGCATTAAATGTGTAAATCAAACAACCAACCAAACCAGATCAACCCACCCACCCCAGCAACCTCTCGACAATTCATTGGCTTCATAAGAAGCTGTGTGGTTTTGACAAGTCTTGAGTTGTCTTCCTAAATGTTTTATTGCTGTGTTTCCTGGCAGCTTTTCGCGTGACTTTTTGTGTTGTGTCCTTGGAAGAAACATTCTCGTGTCACCTTCAGAGATTTTACAGTGATGGTGTTTTAGTGCCACATACTATTGGCAGACTTAGCTTCAGTCCATTAATGCATCAGAAAGATGTAGCATAATCTGTCATAAATAATCCATAACCAGGCTATTCCCTTCATGTTACTGATGTTTTCCAGCTGACAGACTCATGGTCACTTTGTACAAGCTAATTTAATCATTAAATTATATTGGTTTTTCCATTTGATAAGACTTCAATGAGATTTGAATTGGTAGACAGGGTGGTCTTAGCAAAGAACTGACAGATGGTAATTTTTTTGAGCATGGTTACGGTTCACGGGTGTTCTTCAAGTTCATTAAATCTCAGTGACTACAGACACTGAACAGTGGTTTTAATAACAGCTTTCTAGAAGGTTAGTAATTTGCTTCTCTTGTAAAACTTGCACTGGTATGTTGGTCTCTTTTATATGTTTTTTCATGGCCTTTATGATACTTTTCTGTGTTTACTGGTTGTTTTTTATTCCTTTTCCCTTGCTTCAGGTTGAAAAGATGGGAAATGCAGAAAGCAATGCCTATCGGAATCACCTTTCCAGATTTCTTCCTGAGGAGCAGTCTGACATTGATGGAGTATTTGATACTTTATCGGGATCAAGTGGCTCGTCTGGGGCAAAAAATGGTAAAGCTACGAAGAAAACTGTGACTCTGGCAGCACTACAGGCAAGACAATCTATTATTCCTGATATATCTGGGATGTAGTGCATTGAACATATTTCCAGAAAGAAACTAAAGACATGACAATAGTTATTTTTTAAGGATTGCTCATTGCAATTTAATACTCAGTGTTTTGGGGCAGGATGGATATTTAACTTTTTCTTAAAGTTTAACAGAGTAGTGACTTTGTATTTATCTCTAAAATTGCACTGTTGGGTAATTTGCAGCTTTCCTGATTCTGAAATGAATTGGGATGTATGAAAATATTTTTACAGAAACCTGAAAAATGGAAAGAATGTTCTTCCCCATGGAGTCTGTAGTGTGTGATTATTTACAGCTGTTCCTGAGAAGCTGCCACAAAGTCAGTTTGTGTTTGCTTGTATCTTTCTCCCTTAACTGCATCACCGTTATTCTAATCTTTTCACTTGCTTTAAAAAGGAGAGAATTCAATTTTCCTTGATTAAGCTGTGGCTCCCTGTTTTAGCTAATTTTAGCTAATTAACATACGTTATGCTTTCTGATTAACTTTGCATTCATTTTCTAATCAAGAAAGAAGAGGAAAATGGTTCCTTGCAATATTTGATAACTTCAGTTAGGCAGGAACCAAGTGGCCAAATGAATGTAGAATTCAAAGTGCGTTTTTATGTATGTTGCACATAGTTAATAGTGTCAAAACTTGATGGAAGCAGCAGGTTATTTTAAGGTATTTAGCAATGCATCTGCACACAGAGCAGCTTTAGCCTTCCTCCAGCCTGTTTTTTTATGAGCTATCACCAGTTTGGAAACTGCCCAGCTTTTCAGCCCGTATTGGGTTTGCCTGGCCAAGTTTTGGTAGCGAGGAGCTGGGGGGGGGGACAACTACAGGGGAGGCTTCTGTGAGAAGCTGCTAGAAGCTTCCCCTGTGTCTGATAGAGCCAATGTCAGCCAGTTCCAAGAGGGCCCCACTGCTGGCCAAGGCCATCAGTGTTGGTGGTAGCGTCTCTGGGATAATGCAGTTAAGGAGAGGGAGGAAAAAACCCTGGGCAATTACAGCCGAAGAGAGGAGTGGAAGTATGTGAGAGAAACAACTTTGCAGACACCAAGGTCCGTGAAGAAGGAGGGGGAGGAGGTGCTCTAGGTACCGGAGCAGCGATTCCCCTGCAGCCTGTGGTGAAGACCATGGTGAGGCTGGCTGTACCCCTGCAACCCATGGAGGTTAATGGTAGAGCAGTTGTCCACCTGTAGCCTGTGGAGGACCCCACAATGGAGCAGGTGGATGCTTGAGCGAGGCTGTGACCCTGTGGGAAGCCCACACTGAAGCAGGCGCCTGGCAGGACCTGTGGACCCGCGGAGAGAGGAGCCGACGCTGGAGCAGGTTTGCTGGCAAGATTTGTGACCCTGCAGTGCAGCAGTCTGTTCCTGAAGTACTGCACCCCCTGGAAAGGACCCTCACTGGAGTATTTCATGAAGAACTGCAGCCTGTTGGAAAGCCTTGTGGAGGAGTGGCTTCGATGGGAGGGACCCCACACTGGAGCAGGGAAAGAGTGTGAGGAGTCTTCCCCCTTGAGTGAGGAAAAGTCTGATGAGCTGACTGCAGCCCCCATTGCCCACGCACCGCTGTGGGGAGCAGGTGGAGAAAATCGGGAGTGAAGTTGAGCCCAGGAAGAAGGAGTGGGGGCAAGGTGTTTTTTTAAGACTTGCTTTTAGTTCTTACTATCCTATTCTGATTTGGTTGGTAATAAATTAGTTTTCCTCAAATCGAGTTTGTTTTGCCTATGATGGTACTTGGTGAATGAGCTCTCCCTGTCCTTATCTTGACCCCAGATTTAAAGTCATTTGAATGACTGCCTGTAGGTGCCCGATTCCTTGGTGCAGGGACTATTGCAGTGGCACACCTGGCATGTAGGTATCTATGCTAGATTGGTAAGTGACAGATTTGATCTGGCAGCAGTCTGGTAATACTGACAAGGCCCCAAGCGTGACCCCTGTGTACTTTGCTTAGGCTCAGTGCTCTGTTAGAAGGAAACTACGTGGCTTCTGGACCAGAGCAGGCTGTACTGCATAGCTTGGAAAGCAGGCAGAGCAGGTATCTCTAGATACTTTCTTGAAGCCATTTAAGACAAGGATTCTAAACTGTCAGAGGTGTTTGTTAGATGTTTATTGAAGATTCCCTTTTTACAGTCTTCCTTTCTCCCACTGCACTGGAATAGCTGTAAGTATAACAAAACAGTGCAACGAAGTCAGTGGTGGGTGGGAAAGGGCAGAGAGTAGGTAGGTAATACTCCAGGGTGAAGTAAAAACCCCTTGAGTATAGTGGTTTTAATTATGTTTCGTGCTGCTTGTCTCACTTCAGGCTCATGTAGCACTTTCAGAAAGCTTCTTAAAAACAGCTGTACCCCCTGTGACTGCCTCCCCCCTCCATATAGAATTCTGGCCTCTGGTGGCTGTGCAACACTGTGGCTGCTAATTCTGCTTCTACTGAAATCAATGGGAGCTTTACCGCTGACGTCAGCCAAAGCAGGGTAGCACTTAGCTTATTGGATCTCGCCCTATGTGCACAGCAACAGCCATCAGCATCAAATAGGAATGGCCTTGGTGCCTTCGACAGGAGTGGGATTGAGCCCGCAGTGGGTTGGTAATAGCGGCTCCACTGAATCGAGCTGGAGTGCTGAGCTTTTACGTGGGTGGAGCTCGCCTGATTTCGGTGTAGTCCCCGTGGGGCTACGCCTCTTGTATATAAAAGTCACAGGCATTCGGCATGTTTCGTGCTCCGTGTAATCGTGTCATACTGTGTGGATGTATTTTAGATGATTTATTTTAAACTGTGTAATTATCTTGAACATTGTGAAAGTTGCTTGAATCCAGAGTGAGAGCTTTCCCACCGTGCTGTGACGAATGATCATGAGTAGCAGTTAGACGCCAATTCAAAGGGCCAGTCATGCAGCTTCGATCATTACGTTTTGATTTTGTCTGTCTTGCCATCAGGGATGCCTTATAAAAATCAGGTGGTCCCTATTTTATTCCGTGCTTGAATTAGGTGTTGCTATGCAGAGAGAAACTAATCAGAATTGTTCCTACATTTGTGTGCAGGGTGAAACGCATTGCCTGCGTTGTCTTGAGGCCAAAACTGAGACATGGAAAAACTTTACTTTCTCTTTAACCGTCTGTGAGCTCCATTATCAAAAGCAGAGTTAAATATTGCACAATTTTAAATATTGGACTGCCAGAGTTGTAAAACTTTACAACAGAGTTATCATATAGAAATCATTTGCTAATATCCTGTTAACACGTTACAGTATTGTTTCTTTTGAAGTAATTTTTTTTTTTTTAAAGGCATTTATAGAAACACAGTATTAACTTAAATAACTAAACAGTACTGGAAAGGAGATACTATAAAAACAGATTTTTTTTTTTCTCCTGGAAAATCAGTCCTTGGACAAAAGTTTGTTGCTGATAGTAGATACTTGGTATTGAATTCCTTCGTTCATAGGGTTATATCTCCACACAGATTAGCTGAAATGTATCATTTATTATTCATTTGTAAAATATGTTCTTGGCTATTTTTGTCATTGTAGGCATATACGCGGGAGCCATTACCAGAGCAAATGACTGTTCGGTTATACAACGGAATGAGAAGTATTGACCTGACTGGGAAATCATCTGGGCTGAGTGAGCAGATTGCTAAGGAGCAGTTTGTAATTTTTATGTCAAACGTCTTAAAAGGGAATGCAGATGAGAAGATTACCATAATAATGAGAATGATCTCCAAGGCAGAAGGGCCTGTGAAGGGCAAACAAATCCAAGAGGTAAATGGGCAGTTAAATGTGTGCTGAGGGGACAGTGATGAGTAGAGATGAGTAGGTAATTTGAAGGTAATCTTTAGAGCACAAAATTCAGAACAGGGATTCCTGACTTGAGGATTTTTTAAATTTCTTTACCACCACTCACTTGTTGATCTGGGGCAAACAGCTTAAGCAGAACAGGTTATATCTGGGGTGACCGGTTCAGCTGTGGGCTTTTCCATGCTGGCTCGTCTACTTTGGGAACCAGGATCTGGATTTTGCAGAGTGTCTGATGGTTCACAGGTCACTGAAGGGTGCAGAGAGTGACCATATTTAAGAGCTAGCAATGGTTAGGGTGTGGTTGGTGCTTCTGGAAAACAGAGCAAAATGCCTTCTAGAGCTTTAGTTGCAGGATAAATGTGTGAATCAAACAGGTAGCTTGCAAGGTGGAAGAGTAGGATCTCACAAGGCAGTAATTCACTAGCAGCTCCTACTACTGCAAAATTTGGACCTCCCCTCCCTCTTTCATTTTATATTTGTGAAGTAATGCTTACAGAATGGCTTGGAAAAGGATACTTTTCAAGACTTAAGATGCTGAAATAGCATTTCTGTTATTTCTGACTCATCATGAGAAGAGATGTTTCTGCCATTGGGATTACAGCATCAGTATTACTTTATTTCCAGAAAGTCCGCTGAAGCTCTTGGCAGTTTTATTTAAAAAATGCCCAAATGGTGATATTTTAACCTTTTAAGTTCACAGAGGATCTGATCACATCTGTAGTCCATGTACTGAGCTACAGGAAGGAACTGAAAGGTTGGAATTTGGAGAATACTCGGGATTCTGCAAGTGGAGTAAAGGCTCTGGCTTCTCAGCTGCTATCAGAATTGAAGCTTGCAGGTAAGCAGCACTGATGTCGTATATCCCAGAATGGCCCAGAGCTCATGTAATCACTGATTGCACAAGAATGTTTCTCTTCAGTTCACATTTTTGAATTTCAGTGGTGAGACCAGTATTTCAAATTTACTGCTTTGCAACTGAGTTGGCACTTTTAATCCCTAACATTCTGTGATTCTGTGATTCTGTGATTTATTTTCCCTTACCCTCTTTCTCCCCTAAATTCAGGAGAATTTTGACTTGAAGTCCCAGTTTAAGTGGACATGCAAAACTATTTGTCATGGCACATGTCTGTTTTACAAATACCTGACTTGTAGGTGATGGTCATTTAGCTGCACACGCATATATTTTTGACCGTACATCCTTTTACAAAGCATGGGTTTATCTTGGTACTGTTGTAATAATACATTTTGCTGTCTTGCAAAGAGCACGTCATAAGCTGTAAGGAGGATTCTGTATTTCATAATCATGGCAGCCCAACCAATGGATGTCACAGGCAAATGGTTCTTGGTTCTGTGCATGCATCTGCTTAATATAATTGACACTTTATTGTAGGTGACTCCTTTCATGTGTGGTTTCATATCCAGTAAAATAATGGAATATTGTGTTTACACTGAAAACCAATTATTTTCCAGACTGGGAGACTTATTACTGCTCCTGTGTGTCTTATTATTTAGATGGGACAAAACCTGTGGGTCCTCAGCTGATGGAGACAAATTTTGGTCAAAGTGTCATTGAGGATTGGGTGTACCGAGTGCCACAGATCTCAATTTTCCTCAATGCTGTTATCAGGCAGGGTCTCCATGTCCTGCATTCTCTCCCAGACCAAACCAAAGACATACTCAACCTGGTTCCAAGCTGCAAAGGCATCAAAGGAAGAGGACTCGCCAGTCTCTTTGACATCCCATCCATCATATACATCAATTCTCATCTGCCTGCAGAGCTACAGCACAAGTGGCAGCTTTTATTTTCTTCCAGGGTTCACGGAGAAAGCTTTTCACAGTTGTGTGCGCATATAGTGAAGAAAGGTCCTTGCATAGTAATCTTAAAGGACTTAGATGGTTATATCTTTGGTGGGTTTGCATCTCACTCCTGGGAAGTGAAGCCACAGTTTCAAGGTAAAACTCACTTTTTTTTTTTTTTTTTTTTTAATTAACTCATGGCTCTGGTAAACTGTACAGGTGCAAGAATCCTGTCCACTTAATAGATACTGTCATTTTACTTTCCTGACAAACAGTATTTCTTACACTTCCAAGTGTATTTTCCTGTGGCCAAAAAAACGAATAATTTTTGAAAAAAATATAAAATGCAAAATCATGCTAAGTTATTCTTGCTTTGTGCCCAGTCATGTTACTGATTAATGTTTACAGTTTGTCTGTTACTTCATAGGAGTTTTAAAATTGGAGGACTTCTTGACCGTGGAACACGTTTTCTTTTCAGTGAAATCTGTCAAACCCTGTAGCTGCATAGGTTGAAAACGAAAGCAGTACAGTGTAGACGATGAATTAGTGTTTAAGTAAGATGTCCAGCAGATGGCAATCTGCATCTCAGAAAATCTGAGCCAAACGTCAGGTAAAGCCTGCTGTTGCTGTTCGGGCACCGTCTTCGTTTCACTTTTAAAACCCAGCAGCAAAAGAGGCCTTTGGGCGCGCTAAACTTTTTTGTTTCCTTGAAACCTCCGGGGAGAAGAGAGGGGTTTCTTAACTTGTTGGTAAGAACTTTTGGGATAGCTTTTGTAAAAAAAGATGATGGACTCTGGATAATCTGTCCTGCTGGGAGTCCTCGCTTTTGATATGCTCCTATACATAATTAGTGTTTGATAATTACCACTACAGCCAGTTAATATAACATCACGTTACACTGATGACACACCACTTACCTTGTATTTTGTCCTGATAGAATAACACACGTAGTATAGCAGATAATAACACCACAGGTCCATCTGAATACTAAACTGGGTGTAATGAAAATTGCGCTCTAAATCATTGACCCTAAACTGGGCTGTGTGTCAGTACAGTCAGCACTGAGGATGTCTGCGCTCCTGTCACTCTGTACAGGTCTAGCAGTTGGCCACCACGCCAGCCTGTGACAGGTGCATCCTTACACAGTCGGGTACTAGTCACGCCTCTGACTCTGCCCGTGGTCACAGCCGTGTAATCCCATTGATTTCTGTGACCCTGCACAGAGTTAACCGAGAGCAAACAATAGGTCTTGATCTTGAGAGATGGGTATTGGCTTTCTGAGATTGCAGATGCTGTCTTTCATTTATTCAGTTGCAATTCAATATTGTTTTTCTGTCCTGTTTGTAGGTTAGTTATTGCTTGGCCAATTGTCTGACCTCAGATGCTTTTCTGTTTGCAGGTGACAACAGATGCTTTCTGTTTTCTGTTTTCCCTTCCCTTGCTGTATACATGTACACAGGGTATAATGACCACTACATGTATTTGAACCATGGCCAGCAAACCATGCCAAATGGACTTGTAAGTATTAAGAAGTGACAATTTGGAAATCAGATTCGTGGCTAGTGTTTGGAAGTGTTTTGGGTTTTTTGCTTCGGTTACTGTGAGCAGATTTATTTTACTTGCTGTTCTCTGAGGAAGTTCCCATCCTTCCCCTCTGATATTTGTGCCACGCTTTCAGTAGAAGGATTTTTATTTCTGTTTTTTTTTGCATTAAAGGATCAATGTGAACTGTGGATACCAATGGAGAACCCATTTACAGTACTGATCATCTATGCTGCTTTTAGTTGATACATTTATTGAAGTACTGAATCAACCGAGATGGAATTTATTTATGTCTGACCCAAGTACGTGGGCTTCATGTAGGTTAGAGTTATGGAGGTTTTGGGAAGAAATCCTGTTGCTAAGTTTGGTTATCACAGAAGCCTTTCTAGCGGTCCGCTTTGTTGTCTGGAAGAACTGCCCGCCTTTGGGCGGCACAAGCTAGCCAAGCTACCTAACTGAGGATCCTTCCACAGGCTGTTCTCACTGCTACACTAACTGCTTTTTAAATTATGGAAGGCGGAGAAAACCCAACAGAATTAGACTTACAAGAGTTGCCTGTAGGCGGTTGTTGTATAATTACAGTGGCAAAAGCTCCTTTTACTCAAGTCCATGAATGAGCTCTTCAGATGCAGAGGATTTTCTGCAGAGCTACAACACGTTGCCTGTTTTGGAAAGAGCCAGACAGTTTTGTGGCATTATGTGGATTTGCAGCAGTCTGGAGTAAAGTTGCTCTGAAGACAGCAAAGAACATCAAATTACATTCTTTGGTTCTGTAGATACTTCTCTAAATGGAAAAGAGGCAGAAAAACTGAGCACTTCATGCCATTTAATTAAAGTAGAGCTGTTGGTCAATAAACAAAAGCCAGCAAGCTACGTTTCTGGCACAAGATGCAGCTTGAAGTGCTTGCAGATACTGATATTCTGTAAAGGGCAGAGGGAGGGCAGGATTACTCAGGTAAGTTCTTCAGGAGTGGGTACAGAAGCCCTGGTTCACTGAGAATACCCTTTTTCGCCTACCCATAGAAATGTGGCACAAATACTGAAAGTAGCAGCTTACACTCCAGGTTTCATAACTTGCCCGGTCTGTTTGACACGTGCAGCAAGTTTTTAATGTGCTGCTTTGCTTTGCAGGGAATGGGTGGACAACACGGGTACTTTGGACTCTGGATAGACAGTGACTATGGGAAGGGACACAGTAAAGCAAAACCTCGATGTACCACCTACAACAGCCCCCAGCTGTCAGCAAAAGAGGATTTTACCCTGGATGTCATCGAAGTTTGGGCAGTGGGAGACCTCCCTGAAAGCGCAGGGGTAGGTGAAATCACGTCCCGATTGGAACGAAAGACACAAGTACAACTCTTAATGAGTTTTCTGAGTAAACACTGTCTCTCTGTTATAATGAATAATGTTTTCTTAAACTGGCCCTGGGGTGCCCTGTATTTTGTAGCAAGCATATGGCAGAACAGGAGTAGAATTATTGAGGGTGCCAACACAAAAGAATATCAGGAGCCATCAGGTGATACAGGCTGAAGAGCCGTACTTTATCCTGAATTTTCGAAGGCCTTTCTGCTATTGAGGAATGGTCTCCAGGAGGAACCTCCTTGGAGGGATTTGGTAAAACCTGGTGTTTGTAGAACAGAAAGAAAGCAGCAGAAGCTCAGGAGTAAAGCCTAATCTATAGTTCAGGAAGTGAACCCAAAATCTTTCTTTATCAGTAACTTTGAATTTACTGTTGCTTTACAGTGAATCTATGTGAATAGATTTATGCTAGTCTTTCTGCACTTGGTTTATTTCTGGGAAAAAGTAAGAGACCTCTTTCCAGTCTCCTCTGTCCCTGTAATATATTACCTTAATGAACTGTCTGGTCTGCACAGTTCGGTGGTGTTCTCTTGTTTTTTTTAATTTTTGCTGCTTCTCATACCAAATTCATGTGCCCTGTCTGTCCAGTGGACACACAGCTCTAAATAGAAACAGAACAAATTGTTTACAAAAATATGTTGAATTGTACTTGAATCTCTTCTTTAAAAAAAAAGTTCACATCTGCACTTCAAACTGAGGTCAGGTTAACCAGGATGTTCTGGCTGGCTTGTAACCTGAATAAACTTGAAACAGCTCACTGTCACCTTAGGAAAAGTTCAGGAGTATTTTGTGTAAGTGCAGCAATAAAAATCATTTGATGTATCCCAGTGAATCTTAAATGCCTTACTCAGAGAACATGCGTGCCTCGCTGTGACAAGCCTCCAAACCAGATTACTTGTGGACTTCTGAGTATGTCTCTTTCTTGTAGTCTGATAGTAATTCATAATGACATTTTAAATTGACTGTATTTTATTTTGTTTTGAAGAAGAAAGGTAAGAAGAGCATCCTGGATGTAGATCCTGAGGCTCAGGCCTTTTTAGAAATGGCAGGAAAAAGTCGTCATAGCGAAGGACTACGAGAACCCATTGAAGAGGATGAGGATGACGATAATTAAAAGAATCACACTGACATGAAATACTGTCCACTCCTGAATGTTACTATTTTTTTTTTCCACTCCTGAATGTTAATATTCCTTGGACAGGATATTTTTCCTTTTTTTTTTTTCCTTACACGTACCTAATTATCTTGGACAAAGTGTAAGCCCGTTACTTATGCAATATTTAGGTCCGATACAATATACTGCTTGAAAGGTTTTGTTTGGGGAGGACAGGAAAAATTAGCAAAGTACTTAATCGTTAGACGTCTCTAAGTTCTAGCTCCATATGAATTTGGTAGCATTCCTGATAAATCCTGTCTGCATACAGAATTAAAAGCAAAAAAATTTCTTGACAGTACTACTTACTGGCTTGGAGAATTGAGATGTATCTATATACAGGCTCTACAAGACGCTGATTAAGGCTCTTTATACTGCAACTGCACAGGTTTGTTTGTATGCAATGAAATTAGTCAGCAAAGCCTGCAAATTGTAATAATGCCTCACATTGGTGAACACAGGATAATTCACATGAGTCCATATGCAAGATGCTATTAATTTGCATTGTTCCAGTTAAAGCATTAAATTTCAGTCAGATTTTTTTGGCAAGTGACTATATGGGCTGTAAGATATACGCAGAATGCTAAGTATACAGCATCCAGTTTTATAATGCTACATGACACTTTAGTGCATTTCATTTAAGATGTTTCTGCAGAAATTTGCCTCTCGCTTTTTAAACTTAGTGGAACGGAGCCATTGGGAGCCATTCAGCCATATTTATCCTGAGAATAGCCATACCTCCAGCAGAAGTTCGCTAAGGAAGGTACCTTCTTTAGTTGCCTCACTTGAGACGGGAGTAAAAGAGCAGGCTGTGAAAAGAATTAAGAATCATACACAGTTAATTGAGAATAGAACCTGCAGATATTTTTAAAAAATGAAAAAATCAGGGTTGTGTCTGTAGCATGTTTAAAGACTTCTGTAAACTTCCACGTAATTATTACTGTGTTGTGGAAAAAAACACCCACAATATGAAATGTAACTAAGGGGTTGGGGGTTTTGCTCCAATTTGTTGGCTGTTCACCAGTCAACATCACTTTTGTCAGGTCTCTCATACTTGAGACTTATTCTACTTGAATCCATTTACATCTATCAGTTATAATTTGTTTGACCTTCCTTCATAATTCTGTGTGCAATTAACCTGTCAAAAGTAACCCTAACTTTTACCAGGGACTGTCATTTCTAACTCAGCAGATTGTGTTTGGTTATTAGTATGTATGATTCTCAGTCTTTCTGCTCCTTTGTCCTAGCATGAATTTGTCTTCTGTGCAGTTTAGAGCAAAAAAAATATGCTGTAACAGTCTATAAAATTACTGCAATTTCTGATCAGGTGGCCTTCCTTCAAAATATTTCCTCTCTTAGTGTTTTCTTGTATGCAGTCTTTTTTTTTTTCCCACTGGATGTTTTTCATAGGCAGCCAGATTTGAATATTCTGAATAATCTGTACTTGTGCCTTAACATAATCCCATTTTTTAAAAACTATTGTTTAACAAACAATATTAAGTCAGCCTTCAAAGGAGAACATTAAGAAATCACTCCAGCCTAGAACTCAGCTGTGCATTCTGTGTGCTGCCTGAACTAATGATTGGGGCACGTAAGCTATTTGTTCCAGTACAGACTATGCTGTGAAAGGCCTGAGCTAATTTCCTTTTATCTTGTATTTGCTTAAACAAGCCAGATCATCTCCCAAGTCTGTAATGCACTGAAAAAAAAAAAGCATTAAACCAATTACATTGATATTTTGGTATATTTTTCTTCTTTGTATATTTTAATAAGAATTTTAAGTGGTACGAAGTAGGGAGTGCTATCCTGACAGCAGCTGAGGCCATGATGCTCTCTGTAAGCACGGGAATGGCGGCTTTTAACATTCTCAAACTCCCACCAGGAGTCTCAGGTTTTCTTCACTGAAGCACTCACCAAACATGCACATACTGGCAGTGGATGGCATACAGGAATGAGACAGCTGAATTTCTGCAGGTACACATAAACCAAACCACTTAGACTTGCTTTTCCTTCTGTTACAAGGCAGAGACTTTTCTTTGGGGACTGGAACCGTTTGGAAGGATTTTTAAAAGAATAGGGAGCAGACAACTTCACAGACCCTTATCTGGGGAAAATGAATTGCGCAAAGCTGCTCTTCACCAAAGGTATTTCAGTGGCCAGGTTTTCTTTGATTTAAAATAAGTATCAGTATAACTGGTTCTTTCTAGGCTAGGAGTCCAAAATGTAATCCTGTTTAAACGTCATCTTGTGAAAAACAGCATAGCATTTTGACCTCTGAAATTGTGTTTATTGACAGGTTTGTATTTAAGACTTCACTCTGAAGTGAAGATGTTAAGCTCAGGGAAGAAAAAAACTGACACTACGGCACTTCTAGCAAATATATTAGTGAAGCATTATTTACAAGGACTTTACTGTTCCAACCAGCAGATGGGATTATTCAGAATTATTCCTTAAATGTAGAAGATTGGCTTGGAAGAGACTCAGCTTCTTCTTCTTTTCCCCCCACCTCGAACCTATTGATTAAGCAATCTGTGCTTCATGCTCATCCATCTAAAAACGTCCAGAAAGCGTTTGCCAGCCATGGGTTTAGCCATGATCTAAACATCTCTCAAGTGCTTTTATGCGGCTGTTGATCCAGTGGCAAAGCTTAACATCTCTGCTACGTACACGATTATTCTCGTGCCCCATTAAATCCACCCACTACTGAGCATCAGATGAGATCAGCCTTTCGCCTTGCTCCTGTTAGTCACACAGGTACAAAACAATCACGGCAGTGTTTGGCAAAAACTGACAGCCGAGGGTTGGTGCTTTAGCTCTCTACTCGGTGTTTGACATCTCCTCACAGTTTCCTTGAGAGTCTGGCTCTCAATGAAGGCCAGATGTCTGAGAGTCTAGGAACACTACAGATGGACTATAGGAAAAGAAGTGCTAGTAAAGGCAGGTCTTTTCCATTCTTCTAATTTAATATAAAAGCACGGGTCTAAAGCAAGAGTCTCATTCAGATATTCGTCAGTACATTTGAAAATGTAGATTTTTATTAATAAAAACCATTTTGATTTAAATAAATAAAAACTTCAGTTTATGCGCATGTCCAGGTGTGAAACTCGTATTATTTTTGTCTGGGACTGTCACAGCATTCTTAACGTATAGATCAATGTTATAAAAATGTACCTGATCTTGGTTTAAAACAAGGAGCTGCTCCGGAGGTTTCTGTAGAGAGCTCGAACAGCTTAGGTAGAGCGTGTAGAAGGAACAGGCTCTGGTGTAAGAACTGTTGGTGCAAGTTCACTCAAGTATCTTCAGAAAGGACGTGTGGCATCAGAAAACGGTGCATTTGAGTTATCCAGCATCACAGCTCCGTCCCAAACACACCTTTCGAGGAAGCTTGCATCAGTTAAGGTGTCCCTTTTTGTGCTTCGGTCGGCAGCAGCGTTTTTCGCAGAGTTTGACAAATTCGGACACAACGAAAACGGAGGAAGCCAGGCCGGTGAGAAACAGCAGGTCTGCCGAGAGGAAAGGGAGGGGAGGTGAACACAGTGGGCAGCTGGATTGGCACTGGGCAGGAATCCCCAGTTAAGGGCTTCCACGCAGTTTGTGCTGGGGTAACGCCACAGTCGTAGGGCCTAGCTGTGCTTGCGCCAGCTCTGGAATTAGGGAAACCACTGCGGTAGACAAGGAATACCCACCGTTGGTACAGTCCACCTCATGGGTGGAAGCCACAAAGATGATAAAGGGAGTGGAACATCTCCCTTATGAGGAAAGGCTGAAGGAGCTGGGTCTCTTTAGCTTGGAGAAGAGGAGGCTGAGGGGTGACCTCATCAATGTTTATAAATATGTCAAGGGGGAATGTCAGGAGGATGGAGCCAGGCTCTTCTCAGCGGCGTCCACTGACAGGACAAGGGGCAATGGGTGGAAGCTGGAACACAGGAGGTTCCATAAAAATATGAATAAAAACTTTTTTACTGTGAGGGTGACAGAGCACTGGAACAGGCTGCCCAGGGAGGTTGTGGAATCTCCTTCTCTGGAGACATTCAAAACCCGCCTGGACGCGTTCCTGTGCGCTCTGCTGTAGGTGATCCTGCTCTGGCGGGGGGGTTGGACTAGATGATCCTTGAGGTCCCTTCCAACCTCTAACATTCTGCGATTCTGTGAAGCCCATAGTCATCTGGGATCGTTGAACCCTGTTTCTAATACCATGCCCAGTACAGGGCAGCGTGGTGGAGTTTGCTTAGGCAGAGTCAAACGGTAAAAATGCTGGGAAGCATTCGCCCCGCTTTTTTCAAACAGACTGACTCCATAACAATCCTAGCTAGATTTAGGTAGAGAAATAGCATTGGACAGAGCTCGTGGAAAATCTTGACATGTCTCCATTTGCATGTGTTTACATGCAGTAGATCAGAATTCAAAGCCTAGACTGGGGTAACATCATTAAATACTACTATTTGTGTACATTTACAGGTATGTATATAGGTACAGGAGTTGTTGATTGATTTCCCCAACCAGCAATCTGTGGGGAGCTATCATGTAACGATTTGGCAACTGCATCTGCTTTTTAAAGTACCTTTCATGAAAAAAACTACAACGTATTATTTATTTTGCAACTTACCTAGCACTCCTAAGTTCTCTGTCTGGAAGACCTTCTGTAATGGAGGGATGTATATGACAGCCAGCTGTCCCAAAAATGATCCGAGCACAGAATACAGGAACATGCGGTTTCGAAAAAAGCCGATTTCATATATCAGCTTTGTCTAGAGAAGAGAAGGAAAAAAAATATAAAAAAGACGAATGTCACATTTTCCAGTCTTCTGTTGGCACTTGAATGCGGTGCTCTTTCCTGTATGTAAACTCCATTACTTTTTGGAATTATATGAATGCTAACTTAGGCAGAGCTACAGAGCTCAAAGTGTAGTTGGAGTTGAACTACGACAGACAACTTTATTTAAAAAGATGATAAAAATCGTGCTGTTTCAAATGACATTGAAAAAAAAAAACCCCTTGCTACGCAGAATACTAGTGTTCTAATGTTTATGTTGGTGTTTCGCTGACTGAACAATCTCACCTGAGAGCGGCACGTCAGGGCATTGAAGAGGTCAAAAAACACAAAACAGGTAAAAGTCATCGTTGTGGTCCGAGGAGTTATACCACCTTTTGGATTCTGAAAGCACATGTCAAAATTCAGGCGTTAGTTAAGACTTACAAAAATATGTCAAATCAACTGACGAATTAAATACTCCCTTTAATGACCCCAGCCAATTTGAAGGGTAGTAAACCAAAGGAATACATCTAAGTCTAACCATTATGGATACCATTAATTTCTCTCTGCTGATTGTTTTTTATGAGCTTTCCAACCATGTTTTAAATTCTTAAACTGATGGGGAATTTGAGTAAGAACTGTCTAAATTGAATTACTTAAACCATTATAATAACTGTCACTATTTACTAAGTGCAATCCTTAAGTACTTATGTACTTGGCATTTTCTACTCATATGGAAAGAAGCTAGAGCTGAAAAGTACCTTAAATCATTGACATTGGATCAAGTAACAGGTTTCCCATTCTAAATAGGAACTTCCAAATTAGAGGCAACACAGGAAGGCAGAAGGGGAGTTAGGAGCTTAGCCTGGTTCCTTAACCCTCTGCCCTTATGATCCTTCCCCACTGGAGGTATTGCAGAAAGTCCTCCGCAGGGACTTCAGAAATTGCCCTTCACTTTGTTCTCCATGCTGATGAAAACAAGAAATGATTGCAGATTTTCCTCACCTCCTTCCAGAAGACAAAGAGGGTTCCACTGATGATAATTATAGCTGACATGAAGATTTTCAGGATCAACGATTTGCTGAGTATAGTATCCGTGATACATCGGGGTGGCTGTTTGATAGTGTCCCTGTCAACGGGTTCAACTCCCAAGCTGCCTCAAAAAGGAGCAGAGAGACGTGTTTAATTAATGCAGATCGCCCCAAAACGGTACTGCTGATAAAACAGGACAGATCTGGAGGATGCAATTCTTTGAAATACCACATGAGCATTCTGGCAGGGTTATATAAAGCCTCAAATTTATCTGCAACACCTACACCAAAGGTCTCTTTTGCATATTGAGCTGCTAAAATGACATACTAGCCCAAGGCAGTGCATCCTATCAGTACCCCACCCCAGAGGGAATGCCAGCTGTGAGATTGTGGCCAACATCTCTTCCCAGTGTGGAAATAGTAATTGTAATTAGCGCTAGTTGTAATCAGAATTTGGAGGAGGCTCCCAAGTCATACGATTTATGGGGCATATAGCTTTGTATATACCCAGCATTCCCTTGCCTGTGAGACCTGCAGGGCTACTAGCAGGTGATGCACTCAGGGTAACAGACCATTCCTACTCAGAAAGTGGAACAGTTGTTAAGTGATTCTACCATAGAACAGAAACATGCAAAACCTCAAGAAAACATGAAGCAAATGCTTCAGGAGGGAAACAAAGTACAACCTGTCTTACCTAACCACCGAATGATTGGCATATTGATAAGAAATCATAGCAGCTTCAGTTTCTAAGGTAAATTCAGACAACTTAAAACCAAAAATATATTGATCATTTCTCTCTTCCATACCTCTGGGCCGGAGGCCCATCCATGATGATGTTGATCCATAAGATCTGCATAGCATTGAGTGGATTTGGTAGGTTGAGCACCGTTGACAAAGTAATTAGGCTCAAAGCTGAAATGCTCCTGCAAATCACAGAAGAACATTATTCTGCATGACCACATCCCAAAGGGGCTTTCACAAGAATCGAAGCAAACGGGAACTTACGTGCTCAACTGGAACCTGACAAAATTTTTTATGTTGTAAAATATTCCTTTTCCCTCTTCTATTGCATTCCTGGAAGGGAGAGGGGAGTTATTTAATAACTAGCACTCACACTTTTACATTGAGCTCCCCGTGACACTCAAAACACAGGTTGTCTTCTCTAGCACATATTTCAAACAAAATTCAGACCCCAGCTTTGGAGGAAGACGTCAATGCAATGTCTCAGATACAACTACTTTAGCAGGACTGTAGATCTGAAAACCCTCGTTCATATGACCAGGTCTTTGCTCATAAAGCAGACTCATGGCCTATTTATATCCTCACTCTACTCTGCCTACTCTGTCTGTTGTTATGAGCCAACAGAGCATTGCAAATGATGTCTTTCCTCTGAGCTTCGTGGACGAGGTGGAGGGCACAAGTTACCATCTACCCAGACTTGCAGGCGCTTTCAAATCCCCGGTTAGTTACGGCAGAGAGAAACGAGTGCTCGCAGATGAAAGGTGGCTTTGTCACCACCACCTGAAACAGTCATTGCTGCGTATGCAACTGAAAATGAGCCAGACCCACACTAGGTATCTCCACTTACTGCCTGTTGACTTACATGTCCCATGCCTCACATCATTTCCAGCGTTAGTCACACAATGGACTTGCTGCGACAGATAGCCAGAAAGCATCTGAAGTAAGAAAGTGTCTGACAGTAAGAAAGTCACTTAACCTACATTACTGTGGAGAAGTCATCGTCCACAAGAATCATGTTGGCAGCCTCTTTGCTGACGTCGGTACCAGCTCGTCCCATTGCAATCCCGATGTCGGCAGATTTAAGGGCCACGGCATCGTTAACGCCATCTCCTGTCATCGACACCACAGCACCAGCCCTCTGCAAAGCCTGCGAGAGCGGAGACACGAGAGGCTCTGAAACCAGGAGGAGATAAGTCCTGGTGGCAGAAGTGCTCTGTGACTTTAAGGGTAAAGCAGACTCAGCAGCCCACTGATGACAAAACTCAGACCAAGAATTAAAAGATTGGATTTTCAGGAGTATAGAGAATCCCAAAACTCCAAGCAGGAGTTAGAAGTGAAGATTAAAGTCCTCAGAAATCATCTTCTAGATGTTACACTTGCTCCTATCTCACTAGGGTTTTTCAAATGACCCAGGCTAGATCTGCAAGAGTTAGTACAGTCAGCCTAAACAGCACCAATGCTTTAGCTTGGGGTTTATGGTCCTTTAGTTTGAGCTGATCCTACCTTGGAAGACCAGCTAATCTAGAGAACTGAGCCCTCATCCCCTCTTATATCTTGTTTTTGTGAGGCATACAATGGATTTGAGAGGCTCTTAGTACCTTTATGATTTTTAGTTTGTGCTTCGGACTTGTTCTGAAGAAAATGGAAACCTGAAAAAGAACAAAAAATACAATCTTGTGTTAGACTGATGCTATTGAAAATAGACCTTCTTTTTATAATCAAAACCATTACATTTTTGACAGCGGATGATAGCTCTGCCTCTGCCAAGTGGTCCAGCTCTTCCCCAGACATGGCTTTCAGCTTCCCATTGCAGAGACCGATATTCTGTCCTGCAAAGAAAAGCCCAAAATGAAATCCAACCATCAGCTCTGGAGAAAGCCAAATATTTTCCTGACTGAAAGAACATATGAAAACTAAAGATTTCACTGGGAGATACATCTGAACCTGGGGCATCCGAGAGGGCACACAGTGTTCTGGCTCTGAGCTGGGCTGGTCACCCTGTCCCTACTCAGCTGGAGGTATGAAAGCTATACGATACTCAGAACTGGAGCTGGTACTAATTCTGTCATTCTCTTCTCTGCTGCTTGCTCGGTGTATTTCTAACGGCAAAATGAAAAAACGGGAAACTCTGAATATTAGGGGAGTCTATAATCCCAGCAATGCCATCTCTGTCTTGTTTAATGGTCATACACTAGATTTTTGCCATTTCTGGAACTGAAATGGGGGCTGGTTAGCTCACTCGGTTAGAGCATGGTGCTGATAACACCAAGGTCGCGGGTTCGACCCCTGTTGGGTCCCCATGTGTTGCCTGATCTAGTTGAGTGGCGTCCCTGCCCATGACAGGGAGGTTGGATTCAGTGATCTCTAAGGTCCCTTCCAGCCTGGGCCATTCTGTGATTCTATGACTGATTGAGAATTACGTTACTGGAATTTGGCCCATAGCTCATAGCTGCCCTAATACCGCATTTAGTATGATTTGTTTCAATGGAAAAGCAAGAGCACACTCAAGTGGCATTTAAAATCTCAATTGCACACACAAAAATAATGGTAAAGTTGATCGTTAAGTGATGTAATATTTGAAGAGAAAGAATCTGACTGACATAATATAGACCTCACAGGAAAGAAGCTAAGTGTGGTACCTATAGCCACAGCAGTTTCCAGAGCATCTCCAGTTATCATCTTCACTGACACACCAGACTCAAAAAGGACTCGGACAGCTTCTCTCACGCCAGCCCTTGGGGGATCAATTATTCCAACCAGACCTAAAAATGTTAGTTTGCCAAGTTCTGGACCTGAGGCCAAAGCAAGTACTAGAAACGGAGAGAGGGAGTTAAAAAAAAAAGAGAAAAAATATGACAAGCCTAAATTAATAGCATGCTTCCATACATTAAAATGAACATTTAGAGAAGATATTAAAAATTGCCAGTTTTCTAGCAGAAAAAGTAATTAAAACCAGATATTTGTTCAGTATATTTAGATCTTATACAGACATAAAAATATGGTCCACTCAGATAACTCCAGTTTATCTGAATTAGAGCATTTCTGTTCCACACGTTTCTCTTAAGATTTATTTCTTTCTAATTTAAAGCTCTCTACCAAGTCTTCCCTAAGTGGAGATGGATTAAATCAGGAAAGTGCCTTGTTAGGACCAGACACGATTAAACTACGATGTTAAACAACAGTGCTCTTGTAAAAACTTAAAATGCAATGTCGGTTCAACCAGTGAAACTTCCACCATGTAAACATCAAGGCTCTGAACATTTTGTTTCTGCTCTTAGCATCTAACCGTATCATTCAATCGCTCTTAAATCACTCAAGGATATTTTGCCAGGGGGTCGTGTCAGCGTTGCTTTGATGACTGAATCACAAGCTCGCAGCAGCTGCCAGAGCTAATCGCTTTTCCTCCGAGCAGTAATTTGCCATTCACAACAGCAGATGATTCAGATATTGTAAAGCAAGCTCTGTGTACGAGTTCTTAACCGCAAGACACAGGGCTCGAGAATATGGATGTTAACTGCACCATCCTCCAGACCTGGCTGCCAAGACTTGTTCTCATCTACTTCCAAGCTGGGAACCACGTACAGGAGACGGTGGCTTTGTTACTGTGTCAAAAAGGAACTTTCTAGAGATGAAAGAAATGACACGCGTGTAAAAACTTCTGTGGGCTGTGCACTGACACGCAGCTGGGATAAAAAGGAGATTGTTGGATTTGGTCCTAATAAAGATTTGAACCAAGATGCACATAAAAAAAAAATCTTGGTGCCCAAATCCATGTTTTCAACTGCTTTCAAAGCTGCTTTTTGTTGCTCTTGAAACAGGTTCTCCGAGAGCAGAGCTTGGCAGAGCGGGGGCTTAGATCATGTTCACTGCAAAGCGTTTCAATGCAACATCCAGACTGTATCCCAGGCGATCACATTCACCGTCTCCAGTGTTTATCTGCAGCTCCTTTTCATCTCACTAATTTAACCCCAGCAAAAAAAGATGAGTGGAAAGCCAGCAGCCAGCAGACCTAAGACATGGCCCTTGGCAAACTCTGACACGATCATGCAAGTGATGCTGAAGACTGAGCCCCTGTCCCTTCTAACCCAGAAGAGGAAAGTGTTGGGGCATGATAACCTGTAAGCTTAAGGGACATAGAGAGTGAGGACTGACCTCGGAGCCCTGAGGAGCCCATTCTTTTTTCTTCCTGCTGGTAGAAGGCTTTCTGCTGGGGTGTAAGCGATAACGAGATGCCGCCGCTGTTATACAGAGTGCAATACCGAAGAACTTCTTCAAATGCTCCTTTCATAAAGTAAATATCTTCCTCATCCTTTAAAGTAAGGAGACAATATTCTTTATTACACAAAAAGTGCACGTTTTAAAAATACTGATAATGCATATGGTTCATCTCCTAGGTGAAAAGGATCTTTTGTCTGCTCTTCTATGTGCTGTGTAAAATGCCCAGGTGCATGTATTATTTATAGGATGTGATATTTTTTGCTCTAGCCATTTTTCATGTTCAGCGATCACAGGCAATGATAATGAAAAGGTTGGTGAGGTTTTAAAGTACAGTATGAGCCAGACTGAGCCCCTTGACTCGGTAAGAGAAACCTGGCCAACATTTACCCGCAAACACGGGATCTTTCTTCCCCTGTCAGTTATCTCTGAAAAGCTTTTGTTTTCCTGCTCAAACCACTATAGAAAAGTATTATATTCTCCTATTCAAACGCAGCTTTACGAGCTAAAATTATGCCCAAGTTGGGAATGTTGAGGTTTGTTCTGTTTTCTCCTGACACAGTTAACTTCTGAAAACAGTATTTGCTGAAGAAATACCATTTTGGGCCCATTGTCAAGGCGCACAATCAGAAACACGAAACCAGCCGCCACCGCTGTTTGCTTTACCTGATTTTTTGTTGCGCATTTCACAGCCATCCACCTCTGCTCAGAGCTAAATGGAATTTCCTTCTTTCTTACATAAAGATCTTTTATGTCAGCTAACTCCATCTAAAGGAAGGTAAAACAAGAAGAGCACTGTAATGCCAAAGCTTCTGTGTATTTTCCACGTTGCAAGCGTTGGCTGTTGACTATGTACTTCCAGGGAGATTTGCCACAGAGTTCAAGAGAAACCACAGGGAGGGTAAAACTCACTTCACAACCAACTTTTCCTTTTGGTACCTGATAAACTAAAGTGGATTTGGAAGCTTGATCCCTGTTTGAAAAACTAGGGAGCTGTGCTGGGACAGCTTTGAGTCCTTTCCCTAAACCTACGGTAAAGCAATGGGCAGAGCAGATTTCTTCCAGCCCAAGCTCTGGCTTCTCCAGTTTGGTTATTTCCCAGCCACCCTACTTGGAAAAACAAAAAGAAAAATCACAAATAACCGAATGGCCAGTTGTAGATGTGGTTTCAAATTATTTCCTGATGAAGTAAACCCAAAACCAAATTTGCCACCAGTGGACTCTTCAGGTATGAAGTACGACAGTCCAAATCAGTACGTGTCTGCTTTAGCATCACAGGGTGGGTACTCTACATGAAATGGTAGTGATCAGAAGTACCTTCCAGCCTCTCTTTCCCCAGCTTCCAGCAAACTAAAAAAAATAAAACTAAAAAATAATAATTAAATAGAAGAGACCACCTTCCCCATATTCTTCTATTGCTTGGCTACTGAAGGTTGGAGAAGGAAGATTTTAATTTAGCATTTAGGGAAACAAAATGTCATTGCGTTAAGAAAATAACAAATCATGTTTTCACTTTTAGAGTTACAAGCCTCAAAACCAGGAGGTGAGAACAGATGTTCTGCAGGTGCTTCATTTCATCAGGCACCTTCTGTGCTTTACAGCCCACCCGAGGTCTGCGGACCACAGGCTGCGTAACACTGATTAGCTGATACCTTGAGGCGTTTTACAGCCCTCTGCCTAGGAGCATGGATGCAACATTCATTAAGATATCTTGTTTTACATAATCATGACTAGAACAAAGTAAAACCTAGCAGATGACTCGGATCGAGGGTGACCCTCTGCCACTCTTCATAGTATGGCCTCTTCTTGCTCATTTTTCACTCTCTTGTCCTCCTCCTGAACTCTTAACTGACACGTGCAGAATATATAAAAGCAGTGGTCCAGTCTAAGCCTGGAAAAAATCCATTGTGCAGTGTAGTTGTAGAGATTAACCAAGCAAAACAATGATTGCTGTGAGCACGGAAGCTCAGGAAAGGTGTTTGTCTGCGACAGGAGGTGTACTTGGGACAGGTGTACATCTGTGACCTTGGGGAGAAGAGACAAGGAAAGGCAAAAACCAGTCTGGGGACTTTAAAGAAGTCTGATCACTGCTGTCAGACCTAATAATACCAGCTGCCTTTTTAAAAAAGTTATTATTTTTTTTTATTTCTGGAAAAATTTACATCTTAACAATCTTACCTTCATGGCAAGGGCAATGAGAGCTCCTTCTGTGGGTTGTCCCATCACGCTGTTTTTCCTGATAATGGCATTATTGACTACACAGCCAGCCTAGAGAAAGGGACATATTTACATGGTTTATTTTCGTCATAACTAAATTCATAGCTTTTATTTTCCTCTCTTGAAATCAAATAATGCAAGATTGGAGAAAGAAAGCAGCCACATCCCAGAGTGTGCTATTCCCCATAGCAGCATCTCTTAAGATCAGTTTTTGTGCTTTCTAAACCCCCTTAATCCATAGGATACACCAATATTGTGGTAAAATGTTAGGTTTTGGTTAAATTAACGTCAAGCAAAACATGATATACATATATATATATCTCTATAACAAGCTTGATAAATCATGAAAATAAAAACTTACTCTCTCCTCCTAATGCTTCTAAAGCACAGTATGGATACATTAAGACCTAATCTCCATTTGAGATTCTGGCTCAGATCATTTCACCACCCAGATGCTCCACCTTAGCCTTACAGTTGAATGCATGGGATTTTATTTAATGCTACCATAAAACCCAGATATCAGCACAGCACATCTGTAAATTAACTATGTAGCTAGCTAAAGTCTAGAATTCATCCAAATTAAATACCTGAACATGGTAAAAATCAATCTTTCCTCTGCCAGAATTGTATTTTCATCCACAACGCAATTGACACTTTAGGCTGATGACTCAGGTCTCTCCCTACAGGTTTTTGATTGCTACCTTTTACCCATAAGCAATTAAACCACAATTACTCAGAGCCTTTCTATGAGAATGCTCTAGCAAGACAATTGATTTTAGAGTTACAAAAGTGGCTTTTTTCACACTCCTTATCCAAAGTGACATGTGCAAATGAAAACTGAAAGTAAATAGAACAAGCTGGTTCGTAATTTGTGCTTACCTCCACCAGCTTCCCAACTGAGATGTTGGAAAATTCTTTAAGAACCTCCTTTGATGGCAGAAGATAAACATTCCCTTCTCCGTTGTAGCCTACCCCACTGACCTGCGGAAGGGACAGATGGAAAGAACAAATTTCCCAGTGCCAGGCAGGACTATGCCACATCTGTAAATAACTCAGTGGGGTGCATTCGAGCAAATTTCTCATTTCGAAGGTGTGCTGGGATTCTTCTCTCTAGCTCAAAGCAATGCTTATAGGTACAGAAAGCATAATATTAGAACAGCTGCACGTGAACAAAAAGAATCAGCTTGTTTTATAGAGAATTTATTATACAGTATTTTAGAAGTTTCTTGCAGCTCAGTTGAGAGGTCCAGCCCTTTGGCAGCAGTGGTTTTATCCTCCTAATGACTGAACCGTCTCTCCACTGCCTCACATTTTACACGCCTTCATTTTTCACCCACTTTACACACAGGTAAATGAGCTGGGCAGAAGGATCAAGTCACTCATGTAACAAATATTCCTACAGAAGATGGACCCACAAAAGTCAGCAGCAAGTTTCAGTATTTACAGTAATTACAGGAGAACAACAAATGATGTCAATGAATATCTTGGTTTACAGCATCTGAGCAGCTTTTGTACACTCAGCCCCACCTCTACCTGTCTCCACCACTGCAAAAGTCCCTTCTCTTTAATGATATACAAGAAGATTTTTTGCTTTGGGACTGACTTTGCATCCTTTATTTGGGCCTGAATGAACTAAAAGCAAATTGGCGCCACCGAGCTTGAACGGGAGAGTCGGTATCACCGCCTGGGCCGTACCTCTGCCTGGAACCCGTCCGAGGTCACGAGCTGAGTCACTGTCATCTCGTTGGCTGTCAGAGTGCCTGTCTTATCCGAGCAGATGACATTGCAGCAACCTGAAAGTTTTTAATGAGAAGTAATGAATAATGCCAGCTGAACAACGAGATTCAGAGCGAGAACACGTTTCCCTAATATTTATCAAACCGCACCGAGTGAGAAAAGGGAGAAAATACCAAGAAATGGATGAGTTTTCTAATAGGGCGTTGTAAGGAAAGGAGTTGAGTGTGTGTCAGAGTATCGTGCACGTAATTTGGGTGTGAGGTGTGGTAGGAGGCACCTGAAGAGGGCCATATTGTCTTGAGCGTCACGCGGTGGGCAGGCAGAGAAGGCACCGGTGGTCTCCAGGGAGCCAGCTGATCAAGGTTTCCAAGCTGCAATATCACACAACAGAGCAGCTGCTATATTCTGAAGAGATGTATCAAATTCCTGCTCTGCCACATGCTTCCTCAGAGGGGCCCATTTAACCCTTGCTTCTCTATTCAGAAATAACAGCCCTTCCCTGCCCCACCAGGAGACTGTGAGAGTAGATGTGTTAAAGACTGTTACAAAAAAAAAAAAATACTTTAAAATCCAGAGCTAAGAGCAGGAGCTGCCCTACTTGTGCCGTGCTCTGCTCTGTGACAATCTTCCTTCAGCACAGCACGTTTCTCCCAGGCCCCATTTACACTGCAATACAGCAGTGGAGTGAATTAGCAGAGTGACCACATCCAGGCTGGTTTCCACTCCCAAGAAGGGAAAAAAAAAATAAAATTACTCAAATGCAAAAAAGAATCAGATTCCCACCCCCTTCTAAGTGTGAGTATCTTCTCTGGCTCTGGAGATGACCACGCAGCTCGGGCACAGTCCCCATGAGTGCGACCACCACAAGGTAAAAGCCCGGAGACAGTAAAGCAGACTGGGCTGTGTTCAGTTTAATTATAGCTTTGCAAGATTAGCACAAAGCAAAGCTATGACCTTCAGTGTTTTAAGTTCTTTACAATTAAAGAATCGGAAAAAGAAGGATTATTTTTCTCTTTTTCAGAAGTTTAACAGACACGACATTTAACATGTGGGAGAGTGCAGTTTTTGCAGTTTTCTCATGCTATCTTGCAGAGTACCCAGGCATCTGGCAGTTACGCCTATTTGGGCACAGCCCTACCAGAACGAAATTCTTCATAAGATAAGGCCGTTTCAGATGTCCTGGGTCAGGGCAGATACACTAAAATACAGGTGATAAGATTCCTTAACCGCAGAACAAACAAGGGCAGTTCAAACAATTGCAGCATTTCTAAAGAAGAGATCGTAGCCAAAGGATCCGGCTGTGCAGCAGATATTTGCAGCTGCCTGGGGCAGACTTGGCATTAAATGTACTTTTTAATGCAGTGCTAAATGCACAACAGTGTCTCCTTCATATAATGGCCATACTGACCAAAAAGCCTGGAATAGCGTGACCTTGGGATGAGGGCCGATTGGAAGATAAAGGAAAGCAGAAGAATAATGTCATTACAGTTCATTCTGCTCTGCAGTTGTGAGGATGGGCTGGACACCTTCTCAGGGTCCTCTCTGTCCCTATTTTCCACGAGTCTTTGGATAGCCAGGAGATGGGCACACAGGCTATGGAAGGACAAATGGTTTTGTTCATGCCACGAGGTTTGACTTGAAGAGCTGCAAGGGTTTTTAGCTAAACACTGAAGAAGTGGACAGGATAGACCTCCAAGATGATCCCACAGAATGGGGAAGAAGGAGAAACCAAGCCTTCCAGCCAGAGGACATGCATGTCTGCAGAGGGCCTGTTGCTCCTCAGGGGCCAATGCCATGGGCTGCACCATTGCTAGCACGTGCCTGTGTTAGTATCACTAAAATAAGGAAAAAAGGGTGAGAAACATAGAGTATAAAACACAAGTGGGCTGCTCTGGCCCAGTAAGCATATTCCAAATTATTATTTTATTTTTTTCTTTTGAGTCAGACCAAGGCTCACTTGGCCAGCCTGTTGCTATTCAGTTCAGATTTTGAAGCCTGGCAGACGACCATGCTGTGTGGCCCCTTGGCAGCCTTACCTAAAGTTTCTACTATGGGCAGCTTCTTCACAATCACCCTTTTCTTGGCCATCCGGAGAACACCCAGCACCAGCGTAACGGTGACCACGATGGGAAGTCCCTCGGGGATGGCAGCCACCGCCAGGCTGGGGATGGCAGAGACACAACAGCTTCAACACAAGGGTCAGACTACAAGTACCAACCAAAAACTTGCCACAGGGACATTTCCACAGGGTGAGTTTTGACCTTATATGTGTGTATCTGAGGGCGAGTGTGCGGTGCTAACCACTGGGACTCCCGGAACACCATAAATACAAAAGCAGGGTATTTATCCAACACTTCAGCATTTTTTTTTTGGGATGATTTTGACAGAACAAATACTTTTCTTCTTTGCATTGCCAAAGAGCATTAATTTCTGCCCAAGCAGCGATTTAGGGGTTGGATTTCATTTCATTTATTTAACTTTCCGAGGATGGAAATTGAATATTCTGTCGTGTCATGTCTCACACATTAGGTGCTGGCTCCCGGCCACAGACAGCCCTTCATCTTCTCTCTTGTACGTGGCTAAAATCTGTGGCAGGACAGAATCAGCCACCCAGATGCTGCACGCACTGAATCGGAGCAACATCAAGACCTGCAACACCTGACATGCTAGAAAAATCCAGACACAGTCTGTAACTGTCCCTTAGTTACTCCTTGGGTAAAACTCTGAACACTCCTAGGTATGTGCAACAAGTAACCAAGGAGGACTTTCAAAACCCTTGGCTGCTCTACAGAACTCAGGCTTAACCACTTATTTTTGCCAGCACATCCCTCCAGGAGACAGAAAGGTCAGTACCGAGCCAGTTTGGCTTCTCTGTTGTCTCTTCATCTGTGATTTTGTTTTAATTTCCATGTAATGCCTTTTTTTTTCTTTTTAAAGGATTGATTTTAGAGCCGTGACAACACCAAACAACAGGTTTTATGGGTACTCCTGAAAACCCGGGGTTTATTATGTTTGGTTAAGAGGTTGTGCATGCTCTTTATGCGGCATAAAACGTGCGTGCCTATCTTTAGACGTAAATCCAGTACGAACAGCAAAGAGTAATATTTGCTGTTGCTACACTCCCACTGAACTCATAGTACAGCAGGAAGAGCTGGAAAAGCCAGTGGAGATTTTCAAAATGCCAATTTCCAAAAATAACCCCTTGAACTTTTTTTTTTTGTCCTTCACTCTGTTGTAAAGCTCACATTGATTTTACCAGTGCAAGATGAATAAGTATTTATGAAAGGTCTTACTCAAGTTCTCTTTTGTGAAATGTCCATTGTTTTGAACAAGGAATTCCGTGGGACACGTTTTGTTCAAAATCAAATAGAAAAGTGCTCTTCAGTCCTTACCTAACTCCAATTGTGAACATGCTGAGGAGACGCTTCCCTTGTAACCAGCCAACGAGCATTATCAAACCTGGTGGGGGGGAAACCATCCGATTAAAAACCTTCAAGAAATTATTAATTTCTAACCTGTTTTAGCTGGTGTTGGAGAACCGAGTATGCAATGAGGCCTCCAATTCTCTCCATCAGGAAGCATCTCCATGTGAACCAGGTAACCCACACCAACAAGTACTTTTGGAAAAAGTTGCTCCTGAGCTCAGAAGGCTTTCGCGGCCAACCATGCGAGGACAAGCATTGCGTCCCACTCACCGATTATGCCAAAGGAGAAGAGAGTGAGTTGCTTCCCCAGTCTGTCCATGCTTTTCTGCAGAGGTGTTTTGGGAGTCTGGAAACAATAGAGAATAGCTGGTTTTCCTTCCTTGTTATGTGAGATGAGATGATGGTCAGCTCAGAACATCTGACTCGCACAGTTGCTTATTGTTGTTGTGGTCCCAATATACCTTAGGGCTCACCCACCCCAAATCCCCAACGAGGGTCTTGCAGGGAGAGAGTTGCTGCCTCAATTCACTCAGGACAGGCAAAAGAAAGGGGAGAAGAGACAATTTATACTCATTTACAGTTGGAGAGCCAAGGTAGAGACAGATTAATGGCTCAATCTGGAAAGGATCTTAGCGATCACATCCAGGACAGTCTGAATCCCCATCCCCGTCGCAGAGGCTTTGCACACACGTTACCCAGAAGCATCTACTTTTGCTTTGTTCTCACTTCTTGCATTAATGAATCGAGAGTTAACTAGTTTCTAGACCCTCATCTGCATTAGTTCAGAGCTCTGACCCATCAAGTTTCATATACATAATGAAAAGTGGGGAGGGAGGAGAAAAGAAACATTGGATGAATAGCAAGTTAGACACAAGCTGAGCATCAGAAGTGCGGATTTTGAAGCCAAACCCCTGCCTTATAACCTTTTTTGAATACAGCACTTTGGTGTCCCTCAGTCACACTAATGTTCTGTAGCAGAAACAGAAGTGAACCCATTGCACTCCTGCTCACAAGCTTTCACATCCAGGACATTCACTACTTCCACAGACATCGATTTCCTTACCTCTTCTGCTTGCATCATCTTGAACACCTCTCCAAACTGTGAATTTTCACCTGTTCCAATAACTACTCCCTGAAAAGAAATAGGAAATAAAAAAAAAAAGAGAGGGGGAGATGAAAAAGTATAGAGATTCTGTAAGTAACGCCAAGGCAAAGATCAAGGCTGACAAGACTCACTTTTCCCTTCCCGCAGCGCACAAGGGTCCCCATGAAAACAACATTGCTCAGCGTGGTTATATCTCCAGCTTCCAGCAGGACACTGTCAGTCTTGTTGCAAGGCTCAGCCTCCCCAGTAAAACTGGATTCGTCCACCAGCAGATCTGTAACCTAATGGAAAAATGCCAAGTTGCCGGCACTGTTAAGATGAGAAAATCCCAAAACAGGCTCTTGTATTTACCTCTATCAGCCTGAGGTCTGCAGGAACCCGGTCACCAACAGACAGATGGATGATATCTCCAGGCACCAGCTCTCGTGCTAGAAGATGCTGCAGTTTTCCTTCCCTTAGGCTACAGGAAATAAATGGAAAAAGAAGAAAGGAAAGCAGGCTATGAGGTTTCTATTCTTTCTGCAGGGTCTAGGAAAGTGACCGGCAAGAAAGCAAAGTAACTTCCCTGACTCAGAGAGCTTCCAATGTAAATAGGCACATAAAATTTTCATAATGAGGAGAGATAATTATGCTTGGTTTCAGCTCAGTTTTAATTCATAAATAGGTGGGCAGGCTACAGAAGACTTACAATTCAGCAATAAGCAACTTGAGCTATACTTAAAGTAGACAGGAGTGACAAGAAGACGTGCTTTCCCGTGGCTTACGCTTTAAATAATGAAATGCAGATCCTTTAACCTAAAAAGAAGATTTAAAAGCTAGAATTACCTCTGGCATTTCACTAGTGTATTAAAAATACAACCTTTCAGGTGGTTAGACTCTTCTGGTGTCATATCGTAAATAAAGAACAAACGGTGGCGTTTGTAAGATCCAAACCCGAGTGAACTTTGGACCAGAAGAAAACCCCACGTCTCATTTGCAGCATGAGGCTTCTCTGAGCCTCACAGCTTATTTACATTGGCCACGACAAAACTGATTTGCAAAGACATAAATAGGAGAAATGTTTCCTCTAACCTAACGTGCTGATACCGAAGGTGAAAGCAGCAAGGGAAGGTGTATCCGAGACACGCTACAGCTGCTCCGTGGGCAATGACCAAGCTTCTGTGGGCCCGTGCCCAGCACATACGTAGAGCCACAGGCAGGGCGGGCAGGGAATTTCATCCTCTTTCACTGTGCCTTGCAGCTGCACCCACACACGGTGCCACCCCTCCAGAGACCAGGTTCTCACCACATCCACGTATGAAAACCTGAAGCAGCTTTCTTCACTGGTTGGCTCTGCCCTTATAACCTAAACCCTGCTAAACCCCACTGCAACCCACACATCTCACCAGTTGCACTCAGGGGGCACCAGCTTGTTAAGCTCTTCCAGAGATTTTTCCGAGCGATATTCCTTTTAAATGAGAAAGGAGAAGAAAGGGAAGTTACACGGGAGGGCTTGCTCATGACAGCCCCAAGTGCAGGGCTGAGCTCTGGCTAACATACCTGGATGAAGGCCACGGTGACCACTATGAGCACTGCCTGAAAAAAGAAAGCAAAAAAATAGCGTTACGGGCATTGGCAAGCCAGGTCTAGAGAGCAAAGGGCTGCAGGAGAAGTACTACCTACCATGGTGATGCTCGCAGCATCCTCGTACTCTTTCGTGATGATGCTTACCAAAGCTGAAGCCAGCAACAAGAGAATAAGGGGATTCTTAAACTGAAAAATGAAATAAACCCAAGTTGCAATAGGAAATTAAACATGGAGTTGCTGAAGCTGAGCTGGCCTCAGATCTCAGCAGGAAGGATTAGACATGTGGTTTGGCTGCAGAGACCCTCCCAGCTCGTGACAACAGCATCGCCGTGCCTGCCCAGGCTGGGTGCAGCGCCTGCGGTCAGGCCGATACCAGACCCTGCACATGGACGGTCCCAGGGACCAGCAGGAAAAAGCTCACACCAAAAGACACAAATTTCCCCTCTTTTACCCTGCTCGCACAGGCAAGCTTCACTTTTGCAGACATGGAGCTCGGGGCTGACTCTAAAAGCTCCTTGGAGGCACAG
Organism: Trogon surrucura; assembly: GCA_020746105.1. Taxonomy (NCBI): domain Eukaryota; kingdom Metazoa; phylum Chordata; class Aves; order Trogoniformes; family Trogonidae; genus Trogon; species Trogon surrucura. The sequence continues at coordinate 3,780,254 of CM036629.1, forward strand.
TAGGTACAATCAAAAACTTCATTGTCCTTTTGGAATTTGAAACCACAAATCCTCTTTTTTTTTCCAATTAATCTGCTAAAGCCTGCCGGTACCCAGGGCAGAAGAAGTCAGATCCTCACTTTTTTCACTTTCAAGCACAGATTTTAAGGATCTTCCTCCTACCCAAGAAAGTTACAGCTCCATTTAGCTAACGTGAGAATGGATGTAAGGGATTTGAGCCAGGCAAAGTCATTTTGTTTTAGGTAAAAGGAGCAGTGAGATGCACAGTAGGAAAACTGAGGTTCAAATTTAATCCCTGCTGAAGCCAAAGGTGAAAGTCCCCTTCGTTTCTCCTTAGAGAGACTGCACTGAAGGGGATGTTTTACAAAAATAGCAGCTGGCAGAAGCCACATCAAGTGTCTGCTGAGGGATGATGCTCAAGCGCAGAGGTGTGAGTGGCACGGGACTGCGAGCAGCTCTTCCAGAGAGCTCATCTGGTTGCAGAAGAATTGCAGATGCACTAAAGGGTTCATTTGGTGTCCCCGTGTGAGAAACAGCTTGTTAAGGATGAGCCGGAAAAACACACCATCTCACTTTGCATTAAGAATAAAAGAATCCTTGAAGAGACTTAGTGGTGATTACAAAGTGGTTAAAGAATATTGATCAAGTAGGGAAAAAAGGGATAATTCATGAAATAAAGATCAAAACAACTAAAATCTTCACAAATCAGTTAAGCAAGAAGAAAATAATTCAAACTGCTGGTTTGCAATAATCAAGAAGAGCCTTCTTATTTGATTAAAAGCTCTAAAATAGAGGCAAAAGATTCATTAAATACTGATGAGAAACAGCAAAACTCAAGAATAACTGAGCTGAGGAAACCAAGCTGGCAAATACCACCTTCTGCCTGTTTTTTGGGGGCAGTTGGCTTGAAATCTTGGATCTTCAGAGCATGTGGCACCTTGTATGAATGTACCCATTCCTGATGCACTGCCAATAGAGACACTGACACTCAACGGAGCTCTACAGTCACCTCTGCTCTTGCTGGAGGTTTAAGGCTTTCCTTCACGGGGGTAACTCAAATTGGAACAGCTTTCAACTACTGCTGGTTTTCCTCAAAGCTTTCCTGAATTTATCACTTGCCTTTAAGGGAATAAATATGCCCCAGAAATCAGGTCACTGATCTACAGCTTTTGATTTGTGGGCTATATGGAGATGAAAAGGTATATTTTTGGTTTAAGATGTTACCTTCACATTAAATAACCCTGCATCTGAACCTCACAACAGCTTTCCCAGGGGAACAGTTTTTGTATCCTGGGCACAGCCTGCTCCAAGGCTGAGTTTGTGGAAGTAGAAATCCAGAATATTTCAATGTAGAGACATGCTCAGAACAACCCAGTCAGGGTTTGGGTTTTTTTTTGCCAGGAAGTGGGAATCTGTGTAGAAGATCCTTACCTGGTCTAAATATTTCTTCCATATTGGCTCTGTATTCTCTACTGAAAATTCATTCCAGCCATGTTTTAGCCTACGCTGTAGCACAGAAAACTCAGAGAGTCCAGTTTGGAAATCAACCTAGAGAGAAATTCAAAAACCAAACAAAACCAAATGTTACATATTGTAGAATAGTTACAGAAAACTTCTTAAGGCAACATTATGTTAAACATCTGTAGATAGACTGTGAAAGATGTTCATGCTTCAGTGTCCCCCTCCCAAAATATATTCACTGTTCTTCTGTTTAGTTATTTATTTCTGTGAAACTATAGAACTTTACCATTACTCATCACAGAAACCCATAAAGAAAGCACAAGTTAATTAAAAAACAATAAAATTTAACCCCCCCTAAAAACCTTCCACAAATGAGAAACCATATAAAAGACAACAAATCAGAAATCAAAGAGTAAAGGAAAGAACTGATTTCTGGTTTTACTGTACACTTAAAGAGAAAACCAAAAATATCCTGACAAAACTCAAAGAGAACAAGTGGAGAAGATGACACAGACTGCACTGCTAAATTCACAAAGACCTGTAAAACCCTTTACCTTTAAAGCTTTCGCCAAGTCTTCTTTATGGCATTTACACGCTTCTTTTGGGGGCAGAACAGTCACCTCCTTCTCTTGCTCAATGATTTTCAGCTCACACTCCTCATGGGTCTGTGTAAACAAGATAAAACAACCATTAGGTGAGAGCACAGTTAATAAAAGCATTTCAGCATCTCTTTGCTTCTTCCCTTAATCCCATTCCTCCTCCAGACCTTGCCAGCTGTGTCACATCACAGTTGGCTAAAACACTTCCTCAATCACAACACTTTGTGTCATTTGCTAATTAATCCCTATTACAGCCTCAAAGCCAGGTACACGTTCTTATAGTGGAAGAAAGGCTCTTATAGGAGCTGGATTACCAAAAAGTGGTCAGAAAAGCATGCCAGGCTCTACTCTTTGCAGGTATCCTGCTCGAGATGTGCCAATGTCACAGAGTTTACTGCATGCTCAATGCTCAGAGCAAGGGGAAAAAAAAACAACTTTTCCTGCGCTAAAGGCGTAATAAATGAACAGAAACGTGAGCTGGAAAAATCTCCGAGTCAGTGGGAAAAAGCTAAAGTCTCCTCTTCCATCTCCACGGCTGTTTTTCTTTATCACTGGCTCTACCAACACGTGGAACAAGACAAACCCCTCCTGCCCCACCCAAGGCAGCCCCGAGCTCCCAGCACCCAGAGGCTCAGCACCCCGACCTCTCTCCCCTTTCAAGATGCCTTGGCTCCTATTCCAAAACACCTTCCATGTTTAAAACTGATGATTTATTCCTACTTGTGCAAATTCATCAGTTCCCTGTAATTTTGTTGACACCCAGACCCTGCAAAATCAAAAGCCACCCATGCATCTGAGGAGATGGAAGAACTTGCTGACAAGAAGATACAGGGCTGTCGCCTATAGAAACATGCCTTACATTCATTAATGAGCCAATTTGGTCGATGGCATTTCCACAGGCTCCTCTGTGCTCCTGGTGACACAGGCAGGATGAAGGTCCAGCCTTGCCTCAAAGGAATTTAAATTTTAATTAAAGGAGCTGGGGGATGAGAAGAGGCCCAGGCAGGAGGGTAACATGCCTCCAGTCCCCAGAGCCAATGGGGGAAGCCAGGCCCCAGCTCTATTACTAATATTTACCTTTGGAAAGGTGTGGAGGAAATGAATGACAAAAGCACTGGCTGTGGATCGATAGAAACGGTGGCAGTTCTGCACTCCTTACAGCCAGAGGCTGCTGTGAAGAGTTTTGTTGGGATGAGTTAATTTTCACTGATTAGCTTATGCCTGTAAGTGATTTGCCCTGCAAGAATGTGGCCCAGCTGTTCCTGTCAGATCAACAGCAGAGCACAGGCTGGAAAGGCATCAGGGAAGCCCCATCTCCATCCTCCTCCTCTTCTGCAAAGCACTGCCAGTGCAAAACCCCCTTTGCCCCCAGGTTCATAGGATCATTTAGTTTGGAAAAGTCCTTTAAGATCATCAAGCCCAACCATTAACTTAGCAATGCCAGGTCCACCGCTAAACCATGTCCCTAAGCATCACATCTATATGGCTATTCCAGCGATAGTGACTCCAGCATTGCCCTGGGCAACCTGTTCCAGGGCTTGACAGCCCTTTTGGTGAAGAAATATTTCCTAATATCCAATCTAAACCTCCCCTGGCACAACTTGAGGCCATTTGCTGGCCTTATCACTTGTCACTTGGGATAAGAGACCAACCCCGACCTCACCACAACCTCCTTTCAGGCAGTTGTAGAGAGCAATGAGGTCTCTCTTGGCCTCCTCCTACACAACCCCAGTTCCCTCAGCTCCTCAGTTAAGAGGAGCTTAACACTTGTTCTCCAGACCCTTCACCAGCTTCATTGCCCTTCTCTGGACCCACTCTAGCACCCCAATGCCCTTCTTGTAGTGAGGGGTCCAAAACTGAACACAAGACTCGAGGTGCAGCTGAGTACAGGGGGAGAAACGGATCTCAGCCCATGCCTGTTCTGCACAGGCACTGTCCTGAGCAAACCCCTTCATGAACTAACCTCTTGCCATGCACTACTTTCTTCTCTGTTTACGCCGTAAACCAAATGCGAGTGATCAACATCATCCATTTACATTTTTAACTTTATACTTTAGTCATAACTCAAGCACAAGAGCACACAACTCCAAACAGCAGGGCAGGAAGAAGTAAAAAAAAAAAAATTAAGAAAACATTAAAAATAAAAATATTAGTTTATCTATAGCTTTGCAAGTTCAGGAGGCTATAAAAAGCAGCTGGCCCAGCACACCTCAGAACATGCCTGGCGCTGCCGGTACCTGTGCCACTGCCTCCGCATCCCTCACCCTGAAACAATCCATCAATTGTTGTGCTGAGCAGCCCTTGTGGGAAAGAAGAAAGCGTGGTGCTTTCTGCAGAGCATGTAGCTCTTTCTGTATACTCTGGCAAACAGCCTGAAAGATCAGTTCTTGGGATTTCCCCCCTCCACCTGCCTTTACTCAAGTTTTGCATATTCTTTCCCCCTCATCTTAGATTACTTTGGACCAGCTAATGTATCGCAATCCAGTTAGAAGTGGGCTGGGTTATTTAGTTCAACAAGAAGCCCTTTAAAACATTAAACAGAAACCCTCTTCTTGCATATTCTTCATCCTTACTAAAAGAAATAAATCAAACTCTCCCCTCAAGAGCCCTTTACATTGCTTTTTTTTTCCACAAGTGGCAGGCAGAGAACCTGTATTTCAGGGCTGCAGGCAGAAACCAACCCAGACCAAACCAAAGCCCTCAAAGTCAGGAGCTTCCTTACCTGGCTTCTCAAGCTGTTTCCCACCCCCTGCTGTGGTTTCAGCTCCTCTCACACACAGCTTCTCACTCCCCCATTGCACATCCATGGAAGAATTGTAGACTTTCTACATGAAAATAAATCCTCTGGTCTCCCTCCTTGCACAAGCCTCAAAATAGATGCTTTGCTTGTTCAAAAAGCCAGGGGTTTTTCAGAAAAGCTGCTTTAAACCTATTCCCTGCATTTCAAGTTGCCTTTAGAGGCTGGCTCAAGCTGGGTGGGCAGTGCCCAAATCATTGGTTCATTGCCCCCAGCTGCACATCCCACCCTCTAGTCCCTGCTGCTCCCTTGCTCCTGCTCAAACCTGGTGCTTTTAAAAAAAACCCCACAAAAACCAACCAACAAAACAACCCCAAACTTCCAGTTGCCTTTAATCTAAAACAAAGCCATTTGAGCTGAAAAATGGTATTTCCCTTCAGGAAAACCCCATCACCACAGCCAACAGCAATCCCAGCTGAGGAACCTCCTCACCCACCCAAACCAAGTCCCACCCATGCCTAAAAAGAACCCCAAAACACAAGAGTTTATTCCTAGGATGGAGGTGCTGCAGCCCTCAGTGCAAAAACCTGTGGGAGCTGGAGGGAGTTAACACCTTGCCTGCTGGAGGCTTTTCAGAAGCAAAAAATTGGTCTTGCTACCTCTAAGAGACTGAAAACCTGTGTGTGTGTAAGAAGTTTGTGTTACAGCTGTGCTGACACAATCCAACGGTCTTCCTGTTTTCCCCTGGAAGGAAAGCTGCACTATTTAGTTTTATTTTGAGGGTATATAAAAAAATAGATACCTGGATGATAACAAAACTATTCTGATAAGGATGCTCTGCATATCCAAGAGGATATGGAGCCTGTGAAACTCTCCAGGAGATAAATGTTCATTGGTGTGAAACCTGACATGGAGAAAAGCCTTGCCCCAAACTGGAATCACGATTTAGCCCTGAGCATGGGACAGGGCTTGGAAATACCTATACTCCATCTCATGGCTACTGAGATGGATCAGGTGTTGTGGGGGAAAGGTTGAAGAAGGGTTTTATTGAATTGCAAAGGAATGGACAGATTGCCCTGGATGGTGTTACAGAACTCACCCATCTCATCACGTTAAGAACTATAGGGATCAGAGGGTGCACGGTCAAAGAGAAAAGGTGATGTGACCCACGCCGTGCACAGGTTTTTCTCTCGCTTTCAAACATGCAGAGGTAAGCGTGCTCATCCATGTGCACACACACAAGCACAGGTGCTTGGATGCTCAGAAGAAAAATCTTTGTTCTTCAGATTTCTGCAGGAAACACAAGGTTCTCATGAATCAGCACCACAAAAATTCCCTGTGATCTGAGCGAGCCACTGTAGAAACAGAGTTGAAACCATGAGAGTCTAGGCACAGGCTGTGCTTGTGCTTTGATCTGGAAGTTAACTGTTCTGCCATGTCCAGATAACACCATTTGTTAACCCACAATTTGTGCCTTTATCCTGCCTAGAGCCCCATCAGGTTACCTGGACTCACACCTTTAAGGCTTGGGACCACCCTGGGTCAAAATTCTTAAGATCTGTAAAACTGAAAGTGCTTTGCAATTGTTTTCAAGTAAAGAAACAAAAAAAACCATCCTTGGAGGAAATGCGAGTCATTTACCAGCCTAAATCATAACCTGAGAACATGTTCTTGACTTATCAAGTTCCTGTTGTCATTTCACATCGCTGCCTACTTCCTCTGCCTGCGCCAAAACGCTGGTCACCTCCTTGTCCTGTTAGGAATGTATCATACTCTGCAGAGCAGACCTAAAACTCAAGAAGGGTTTATTACAGACGCTTTCCATAACCTCATCAAGATCTTCCTTTCACAGAATCACAGATCCTGGGATTCTGAGCTACGTTTGAGCAGAGTAGAGCAGCATTGCACAATGCATTGCGTGGTGTGTAGGCTAAGAGTTCAACGTCTTAGTTTCTTCTCCCTGTAGCACTGACCAACCCCCATGCTGGGAAGACAAGACTCAGAGGAGAGCAGAGGATTAGCTGAAATGACATTTGAGAAAGGCCTCAGTCAGTCACGGAAAAGAACATGAATATCTTGAAGAGTGTGGATGGTGCTTGTTGGGACGGGACTAAAGATGAACCCTACATGTTGAAGGAATTAGACAAATCAGGTTTATGTGGGAGGGAACTCAACCAATCTGTCATGTGGGAGAAAAAAATGGGGCTTGAGCAATGGGATCATGTTTGTGCTGAGCAAATGCGATAATAAGATAATCCCAGACCTGAAGGTTTTGTGGTGAAGAAATAAGGAGAACAGCAAATGTGTCACCTAAACCACTTCGGTCCATCTGCACCAAGGAGAGGCAGTGCAGGTAGGAGAAAAAGACAACAATGTTCATACATCAGCATTTTTCAAGAAAAGCAAGCATTATTTGGAGGTGGGCTCTGCACATCTGAGCTAAAGCTCTTCTTGGCTGTTCATGACCAGTAATGACTGCAGCAATGGCATGGGGGACAGCCCAAGGGGTCACAGCCCATCCACCAGCGACCAGCACCGCTGGCAGGGCTACCCAGGGGTGAGCCTCACTCTTGATTTACCCTCTGCTGAGGCAGCATTTGCATTTTGTGCAAGCACTCCAGAAAGCCTCACGCGGCACCCATGGCCCGCTCGGCAGTCGTTCTCCCATGTTTTGTTAATTGTGAACCTCCTCTGCAAGGAACAACGTTCCTGGCCAGGACTTTGGCCTGAGCTATACATCCTGGGAGTATTGCATAGAAACAAGTATCCCCATCTCACCCCGCTGCCTGGTAAACATCATTAGTCTCATCCCCTGCTGCAAAGGGAAGGCGCGGAGAGAGGAGAACCGGGCGGCAGCAATATCAAGTTACCGTTGGGACAAAGCAGAAAAAAGTAGGCAAAATTAACCCCAATTATACAAACTATTTCAGCAGGTCCAGGCAAGAGGCACAGGCAATCCTCACCTCCTCTTCCGGCTCGCCGTTTCCGAGGGGCTGATATTTCTGTGCCGCGTGGAAAAACGACCCTTTTGGGAAGAGTTTGGCAAAACCTCCTTCGACCATCTTCGCCGCGCAGCAGCCGTGGGGCCGGCGGGACGGGACGACCGGTGGCAGCACTGGCTCCAGTTCCTCCGCCGGCGCGGGGCCGTGGTGACAGGCGGGGAGAGGCAACCCTCACCTGCCGCCAAGTCACGCCTTCGGCCGCAGGTGCCGGCGGGAGGCTGCGCACCCTTCGAGCAGCCACGCAGGCTGCTTCGCCCATAAAAATCCTGCCAGGGGAAGCCTGTCTGTGTTTAAGACCGTAGGTCAATAGAGGAGCAAGGTGGCCCCTACGTGCTGTGTGTGTGCAGCCTGCACCTGAAGAGCAGGTTGAGGTCTCGCAGCTCTACGTTTTTCCTCCGCCCTCTGAAAAATTGTTGCGGGAGGAGCATTGGCGGGTGCCACATCTCGGGCAGGCTGATAGGGAGGTTGTTTTGCCGAGGCCGCTGCGTGCAGAGGCAAGACAGGTTACACACACTGCCGAGCCTGTTTGTAAACTCCCAGGCTGGGGAAATCCTCCTTGAGAAACGCGCTGGTCAGCATAATGCGGGTATTTATAAGCATTTACATCAGCGAGAGGGCATAAATGTGTGATGTGTGAATTCATGATGCTCATTTATTAAAAAGACACAGTCTCTCATTTGCTTTCACGGTGGATCTCAACATACGGCTGAAGTCAACCAGTTTACATTCTTCCTGAGGATTTATAGCTGCCTGTCAGGGACCATCGTGCTCTGGTTTGCATCAGGACACCTACGTCCTCCCCCAGGCATCACAACTGCAGGATTCACTTAGGCTTAAATTGTCTCTAGGGTGTAAACTATGAGATTAAGATCCTCCTTTGATGGTAAAAACTGCATTGAGGGAACAAATGTCATTCCCAGTCAGAGAAAAACATACGTGCAATTTTCTGTGGGAGAACAGTTTTCTCCTAGGACATCCAGGTGCCAACTTCACGGCTTTGGAGCAGTGGAGCTGGGGACATCTGGACCACGATGGGGCCAAGACCCCAGACTCTCACCTGTGTGACAGCCCACGGTATATAAAACCTGTCCAGCTTCCAGCAAATTGGTGTTTTCCCACAGAGCATTTCAGTGTTGCCTACTTGCACCTCTCAGGTCCCACCAGCTCTATCAAAGGCTGATGAACCCAGTGGGACACCCCACCAGCACGATGTGGGTAGCAGCCACAGATCATACACCATGTCCCACTGAAGCGGTGGGGAGGGAGGGCTCCTTTCCAGACTGGGGAGAAAACAAAGCGATTGGGAAACACCCTGCAAGTAGCCGGGTTCTCGTAAAACACAGCTGGGGCTTCCTAACTCCCTCAGCTTCTGATTGAGAAATGCTTTCTTAATGACCCAAACTGGATGCATCAGGGAGATCAAGGAAGTTCCCGCAGCAGCCCTCCTTCCCATGGGAAAACATCAGGGATAATGCTGGGCACTGGTTTTCTGGCAGCGCACATCCAGGCCCTGCCCAGGGTTTAGGTAAGGTTGTCAGGGCTCGAAGGCAGCCAAGGCCCCCGGAGGTACCCAGCGATTCAGGCCTTACAGAAATGTATGGGAATTGGGTGGTGAAACATCTCGGAGCTGACACATACTTTCGAATCAGTCCCCTCCTTCGGGAGCTTTTGTAAGGCCCTGGAGCACGGCCAGCTGGCTCTGCCCTTGTCCTGATGTGGCAGAGCAGGCACCGCCTGGCACGGAAACACATTCTTCTGCTCATCTGAGGGTGTCTGTAGGGTGTCACAGCCTTGGGATCATACCGAGTCGTTCCTCACATCTCCTGATAGAAAAAATGGTGAAAAACATCTTCCTCCTTTCTAGGCAGGTAGGAAAAATTTTTTCCTTGTTCTTGTTCTTGCTTTTCCCATCCCAAAACCTCACCCATCACCCAGGGAGCTGCCACCGCTGAACATCAGGCGTCCTTCTGCGGCTCTGCTGTGAGCAACGTGCATGCGGACTTGCCCAGTCCCAAGCACGGCTCTCGTTAGCCAAGGTGGCTAATTGAGCAACAGGCTCTCGCTGAGGGTTTCCTTATTTAACTTCTTCCTCTTGGCAAAAAAGCTGCTGCTTGTGGAAACCCATGCAGCTTAGTGCTGTGGACACTGTCCAGAGGAGAACGTAATCCAGAATCTATGCACTGCAGACGTGAGCCAAGACAGCATATCTTGGCGTGGAGGCACTCCCTCCCAGCCTCAGTTAGGGAGGGAGAATGATACAGCGAAGGGTACAACAAAAATACTGAGACAAACAGGATGGAGAAAAGGAAAAATACAAGCTGATGAGCATAGTAACGCACCACAATAATTGCTGTGTTGTGGATTATTATCCAGCAGCTCAGGAGAAACAGTATTGTTTGGACTCAGGACCGTGGCCCTGTCTGTCATCTTTACGTTCATTCAGTCTTGTAACGTGAAATTACATTTTAGCACCAATGAAGTGGAATAAAAGCGGAAAGAAAACGTTGTTGCCGACTATTTGCCATGCATTCTGCCAAACTGCTGAATGGACTGAGGTTTCATTTTCTTGCTGCTCTTGATTTCTGCCTTTTAGGAAATCCAATGGAAAATTCATGTAGTTTGCTATCTCATGGCTCATAAAATACCAGCAATAAACTGAATCAAGACTATAATGTAAAGGAAACAACACTAATACAAGCTGTATTTCTTCATTCTAGTATAAAACATAATTTTCACAGTATAAAAACGTAACACACAGCCCAATTACAGTACTTTTACAGTACTTCCTACTTAATTGGATAATAAAGCTCAGAGTCAGACTCCAGTTCTAAGCAGGTTATTTGTAAAACTTATTTTTTTAAAAAAATAGAAATTATCTGTTACGAAGGTGCCTAAAGCTAAGCAGTTGTAATCTGAGATTAAGTGAACCCAAAAGGTTGCTGTTGTGAGGACAGGCTGCTGCCTTCAGTTCCAACCTCACAGCTCCTTCCTCTGCTTCCCTCTCCACAACCGGGGCTTGTCACACTTCTGTTCCTCTTGTGCCACCTTGAGGGAAAAAATCTCTGGTGCATGGGTAGAATTTACTCAATTTGTTGCTACCCAAAAATGCAAATACTCTGCTTTCAGGTTGGTTTTTCCCAGACCCCCGGGCAAAACATCTGCTGCTCCTGGTTATAAAAGCAAAGAACTAAGTTTCGGGCCACGGCTCCTTTCCATCTCATCAGTGCTACTGCTGAAGGTCAGGTTAAATCCTTAGCTTTGACCCCAGGAGTGTCACCAGGAAGGAAGGGGAAATTTAACCGAATCTCTTGGTTTCTGTCTGCACAGCCTGCACTGCTTAAACTGGGAGATTCACCTGGTGGGGTGGCTCAGGCTGGGTGAAATGAGCCCTCCCATCCATATCTCTTCTTGAAGATCTATTACAATGTTTGTCCTTCTGTGGATTCCAGCTGTTGGATTCATGGATGCACCAACAACACTTCAGTGTCATCTGCAGATGGTGCCTTAGGTCACACGTTTTTTTCCACAAAATCCGTTAGCCAGCTACATCAACAGAAACTATATTTGCTTGCATTAACACGGAAACAAGTTGAAATCAAACCACAATGTCGTGGTGTTCAACAGATACGTCCTTCTCTTAATTTCATGGTGTCCAACAAATACATCTTTCTCTTCAAAGCCAAGGTACCCAGTCCCTCTCACATTTCACAGCAGGAGGCATGAATTTTGTACACACGTCCTCTAATCTCCCCATCCAAATGGACCACTGCCACGAAAAATTAAAGTGGTCCCAAGGATAACTTCACTGCCAGACTGAAGAGCTCCCCTGACACCTTGTGCTGATGGGCATCTTCTCAAAACGCACAGAAAACCTTTCCAAAGCGACGAAACCCACTGCTATCTAAATTAGGCAGTTTTTCTCTCTCTGTGACTCCTCTGTTACAGTTTCAGGGCAGAAGGGAAGCAGTGCAGAAGGACTCCTGCCCACTCCCAATGAGCAGGTAGGGCAAGATCCGCGTAGGTGGAGCTGGTGGGATGGTGAGGTCTTGCTCGCTCCTGGGAATGCAGCGCTCAGCAGCCCAACCTCACAGCACCAGGCTCCTCTTGCAGCTTCAGGATCCTGCATGTGGGCACCAGCCTCTGACTTGGTTTATTTTTCCACCCTTTGAGCCAGCCTTGGCCTCCTGCAAAGCTCTGAGCAGCTGCTTGTGCAGCGGAAACCACCTGAGCTGGCAGCTGAAACCCATCCGGGAGAGAATGACAGCTCTGAGTCAACAAGGAAAATGCCTGGTCAAATAAAAAGTTCACCTTCTCCTTGAGTTGCCATCACTATCCTCTCTACAGTACTGTCCAACAGCTCTTCTTTGGGCAATAGAAATGAAGGCACCAAGAACTGAGCGAGCATCTGACCCACAAAAGTGGCCCCTCTGAAAGGGGGCACTGGTAATAGATGTGCTTTGGGGGTCTGTCACTTCGCTTCCAGGGGACAAAATCACTTTTGCCTCCCTGTGCCCATGTTTTCTGAGCTCTCCCAACAGCAAAAATTTAAAAGATCTGTCCTTTTTCTATTTTTTTTCCAGAATTCGAAGCCAAGCATACATCAAGAACACACAACTGAAACCAGGCAGGGTTGAAAAATATACTGGTCACTTTTTATTGAGCACCGAAGTGGCAGAACCTGTAACATGTGTAAGCACCAGAGGCACAAACCGGGAAGAGGCTGCTGTGGATCCTCAGCTGCCGCCAGGCAGAGCGGCTCCCCCGGCAGCGCTCGAGGATGTGGAAGGCCATGCACATTGCTAGCACACAGTGATACACGTCAAGGTTATTATAGCACCAAACATGCTTTAAAGTGTATGTGGAGACATTAGAAACAAGCTCCACAAGTGACTTCCCACTGTGCTTCACAGGACTGTTGTTAAGGCATTTGTCTTTGCAGAGAAGACAAGCTGAGGACAACTCATTGGGTCCGTGTTTTCGTTTCGACGTGTGATGGATGTCAGTGCTGAAAACACAGCGTTGAGACAAGTCTCTTCCGTGGCTTTTGTTTCTGAGCTTGACAATTAATAACTTGAAAAGAACTAACTTGAATAAAACCCCAAGCATTATAGCACCATGAGGAAGGGTGATGTCTTTGATAACACCCGGTAAACAGAAATTCACTTATAAATTTGTCAATTTTCTTTGTTAAAACTTTTTTTTTGCAAGTAGAAAATATATTTACCATCCCATTCAAAACAGCAGACAGCTATGTGCTTTCATAGCTACAGAAAAGCAGCCACTGAAATTAATGTGTCCACTCAAATTCAGCGTATTTTTGGATGCTTTGTAAGATTAGGTTGAGATCTGAAGTTTTAATTTTGCACATTTGTTAATGCTCAACACAAGTTTTTCAACTACATCCTCACAGGTTTTTAGGCACTGAATTTTTTATTATGAAATAGAACAATTTGACATTTGCTCTTTGGGGCTTAGCAGTAACCACTGAAGAGCTTTGCTCATTTGACCAGAATTTGATTTTTCTGCAAAAAGTAATGCTGAAAAAAATCAATCCGTTCCACCGAGCAGCAAGGCTGCAGTAAGACTTTCATTACGGGTTACGTTGCTTTAAGTTGTCAAGTAATGTCAGTGGCAAAGCTGCAAGTTTCTGGCCTAAACTGAGACTGGAATTATAAAATATGGATGGACTCCCGCCTCTCAGCAGGAGTTAAGGCATCATTTTATGAAGTTGTATATGCTAAAATCCTAGAAATAGACCTGCCCGAACATGGTGCCGCTTTTAATACCTAGAGCTTGGAAGAAAAGCGCTAAGAAGTGAATGGAATTCAACAAATAAAGATATTTACTTAAATGTGGAGCCCTTCACCTCTTCCTCTGCATCGAGGAGCGTGCCTGTTTATGACAGGAGCCAGCAGCGCTGTTTGGCGTGTTTCATCGCCAGCTGCAAATGTCATATGCGAGGTATCAAGTGTTTTATAGGCGTCTCAGCTTTGGCTTAAACTATGTGGTGAGTGGAAAAAACATCCCATAGTTTGTGGGTGGAAGCAGGCACTTGTACTTGTGAATTGGGTATTTATAGACGCTGCTACTACTCTGCATATTAAAATGCTAATTTTATGCATGCAGATGGGGATAAGTACTAAACAAGGGACCAGACACGGCTTCTTTTGCCTAGCAGTTCTGGCAGATTTGTCAAAATGAAAGGCAACTGTCCCTTTAGGACTGCCACAGAAAAGGAAAACATTCATAGAAAATGTGTTTTCCATTTCATAACACTAAAAGCTAAAAGAAGCTGCAAGGCCCAAATACAAATAACTTGACCTTAAGGATTTATGGAAGTCAAAATAAAGGTACAGGACTTCTAAAGAGCAGTTGCCCATCTGCCAGACAATCCTTTTAATCACACAAATTTATCCTGCTTTTGCTTTTCTAATATGTGCAACAAATAATCCAGACTTCAGCCTTCTTAACGAGGTTTTGCAGGTATAAAAACGCAGATGCACATTTTGTGAGTATTAACTGTGCTGGCTGGAACCAACAACTTAAAAAGACTGGCACGCAAGGGCGTCTGCTTAGATACTGTAGAAAGGAATCTATTCCATCGTTAGCTCTTGATCTGCAGCTCACCAGACCGAGAAGCTAAAGGAAAGTAACTTAAAAAAGATAAATTTATAAAACCTGTTTTGCTCCTTGATCAGAGTTCCTCAAATTCTTAAGGTTTCAGGTTTGTAGGCTGAGTGTCAACCCTGGTGAACCACAGGGATAAATAGGAAAAGAAGAAACTTGCAGGTTTCTTCAAACTTTGAGCTTAGGAAAAGGCTTATTTAAAGTAGATGTTTGAGATGGGCAGGCACTGGATTTGATCCAGTGAGCCCCTTTAGTCTTAAAATCTTGGCTCTTTTAATGCAATATCAGATATGATATTTATGATATTTAGAAACAGTTCTGATGTCACTTTATGATTCTGAGTTATGTTCACGGTCGGGAAATCTAAACTGGTCACGTAACACGCACATAAAGGGCAGGCTCTGTTCCAGCAGCCTGATAATGGTGCTGTGGCTTAAAGGGATCTGCCTGGAGGTATTTGCGTTTCATTGGTAGAAGGACAGCTCATAAAGTGGTTTCTTACAGGGGATCGCATCTCTCCCCTTCCTGAAAGGCTTAAAATCTAGACTTATCCTGTTCCTTTGAATAGTGAAGTCTCTTTTATCATGGATGGGCAGGGATCAGGGTAATGCTGGAGACGTGCTCGCGGAGATTTGGGACTAGAACTCTTCCAAAATAGAAAACTGTTGGGTAAAGCATTCCTTGACAGCTGCTTAACAGAGTGGTCCAGCTGGGTGAAAATCAAATGAAAAAAAAAAAAAAAGAGGAATTAAAATATTTATCCTTCCCGGGATGTTTGCACAGAACTTGTCCTTATGTAGCTGCGCAATCTTAACAGTCAGCCTGACGTAGGTACATAAAAGACACACTGGACTCCTTTGTTTTCATAACTGCCAGTTAAGCTCCAGTTAGTCCTAAAGTGAAGCTGAAAGTGTTGAGAAAACCATCTTGGGACAGAACCTTCTGTATAATAAATATTTTCATTCTTGCCTAACCCAAAGCCTGATAAAATGACTGGAGCTTTCTCAGTCGGCTTTGCTCCGGCCAGATACACGCACGTTTGCCCACATCAGTGGGTCACACTGTTCAGTGCAGCTGTTCACACACATAAAGTTACCCCACAAATCACCAACGTGCCTACGTAGTTGCAAGACTGACCCTTATTTCAATCAGTCCAGAAAAAGAGACTTTTTTTTTTTAATTTGTCTTGCAGGAGCAGAAGAAGAAGACCCTAAATAGGAAGTTTAAAGTTTTAAGGCATGCAAAGCTTTGCAGCACTTATTTTTCATCCTGAAAATCACTCCATCCTCTAAAGACCCACAAGGTAAAGAAAGGTTCTTCCAAGAAATCAGGTGCATCGTGGGAGATTAAAATAAGAAGTGGGAGAGGGAGAGTCAGAGTTGGGAAAGACATTAACTTCCACGGCACCATCTTTTTGTCAGCAGAGGTGCTTCGTGGAGCCTGAGGTGTGCATCCACACTTGATTTTAAGGTGCCATCTTTATACTGGTGTTTTAAGGAGAGGCAATTTCACCCTCAAACAAACACTTCTTTAAATAATTGCATACTAAGCACCTACTATTCTCACCCAGCTTTCCCTTTGTTCACAGGACACTTACCCAGGCACACCTTTGATTAGCCTAAATGCTTCTGCTGGTTTTTCACATAGCCGACCACATTGTTGGAATTGCTCCCTGTACAACAAATATCACCAATGTTAGATTTTAAGTTAGTCTGCAGCAGATGTTTTCTCAAGATTATTATTTTTCAGAATTTCTGGGAGAGCTGCAAGAGCCCGCTGAACAGAAAAGGAAATCCTGTCATAGTTCTATCAGCTAAACTGGCCAAATTTGGCTGTTTGTAAATCCTATCACCTCAAAGATGTTGTCTAGTTATATCTGAATATCACTTCCAGTCGGATCTGACTGTCCCCATCTAGATCCAGAGTCAGCAGAAACTGGTGGCTTTGAAGCCATGAAAAAAAGAGATCCTCTGGAAGATTCTCTCGCTTTCTTTGAGACAATTATCTATGGCTTGTGCAAGGGACCTGACACGTCTTGTGGTTGCAGATAGCAAGGGACTGATTCATTGGGCCCCAGTCATCTCTTGCCACATACCACAAAACAAGCCCTTGGCAAAAGACCGTGCCTTGACAGAGTTTTGTGTTCACCTGCAAGTCTTGGGCCACGAGCAAAGCTCCAGAAATAATAACAAAAGGTTATTGGATTGGGTGTTTCTTACCCCTTGGGTGGGAACCCCTGGCAGAAAACTGCACCATTTAACATGCCAGGGCATCTTACTGTAAGGTCTTTTGACCAAGGCAGAGAGTTGGGGCCAAAGAATCTCTTTTTGCTATGTACAAACCTTCACTTTATAAGCAGCAAATCCCTTGTAAGCAACACAGCAACTATAAAGCTCAACAATACCAAACACTTCATGCCAGCAGCTTACCAAAATACTCCTTGTAATACTTATGCCTCAGGTTGCGTCCATCTGAAAAAGAAAGGACGCAATGAGAACGTATGCAGTCAGCCTTCATTCTTTGTGTCAAACTCTGGCCTCCTGTGTACAGCACAGAGAAATTAGAGATATGGAAATAATAACCTCACGAACAGGAAAAGAAAAGATCTCTGTGGCTGAAGTAGCGCAAGCTGCTGTAAACCTCTCACAAAACTGTTTAGATTACTGAGCTACATGGACACAATTCATTGCCCCTGAGAGCGGTTAACTGCTGGCCACTAGCATGTTAGGTCCTTTTCAGTAGCTATGTCAAGGAATCCCAGGTTTTCTCAAATGAAAGAAAATTTGGGTAAAATGTCAAACCATCTACTAGTGTTTTACATAATTCAAAATCCAGCTAGGTTCTTCGAGCTGGAAGGGTGGAATCTCCCTTTCTGGGAAGAGATTTCCAGTCAACTGACCTGGATTCCCACGGAGCTTGATGCACTGGCCCCTGTTAGGGATTCCTTCAGCCGTGTTCCCGGGGTTGATGATGTGGCATTCGTAGCCTGTGGGGCAATGCAGAGGCTCATCCCCATCCTCAGTGGTACTACAAGCCTCAGCTGCAAAAGAAGCCTGCAGGTCACAAACCATGCCTTTAACACCCACGGGCAACCAAAACATGACAACAGAGCCACCTTCTTCTCCTCCCAGACAGATCTCACACTACTTCCCATGCAAATGTCTGTGAGAGGGCTGGTGAAGACAGACTGTTCATCATGCTCATGGTGATGGGCTATTCCCTCCGAGCAGCCGTAGGTCTGCTCCAGCCAGTGTTTTGCACTGGGTGAGGACTCAGGGAAACGTGACCAGGAAGCTGGGAGTTCGCTGCTTTGTTCTTTGCTCCACACCCACTAACCTACTGATGAATTTCAACCTCAGATGTGACTCACGATGGAGTAAGGCAGCACCACCCCTTGTTACAAACAGAGGCTTTAACAGCCCTGACCCTGGATATTCTGCAAGTGCAGAGCAGAATAAGAAAGTGTTTGTGTCTATTAAATGTATCGACTATGCAGGGACACTCCACCCTTTCATTTGCCAGGATTTTAATTTCAAGGACTTCTGCTGTAATTCTGATGCCATGACGGATAGTTCTTATTTCACTAATTACCCCCTCAAGCTGAGATGAAGGTGTTACGATAAGAACAAATAATATAAGCATGACAAGGATGGATGAGGAAGAGCCTGTTTTATCTTATTTCTAGCAGTGCAACTTCAATGAGCTGCAGGCAAAATTTTTTCTTGAAGAACTAGGAGTTTCCATAATAGATGAGAGTCAAGGTTCAGAGAGTCTCATACCATCTCTGTGAAACCAAAGACGGTTATTTATGGGCACTACTTGTGTCTCACTAAAGCTGATCAACAGCTGGAATAGCCTTTCCATGGAGAAATTAAGGACTTCAGGCATACATACATCTGGGATTGTTTCATAGGAGAAAACTTCCCTTCCTACCTCTCTGCTCCCTACTTGTTTCAGCTGGAGGTTTTGAAAAAAATGAATGCTATGGAATTAACCTGAGAAGCCCCATCTCATTAGCAGTCCCCAAGCTGAGATGCTCCCAGCTCCATGTCAGCTTGACACAACTCTGCAGCAGTTTGCCAGGGCTCTTGTTCAAAGTAGCCTTCATATCCAAGAGCCACAGCCCCAGCCCAAGGCATCTGTGTGAAGAGGCCACTCTGGATTAAAGGATTTCCAATCCAATTCCGCCTACAGTCTATCAGGAAGCTGGCAGAAAAACATGTGTATGCTGACAAAAAGTCTTTTAATAATAATAAAAAAAAATCTGTTTCTTCTTCTTTCAAGAATGGATACAAATCCAGTTCCTCAGAGTATTCCTAGTGCTCTGCTCAATAAGCCATATCCATAAAAAGCAACTGATTTACTGCACCAGAAACTGGACCCTAGCACCATACAGCATTATTCCTACAGAAACTCCAGGCAAATATCAGCAGCCCCAGCATCCCAGCATCCCTGGCAAGCCCTGTATATTTGATGCCTTTGTATAATTACTGATATCGCAGACAAGTCAGTGGAATGTCCTGTACCTTGTAAGACTTCCTCTGGGCCATCCAAAAGCCACCCATTTCCTCCCAGCCAGCGGGGTTTGGGCTGAACCAGCCAGTCTAAAACTGTAAAAGACAGAAACAAGAAACCACAAAGTCAAGGTGGAGTAGCCACAGGGAACACACTTAAGTCAAAGATTTCCTCTCAGCAGCCAGTGACAAAGCTGCCAGGCTCCTGCAGGATGGAGTTTTCAGCAAGATACTTTCATGCTCTTGGTGTCGCAGTGGCAAGAGAACCACGGATGTTATTCAGGCAGGTGAAGAACCTGCTGTCACAAAGGCCAAAGGTTGCTGTTGCTTCCCATCCTCCATTCTCACGGCACAGACCAGATGAGACAGCTGCCTCGCTTCTGTGAGCGCTGACTCAGACTGGGATTACTTCTTTTCCCGAATGTACAGCCCCAGGAAAAGAACTGGTGTCAAGTGATTTCTACTATTTGTGCTGGTGGAAATTTTGCAACGCCAGCTGGCCTTAGGTAATTTTTTGATTCAGCAATCATCCCAGAAACACGAAACGTGGAACTGAGGATTTATCCTCAGCTTGTCTCCCTCCCGACACCCAGGGCACGTGTGTTTGACCACCATCGTTTCTGCGTGCTTCTCTCTACCAGTTTGATCACTGGGTCCACTCTACCTGGCGGTGGCTGCACAGACTCCAGGCAGGCGTAGATGCACCCGTTGTAGCAGCAGCGCTTGTGCCTTTCGCACTCCGAGTCGGAGCGGCAGCTGGGCACCTCGCAGGCTCGGTCAGGCAAAGTCTGGGGCGGGGGGGGACAGCGGTCGTTCTTCTGGTAGTGGGAACTGTGAGAATGAAGAGGGTACTCATAATCCTTGCAAAGAAAAGAAAAGGAAACAAAGGTTTGGCATAAGGCGAATACCAAACAGCCCGTCACTTGAAACAGAAGAGGGATTCTCAAAGTGATTTTCATGTATTCATTAGAGAAGAGAATCAACTGTTGAGCTCCCCCAGCCCTATCTTCAGCACACTGAAGAGAGAGCTCTGTGATCACCTTAGCACACTGCCTTGGAAACACCAAGTCACCAAATTATTGTGTGGAACTTGTTTTATAACTAAGGTTATTGTAATGACAATGAGGAGGTAAAAAAGGAACCTTTAAAGTCTTTTTTACGTCTCTGGGAAATAGAAAGAAAGACTCCAGGCAACCTCCCAATGAGCACACCAAAGCACTTCGATAGTACAGCAACAGAAATAGTGACACTGGGCTGTTTTGAGGTTATGTCCCTAAATGGGATTGGGAACTAATGTCTCCAGTAGCACCTCAGTAGGCTCCTTATACCTTCATTACCTCCTTCTGGACCAGAACCTATAGGGGTCTTTCAAGCTTATTCACTGTGGGATCTGAGTTGTTAAACTAGAGACCATTTCTGAAACATGAGATGATCTGGGTGAGATCTGTGCAGGTAATGCCAGTTCAATACCTCCTAAAAATGAGGTTCGGAGCTCAGCTGCTCACTGCACACCAAAAGGACAAGGGAGATTTGACGTGAATTAACAAGCACAGCATTTTACCAGAAACATTTATAGGAGGCAACATTCAGATATTATTCATGCTGGCAGCTTTTTAGGAAGAAGCCAGCTCCCTCCAAAGGAGAGGTGAATCACCCAAGCCCACTCCTTTCTCACCTATGGCTAAACTCCTCATCCCTGTGCTTGAGCTCAGCTCCCCAGAGCAGCAGAAAGTGCTCAGATAGGGCAAATCAGTTCTTGGCTTTATTTACAAGCATTAATAAGCTCTAGCCAAATCAAAAGATAGATTCTGGATTTACACTTCTAAAAGAGATCAGCATCTAGCCAGAGGTATGAAGTGAACATTGCCATCCTCTCACTAGCAAACTGTTGAGTTTAAGAGTCCTATATATACTTGGCCCCATCACTGCTGTGTTACGGAATCAGTGACAAACCACTGGAGCTGCTGTTCCACGAAACAACATGGTGCAATTGTCCCCGAGGGGGACTCCAGGAAGTTTCACCATCGGGCTATGGAGAAATCTGAGGTAAGACAAATATCCCTCTTCATCCACATGCTGCTACATCATCATTGTTGAAACCTCCCGACAGCTTCCATGGAGAAATCAGTTGTCCGTAACGGTGAACGCAATAACATCTTTACTCCCTTGGGATAATTAGTAACGTAGAGAATGAAGGTAATCCCAAGGGACACCAAAAGAAATACCGATGTGTGTTGTTTGCAGTACTGACGTGAGAAATTTTACCTAGTGCAGAATCGTGTTGGTGAGGTGGGGGTTTTTACGCGAACGCTGAGCGTTGTTCTCTGAGCCATAGCCAGGGGGAAACGGAGAGCAGGAAAGCTTCTTCGCTGCCTGTTTCACATTGAGCATCAGCCAGTGTAGAAGTAGAGCAAAAAGTCAGGATGATTCAGAGTTTTAATTTCTGTTACAGGGTGTACATTAAAGAAAATCCATATCCTGGTTCTATTTATAACTGGTTAAATAATGTGTGTGTGTGTGTGTGCACGTGAGAGAGAATTCCTAATATTCCTACAAATGACAGACTCCTGTCCTATTCCCAATATAATAAACAATTTTCCTCTGCTTTTTCCTTACTTGTTTCCATTTGGTGAACAAGAAACTGCGCCAAAATCCTTCTGTGAAGTTGTTTTCCCATGAATTGATGGGCTGTTTGAACCACAAAATAGATTTAAAAAAAAATATTTCTGATTTTGAAGGTGTTTTTAGTGTTGAAGTGTAAAACAAGGTGTAAGCTACCACATCATTCCATTGCTCAAAAGCTGAAAACACCTCATTTTGGAAACAATGTGCTTTTGAATTGAAGATATTGCATTGAATTGAATATTGCATTTGAATTGAAGATATTGAAGATTTTTTTTCTGTCGGATTTTAAATAGAGAAAATGCTGGGACCAAGTATAATGTTGGGATGTAAGAGAATATTTAATGTAAATCTACACAGTTGCAAACATTTAACAGGTCTTCTTGTTGGAGGGAGCGTTCGTCCTGGAAGGTCACAGTTTATTATTCTGTTATTTGAAATGTCAGCTGCAGACTGAAATGTGACCAAAATAATACTGACAAATAATGGATATGGAAAAAAACCCATAAAAAACCACCCCCAAAATAATTACTGCAGTTGCTTCACAGATGATTCAGAAACCATGAAGCCAAAATTGCAATGAACAGCTGGCTCGATGAATGAGACTTCCATTTGGGAACAATAGAACATCTTTAGCCCAGTAACTTTGTACCTCATGACCTCCCTGCTCATTTTCTCTGTTCACCTATCGCTCTGAACCCCTTCCCTTCAAAACTGTATGGTCAAAATCTCTTTTGTGCATTTGATCTAACTAAAACCATTGCCACTGGTTTAGGTGTGCCTAACCCATCCCAGTGGGGAGCAGGATTCCCTTGTTCCCTGGTTAAGGATACCTCCAGGTATGGGTTACAAGGTCTTTTTAAAAGCCCTCCCAGGATTCAGTTTGGCTCAGAGCATAGCTCCGACGTATTATTTTCACAGATTGTGACAACGGGCAAAACTTCTCCCTTTAAGAATATTTTTCAATGCAGGAGGCAAATTGCTGTTTCTCATGGAGACTTATTAAATCATTTTTAATGATAATATCTGCCTTAGAAGTAGCCAGAAACAAAGCAAGGGGAAAAGTTCGCATTCAGCTGAAGAATCCTGGTCAGTGAAGATGACAAGGAAAAACCTGAATGCAATCTCTCTCACCCTCAATAATAACCACAGGATGTGATCTGTCTCCAAAAACTACCAGATCTGTTCTATTATTTGTGTCTGAAACTGGACCCTGGGCTCGTGTCAAAGCACAATTCTCTGCTAATTCATATTCTGCACAGCCACCTCCAAGATTACCTGTGAGGTTTACTTCCAGCCTCCATACACCAGTTCTGCCCCTGACAGGTATTTCCAAACACTGGTCATAAACCACCTTTTCTTTGAAACAATACAGTCAGGAAGAATTTAGAGCCCCCTGATATTTCACTCAAAGACCTGGAAAAACACAGATCAGAGTTGCAAATATCAGATGGAGGGAGGGTTAAACAATCTGAAGGACAAGACAGAACCAACAGGAACAATATTCTCCTGCTCTTGACTCTGGATTATCAGAGAAATCTCCTGGGAGGTGTGCTAGTCTGGTAGACGAAGAGGTCATCCCAGTGTGGATTTATGACAGCTAGCTGGAGGGTAAGTGAATTTTTGGAAGAACATGACAGCAGCTGCGAGGAATTCTTCTCTTCTGGAAATCTTTAAAAGACAGATGGATTTTCTTCCAAAACACTTGATGCAGTTCACACAGGAATAAAACCAAGACTGCTCCAGGTTTTCCCAAAAGACACGTGGGCGTCTTGATAACAAATTGAAGGCCACTCCCAGGTAGCTCCCTCCCTCTGCCCTTCGGGAACAGTCTACAGACTGTGCAGAACACCAGCTGCAAATCACTAAACTTGACAAGCGTCCCTCTGGCTGTAAAACACATGGATTTGCTAAAAGCTGGATGCTCAGATCCTCCATCCTACCGTGACTGCCAGTTTTATCTTCTCACTGCATTCCTTCTCCTCCTTCTCCCTTCTCTGTTCCCACTTGATCCTTCCTTGCCAACCAACACCCTTCCTCAGACACCGTAATGAAAAACTCCTGGCCAGCTCCTCATCGCAACACCTGCTTGTCATTCTGCAGCCAGCACTTTGGTGGATGCCTTCCTCCCACCGCAGACTCAGATTTTTTGTATTCAGACACCATAACCCTCAGACAACTCCCTACTCTTCTCCCCCTCCTGTCCCTACAGACTTTGCCCGTGTCCTTGTGGGGGTCCCACAGGGATGTCTAGGGCCAACCTCCTGCACGTTGCTGTAAGCACCTCCATCTGTTATCTCTCTGTCCAAGTGACTCACAAATCAGCTGTTCCACCCACAGGCTCTGATTTCTGAACTGTAGGGAACACACAGCATTTGGTAGAAAAGAAAGCATCTCTCTGAGAAACAAAAGGGGCTGCCAAAACAGACTCTTGGTGGGTAAGAGGATGGAGAGTGTGCGCCTTCCTCCTTACAGGGCTTTGAGGAGAAAAAGAAAAGCATTTTCTGTTTTCCCTAGATAAGATGTTTCTGTCAATATGAGCAATTCTAGCTGAGCTTGCCAGATCAGTAGCACCTGGACTCACGGCTGCCAGAGAAAGCAGTCTTTTGAAGAAGTGCAGGCTGAAAGAAGAGGATATATCCTCAGGGGAGCAGGCTCTGTGCCTCTACAGACAACGTTATCTGAAGATCAACATGTAAATTCCTGTTCTACTCCTGCCCTATCTCTCTGGGTCATTTACTTCATAGCTCCAACTGAATTTGAGCTTTGCACTGAAATATGACAGAAGAACATGCTAATAAATACACTTTCCAGTGAGCGATTTTGCAGGATACGCAGATCTTCATGTCACCATTTTGCAATTGAAGATGAAACCCTGTCCAAAGGGAGGCTACAATGAAGAAAATTTCCTGTCAGAAAATACCAGGGTGCCTTTCAAATATTAGCACAACGCTTTCTGCAAATTTTCAAGGAGACACGAGCACCGTGTTTCAGATCATTCAGCACGGGTGAAAAACCTGTGTCACATTTCTGAGTCAGCTATTGCACAAGCCAAATGTAGCTGTCCCCAAACATCACTCTAGATGTCATGGGCAAAAAAGCACCCTTTTTAAATTAAAAGCTTTCATATGTGGCTGCAGAAAACAGCTGGAGGAATCCCCACGTGACACCAAGGATCTGTTTACGCACATGCAAGAGCTGGAATCAAACCTGAACATGAGAAAACAGACTGGCTGAGGCTTCTACCTATGTGATTCAGGGGCAGAAGCCTTGGGCCAATGCTGGCTTTTGAGGGGATTTTAATGGAGTAAGTAAAAATGTCAAATTATTATTTTTAATCTTCCTAAACAGCAGGTCCTAAAAGTCAAGTTATGAAATTATTTTCTGGTTTTTGTTTTGTTTTTTTTTTTTTTCCTTTGAATTCCCTCCATGGCCATTTCTAACAGTCTTTGGCACAGACACACCAGAACAAGACCCAGTGCCGTTGTCGTCTCTGTTCCCTGTAACTTGTTGCTGCTTCAGTTTCTACTCCAGCACCACTGCTCTAAGTCCCATCACCGATTCGTTGGCTGCGCTCAGCACCTCACGCAAGTCTGCCAAAAGCAGGCAGGGACAGCGGCAGCGGCTGCCAGGGGGTGGGCGGCAGTGGGGAGCTCTGCTCCCAGGGAGCACACCAGGCGAGCCACGGCCACGGGGATGGATCTCCCTGACCAGCTCCCTAAGGTGATGGGCAAGTCCCTCTGACACTGTGGATCTGGAGGTCCCTGTGATTTACAACGCCCTAGGCAATGTCACCATCACTCTAGTGCACATTATCACTATGACTTGTGGACATTTAGCCAAAGTCACCCCAAAAGGCAGTGGAGGAACTGGGCAGTGAACCCTCTTTCCTGCTCTACCCAATAAATCACATTATTACCTTTTCCCAAAAGCCATCCCCAGACACGCAGGTTTTGCATTTGCCACCTCCCGTTCTCCCTATCTCCCCTGGCTGCCCTATGAATTTTCCAGGAGAAGCCGGGACGGCTGCTGTGCCCATGTCTGCTCCTTGCACCGAGCGTGCTTGAGGAGTTTCCTATCGCAGCAGCTAGGTGGCAAAAGTTGAGTACAGCCTGGGAAACTTAACGCAACCGTTTTAAAAAGAGACAGCTGGCGGATTCAAGTACTTCTTATTCTAAAACACTACACGCGCGTGAAGAAGACTCCCCTTTCCCGGTGAGCACACCCAGCTCCCCCAGAGTCACCCCACCACAGTTTACTCACATCATATCTCTCCGTCATTTTCAGATGTAGAGCGCGCTTCCAGAGGCTCCTTGCACAGCCCAAATCTGGCAGCAAAACGAAGACACACAAGGCTGCGGTGAAGATCTTTTTGCAGAAATGCATCTCTGACAGCACCCTGGGATCCATTTTCTCAAGGAGAGATCAAATAAGCTGTCCAGCTTTCAGGATCCAGGCGGTTCTCAGTCTTGGCAAGGAGGGAGGGAGCTGAGGAGGGAGGGAAAGCAAGGGCTGATCGCTGGTGAGAGCTGCTTTTTGCTGTGCAGCTTCTGGGAAGGGAAAGGGGAAAGAAAAAAAAAAACGAAGAAAAAAAAAAAGAAAAAAGCAAAGGAGCCCAGAAGCAGAAGCCGGGAGCTGCTGTTGAACTTCCTTACTCAAAGTTAGATCAGGTTCAGCTCACATGTTCACACAAAGCACATGCTCTCCTTGAATGATAGATGGGAAGATTATTTGGAAAGATTATTTTTAGACCTTTGTTCCTAACATCTGGCATCCTCAGAGAGCCCCATTCAAAGCTAAAGCGTGGGATCAGATGACAGCTGCCACAGGGGGAAATGAAGGTCTTAGAGGGGTGGGCTCGGCAGCTTCTAGCAAACAGCTCACCCAAACTTTCGGAGCTACTCGCTTCTCCCTTTGTGTGCTGCCCACTGTGCCCTGAGCTGTGGTTTGGGATTGTGTTTTGACAAAGTGATAACTTCATACGAAGAGGGCTCGAAGGAAATTATTTAAATACATGATAAACATGTAAGGACTTTAATTAAACCACGTTGACGTTAGCTTTCTGCAAAGGATTTCGAAGAAGGGGAAGACGGGGCCATTGGGGAAATACAAATCCATACCCATGGGTGGGGAGCAGGGAAGGAAGGTGGTTCAGAAACGACATGACCAAATGGAAAGCAAGGAAGGGGACGTGAGTCAGCCTGTGCCTGACAATGGGAGAGACGGAGAGGCTGCGTCTGGGGTATTAGACACCTACGCAGACCGAAGGACAAGAATGGATTTATGAAATCAGGCTGAAAGCATCCTGGAGTCCTGCCTGGGACGGGGCAGAGGCAGGTGCCAGAGAAGAAGTATGTGAACAGGGCAACTGTCACATACACATATCTATGGATGTGGAGGTGTGCATGTATATACTTCCACAGCCTTCAGTACCGTTGTTCAGGGCTTCCTAATCCAAATGTGGGGGCTGTTTATTTTACATCCCTCCATGAATTTCTCCTCCAGTAGCTTGTGCAGCTTCCCTCTGGAATGAAGGAAGAAACGGAATTGCAAAACTAGTCAAGATGCAAGCACTGAGCCCCACTTGCCTTCAGCTTAGCCTGACTACAGCCCTGCTCTATACCTGAGCACAGCAGGAAGCTTGTTGGATGCATTGAATTATTGCATTTATTTTATATTTGCCATAAAATGGGTCTGCACACTCACGCATCTTCAATACCATATGACTTCAACTTATGGCTTTATTTTTTATCGCTCAGGGAACTTTGTCTTGACACAACAGGATGCCTCCAATTCCTTTTAAAAACGAATCTCCCCAGTTTGCTGCAATATTAATATCTGCACCTTGATAAACCACCTTTTGGGCACAACCAGGAGCTCCCACGAATGTCCTGCCTCTAGGGTTGTAAGGTAACAAATGACATGGCTTGTGGCACAGAGTAAACAAGATTTTTTCTTAGAGTATTCATATTTAATTTATGTCTTCGTGCTGATGTTTCACTTGTCTCTGCTCTCACTGAAACCCAAACCAGCGTGAAACAGCAACTGTTCACGATAAATCTCCCTAATTTAATTTCATTTTTGTTGTTTCATATAGTTGTAATCTGGACTTGGAGCAACTAATTCTCAAGATTAATAGCTACTTCAGATACCATTTACTGGTCTTTCTTTTGGCAGATATACAGCTTTGACATTTGCCTGGGAGAAACTAAGGTCTGTGTATGACAGCGCATGGATTGTATGTCAAAAAAGTGAGAAATCTGCAGGATCAAACTTGAATAGCTGGTCATGGTCTTCACATGAAAATGAATGGTGATATTATAATCCTTAGGCCTCCTCCACACAACTCTATCACCTTAGCTTCCCAAAATACCACATGCCCTACTATCGGATGGGGAAACTGAGGCACGGGGTGGGTGATTTGCTAAAATTAGACCTTCTTCCATCTGTACAACTAAACTTTAGAGTTATACCAGCTCATCCTAGACCAGGGCTTCGTGCTTCAATGCTTTGCACTCACGTTCATGTCACCCATTCCATTACTCACATGCTTCCAGTTCCAGTCTGTCTTGGAAATTAGGAAAAGGATTTTATATTTTTAATAGGATTAAAAGAACTTTTTTAGCTGGCAACACTGGGAAGAATATATTTCTTACCTTCTCTGGATGTTCTTCTTAGTAGTCTCTGGCAGGGTGGTGTTACCACAGGACAACTGCAGGACAGCTTTAGCCCACTTCATACCCACACTGCTCTCCTATTTGGAGCCCAGTGCACACCTAAACCAAGAAAGACTTTAGTCCACTCAGTTCAGGAGGATCCTTGCTCCCACTACAGAGTAGTTGACTTTTGAATGGTCCATGTGAACAAACTAAAAAAGAAGGAAAAAAAAAAAGAAAGAGAAGCAGGTTTGACTTTCTGAAGAATTTCTTGTTTAACAAAGCAGTTCTCAGCAGGTTAATGAATTCAGCTATAGTATAAAGCATTCATAGCAGCTTGTGAAGTAATTATAGGAATCAGGCACAAATCCTTAGCAAACGCAGCCACTGGCAATAATTAGAAATATAAAAATTACTGCTAAGCAGATTTCTGAGCTGTACTACTTCAAATGCTAGGTATCTGATGACATCTGATGTTTCTAAAACTATTATTACAAAAAAAAAAGAGAGAAAATTAACTGTGATTTTGTCTTAAACTAGTTCTTATCTACACAGCAACAGCTGGGCCACAGTCATTTACTCGAAGTGGGGCAACTCCCTCTGGTGACGGTTACATCGTATGAAGTTGCTGTATGTATCCTATGCGAAGTGCAATAAGGGATGCTGGTGTAAGACATCCTTCTATTATTACAATGTCTCGGCTAGATTTGGCTCCTGCTTGTCTGAAATCTTGGGCATTCAGCAGGCAGGCAGTTAGACTAACAGCTGGAGGAAAGCAACAAGCAGAGGAACTGTATTTAACTGTATCCACGCTGAGCAATTAGCCCAAGGAAATCGTTGGAGTGAGAAGCCACCCACCTAACCAGCACGTCTGGCCAGGTGCAACATGTGTGTGAACGAAGCAATAAGCAAATTTTCTACTAGTGAACGTTTACAGTGTGCTCGGTTTATTTTTTTTTCTAATTTCATGATTTTTTTTTTAGTTCCTATATGCTTGTCCAGGAAATACACAGAAAATCACTAAGTCAAGATTTCTCAGCTTCAAGATTTGTGGTGCAGTTTCTCATATAAAATTCCTGTTGCCTTCAAGGGTGTTAAATGAGATTGCTTCATACATCATCACTAAGCAGAGTCATCTTCTGTGCATGAATCTGTGCAAATTTCCATTCCCCAAACGGTTTCAATACGGTGCTGTCAGATAATATTGGGACAACGTGGCCAAGACTTGGGCATCTCCCCAGGACCTGTGAAACCTTCAGCATCATTTCTTACAGTGAGGAAGATGTATCTGAATAAAAGGACAGGCATTTTATCAGGCTATGAGAATAAAATCACTTTTGGAACCAGGATTCATGCTGCCTGATTAGAACAAATTAAATAATGTTCTTTAAAATTGTTCTCAGGAGGTTCTGAGTGAAAGTCACAGGGTGTTCATGTAGCCAAGGAAAAATATCTTTCTCCAGCCAAAAACAAGTGAGGTAGGTCAGCCTAAGCCAAGACTTCCCTTTTCCCAGAGGAAAGATCTGACTTTTAAGGAAAGATTATGTCAAAGACAGAGTTTCCTCAGAGCACAGAACTCCAGCAGCACGAGGTGACTCATTTTCTCTTGATGCTATCACAGTACCTTCATGCCAGGCGTTGCTGCAATTTCTCACCCATGGCGCTTACAGACCTGCTGTTTCCTTGTCAGCTCTGTAGAGGTTCTGTTGCCAACAGCACAGGGCAATGGTTTTCTGGGGGTTAAGCAGTTTAGAGATTGTTGATATTACCTGATCTGGTGGGAAGGCAACGTTAGGGCTGCTCTGCATCCCCCCATCTCCTGAACACCCAGCTGCCGGTGGCCAGCCCAGCTGGGTCCTGCCTGACTGGGCATCCACTCAGACTTCCACTCAGTTCTAGGAAATAAGCAAAAAAAACCAAGTAAATCCAGAGCGTTGTTGAGAATATGGTCACAGAAAAACCACAGCCCTGATTCAGCTTCCCTCAGCTAAACCTGCCACGTGAAATTCAGGGAAACCTCTAGGAAGTGCTGGGCTCCCCAGCAATGATAGATGACATTGTTTCCATCTGTGTGGTCATCCCTTCCGCCTGTGTTTTGTGTAAGATACCCTAGAGCTGCAATATTATAACTGTCACTTGTTTTTCCTTCTTGCCTGAGAGCCCAGCCAGTTACTGGGATTGCTCACTGCATGGACTAACAGGAAAAGGAGTCCCTTACATGTGCCCACCTAGGTGGGTGAATGTGAAAATCAACAAATAAAAGAAACTCCAGCATCTCTTGAGGGGTGACACTGAATGCAGATGATACATCCCCCTCACCTGCGGCATTATTTTATGGCCAGCTCTACTGGAAGACACCAAACCTGGTGTTTCAGTGTGGATTTATTTCTTCTCTAGGCAGGAAAAGCTGGCTATTGTGCCTGTGCCAGATGTTGCTACCAGTGAACTCCACTGGGAATTTATAGGATGAAATAAAAGATCAAAAGCAATTCAAAACACAGACAGGTGATTCTCTTTAAGCATCTGGCCTCAAGCCCTCACAAAGCCTGGCAGAGGTCAACATTAAGCGGCCCCCAACCATTTGGAAAGGCCTATAAAGAAGAACACAAAGTTTCTCTACTTTTAACGAGATTTATTGCATATGAGATATAAATGAAGCAGATGAATATTATTAGAGAAGCGCTCTCATGTGTGCTGCATCCCACTAACAAAATTAGCAGGAAGTCTTCAAACATATGATCAAAACATCACATTAGTTACGAGATGGAAAGGGACTTGTTCTGGGGGGGAAACTCCCCTTTGGGTGCCGCATGTGGCCGTGCCTCCGCCACGATGCCGTGTGCCCCGGGGAGACCACTGCGAATCCCAAACAATTCCTCTGGGTGGGAACACCAGAGCTGCGGCTCTTGCCCACACGGTTCCTTGTGCCAGTTCCCTCTGGGGCATCGTTGTCCCAAAGTCTTTTGTTTCCGAAGAGGCCTCTGTGAGCAGTTTTTGTCCCTGCAGGGAGGCAGGAGAGGAGGCTGGAGGGGCTGGGGGGGACCCTTTCGCTCTCAGGCCAGTGGGGGTTGCTGCATGTTTTGGATTGGGGAGGGACATACCGTGAAGCTCTCGCACTCCGATTGCCAAGAGGAGTGAAGTCATGGACTGGAAACTCAGAGAAATCTTACTGGAGGATGGATTTCACCCTTAAATGAAAGATGTGAGGAGTTAGTCTGTCTGTGGATTCACATGGATTTTACGGCAAATCCGCAGCCCTTTGGATGCTCTGCACAGCAGCCAGATTGAACTCCCTCAGGGTAGCAAGGCTGCACACAGGGACCCTTGGCCTTAAAAAAGCAGAGCTGTGCGCTGGGGGCTCCAAAGGAGCATGGAGCACATGGTATCTTGCCTGGACCATGGTAAGGCACCAGTCAGGGTCAGGGTCCATGCAGTCATGCCAGCATGGACACTAATAAAACCATCTAAAAGGCATGTGCCACTAGCAAATTCACAGTTTTACACATGATGTGCAATTAGCAAATCCATGGGTTTACAGGTAACACTGAAGCAGCAGTTATTTGGTGGTTGAATCCCTGCACTGACTCACAAAGACTTGACCAGGGCCAAGGAGTTTGGTTTTGGAGCTGCACCTCTCTGAGTTTGAAATCTGCCTGCCTGGAGCCCCAGGGACAGATGGTTTCCCATAACAAGTGTCCTGCTTACATCCAGAAATAGCAACTTAATAAATAAAGTGCTTGTCAGTGGCACCTGCAAACACCAAACAGGGCGGATGAAGGGCCAGATAAATATCAGCATTGTGCTTGCATATGATTTCCTTTACGAAACCTTTAACCCCCACAACCCCCATGCTATTAGAAGTGAACTCCCTCGCTCTTCGCTCTCACTGCTCTGAGGCAATGAGTGTTTTGAGAAGGACACTAAGTGATTTCCCAGGTCCAGTGACAAGGCAGGTCCAACGTCTTAGGACCTCTGAAAAAAACTGGCTCGTTACGTCAGCTCTGAGGATGTCAGTGCTCTCCAGAATGTGGAGATGTGCACCTTGAGTTGAGCTTCTACCACAGCACAGCCTCAGCAGGCTGCAGGGACATGACAGGGCAGGGAGCATCGTTGCAGCTCATCAGCCATTCAGCGTTATCAAGACGTGAAGTTGGTAATGTTGCTTCAGAATTTCTTAGAAGAGAATTTCAGAGTCCCGAAGTCACGTTTGCTGTATCATCCCATTGCTGCTAAGGAGCTTGATATGAGAAGGCAGATAGTTTTTCTTGTCTTTTATCTGAGGAGCAGGGTTAAACAAGCTATAGGAAATCCCACTTGTCTTTGACCTCTTGGTAAAAGTCTCATCTAAGGCTGGTTGAAGACAGACAGCAGTATTTTGAGCTGTTGCAGACTGGGTTTATCTGGGAGTGTTCCCTTTTATGCCCTTCAGCAGAGTATCTGGAAGGCAGTACATAGGTTTCCATCATCTACCTGGTCTGAAGGGGACATGCAAGCTCTCTCCTATCCAACAGCTCTGTTGCATGAGCTGGATCTCATTCACCACTGACTCCTGGGACCCAGATGCAGCTCAGATTCTGGCTTCCATTCTTGCACTCTTCCATTCTTGAAGCCTCTTTTGGCTTGGCCATTAAATATAAATAGATGTCATTTCAAAATCAGAAATCAAGAGATGCAAAACCAAAAGCTTCCTGTAAGGAAGCTCCAAAAACTTCTTGCCGAAATCCACACGCCCTTGAACACCTGGGGTAAGCCCTCTCCAAAAGCCCCTTGGGCAGACAGCTTTTACAAGCTTTGGTGTGGCAGGAAAACAGAAGATACCTCAGGCAGTGTCCTTTTTTTCGATGTCTGTGCCCCCACACCTTATATCTTGGCCAGTTTTATTCCTCAGCCAAGCAAGAGTTCTTTTAGCAGTCAGACATAGCTTAATTTTTTGAAGGTATAATAGAAGGCGGTTTCCTCCCCTTGTGTCTCCGTGTGAGGTCCTGAACAGCAAGGCTTAATATTCCAGCTGAATTCCTTCTGAATCGTTCAGCAGGCTGGGAGACACACATGGAGAGTTTCTACCTTTTATCTCAGCACAAAACTTTCCATCTGAATTGAGTCTCTTTAATGGGAAAGTTATTGTCCTCCAGTGAGCCACTCATTGTAAGGATGACAGTAACTTGCATTTTGCCACAGATGTTGCCTATTAGAATGTTTCCCATTCCTGACATAAAGGGGAAACACGAAGGTACTTTGGACGTGCTGCGCCTCAGCCACCATCAATCGATGCTTTGCATCCGCTGCCACGTTCAGTTTGCTCCTGCTCTTGTGCAGCTGCTGTAAAACCATTTGGGCAAGGCAGAGAAAGGAGAACAGAAAAGGATGTTTACATCATGGGAGAGCAACAGCGTGAGAAATGGTGACATTTCTATCAGAAAGTCCATGTTTTGAATGTGGCACGAAGACTTCAGCAACGGGCGTCCCTGCTTCTGCAGCAAAACAAATCTGGATGCTGTTAGCTAAGCACAAAGCAAAAACTCTCTAAACAGCTTATTAGCACCAGGCAGAGATTAAAAGCAGTGCTAAAAAGCAGACTGTATTACAGACCTGCGTTCTGTCATTACTCAGTGCTGAATGTGGCTACAGAAGATGGTCACATCTCTGACTCTCACGAGCGTACACTCCCAGCTCTGCATGACACAGCTGCTTCTGCCATTCACCAGGTGAATTTTTCAGGCTGGAAAATATTTATTTCAGTTTTGGCTCAATGTTCTAGTTAAATATTATCTAACTATGCAAGTTATATAGAGATAAATTTTATATATATGTCTGTATAATTACATATGTTCACATACGCATAAACTTTAATCTCCGGCACATTTCTTGTTTGTTCATGGCCCTCCAGCCTGTCCCCTCAAAAAGTAATGGAGCAACGTCATCAAATCTCTCTGCTTGGTACATTACAGCTCTTCCTAACATAGGCTACTTAATTCCTGCAGAGTGGGTACAGGGCTTGCAGAGCTGGAGTTCAGATTTACAGTTAAGTTTTGCCCCACTTGGCAACTTTTTTGCTACTTCAGGGTTCATTTTTCTGAGATTTCCAGTGCCCAGCAATTCTGAAGATGTTCCAACGCAAATTGTTCCTACAGAGCAAGTAGTTACATATTTCAGCCTGAAACATGGCAACCTAAGTCCTCTGTGAACAGGTATCTTACTAGTAGGAGCAGGAGAACATTCTCAAAGTACCGTAGAGACACTGAACACTAATCCCATGGGCCAGTTAGGTTTCGGTGGACATTTTGCCAGTTTTTCCAGTGGAATCATAAATGTTTTGCTGTTTAACGCTGAGCTATTCCTGAGTGTAACCAGCCCTAACAAATCACTTTTTTTCTGCCTCGTTTTCCCAAAGTAGCTGCATTATTTCATCATTCATGTTTTCTAGATTCTGAGAGCGTTAAGGGAACTGGAGGAAGTGAATAGCTGAATATTCAAACACTTTTTCACAATATCTCTCCATCTTCTCTTTAAAGTCTTGAATTTGATATTTTTTTCCAACTTACATCCAGCAAGCTCTTTGGCAAAAGAAAGCTCAGATGAGGCTTGATTCCTTAATTACATTACCGGCAGACTGTGGCATTCTTTTGTTACTTTCTTGATCTAATTCCCCCAAAGAGCTGCAAAAAGGAGAATGGTGGATTAATTTAATCATAGCTTCTTGTGTGGTTAAATACCAACTCCTTTAGTGTCCACATACATATGGGTGCTCTGAACTTCATCGCTTCCAATCAGAGTGAAAGCTCTTTCCACTGTGCATTTTTCCCTTCAGACTTTATGCCAAAGGAGTGATGCAGACTCAAGTCCATGTGTTGGGAGTAAGTGGAGACTCCGTAGCTGGACTAGAGGATTCAAAGCATTTCTTATTCCATCAAGTCTTTCAGAGAAAAAACCAGCAAGGCTAATTCAGCTGATGGCTGAACGACACCGCCCACAGCTCCATGGAGCAGCTGTAGGCATGGGATGGGTCCTTGTAAGAAGAATGCACTGCAATGTCGAAAGTCAGGGTTGGAGCAATGCATCTGCTTGAGGTTTTTGGGGCACTGAGGTTTGCAAGCCTCAGATTCATGTTTTGCTAAGCACACGGGCATATGTAGAGGGAAAAAGCCTTTCATGACAAGGTAATAGAGACAAATGCTGTAAATCCCCTTTCATCTGGGGCCCCACTTCAGCAGAACCTGCAGTTGTTACAAACTTTCTGTCTCAATTAACTCAACACTTCTGCCAAAGAAACCGGGGACATGCTGTTTGCAGCAGGGCAGATTTACTTTCCTGTGCAGACTTAAACATCTGTTTCAGACTGTGACTGAAAAGTTATGGCATTCACAATTGAGCTTTTCCAGACTCTTAACTGAAATGTAGCAGCGGAAGTGTTAGCTGTGTCTCTTCATCTCTGGATGCATGTCCCTCAAATCTGAGACCTCCCGTCTTTGTCTCAAGGGGTGAAATCACACTTCACCCAAATTAGCTTTGTAGAAAACCTGTCTAGCTCCATCTAGGTTCCCATTCCTCTAGCTCTTTCCTTTGGGAGCTTGTTGCCAGCACTAAGTTCGAGGCAGCCTTCGCAAATCAAAGCATCATTTAACTTTAACATAAGGCTCCAAACGGTGAGCAACAACTAGCACCCTCTGCATAGCTATTTATTGGATGATTGCCAGCTGGATCACTTGCTTTTAGAAACTTCAAGGCAGCTCTCTACCCTCTTTAAACATCTTCCCAACAGCTGCTTGAGCAGAGGACCCTTCTTTCTCTGTAGGCAACTCTGTGTCAATGTTGACAAAGCTGCAAAACTTGACTGAAGTAGGTGCTTCCTAACTAATAGCTTAGGATTTCTTGCTGAGCTGCCTCAAGGAGAGGTCTTGTCTGGAGCTGTCTCAAATTTCCATACAGGCAGTTTTTCACAGGGCTGTTACTAACCTAAGCTGGCATATTTAAACATCTCAGTAATCAGCTTATATACAATTAATTGTGAATACCTACAAAGTAATTCTTCACCCTCAAAGGGCAATCAAGGAAAACAGATTTAAACATTGTTTGAATCAATAGAAGGAAGTTACTCAAATTAAGG
The DNA here is from genome assembly GCA_020746105.1 of Trogon surrucura. Lineage (NCBI taxonomy): Eukaryota > Metazoa > Chordata > Aves > Trogoniformes > Trogonidae > Trogon > Trogon surrucura. Next base: position 3,816,576 of record CM036629.1, read on the forward strand.
GAGAACGAAGACTAATAAACCACTGTGCAGTCCATGCTACTGGAAGGCACTATTATATCCATGAGAAAACACTGGAATTTAGGTCATAAATTCCATAACTTACACACAGGTCACACATGACCTGGCACAGCAGCCAAGCTCCTACAGTTTTCCTCTCTCTCCTAGGAAGAAAACGCGCTGCTCCCCCGCCTCCACATCAACTTAGATTTATAATTCCATGTAACATGGTATCACCCTGATTGCTCTGAAAGTAATTGTTCACTAAGAGATTAGAACAGATAATAACTAAGAATACAAGCAATATTCCTTCAAGTGGATATTTGCAAGATCAGCCCGTTGGTTGCAGCCAGCAATTTCCAAGCGGCTGCTGGGACAAATGTGAAGTCTCAGGAATGCATAAGCAAACGCATTAGACACAATACATCCACTGGAGCAGTTACTCATGAAACAAAGCAGCTTCTGGAAACGTGGAAATGTCCAACACAGGAATAACTAATGACTTTTCCCTCCAGAAGGGGAGTAATTACTGTAAGTTGTCATTACTTATAAAGTGACCACCCAAACACGTATACTCTAGGTATTAATACTCACTCTTAATATAAATCTTTTTGCCAGGTATATCACAAACTTAAATAGCAATGTATTTCATCAGTTTCCAAATTTTCAGGAAAAAAAAAATCCTATGGACTTCAACTTTGCCTGGAATAGGAATGTCAAACAGAAAGGTTGAGAGTGTGCTGACCAGTTTGACGGAGACATTTCTGCCAGTTTCACCTTCTCCTCACTACATACTAACTCCAAGTGGTTTAAATTTCCATACTCAGCGGAGAACAGATGTAGAGAATAATTTCTGGTTTCTCTGAAACATGAGCAGCATATTTTTGTTGAGGGCTTTGCAAACTAGCTCCTTCCAGATCCGAGGTTTGAGGCCACCATGAAAAGAGGGGCTCGCTGATCAGAGATTAGCGAGCGCCCTGATGCACTGCCCAGAAGATGAGGGGTTACTGGCAAAACCACTGAGGCATGGCAAGGGCCCCGAGCATCCCCCTGGGGCCTGCAGATCCACAACAAATCTTGGCCTTAGCCCTGCATATCTTGGGACATGAGTAATGTCTGCACTTCTGCTGCTGCTTTGGTCTAACAAATGCCAGGCTAAATGGCTAGATCGTTACCCTTCCCGGTATGGGACTGATCCAGCTTCCAGTGGAGCCAGCTGGAGTCTTTCCATTGACCCAAGTGGGAACGGATCGGCCCCATCGCTGCTGCTGTTTGTCCTTGTACGGTGCACGCTGCCTCCCTGCCGCAGCAGTGGGAGATGGAGGTCACGAGGGCAAAGCTTGGAATCCACAGCTATTCCTCAGAGGGGATGAAACTCCTATTTGAGGAAAGGAGTTTTACAGCTACGTCTGGAATGAGGCAAGGAAAAACATTAACGGGAACAGTTCAAAGCAAAGCAGACGGTCTTTATGTTTTAGTGAGCCTGGTCCTTGAGAATTAATGGGTGGCAGCGCCAAGGTACACCCCAAAACGCGTCCCTGTGGAAATGTTTTATCTGCTGACATCGCAAGTACGAGTGCAACACTGGGGAGGTCTCACTGCAGAGGAGAGCTTGTTGTTTCAGCTACTGTACAAAACGAGCACAATGATGGTCCCCACCCCAAAGCACAATTAACGTTTGGAATTGCAGTCACCCTGTGTTCCCCAGTCTGTCAGTTTTGACCCTGGCTAAGGGTCATGAACTGGTAGAAAGGGAACAGTGAAAGGCTAGAAGAGCAGTGATGGTTGACAGCAGACCAGTGTTGACAGCAGATGAGTGTTTCCAAGAGGCAGGGATGAGCAGGGGTTGTGTTTACAGGCTCTGAGGGCTCCTCTGGGTCAAGGCACTCCGAAATGTAACACAATCCCATCCCATCCCAGCCGGGGTAGGGAGTAAGGGTTTACAGAGGAGTATGAGTGAAATTCTAGTTTACAAAAAACAAACTTCATCAGAGGGCTCTACATTCATCTGTCTCCCTCTTCATATACACGGGGAATATCTGGGGATTGATTCTCATCTATAACTGACTGTCCCTGCTGTTTGGGTGTACGCTGTAGGAAACAACAGAGAAAAGCAAAACCCCAGCCCTATAAAGTAGGAATGTGGGGAGTGTATCAGAAAACTCACAAAAGGGACACGAAGAACCTGAAAATATTGGTAATTCATCTTTCCAAGCGGCAAGGTTTCAACTTATGTCCCTCCTGCTTTAAATTTCCCACTTAGTAGCAGATCCCCAGCCGAGGTAAACTGCTCTGGGACCATTGTACTTCAGGACAAAACCCTGTTCCCACTGCAAGTGAAATTGCTATTGATTCTCATAGTACAGGGATTGCAGCATCTGTGCTGAAATCTGTGGGTTTCACACTCTGCAGGGGGTCAAATATTGGCTTCAGACACAGTTTTCATTGAGGATTTTATGCAAGGAAACATTCCAATTGTTCAAAGGTTGCATTAATAAAATGCCGGTTCTCCAACGTTTTTAATTCAGAGCCAAATTTAAGTTAATATTTACCCTTTTCCCACGTCAGAATCAGCAATATGGAAAAAAATGACAGAAGATTTCTTATTAAAATCTGAGAAATGAGGTCACATGGTTAAGGAGCTCTGGAAAACAGAAATCCTTAAGATGCATGTCTGGTTGTTTTTGTCTGAATGGGAAAGTTGCTTTGTTCGAGCCTTTTAAGTGACAGGGGGTTCCAGAACGGAAACAATGCTGATCGAGATGAAGAAAAGCTCCACATCTGAGAACAAAAATGGAGCTGAAACTCCACCTCAGGGCCTTTTGTTTTGGAGGGACTGACCCCCAGGGATTCAAAAGCCAAATACTTGACCCCAAAGAACAAACTGAGATGTTGGTTTTTTTTTTTTAATTACTGCACATATAAGGAAAATGCATAAAGATGCAGATTCACGTGGCTCTCTTGATGAGGAGACATAGTCTGCCTGTTGATGCTCTGCAAAACCCTCTGATGGGCCATTCATTGTCAGTGCCACCACAAGCAGGGAGCTATGATCAGACTGTTTCGAAATACAGAGGAGTGAGAGGAAACACCTCGCCTGCCTCCACAGGGTGATGCGATAAGCTCCATCCTAAGGATGCGATTCGCCTCCTGCGCTCTGCCCTTTTCCCAATATCTTGCTTTTTCCTTCTGCTTTTTTGGTCACTCTTTCTCCTCTTCCTTGAAAAAAGAACTTTCGTATTTCTACCTTCACAGCCCCGGGCTGCTCGGATTGCTGGTACAGCGGGAAGGACAAGCATGCACCAGCTGCGAAGACTTTAAAGGCAGGAGCCCCTTGGGTGCTGATTCTGCAAAGGCATCGGCACCTGTTCCACGGCAATGACATGGAGCTCGTGCACCCGACTCTTACCCAGACAGAGGATAAATGTTTGCGGGCTGTTCCTTGTAAAGAATGATCCAATGCCAATTCCTCTCGGACTGCAAGTTAAAATATCCGTCAAGAAAAAAAAATAAATCGGCTGTTCTTATTTTCTCTGGGATATGTTGTGTAGGAGTATAATAGGAGTATAATTACCTTAAATCAGACACGGGCCACGAAGGAAACAGATGCTTATTTCTTTTAGAAATTAGACAACCTTGCAGACTGCCCAGTAGGAAAGGGAGTAGAAAACAGGCAATATATCTTGTAAGCATCAAGCAAATTAGAACATTGTTCAGGAAATAAGTAGATTTTATGACTGATAGAAAAAAAGTGCTTTTTTTTTTAATGCAAGCTGTAGTAATTTTTCATTCATTTTCAAGTCGCCAGCCTCTCTAGCAATTGTATTTTGGCCAGTTACATTTTCTAGTTCTACCTGGTGGTTTGAAAGAGGAGAAAGACCTTTTTTTGCCCCTGAAACCATATGCAGCATTGATAGCACAACAACCAACAGTCCCTCCTGAACTTGCCACTCGAGGATTTCTGAGATCAGGATTTTTCAAGAGCTGCTGATCATCACTTGCAGGGACTTGAAAGCCCGAGTACCTGTGAGGACCTGGGGCTGCTCCCCAGGCTGGACCAGTGCCGAAAGTAGCATTTCTGGTCTCAGAGTTCGTCGACTGTCCTAAGACCAGCTAAGGAGAGGTGGGAACCTTAAAGCATCATTCTGGCCTCTGCTTAGTAGAGATTTTCTGGTTCATTAAAGCCTTGATACATTAATGGCCTGTGCGTGATTTCAGAGACTGGCGCGCCGAGCTCCTGCAGTTCATGCCTGGAGCTTGTTAGTGTAATTTGCTAAAGATTAGCAAGCATTGATTCCACTGGGAAGCCTTGGGGGAATGCCGTTAATCTCTCCTGACTGCTGGGGCAACGCATGTTACGGAGGGTGCCTACTGGGGTTCTCGCTGCTGCCAGGGAGATGTGATTCTCAAGGAAAGTTTTCCCTTTAGAAAAACTGCACCAACTGCAGTCGAGAACCATGAGCTAATGGTAGCTCCACTGAGAGCTTCACCGAGTCAGACACTTCATTTTCCTTCTCTCGAGTTGTCTGAGCCCTGGAGGTTTTCCACAGAAAAAAGATTCTGACTCAACGCTGGCTTCAGCTTCACTAGCATAACCCCTGTTAATCTCAACAAGCTCGGACAGGTACGAATGAGGTGGAATTTCAGCCGCTGGAGGGACGTCATATATATTTTAACACAGAAGAGCTGTGTATTATTACACAGTGGAAAAAGAAAACCAACCAGGATAATTCAATTTCCTAGCCAAAAGGTGGAAAGTACTAAAATTAAATAGAGGAGGTAATTCAATTTTCTGGTTACAAACCAGAACATTCTTGGTAGAATTAATGAATGAATGCTGAGTCCTGGGTCAGTGTTTATAAATCCAATCTCACAGTACACAGGTGGGAGACAACAATAAAAAGCCTAAATCTAAACCAGGGCCACCAAAGGAGGAGCTTGGAAACTAACTTCTAATTTTAATAGCTTTTTATGAATTCTGTATGAGCCATGGAGCTAGGGATGTGAATACTGCCCTTCAGTGTCCTGTTCTCAACACAGAGTGATTTTTCACTGATTTTCAGTGGTGTAAAACATCAACTCTGCTTACATAGAGCCTTACCCCAGAGAAAGTATTATCAGTTGCACATCAGTCGTTGCCAGAAGAGTGAAACCTAGAAAGAGAAAAGCAAAGTGCCTAAAAAAGACAAATTGTTTGGAGAGTCCAGACATTGTTTTCTGATCTTTAGCTAAGCTGGGGAAGTAGATTTGTTGCTCTTGACAAAAAAGCCCTTTGTACATTGTAGGAGAAGGAGACCCTGGGGGATGGAGAACAATAGGCTTCCTTTGACACGGGGATTGATTACCTTCAGGAAGCGCATGTGGACTGCTCAGAGTGATTGAATTCCAGTATTGCTTTTTCAGGATCATCTAATTATATTACAGACTCTATCATGGTCCTTTCAATGGCCACTATCTCTTTTACCACAGTAATGAAATAACCACTACTTAAAATAATGATATTTTCTTTAAAATGGGTTTAGCAGCCAGCGCTGGAGCATTTTGCTCTTTGACAGCAAAGACAGTGTTGTAACATCCCGCAGGCAGCGTGGTGTGCATCTGTCCCTCCAGCTCCCATGCTTCAGAGCTGCTAAATCACGTTTACAGGAGTCTGTGGGAGTGAGATAGCTCCGTGCTCTTCCTCTCTGTTCACAACCAGTGAAACGGTTGCTGACACGTACGAGAGGAAAGAAACATTAGGGCAGTGCTGGGTACCGGCTGGATCACAGTTGCATGGGCTTTGAGGACTTTATGGCCATTCAAAGTTGGAGAAGACATAACCAGCTTAAAACTTGGTGGTGAGGTCACACATACGGGCAGAGGCCACTGATTCGCAGGGAGCCCGGTGCTCCCTCAGCTTTACAAACCGATGCACACCCTTCTGAACTTGCCAGCAAAACACCCGGCTCACTGCTCGTCCTCACAAACCAGCTTCTTGCAAAGTCCAGACGTGGTTTAAGAAAGTTTACCACTTCCCTTTTCCTCATGCGATTTATTTTGGGGAGACGCCTGTTCACCTCGTAGCTGGGGCGCTCATGGAAGACCTTGAGTGTGAGTATCCTCCTTTGCTTGCGGGCTGCACTCCCCACACAGCAGCTATTCAGCACAGAGAGCAAACAGGCCCTTGGGAAGAACAAAAGAGATTCATGGCTGTTTGCTTACAAACTTTTAAAAACATAACTGTAATTTATGGGAGATTTCCCTTTCCTGTCACCAGTGCTAGACCTGGAGGGAAGCTCTGGGTTGCTTCTTGCAGTTATCTGTGGTTTATGCGTATGCAGCCCTTCGATGTTGAGCCACCAAGGACACGTTTCCTGCACAGATGCTGGTTTTATTTTTTGTTGAAAGTGAAGAAATCCAGAGATCACAAAAGCTAGAAAACTGTCACCAAAGGCCTTGCGGCTCAGGGAAAGAAAAGGCAGCTGCTGGGAGCGTCTCTCCCTGCAGGGCCCCTGCCGTGACCTCCACCTCTGGCAGGGAAGCACTGAGGAAGAATGTATTTCAGCGCACGAGCTAGCTCCCACGTGAAGGTCACCGAGAGCAATGGCAGAGATGTCTGGAGATGAGGAGTTTTAAAGGTTTGTGAATAAAGACTGTGGGAGTGGTTTACAAAAGACATTTTACTAAAAAGAGAACTCAAATTGCCTAAAATTCCTCCCCACCACTGCTTCCTTGATATGATAGCGATATGTCACAAGCTAATTAAATTATTTTTTTCTGATTTTGTGCAAAAATATATTTGTGCAGCCTGAGGGGCTGCCCGGTTCTTCTGTGAGAGCAGAGACAGGATCCGTGTGTAAATCATTCCTCCCTTCAAACTGACCTTTTGCTACGGTAGATTAAAATCTTCGCTTTATTTACAAACATCAGTTTACTGAATAAGCTATTGAGGGCTGTAACTGCTGATCGATGTTCAGGCCATCTGAAACATCAAAGCAAAGGCTATTTATGAGGAAGGATTGACAAAAACATGGCAACTTGCCTCTCTTCCTTCCTAGCTACGTGCAGCAGCGACGGCTCAATCGTTTCAGCTTCTGTGAGGGTACTTTAGAAGTACGTTGCAACTTTTATGGGTTGAAGATTAAATACCAGATGTGGTCTCGATGGCAGCAAGCACAAATCTCCTGATTCCTCAGAGCCACAGTGCCATTAACTTCGGTGCAGTGAATAAATACGGCAGAAGATGAGGAGGAGGTTAGACCTGGGCATTGAAGCATCAGGGTTGGATCGACGCTGAGGGCTCTCTGACTCCAGCAACTAACGTCACTGGCACAAGAAGTCAGAATGGCTTTATCAATATAATTAAAATTACATAAAATCCTTGCTCATTCCTAATGTCATCTTAGCAAAGAGATCCCTTTATCCCCTCAGCTTTAGGACCTAAATCAAAGATGTCCCCTTGAGATACTTTCCTCAGCTCTCCCTTGTTGCAAGTCCCACAAATAACACCAGCCATCAGTTTAATTTTCCCATCAGTTTAGTTTTCCCTCAGTTCCATTTGAATCAAGAAGTGGTTTGTTACTTTTCATTTAATTTGCTTTTTTTCTCCATCATTATTTTTTTCCTGGAAGGTTGAAAGTAATAAAAGGAGCAATTTATTTTTCAGATATTTCACTGAACACCCCCTAGTCAAGAATTGGGATGCTTGTAATAGATTTCAGATTCAGACCAGCAACTGCTCTCTATTTTTCTTGCAAAAAGTACAAATAAATATGCAAATCGAAGCTATCAGGGGCTTAGATTCTCATCAGAAACCATAAATAAACATGCAGTTTATTCAGAGGAAACACATTTTGAAACAACTTTCAGCTTTCAAAAAGGCTACAAAGCAGTGCACGAGGAGAGGAAAACGAGGCACAGCTTCCTCTTGCTCTCGCTCCCTTCCTAATACTTTACCTTGACATTTACCATTTGCCAGATAAATGATGTGCACCAAAACTGGAATATTTCCATCGATGACAGAGGATGTTCACAGTCCAGAAGAATACCTTTGAGGGTGGTTCCTGTCTGTGTTTGACTACTGACCTCGCAAGCCTATTTTCAACTGTGAATGACACTCAGATATAGCTTGTAGGATATGCGTGGCTAAATACAGCAACCCAAAGCGAAAAAGGCGTTTTTCTAAAAATATACCCAGACATCAATTTCACCAGGCATGACAGCATTTTCAGCTTCGTTTTGCAATCAAGAAAAAGGTTGTAAAAATTAGTTGACAACACGTTCTGATGATGCTGACCACTGGATGGTAACGGCACATGGTGCCTCTAGTCCTTTTCCTTGCCATGAGGGAAAAAGCGTTTCTGCTGCTAATTATGGGAAGGAGCTGAGCCTGGTAGACCTAGGGTTGGCTCAGAGCATTCACCTCTGTTAAAAGTTGTTTTTGTGGTAAAGCTGTTACATGGAACCCAGCGTAGATGTTAGATCCCCAACCTGCAACCACAAGTCTGTATTGGGTCAGACTGAGGTGGAGTTAATCTTCCCACAGCAGCTCTCTCCGTGCTGTGTTTCTTGGAGCGGTAGCTAGAAGGGTGTTGATAGCACCCCAGTGTTTTGGCTACTGCTAAGCAGTGCCCACACAGCACCAAGGCTGTGGTTTGATGTTCTCCCAGTAGTAGGGTGGGTGTGATCAACATCTTGGGAGGAGATACAGCCGGGCCAGCTGACCCAAATTGACCAAAGGGGTATTCCATACCATATGACGTCAGCTCAGATATAAAGAGAGAAGGCAGAGGGAAGTGGGGGGGGGCATTCGCTGTTTGTCCTCCTGAGAAACCGTTACGCGTGTTGGAGCCCTGCTTCCTGGGAAAGCGGCCGGACATCGCCCGCCGATGGGAAGTAGAGAATAATCTTTGTTGTTTTGCTTTGCTTCCGCGCGGTAATTGCTATATTAAACTGCTTTTTATCTTTACCCACGGGCTTCTTGTTACATCTCACCTCTCCCCTGTCCATCTGAAAAGGGGAGTGATAGAGCGGCTTTGGTGAGCTCCTGGCCTCCAGCCAGGGCCAAACCACCACAAAGTCCCACGTCACTTCCAGTTTTGGTAACACCCTCCCTTCATAAGTCCTCATGCTTTCCTCCACCTCAGGTCTCTCTCCTGGCTGTGTACCTTCCTTTGAACTTACGCTGAGCCATGGAAAGAGAAAATGAACCTGCAACCTCATGGAGGCAAAGAGAAGACACTCTGCCACACACAACTTCCTACAACATTCTCAAAACTCTTAGTTATGTCCTTGTCTTGGCCTACTTTAGGTCCTCATGTCTCCATCCCACACAAACACCAAAGGGCCTCCACCTCTTCATGTGAAGATTGTAGGCTTTTTTCACTTTTCTAAGGCAGTCTTCCCCCCAAAAAAACCAAATTACCAGAGCATCTCAATAATCTTCAGGTCAAGGTCACTCGTAAATGTAGAAAAACAGAGCATTTTGTTTGCCCAAGGCTTCAAGCACATGCTTAACCTTAAATAACTAAGTGCCATGGAAGGAGGGCTCATATGCACAAAATTACAGATGGGCTGTAGGGTTTTGCTGGTTTGAGATCTTGGACTACAAAGCACACAAAGGAGATCTGCCAGGCTTCAGAGGAACCACAAGAGCAAAATTAATCTCCTTAGAAATGTGCAGCTGACTTGATACAGATTTTCTGGTGCACAGATCAAAGAAAGAGCTGTACACTGGGCTAGCATGTGCCTCCATGTGTGAAATAGATGGAGAAAAATGGAACAAACATAAGAAAACAATGAATGGGGTTTCAATCTATGAAAGATTCCCTATGTTTGGCAAAGAGACTCTACCTGGGGAATGTGAGAATTTTGTTGCTGCCATCAGACCAGCCCCTAAAACTGATGCAACTACCGGCCTGAGCAGTTTGCTGCCAACTTCTTCCACCTCCCTGGAGAAACGGTTAGGCAGAAGTGCCTCCAGATGGGAGAGGATGGGATGGCTTTTGTATTCAAAACATCTGTACAGCATATATGGCACAGGGCAAACCAAAGGGCTTAGGGAATTAGGTGACAAGTTGTGTGGCTCTCTGAGGTTGCTGCTGAAATCAAAGAGTAAAGAAAAAGGCTGGCTTTGAGGGTTCTGATCTTGTTCGGAGTGTCTCTGCTGTAGGGATGTGTAAAGCTGCGTTGCTTCTCGCACAAAGGACTCACAGACACACGCTCTCAGTAACGTAACTTCAGCTGACGTGGCCTGACCAGTCCCTCTTCTTGTCCCAGGAGAGACAGGGTATAGCTTCGTGCCTACCTGGCCACTTGGTCTACAGAATAAAATAACAGTGTTTGTGGGAAAATAAAAGTGGCAAAATAGAAATGTACTCAGAGCAAGAATGCGAAGATTTGATGTTTCTGTGAGCTGTCATAAACCAGGATTCTGTATCCTCCCCCAGACAGGGGCTTGACAGCAATCAATAACTAGAAAAATGAAGCCAATTGTTGGCAGCAGGATTTAATATCTCTAAAAATACGGTACTTAGTTTGATTTCTGTGTCTGGCTGTCATCTGCTGGGACAAGATCTGGGAGAAATGAAAAAAAAATCCAATTTCTGTTGTGACTTCCATAGTAGGAGTAAGTCTGTTTTGCACCGTAAGATGAGATTGTGCACTCCACAGAACAGCTCCTCTGCCTTGCTTGTCCCCCATCCCCAAATTCTTGAATTCCTCTAAAAGGTTAAATATAGTTCTGCTTTGACCTGGAAAACAAGATATGTCTAACGGATTTTTAAGGATTAACTTCTCCAAGGTGCATTATTTAACTCATTACTTCAGTGCTCGGCTGAACTGTCAGATTTGGTCTCTGTTGTGACACTTGGAATAATCTCCAATTAGACACAACAGATTCTGCTGGGAAACCGGACACAAATCAGGTAGTGCCGAGCGCCGAAGCTAACCGGGCAGACTGAGCAAAACATACGCTCAGGGGTCCCCTGTCACTCTGCATGACTAGACATGAGGAGACTGGCCGGGAGGTATGTGATGTGGGCCAGCAGTGAAGTGTAGGTGTCAAATTCTTGGCACACTCGCCTTGCAATGCAAGGAGACACCAAGCAAATTCCTCAGCTTTGTACAAAGGCGGTGACCGTCGTAAGGGCAAACACCGACACTGCCCGGCCTTCTGCCGGCTCCGCGGAAAACAGCCGCCTCCTTCCGCAGAGTCACAACAATTTCCTGGCATCGGTCAGATATGGGCCTCGTGGGTACTAGAGGGCAACAAGTGGCACAGAAGCATCTGCTTGGTCAAAGCAGAATGAGATGCGAGAGTCAGCAGCTCCTCTGCACAGAAATGATACCGTGAGCTGCTCCGGCTGCAAAGGGGCTTCAAAGCAGAGCTCACATTGTGTAAGGAGGGATGAAGCATCCAGAATTGAGGCTGGGTTACAGAGCTGTGCAGGACTGTTTTGTTCTGAGTGTTTAATAGGACAATTCCTGCTCAATCCCAGACTCTGCTGTAATTTTCAGATTACCAGTTGAGACTATTCTGAGACTTCATACTAAACATTTGGGGTTTTTTTGCTGTAGCTTTCTAAAATGTAAATGTAAAATGTCACTGCGAATAAGTAACAGATTACTTGCCTTACAGCACTGGGCAGCTCCAGCTATCCTCCCACCCGGTCCTGCAGTGCATTGAGGCCTCTTCTCATGGCACAAGTGAGCAACACAGCAAGTAACCACACACTTATCCAAGGTCTGGTATTGGAGGTACAAGACTCATTCTCCTCACTGCCTTTAAATATGAGTTCTCACCTTAAAATAAGTATAATTTCCTAGTCTCAAAGAAGCCCTGCTACTGCAGACACTAATACTCACCAATGCCACCAGTTCTCATCACTGTTAAGAGCATCTTTATCTGGAATTCGGAAAGGTGTTTGCATTTCATTTACAAATTCTCCTCCCCCCCAACAGGAAAACATATGTTTAGTAAATACCTCAGATGACATGAAGCACTTTTTATTGTTTAAATGAACATCACAGACTTAATTAGTTACACATTTCCCTACGAGGAAATGGGAAGCCATTAAAACTACTGCATTCAAATATCCCTCAACTACTACTTCTTTGCAGAGGATTTAAATTTTGTTTGAAAATGAAGGAAAACTGCACTGATTTCCAAAACCCCGACCCCTGAATGCCTCATGTGGCCACACCCCGGCAGTTTTGGCTCTCTGGTGTGCCGGTGCTTTCCTGTCACCTACAACTCAACAGGTCACATTCAGCCTTTCAACTTACAGCATCGTCTCCATAACAAGAAAAAGCAAAGAAATAGAAAGGCACCAAGAAAGGGAATGAGCAGATAGACAGAAAGTCTTTTAATTTGTGCGAGTTCAAAGCAATATGCTCAGAGGATAATGAGTATGGTGTACTGCTCATTTCAGTTCAGGGCCACGTTGAAATAAGCTGAGCTATTTAATTAATGAATATACTTAAAACAAGGAACAGAGTGATAAAATCACGGAGATGTGCAATTATTTTGACAGATGCTGCAAATAAGGTCCTGTAATTCCTCATGGAAGGGTTGTGCTGAGCAAACTGTAACGCAGTGATTCCACAAACAGGCTCTTTTTGGGGACTCCTGTGCCTTGATCTTCAGGGCCAGAACTGGTCCTCCACTGGGACTTCATTCAGGGACTTTTGAGACTTCATCAAAAGCTGACAAGGGTTGCATTACACTGTCATCTATAAAATTGGGCAAGAGCGACCACTGCAGTTTGGATTAGTGATCTGAGACAGGATCTTAGCATCGGCCTCTGTTTGCTCGAGCTCCTGATCGTTATTGCTGCTGAGCACAAGAAAGGCACATCCAGACAGACCCAAACGTAGCCTACGTCAGTGCCAGGGGTGGTGGGTGACGTGGGACCTCCACGGTGTCACGGTTTGGCAAAAGGACAAAGGTTTGTGCATCCTTTTCAGTCAAAGGTGATCCCTGAATTTCTTTAGCCCTTTGCCACTGCAGATTGAGAGCGGCACATCTGGAGAATCAAACTCTTCCTCAAAACAATTATCCACGATTTATGTCATCTCTAGCTTTTAATACTTTCTGTAAGTCAAAACACATATTTTTTCTCTTTTTTTTTTTCAGAGTGCCTTACATTGACAGACAAAGTTCAGCATAAATCCTTAAATTCCCTGAAATCCACCTGCTCTGAGAATCTGGCTTTAAATTCAAAACCAGGCTTGCTTTTTGCCAGTGTAAAACATAAACTTCTGCACTGGGGGCAGAAGTCAGGGCTCCAACTTTTTTTGAGAAATCTGCCATTTGGGGATGAATATAGAGGGAAGCATTCATTTTGAGCGAGGTCTGAATTTGTTTGGAAATTAAATCTATTTACACAAGCTCTTTGCAGCTTAACAGCTCTGCTAAATCTCTTGTAACCCCATGCAGCATTATCACACCTGTTTGAGTAAGGTATTGGAAGCTGCAAACTCACATTTTCTAATTTCAGAAACTTGTTTGCTTTCTTATTTGATAGCATCTCACCTTTTCTGACGCTTCACTTCTTCCATTTCCAGTTACAATTGACTCTTCCATTCCTTCAGGACTATCAAATATTGCAAAAGATGAATTATGTAGAAATAGGTGTTTGGTACTTTGTTACTACTACTCAGCAGTAACAACCCAAAAAGCATTCTCAAGACTCTAAAAGCCACTCAGAAAAATAGATAACATCCATTTAATTTATTTTAGTGATGCTGTTAGTGTCATCCTCAAATGTCATAGCATTTTCTCTTCTTTTAAAGGCAATTGCGGATCTGACTGCAATTCTGTTCGCCATTTTGCTACAACTGTTGATTTCCCTTGAAAGGATGAGTCTTTTTTTTGTGCAGAAAATGTCACAATAGAAACAGCCTTACACCAGAATACGAGGATCCTCCATCTTCTGAAAGCATGTCATGGCACGACAAACTGGCGCTGGCCTGGGGACTCAGACCCACTTTTGGATTAGTCTTGGAGATGTCTTCGCTGAGACATTTAAGAGTGTCTTAGTAATTTTTTAAGAATGTAACTGCCCCTATCAGGGTAAGGAGTTTTTTTGGTTTTTTCTTTTTTTTAAATGAAGACATTGCAATGTTCATGCACATGATGCTTTCTAAATAGGAGGAGGAAGATGTACACCCTCTGCTGACCGAATAGTTGTCTGCATAACGACTTGTGAAAACAGCTGGATACACAAGCTGAGATGCGGGGCTACCTGAGAACCCCCATGTCCCACCTGAAGTCCCACAGTGTGGAGACTGGGTCCTCAGCAACACCTGGCTCCTTAGCCACAGCTCAGCTCTGCAGATTGGATGCTGTTCTGCTGCACTACTTGCTAGTGTAGACACTAGGAGGTACCTGGTACATCTGTTTTTCCTCCTTTTACAGCATTGATTAACGGCAGCTGAGAGCTTTGCACTGACTTTCACATCCCACTGACAGCCTCTGATTCAAACTTGTCTCCACGGACATAAACTGGCATGTTGTACGAAGAAAATGTGACAGATAAAAGGTAATGGCATTTTTTAATATTTTTTTTAGTGCATACTGGTTCTTCTAAATGTATAACCTGATATTGATGGACTGCCACTTTTACTGCTGAACATCTGAGAACAGAAGACACTGAACAGACATCAGGACACCTCTTAACTACGGCTGGGCATATGAACTGCTTAACACAATGGACTTTCTTCCAGAAACTCCCCTACATTAAAGGAAACATCTATCCGTAGTTCAATGATAGTCTGAAGCAGTACACCTATGGCAGTTCTAGCTACTGCATTAACACAGTGTCATCAAAATGATTTGGGATAAATTTCTAGAACTGTTACCCTTCCTCATGAAGCAGTCACGCTACAGTTCAAACAACAGGTCTGTTCTCCTGATGATCATGTAGTGACATTCCACAGCTGAGTGTTTCAAGCATCGTCATTGTGAGCAATCTTTCTTCAGAGAGAAAAAGTCAGTACAAATGAATGGGAATTACTGAACAGGTTTGGAATTAGCCAGCTACAGGTTGAAGGCACACATATCCCTTCAGCTGATGACATAAACAAGCACTCAACTATATTTAAACCGTAACTGGAAAAAAATCATGATGTAGACTAAATACGGGAAAAGCACTTCAGAAAAAGCTTGTGCAAAACAAAATATTTACTAAGTCTCAGAGAAACTTACTGGTGGGAGATGTCTGACTGTCTCCCAGCCTCACCAAGGACATACCCTCTTACAAGCTCCTTGGAGCTGGTGGGGACTTGCCAAGAATACTCTTAAAGTCAGTCCTAGCCGAACACATCTGCTCTTCAAATTAATGCTCCTTTGCTTCTGCCAGGTTCCCTACACAGCCAGCAAGACGACTCTGCCCAAGACCTTCACCTCCGAGTACAAGATGGGAACAGCTGGTAGGGATACACTGAAATCTGCCTACAAAACCTCAACAAATCCTGCAAACACACGGTGGTGCTGTGAAAGAGACCTAACGATAACCTTACTAACTAAACAGGGAGTATCTAGTTCAAAAGTGCTGATGAAAGAGAAAGGTAAGACACAGCTAGAAAAATCTCCTTCACTGCAGTGCTAACATGTGCAAAGCAGAAAATCAAGAATCCAAATTTGACATGCTCTGTATCTGTCCTATTAGCCAGACACACCATGTGAGTTGTCACTAATGGAAAATTCAGTTTTACACCAACAATCGGGCATTTGGGCACAAATTTGTTAATCCTCACTGTGGTTTTAGAGCAAAGTTTTAGCAGTCTAGAGGAGAGAGAAATAAAACAGAAGTGGGAAATACACTGCTTTAGAAGCTGAGCATTTAGGGAACTGTGCAAAACAAAGTGCAGAAATAAACAACTTCTTGTAGATACTGCCCTCATGCTGCCTTTTAATTGAACTACATAGATCAAGGAGTGCTACAGGGAAGAGAAAACAAACCAGTGAGGAATTTAAATGGGGTTTAGAAGGAATTAGGAAAGTCACGATCAAGCCAGGACAGAGTTGTAAATATCACAGATCTGAGTACAACAATTTAATGGATTTCCACATACGCTGCTTGCAGCAGCTCTTAGAGATGCTTGTGCCTTTCAACCCCTAAAATTCTGTGGTTCTGTGACGATCACCCCCCTAAGCCAGACCCCACATGCTTTACTCGTCTCTCCTTATGTGTTAGGGGTGTTATGGCGTGAGCCCCCACTCCTGCCGCAACATCCCCGAGCGTGGGCAACACCTACACACGTAACTCCAGCCAGGATTGGCCGGGATGTCTGGCTTTTACAGGAACCACTGAGACCTTCTCCTTTGGGACTGGCAGTCCTTCCAAACCCAAACATACCTTCTTAAAATACTGTTTTCAAAGAGGATTGGCTGGCCCTCGGAATAAATAAATTGGCTATGGGCAGGCACTTTACTGTTTTCTAATAAACTACTCACTGTTATGACAAACTTTGTTAGTATCAAGGTCAGCTCCCTCTCCCCACCTCTTTCCACCTTGCCTACTTGTTTCACTCAAGAGCTGCTTCTGCTTGTCACACTGAATGTAATGATGTAAAAAACCAAACAGAGTCTTTACTTGCCCAGTGCCACGAGGACTGAACTCTAATTGGGGATCCCAGATGTTACGAATTAACAAATATTTATAATAATCATCTTCAGACAAGTCCAAAGCCCAAAAAGTAAAATTTGAGTTCCACTGAAGTCAATGGGAGCTTTGCCAGAACGTCAGCACTGGCAGGATTTCATCCAACATTTCTTTCACATGAGGTTTAATTAGTGGTCAGTAATGAGACACACTTAAAATTCTCCACATCTGGGGAAAGCGAAACATGATTAGAGTGTACAGTTATAATTCACAAATTGGATTGTTAGAACTAGTTTTCCTCTGCTTTTTTTCCCCTTCTTTGCCAGGAATAACACAATTAATCTCGGCGTCTCCACACATAATTCAGTCAGGAATGACTGAAGTAAGGTGGGGTTGAAGAAACCCGCTGCAGACTACTGGAATGGAGGCCTGATTTAGGGTTCTTAGTTCAGATTCGATGAAAGTCAGATTACTTCACATACGGTACTTTACAGAAGATCACAAATTAACCACAAGTCATCTAACAACATGCCTTCCGACGGAAAATAAATCAAGAGGAAATTAGTCAAAAAGCAAACACCTCTTTTCTTCCATCAGATTAATGAACACAGACCATTTTTTCTTGCCACTGCCGTCCTCAGCTGAACCAAATGAAGTTGTGCTCCTGGGAAGTGAGCACCTCTAGGAAAATCTCAGCTGAGAGCACACCAGAAAGGCACCTCTGGTCTTCAGACAGGACCCACAGAAGCCACAGTGGTGACATGCACTCTGCAACGTCATGCCACACCACTGCCTGCTCAAACCAAGTCACCGCCTGGCTTATCCCTAACAGCGAGGCTGGCTGAGCCTTAATACATTTATCACAACACTGAATTCCCGTGTGATTTACTGTGTCTGCCAAACCTTTTGTCCGAGCACCTCCAGATATTAGGAACTGAATAGAGGAGAGCATCTCACTTATTTTCTGACACTGAGCTGCAATCAAAATGCACGAATACACACCCAGAAGTACAGAATTGGTTGCGCCAGAAAAGGGATTGTGGTGAGAAGCCATGTAGTGCTTCTGCAGGGCTGCCCATGCGCTGGGGCAGGAATAAATAACAGCAGATCGGGGTGGGTGGCACGGCCGGTCTGAAAGATGCTCATGGGATAAGCCCAACAAGAAGGTTGCAGGCAATTCGAAGAAGAGGGAAAACGGGGTGGTAAATAGAGAAAATTCAGAAATCTGGCATGTAATTTTTCTATATCTTGGGAAAAAAAAATCCAAACAAAACAAGTTTCTTTATATTTGAGGATTCTATAGGAAGCTGTTTCTTTGATTTCCTAAGCAAGAATTTTCTTGGTCACGTCAAACTCCTCAAATATTCCAGGTCAGAAAAGAACAAAGACTGGAAGCTGAGCTCAACATAATACTGGGACATAAAAACAAGGCAGATGCTAGCTGTAATAATGGCTGGAAATGTAGATTTTATTTCCATTTGCTTTCCTGAGTAAAGTGCTCCCTGGTTTTCATTAACATTTGGAAGAAATCATGCTGACTCCAAACCGATTAGAAGGGGAAGCCAGTAAATGTAACATGGATTATGGGATCACCCTCTGGATTAAGTTTACCAGAGAATGGCTGCAGCCTTGACTTTCACAAAACACAGTAGTTTCCATTTGTGAATGCAAACGAGCGAACAGCATAATTACAGCTATATTATTTTATCCGGGACTATTTTTTTCTTTCACTCGCCAGAGGATTACTATTTTTTGGTTAGAATAACAAGCAATAAAAATGAGTGGGCTGTAAAACCCAGTGATCTGGATGGATTTACCCCCAACCTGCTTCAAAACAGCTAATATTCATGATCCCTGCTCACAAACGTCAGAGACCGTGACAGACCACGGTCTGTGGTGGTCCTGGGAAGGACAGAAAATCACGAACTTCCACACTCATGGGATGCAGAAAGATGGTTCTATAGGCATCTTCCTCAGTAAATTTCACATTTTAAGATTGTTCCTGCCCTTCAAACATCCTCTGCTATACCTGGGGGGATGTGGAAATGTGGTATTTGTTTCACTACGCAGCCTAGAACAAGAGGTATTGAGTTTCTAGCCCGCTTTTGCTCAGTTAAAACCAAAATGGGCAACGACATTCAGCATAACCATAAGATCGAATGTCATAAATAGCCCGGTGCCTTAATTCTGCTCTGAAGGTATCATATTTTCATCCTTATCAAGGTATATTGGTACACATCTACCAATGTCATATCCACAGGGAAAAAAAAAAGTCGACTTTGCATTTTATGCACAATCTGAGATGCTGTCAGTGATGCTAAAGAAAACTTCTATCACCATGTAGGCTATTTAACACGACTGAGCTCCCATACAATTTACATGAGCCTGTTATTGGCATCAGCGGAAATCTCACTAAAGCAACTTTTTAGTCGTTGACCTTGCATAAGGCTTTTTCTGCTCAGGAAGTACTTATCACAAGTAAGTTTGCATCAAAAAGACTCATCCCACTTCTCCAAAATGCTTCTAGAAATATGCAACCTTCAGAAAACAAGAAGATAATTTGTGTTCTGAGACTGATGAGTAGCTACACGAACACTGTTCTGATTTTTCATGTTGCTACTAGAAAGAGGCACTCCAGTATGCAGACTCTCTTGAATTTGTGACTGCAACGGTAAATTTGGGGACTTGGTACTTAGATACATCACAAATCATCTCAAACTGTTTAGGGCAAAGAGAAACATGCTTCTGAGAAGGCCTCCCATAGATATATACGGTTTCTCCCTGTACAAAATGGATACATATTCATAAACCTTAATCCATTCACTCGGGGAATGTTGAATATATCGCCTGTATGTGTTACAGCCTTTCTCCTTCCCAGAACCTGGAGGACCCCAAGGAGCCGTATCTATACTTTTACTGATAATATTATATTATATTGTAGAATTGTACTCTGTCACTGTCTGGCCAGGCTGTATGATCCAGAGGGAGTGAATCTCTGCAGAGCCTACTTCTGTTCCAAGCAGAGGAACAGAGATGTTAAAAATCAAGTGCTGTCGGTGTACCAGCCTTTTCTCAGGATCCAGGTCTGAGAACAAAGATGTTTCCCTCCAGCAGCAGGGCAGGGAGTCTGAAACTTCAACAATTCCTTTTTTTTTTTTTCTTTTCTGCAGGACATTTCCCCTTCAGTGTAAGAGCATGCCTGCCTTTCCAAATCTTTTTAACTCCTCAGAAAGCAATCACCTCTTCTAAAGGAAGTGATGCCGAAACTCCTGGGAGCACAAGCACGGCCCAAAAGAATATAAATCCTTCTCCCACTTTCTCTCTTAATCTCCACTAAATCCCCTTATATTATGCTGAATTAGATCACTGGGAGGGCATTTATATTTCTGCAGATAAGAAATAAGCTGCCCTCAGTTAAACAGCCCCTATTATTTATATCCATGTGAGCAACGATCATGGTTTAGAAGACACTGGCTTCCCTTTTTTTTTTTTGTTTTAAATCCACTTGCGTATTTCGAATAAACTTGTGAATCTGAGGGCAGAAGTTATTAGAGTAATGGGAAAAGCCTGATGGAACAAAGCCGTCCCAGAACATGGATTGAGGAATATTATATAACTACAAAATGTTTCCCAAAAGCAAGTGAATAGTGCCCTGAATCTGCAGGGATGACATCACCGCCTCCTAAGAACTTAATTCCCACAGATCCATTGTATCTTATTATTATTTACAGGGAAAGCACTGAGTGAGATTGTCTCCAAATTGCTCGCTGTGAGCAGCCATTAGGCTTAGGAAGTGCTGCTGCCTGTACTGGTTTCAAAAACTGGGTTTGCGGGCTTCTCTCTCATTATCCGTGGCGCTGAGATGTGGATCCTCTTCAAACCCCCTGCTTCTGTGATGAGGGAAGTGACTGTTGCTGATGACCAGGTTTTTCAAGCAACAGTTGAGAGGGAGAGATTATCTGAGCGAAGGCAGAAAAGAATCTTTAAATATTTTGTCCAAGCCACAGATGGAAGCATTAAAAACCCCGTTAGAAAAGTACATTTTTTTTATTCTCACTTGAGCTGAAAGGTTAATCTGAAGTCTAAGCATGGATGAAACAATCCTAGGTAAAAAAAAAATCATTTAGCGGTTCAGCAGGAATGGCTGATGAAACAATTACCAAATAAACCACCTGAATCTGCATTTCCAAGGTACAGGTCTGATTGTCCAGCAGTTAAATTAACGGCCATTTGAAAGCTCAGTGCTTAAATGATTCAACAGAATATCCATTTGCCACCAGTAAACACATAATAATAGGAGCTACAGAGAAATTCCTTGTACCTATTGAAATTAGCACGATCTGGGCAAACTACCCATAACAATTTCTTTGATGAATGAAAATTTTCGTCCTTGGCAGAGAGAGTATGTAATTTTTCGGAATGTGCGTATTATTTTAAATTGTTTGTTCTATCCTTGTCACAAAACATGCATTATTTTCCATCCTTGAATAGAAATCCATTCTTCCCCTGCAATATTTGATAAGTGCTTTCTTGCAAAACAGAACAATTTTGCAAATAACCATGAAGATGAAATGGTAACAAGCAAACCAAGAGTTTCCCCGTCAGATTATTGCTTAGTTCTGTTCAGCCAGCCACTACGCTGGGTAGTCTGTGCCCATATGTTTCATTTCAGACTATGAACTACTCTCAGTCTTGTCTCTTGTATCCAGCTCGTTCTTCCCCTCAGTTCATCCTCATTGTCAAAGAAATGAACCTGTAAAGTCCCTGTTACCCTGCAATTTCAATAAACTCAATTTAAATCCAGCTGCAAAGATTTCACAGCATCAGGCAGGGAGATCATGTTAATAATTTACATCTACAGTGTTTAAGCCATATAAATCTCTGCAGGACTGATTATGTGCTCAGCTCTGGCTTCAGACGTCGCTGGGCAAGGGAGCACAAAGTCAGACGAGCAGAGGGAAGGTGGTTTGCCTCTCCTTCCCCTCCTCCCAACCGCTGCCCTCTCTCCTCCCTGGCCATATAGTCGATTTTTGTCCAAGCCCTGGAGAAGCTTTTTGTGTAGTCAAGTGAAGAAATAGCCTGACAGACTGTTCCCCATGTCTAATCCTGCAAATCAGGACCAATAATCGTCTTAACTGTTCAGCAGATCTATTTTTAATGAGTGCCAACCACTATCTGACTTTTGGCTCCTCATTCCAGATGTGAAGCTATTGGCTAATACTGGACTTGCACTGGGACTGTATAATCCCTCGGGATTATTCAGTGAGACGTGTCCCTCTTCTTCTTGCATAACCAAGGGGACCTTTCTTATTTATCATCAGAAACAAGTGGTTTTTTAAATTCAGGCCAGAAAAGCTGTTCTCTAAACTCACCCTCAGATAAATATGCTTACATGGATATTTATCCATTTATAAATATCCTGAACTCCTGAACTAGGCTCCTAATTTTAGGGCTTTCAGCTTTTCAGTAATTGTTGCTATTAAATCTCAAATAATAATACATACAACTTTTCACAAGATTCAAATTTTCTCTGGGAAAAAAAAAAACAACCAACAAATTTTAATCATAGCCCAAACCTTATATAACTTCAGGATATGATTCATACTACAGCTGCATCGGATGACAACTGCATTTTGAAAGATACACACAGAGACCTTAATGTTGTCTGCCAGAATATCAATTTTCTTTGAAACACATAAACTCACACTGCCTTCCCTTGACTGAAGGAAGAAATCTGTCAATGTTTTTTAAAGTTCAGCACGAAACACCTCCATTGCGACAAGAACTGAGTGGGAAGATTTTTCCTGTTCCCTGAAGAACGGCAAGATTTTGGAAATGTTTCATGTTGTGCATCAGGACAATCTATCAACACGTTGAAAATCTTCAAGGAACAGAAATCAGATTCCTCGTCATCAGTTTTGTGCAGATGAAAAGTTTCATTCCTGTAATTTGAAAACATTTTGTTCCTACTTGAAGAATTAACAACTTGTGAGCTGGAGATATTACCTAAAGTCTGAAAATGAAAAAAAAAAATGTCTTCTAGAAAAAAAATAATGTTTTTATTTTGAAAATTATTTTTTAAATCATTAAAAATTAAGCCAAGAAATTCCCTTTAAAAAGTGTCATTTACCACACGAAAAATTCTATTGATTTCAGGTACGAATTTTTCAGGTTGACTATTTCTTTAGGAATCAATAGGTCTGTGGACTCAGTTACCTGGTTTATACTGTCCGAATTAAAACAGCCAATTTGATTAAGAGCCAGAGAACACTGCTACACCTTGGCATTGTATTACCAGTGCAATACCCAGGGGAACACAGGGAAGAGTGCAGGGCAGCTCACTCCATTATCTGGTTAATAAAGTAAACATGTTTCCATCCAGGATTCATACAAATATTAAACATTTCTCAAGGTTTAATTAAGGAAAATACTGCTACATGATTTTTTTTTATGGCAGGTGGAAGTTGACAGAGGCAATAAGCTGTCCCTGTTTTGACTGTAATGGTTTTGGCTTTTCTCGTTACTCTCTAAAATCCTAACCTAACCTTTCTAAAAGAAAGTATTTTTTTAAAACACCCACTGCACCTCTACTATGTCTTTCCTTCACACATTCCTTCCTACCAAACCTTTCTGCAGTGACCTGCCCGGTGCTGACACCAGCTGTGGAAAAGCGCCGGCAGAGGTGGGACCCGCGCCCTGCCCAGCCAGAGACCAGGGCTGGCGCAGCTCCGCCGGTGGGTTTGCTCAGCCAAGGGCCACAGACACGCAGGGTGACTACAAAAACGTGTTTCCTAGGAAACCAGAAAAACCTGAAAATGCAATATCTCTTGATGAAAATAGTTCGTTGACTGATTCAACTACTTCCACTAGATTTAGCTCAATGACAATTTTTTTTTTTTAATTTTGACCATTAATTAGAAAAAAACCCTCATTTTACTTTTATCCACTTTTTTAAAACTATGTCACAGATAGTTCAAGGACTTGGGCAAAGATACAACAAAGGTTGCTGGCAGGAGGGGAGACTGACCTTTGATCTTTTGTCCTTCTAGACCAGTGCTTCAACCTTTCTTTAGGTGAATTAATTTAAGATTTTTTTTTCACATAAATTCTGCGGTTCTGTTTGAAGGTTCAGGCTATGTCACTATCCTGTTTCAACGAATGCGAGGGACTTCAAACCCATGGCGTGTAAGTGCCAGCTACACAAATTAGTCCAACAGCGAAATGCAATGAGATTGCTTTGTGTGCTTTGTCCTTGATTGTCTCTGCATTACAGAGTTGGTGAATTTTTTTAACTCATGCGTTTTTAAAAAACATTTGGTTAATTGTGACAGGTCAAGTAAAAGGTTTTCCCGCGCTTTGCACTTAACGTCATCTGAACAAAGGCTGGAACAACCAATTAGGAGATGCAGCAAGAGATTATGGGTGTGCGATCCGTGCCTGTTCAGCGAGTCTGGCTTGGGAAGAGCTGCAAGCAGACGCCACGACTCGCGCTGTTACGGTGCTATCACATACAATATCCTTTGTTACTTCAGGACAATCCCTAATGTACTGAATCCCTACATCCCTGTAATCTGATTTAAAATGAGAAACAGCCATAAACATCTGCTGCATCACCATCCAGTTTGGCTTGGCTAAACTCTGGGGTGCGTCGCAATGAAGAAGCCACCACCTTTCTGTCTTCCGTGCCTCTACTAACAACTGCCAAGAACAAGACGATCCATGGAATGACTCGGAGGTAGAGCAGGGCTGAGACCAGCGCTCAGTGGAAGATGTCACATTGCATGGTAGGTCACAACAGCCATGCAGTCACTCACAGCTACCCACATACTCCCGCGTAAATACATGACTGTACTCGGAGAAGCTCTGGAGTCATCCCACAAACATCTGCGCTATTTGCTAAGCTCCCTCCTCTGATGGCGCTATGGGTCATACCTGGAGGAAGCTAATTGACTTTCCTGAGCTCAGAGGGCAATGAGAGAAGGCTGACTGTGAATCTCTACTACGAAACAGGACAAAAAAAGCAGCCCCAGTTGCTGTATGTATCGGTATGTTCACGCCATCTTCTTGCTCGTTTTTCTACCGTGACAGAAAATAAATTGTAGGAGGTCCATCAGCAGCTTTTTCTGGCTGCTTCCAGGTATGCTGTTATAAATGTCACAGATTTAGAGAATGCATTATTTCCTGACCTTCCCAGTCAGGCTCCAACCTCAGTGAAACTCATGGAGGAGAACCGCGAGTAGCAACACAGACCACTTTTGGGGTTATGGAGGACCCTTTGCCCTGCCTGGCCAAAGATTTTTCCCCAGTGTCTTCATTCAGCCTCAAACATTCATTCTGGATCTCAACGTTTTCATTTTCCAGTGACTTTTGCAAATAACAGATCTCAAAATCAATCAGGGGCATGACACTGTAAAAAACAACCAAGAGAAAATCCTCAGAAAATTGCCTTCTAAAAAATCCCTGTTACCTATACACTGAATTAAAAATAAAACACATGCATGACAGAAAAAGAGAAAAAGGAACAACTCACTTGCCTTAACTGTTTGGTTTCTTGTGTATTGGCTGTGTTGTGCAGAATATATTATTCAACATCCTGCAACAAAATTTCACTTTCACGAACCTATGGGCCTTAGAATTTCAGCAGACAGTTCTCACACAGTTGTTTCAGTCTTAAAATCTCTCTGCTAAGCAAATTTATGTAATCCAGTGACAGATTGGACTCTTACTATGTAGACAGAAAAAATAATCAAGCACAGGACAGAAAATCCCAGACACCTGTATGACTTTACTGCCAGAGAAACCAGGCAGTTTCTTAAATTACAGAGATGTCAACAAACAGCAATAATGTAGTAAACTCCAGCATGGAATGGCTTGATCCCCATTCTAACACAGTGCTTGGCTTTTCCAGCTTCGGTCTAATCTTTCATCTTTATGGTCAGAGAAAAAGGAAAGCTCAAAGCTGGTGCGAGTCTTCAGAGAGATTTTGGGGGCAACAGAGACTTGTTTCATCTCTACGTCATCTTTCATTGTCTGTTTCTTTGGTAGTTAAGTGGGATCAGTTGTGGAAGGAAGACATTTTTCCTTCTAGTTTTTCAAAGGCTGATTCTTTTTTAAATAAGGCCTATTTACATACACAAAGACATATGTGGCACACAAGTCAGCACGTCCACAGCACAGGCACGGCCAGCAGCTCTGTGCTGGGGAAGGCTGCCGCCGTGTCTTGATACCAAATGCACTTTCCCTTCCCGTTGAGGAGGTCATGGAAACGAACAGGACTCTGCTCCCACAGAATCACAGAATCCCAGAATGTTAGAGGTTGGAAGGGACCTCAAAGATCATCTAGTCCAACCCCCTGCCAGAGCAGGACCACCTACAGCAGAGCGCACAGGAATGCGTCCAGGCGGGTTTTGAATGTCTCCAGAGAAGGAGATTCCACAACCTCCCTGGGCAGCCTGTGCCAGTGCTCGGTCACCCTCACAGTAAAAAAGTCTTTCCTCATATTTTTATGGAACCTCCTGTGTTCCAGCTTCCACCCATTGCCCCTTGTCTTGTCAGTGGACGCCGCTGAAAAGAGCCTGGCTCCAGCCTCCCGACATTCCCCCTTGACATATTTATAAACATTATTGAGGTCACCCCTCAGCCTCCTCTTCTCCAAGCTAAAGAGACCCAGCTCCTTCAGCCTTTCCTCATAAGGGAGATGCTCAACTCCCTTAACCATCTTTGTGGCTCTGCGTTGGACTTTCTCAAGCAGTTCCCCGTCCTTCTTGAACTGAGGGGCCCAGAACTGGACACAATATTCCAGATGTGGCCTCACCAGGGCACAGTAGAGGGGCAGGAGGACCTCTCTTGACCTACTTGCTACTCCCCTTCTAACACACCCCAGGATGCCATTGGCCTTCTTGGCCACGAGGGCACATTGCTGGCTCATGGTCATCCTGCTGTCCACTAGAACCCCCAGGTCCCTTTCCCCTGCGCTGCTCTCCACCAGGGCAGTCCCCAACCTATACTGGCACATGGGGTTATTCTTTCCCAAGTGCAAAACTCTACACTTGCCCTTGTTGAACTTCATAAGATTTCTCCCTGCTCAGCCCTCCAGCCTGTCCAGCTCGTATATACTGCTCCTTGCTATATACGGCCTCTTAATTACAGTGAAACCCAGACCACGATGTTTTTAAGTTCTCAAGAGCTTAACAAAACCAAATCTCAGCCCAATTCATTGTTTCCCAAGTCTCAGGCTACTATATTTGTCCGTGATACTTGCAAACAAGAGACAGTTTCCCACATACAAAACATTTAGCCGTTAGAGCCAACAGGATGGACTGACCTGAGTCATCTCTCTTCTAAATGTATGAAATAATAGATGATCAGATACTTCTGCTGCTCACACTTACAAACAAATTGGCATTCCTCATGCTGTCCACCCCTGCCTTAGAGTCACTGCTCCAAGTGAGAAAAAGCACATTCATCTACTCAAAGCCTCCAGCGTGTTTGGATGGAGGGAAAGAAAAAAAATTAAAATAAAGGCAACGAAACTTCAGTACAGGGGCTTGGGACATACTGATACAGGCGTGATCCTTAATATCCTGTGACAAAACACAGTCTCCAGCTGTCCTCCAGGTCAGTGCCTGTGCACTGTGACCGACACTTCCCTAAAGAAAAGAGCAGAAAATGTTTTCTTCTGGCCACCACAGACTTTGTGTTAACGTCTACCTTCCTCCCCACGTCCTGCCTGCTTTTTGGCTTTTATTATTTTGAACCTGGAAGGCCATAGACTTTTGCAGCTTTCAGTTAGCAGATCTTTCCCTTGTTTCTACCCAAACTAATATTTTAATATTTTTTATCCAGGTTAATCTAGCACAATGTCATAGAACTACCTTTTCAGCTATGGAATAACAAATATTTTAACAGATTTTGTGTCCCTTGTCTTGGTTTTCATGCCCTGATCAGCAGTACCGTGCTCAGCACCCTATGGAGAAGATGTTGCAGAAAGGTTACTGCATCCCTCAGACATTTTAAATATTCTTCCCTCCCCATTTTTCTCTATCCCATGTAATTTTTCCCCCCTCATCTTCTCATTCTACTGTTGCCTTTGATTTTCTGTCTTCTTATCTTTCTGCTTTGTCTTGAGCTGCAGGTGCTCTCCAACACCCCCAGTCCTCCCAGCTGCTTTTGTTTTTCAAATCCCTGCAGCTGCAGCCAGGAAAAAAAGCAGGAGGGCTGAGAGTCGTGTGCTGGGAAGCAAGAGGGAAGCCAGGAGCCACAGGTGGGCTCAACCGAGGACTTTGAGGGACAACAGCCTTGAGAAACGAACACACCGTGAACGGAATTTGCAAACAGAGCGAAAAATTACAGCCAGAGAAACTGAGGGGGCTGAGGGTGAAACCTTCCAGTGAATTTCAGTGCCTCCCGGACTCCTCACTCCCTTAAGATCCCTTCAAACCGAGTTAAATCTTGTGGTCCTCAGAGAGGCAATCTTCCCTCTGACTATTACTAGGTATCCTGCTTGCACACCTCCTGAAGATACATCAGGCCCTGTTTCCACAATGAAGAAATTATTTCTTCTGAGCTGACACACCAGATGGACATGGGGATCTTCAAAGACGTTAATTCCAACACCCGTCCTCTAGTTTGTTTGAGGCAACCGCAGTAATGAAAATACATGCCTCGGGTCGGACAGAAAGCAGGCGTTTGATTACATTAACAGCTAGTTTTCCAGCCAAAAATGGTAACAAATTAAATAGCCATCTGAGATGTTAAATAATAAACCCATGTATTCCGGCACAAATTGCCATCTGTGGTTTGCTCACTGAGGGCTCAGTCTTCAGAGGTGCTGAGCTCCTGAGCCTGGATCCAGCAAAGTAGGTGAGTGGTTCGTTTTAAACACGTGTAGTAGCAGTGAAGCCCAAGAAATAATTCATATAATGAACATTAAGCCTGTATTTAACTACTCTGCTACAATAAAGGCAGAAAATTCAACTGAACATTTAATATATATGTGAACAAGCACCTCCTTAGGTACAGCAAGTGATGAGCCTCTTCAAATTTGCGCCATTAATATTTAAACCCGAGGCAATAAAATTACGGTAATTCGGAGAAGAGACTGGACATGAATTTGTGATACGATTACTTTAGCAGACCCCACAAGCAATGTTTCTTGTGAAGGGTGATTTCATGTCTCTGAGGTTCACAAGCTCCCGTGTCAATATTTGCTCTGCGCAGCAACGTGGCTGAAGAAATGTCAGTTCTGAAACATAAAATCCCACTTCTTGAGGTCTCACGGATTATTACCCAGGTGTTCAAGCTCCCTCCACGGGAGGTAGCTTTGTGTGAAAATCCTTCAGCTAAAGCCATTGCTGCTAAATAAAGGAAAAAGGCAGAAATTGCCAGCTGCCCAGGTGTAAACCACCCGCCTGCCCTGCAAGTGGCATTTTCATTGCAGCATAATTGCATAGAATATACACGTTTAAGGTTTCACAGCAGCAATACGTAAGATTAAGCCACGTAGCCAGTATTTTCGAATTTATTTTTCACTTTTTGGTGCTTTCCTCTCTTTCTTTAAGTTGGTGGTTCTGAGTTTCAGCCCAAATGAAATAAGAAAAAAGATTTAAAGAAAACAAAGAGAGAAATTCAACACTAAGATTTCATGGCTGCAGTGAAAATCTTAAAAATGCTGTCTAAATATGGCTTTCAGGACCAAACAGGAGGTACAAGTAAGAGAATTTCTTTATTTTTTTACAAACCAGTAATAATTTAGGAAGCTTAATTTGTGATTCAATGGCAGGTGTTGGCCATACTGTTGTTAACTACCTGTTCCATCCATATGAAGTCCTGTTGGCCTATTTGACTTGCTGACTTTAATTTAAGTACGTGAACAAGTGTGTTCCTAAACCAGAGCTGCTGGCAGGAAATATCCCAGCAAGACTGAATTTTAAGGTAATTGATCTCCAGTTTCTCCAACAAAATTCCCTGCTCTACTTGCCCACACAGCCAAACCGAAACAAATTCTGTGTTAGCAAGAAAAGCAACTGCAGATGATTTTGATGATTGTTTCAAGCACTCAAGAGGGAACTGCAAACAACTTCCAATAGTTGCAATATTGAAAAAAGAAGTGCTTGTTCTTTATATTGGTGGGGGGTTCATTCCAAATTTAAAATCGAGCGCTCTCTAGTGTGAACGCCTTGGGAGAGTGCAGACAGGACACTGCCTGGACACGCGAGGGGATAACAATTTTGTCCAGGAGGTGCCCATGGTAGATGCTCAATTCCCCAGGAAACGGTGACACCAAGTGAGATGGGACAAGGGATCGTGCTGCTCGGCCCTTGTGTGAGTGTCCAGGCGAGCTCCTGCCACACACTGTGTTTTCCAAAGCTGCAATTACCGAAGAGTTATCAGTCATCTTGCTGCTGTACTCGCTTCTGCCATCCTGACTTCGGACTTGCATTAAATAGCACCTTATTCTGACAGCCCTCTTTCTGCCATGCTTGCAAGTGAAGCAGCGACTCGATGACCACTGAGGAATGAGTTTTAAGTCCACCAGCTGGCTGCTCCTTGACTTCCCACCAAAGAAGACCTGCTTCTAGCCTCTGCGGGCTGAGATTCCCATTTTTGCAAACATCCCTTTCTGTTCCAGGCCAGTGACAGCCGATCCCAGTGGAGTTGGGCAGAGGAGGGCTGGCAGCTGAACTTTCCTGTCATGCAACACACAAAATCTTCCAGTGACTTCTGGGACAGACCAAAGTCCCCTTGTCTCACTGATAAATCCACGTGAAATACCAAACTGTCTTACATATCAGAACATCTTCGGGAGTCCTTTGTGACAATTAATACCGTAATGCTAAAATATATTCATAGTACTTTCATTATAAAGGTTTTGGCAACCTGACCTATTTATCTGTATATAGCTTAGGTCACTCAGTTTGATTTTACTAACCTTCTGCACTCATCAGTCTCTTGATCGTCTTCTCCTCCTTCTTCATGTGCTTTATGGTGTCTTTAAGAAAAACTAGGAAGACCTCCTAACTTTGATGTCACCCCTCTGGCTTTATATTGAATTTCCCTGGAATTAAATATAGTATTTAATTTCTTTGAAATGTTGAGAAGATGCCTTGCAGCAGACTACGGGACAGAAATTTTCTTTGTTCTAAGAAAAACACCACAGTGACTATGCTGCATGTTTATCATATCACCAAGCAGATAGACGATACCAGGAAACGCTGGTCCTGCAATTTCTTGTCATCCCATGGGGAGGGCACTCAGCACAACTTCATTTTTTCTGTGCTGTTGCATTTTTTTAATAGACAGACACTAGTTCCAGATGTCTATAAAAATTAGAGCATCTGAGTAATTCAGTACTCCCAAGTACTCGCACTGTGCAAGCAGAACAGATGGCCAAGTCCTACAGCCCTCAACGTACATCCTCCTGACGTGTGAGATAGAAATTGCAGCGCAGGCAAAGGGAGGTATTGGGCATTTTATTAACTTTTTCGGGTGACTGACACTTTGCTGGAAGACAGTGAGGCTATTTCTGGTTGCCATGTGTGCTGCTGCTCATACCTAACATGGAGATGAAATTGTGGAAAGATGTGAAAACTGTCATGATGCAGCAGACAACAGAAGGATGAAAGTCACTTCTCTAGACAGATTATGCATTTTTTAATTTAATATTGAAGGATATTTCTATCAGCATTGGCAATGAGTGGATGCATTCTGCTCCATATCAAAACCACCTATGGGCTTGATACAAAGAAGTGGTACACAAGTAGCAGAAATTATAGTAAATACGCAAAGGAATGGTATGGACTTCTTGCACCTAAATGTCTAAATGTCACAAAACCTTTCAACATCTCCGCAAAAAGAAAACCTAAAATTCTGGTTGTACTGGTTTTATTCCATGATTAAGTAAAAAAGTCTCTATTTCCAACACAGTTATAGTGCAATTCTCTGATGTATTACTAGAAGCACACATATCTGGATAATTTTCATATCCAAAACTTAACAAGAATCAGATAAAAAAGTTGCTTCCAGGACATTCATATCTTTGTCGACACAGCGGGGGTCACGTGGGATCTCTGCAAAGATGCTGAGTTAGATGAGTAAGAGCACCCATCTCACGAGTTGGCTCGATTTTGCGAGGCAGGACCGTGTTTGTTGTTGCTTGCATTTAACTTACGTTGTCAGCTCAGTGAAGTATTTGCTTTCTCTGGGAAACCACGTCACGTTCCACACGTGAACCGGACATACCAGGTACTGCTGGAGGCAGTAAAATATTTGTGTGTGGAAAGAATAAAACTTTGATCTGCAAATAACAAAGGTATTACAATATTCTTCTTACTCCTCAAAAATATGTTGCATTGGTAATACAAAGTACTGCAGCAGGGTGACACAGCAACAGCAGCTCAATAGTAACATTCCTATCCGGCATGTTAGCCCAACTTCCCTTAATAAGTCTAATGGGACTAAAATGGGTGTTAAGTCACCTTGAGGCAGGGTGACACCTGCACAAGTTATTCACATGAAACTCTAGTTTCTTATTCCTGAAGTCTTCTGCTGCTTTTAATTCATATTCACTCTAAAAATTGTACACTTTAAATGAAAAGCTTTAGAAGTTAAGTTCCTCTGCTATATTTCCAGGAAGGATGACTCTAAATCTTGCTCCAGTGCTCACATTGAAGTTGTGCTGACATATGAAATGAACAAATAAGTGATGCTTTATGTTGTCTTCCCCACACCGTACTTGGCGACAATATGCAGATTAATGTCTTTCAGGATGAGAAAGTGAGAAGTGAGAGCATCCATGAGAGTGCTTCCAGATACACTCACACTTTCTCAATTGGACCAGGGGCAGTTAATTTTACAAAATTCATTTACAACCCAAGTGTTTTCCTGCCAGCTATTCTGGGTTCAAAAAATGATTACACCTATTCCTAATGGCAACGATACATTATGCAATCCCTGATTTGCAGACTCAGCATGCTACTAGGTTGCCTGAACTTTTGCAAACGCTACGCAGACATCCTCGAGGGTTTGATCCTTTCCTAGGTCAGTTCCAAAATTTCCCTTATTTCTGAAAGCACGGGACAAAGCTCTAGCTCTGCGGTTGTGGGCCCCCAATCAGACTGCGATGCCAGGGGCTGCACAACACCACAAATTCCCATCTTTACAATCGGAACTATTTTGGTAGCTGTTGCCCAGGGGTGTAAAGAATATTATAGTGTGTCTTCTGAAATAAGAGAGCAATAAAGCTGACATCACTTACAAGAGTGGAACTGGGAATGTTCAGTCCAGATACTAAAAGAAGTGATAACAGCCTTAGGCTACACGAGACGATTTTGCTGACTGCTCCCCTCTTTACAGTTCTCCGTATCCACCGGCAATGGGCAAGAAAGAGTGGGCTGAATTGCAGAAAGGAATTTGAAAACCAGGGAAAAAAACAACGAATGCCCTTCTGCTGTGACTGTTCTGCACCAGCAATGCAGGAATGGATCAACACAGGACGGTCTCAATTTGCCATCATGACAAGAGAGAGGGAATGGACAGCAAGTGTCTTTTTTTTAAAAGGGATAGAAATAGTTTAAGCCTCCTTTGGGATGGGGCTTATGCGGCCTCTAGAAATTCTTTCCCTCCCGACTTTTTATTGCTCTCTGTGAAGTAGAGCCGGAAGATTTCTGTGGTCCCCCTAGGCAAAGATGACCTTGAACAACTGCTCAAAGGCAACAGTATCTCTCCCAAGGAGAGTGTCACCCAGCAACAGGGGATGTATGGGTTGCATTAACTATTCCTGGGTTTCTTGGGGAAATAAACCACGTGAAGTGCAGCATTAAGCACCTCCTCCCTTGTTTTTTTTAACAAAAATGGTTGTTGTAAAAGCAAATTGCTAGGGACTCATTGGTCTGTGGGATAGTCTAAGACCAAAATGCTTTACAATAAGACTTATCTTGCACTTATCCCAACTCACAAATAATTTTCAGTCCCACCTCATGTTTACAACGTCCGCAGACACACTGTCCTCCCTCCTAATGAAAACAACTACAATACATGCACATTTTCCCTCTGCACTTATATTTTTCGCCTGTGTGTTGTTTATGATCTGGGTACTTGCCAGACAGCTGGTGTTTCAAAATTTATCACATTCTCCTTGTTCTGTCTCACTGTGGTACTCACCTTAGGCCGAAATGACAATCTAGGTACTTGTTTTGCTCCATTATATCCCTTATTTTAGAAATACATCCATAGAAGAAGGGAGAAAAAATGAATTTATTTTTTTTATTTGGAGCACATCACTGGAGCAGACAATGTGTTCTAATCTACCTGTTTCTTTCCTTCTGTTTTACAATTTCACTAGTTACTCTTAATACAATACATGAATAGACAGAACAAAATCCAACAGGAGTTTTCTAGCTAGTGGGATTGACACAGGACCAACGGAATCAGTTTTGTGACCCTGTTACCCAGATCAGAATAGAGGCTATAAAAACTCTCCCTGATGTTCGTGTACACACGGAAGAATAGAGGCAGGTATTTCACGGCTCTGTTAATGGAGGAAGCTGAAGTTTCTCAGCTGGTCTTTTGGAATTGAGAGTTATTAAGGACAGAGTAGTCCAGACACTTGAAATGGTACTAATGCTGGGAGACAGTCATTTACTCTATTGTAAAGTACTTGAATTCTAGTATGCTGCAAGAATACCGTGTATTTGAGGGGGAAAGCGTTGGCTGAATCATGCTCTGCAGAAGACAGGTAAGAGAGTGGTATAATCAGATATCAGATATAATTATACTTCTTAGAGTAACCTGTAGTCACATGACTCCTTAATGCAAAAACTACAGTAAGTGCTGCCTGTGGCTATACTGAACTGCAGATGAATGCCTGGGCATCCTTCTAACTCCTCGTCATCGAAACAAATGCTTTTGTATTTAATTGTGGCAGAGAACTGTCAGGAGGACATGTCAGCCAGCGAAAGGTAAGGGTTAGTTTCTTTTTGCTTAATGAGCAGTCTGTTGTCAGCGTCAGGTGTACAGAAAACCAGTCCCAAGATCAGCCTCGCTCACAACACGGGTCGGCAGAAGTCAGCAGGAAAGCTGAAGCCCCAGCTCACCCCCCTGCAAAGGCTGTAACAGAGCCCTTGCAGTATTTGACAGCACGGTCACTGCTTGTCTTGTTTCCCCTTTATTTAGCTAGAGTCTGCTTGTACATCTGCTTTCCTCTTTTCCTTTACAGATGGACAATAATAGTTAAAGATATAACTCTTTCCCTCGATTTCAAACAAGAGTTAGCACTAAGAGAGAAAACATATTCTTAAGTTATTGCTGAGTATTAAAACTACCACACAAACGGGCTGTGATGCTGCTCAAGATTCTGAACTCAGACCAGAAACTGGGTTTCCTTATGTCACTTACTGAGGAGAGATATGACACTTGTGCCAGTTTGCTGAACTTGTCAGAGTCATCGAATTAATTAACTTCTGCCTTGCTCACTATTTTGCTGTTCCTGTGACTGCTAGCATCATTAGAAAGCTCTGAGCATCATAAATGCATGAGTAAAGTTTGCTTCTCCTGTGAACATCCAGAAAATCCCAGTTAAGAGGATGGCAGCCTGACAAGTATCTATGTTTGGAACAACAGCCTGTCTCTCAAGTGTCTCACTGTTGCAGTCCTCCTTGGGTTCAACAACAGCTTTAGATGAGCAGGGATTTTCTACTGGACTACATAGCAGTTCACATGCTCCGAGCCCTCAAAATTAAAATACCCCAGGTAACACGTTTTTTAATAAAGAAATTACCGAATTTTTAATAAATTTAAACCTGTGACAAATTAGTCCTTAAAGACAGACAGATACAAAAGCTACATAATAAACGCTAATTGGGAATGTTTTAGAATTCTTCAAATTGTTTTTCTGTTTTGATCATGTGCTGGATAATGTGGGCACTGTGCAGGGTCCTGGAGGTGCTGGCTGGCACGTGCGGTGTGTGTCACGGCATGCTCAGAGCATCTCCACAAAGGTCCCTGGTAGGGATGGGCCAAGAGGAGCATGCCAGAAAGTTTATCTTCAACTTAGTGACTAAGTCCTAAGCTGTGGCTAACAGAGGCAGGAAAGAGGGCTGAAAGGTGAAATATCTTCCTCAGCATGTGTTGAGCAGCAGGGTGAGAAAAGGCAGGAACACGGGTACAAAGCGAGGCCATGCTCTGGGTCAAGAAAACCCCCCCAAGAAGCATCACAAAGTCACCTCCAGTTTCTCAGCTGTCCTGAAGTCAACAAAAGTTTTCTGTTGGCTTTACTGGGCTTACGAGTTAAAAAATACACATATTTGTAACACATTCACATGTACATTGTCACATAATCTTACACACTAAAGCTTGCATGACTAAAACTCCTTACAGTTAAGCAAACATAACCTGGCAGTATAATCTCTAAAATGTGATTATTTTCCTAAGCAAGTCTGTAGCTGCTGGATCCAGGTTCATGACAGCCTGAGAAATGGGCAGAAGTACATGTTCCTTTTCCTTCTTTTCAGACTCAAATATAATACTGAAGATAATAAAATATTCATGATACTAAATATTTAAATTCGTCTACCCTGCTGGCCTGGATACTTCTACATTTACCAAAAAGAAAGACAGAAAGAAAGAGAGTTCTAACACACAAAAAACATATACAAAAAGCTAAACAGAAAAAAAAAATCAGTGTCCAGTGAACAGGTATTTCTCTTTAGATACATATTAACTGAGACATCCAGATCCCCTCTCACATGTGATTTTTGCTGGTCAGCTTTTATGTTTCCCAGAAACACGTGAGCCAGAATTATCCACAAATCCATGAAAAAATGTTGATGGCGGTATGCTGAATATAGAAAACACATGAACAAACATCTTCCAGATATGTTATTAAAACTAAAGTAATAAAAGTTTATCCAACTCTGAAGATGTAAAGACACAAAAACCCCAAGCAAATAAAAGGCTAGTTTGACTTTGACAGTTTGACTTTCCAAGGCAAACCCAAAGTATTCAAAACAAACGGAGCATTTCATTTCCAGCCCTGTGAGTGATGCTGAATTAATATATAGTTCGCATCCGAAAGGCCTTTGAACACTATTTTTTGTTCCTTATTTCTCTCTCCCATTCTCTTTTCTATAATCCTGGTGCACGTGAGGTTCAAGGTTTTGTTCACCTTGATACAGCTGCAACCACATCACCAGGTCACTTCATTGCAACACCAAAAATTTGTAGTACTACTCATTACGCTGCTATCAGCAACAGGAAACCAGAGTTTGCAGGGAAGAATTAATCAAGAGTAAGTAATTTTCCAGAATGCTTTAGAAATACAAATCTTTGGATTTGAACTCACTGAGGGCAAATTGCTCCAACTGATGAGATTTCGGAGATCATTTCATTTTTAGGACTTGACACAAACCCTCAGAATTTTCATTACAAACTTAAATTTAAATAGTTATCAACTTTAAAACTCATGTGTTTTATGAAACATTTAGAGTACCAATTGTATACAGCATTATAATACATATTAAATATGCACACAGAGCTACTTCGAATATCATGGCTCTTTTTTCTCTTTGCCCAGTCCTTTGGTGCCATGTGTTTCACATTCGCACCCGTACCGCTTCAGAGTACGCACCCGGCGTGAGCAAGGAGCTTTGACGAGGAGGGAGGACTGACCTTTGCGCTGGAGTGAAGAGTATTCATGCCCATAGGAAGCTTTTTTGTTCTTTCCCTTAATTTGCTCTGCTGGAAGTGATTTTGCTCTGACCAGTAGGGCGTAGGCAGGAAATCAGCTTTTGCCAAAAAACAGACTGATCTTTGAAAAAGCTGATGGGATAAGCAGTATCCTGAAAAGCAACTCTGATTATGGCAAGCGGCCACACGTTAAGCTCTGACCCTACTGAAACACGACGGCAGGAACCTGAACCACTGGACATGGCTTTGTTACCCAACACCATTAGCTAGCACAAACAGCAACAATGGCAAAAAAGCGGGAAGGGGAGGAAAATCCCACATAAAAAAGGTGATTTCCACCTTTATACTTTGTGATGAGTTGGATGGTCCATGTCCATTTTTCGAACCTAGAAATGCTTCACAGAGAGTCATGTAGAAGCTGCGTCTCATTTCTGCGTCCCGGTTGGACTTTGGCACAGGGTGAAGAAGCAGAAGCAAAGCACGGGGCTCCTCAGGAGACTTAAGAACCCAAGTAGCTACAGAGGACAGCTACTCCAAATGGGGATGGAAACTGTGTGGGTGTTTAGGATTGTAATTCCATCATGTCCCTCACCTCAGCGTCATTTTCGGCATCAGTGTCATTCTTTCTCATCCTGGCTCTGCCCGCTGCACAGACAGCAGGAGCACTTCCACATTCCTTGATCCAGGGATTCTGTCTCGCTGCTCTGCAGCAAGGTCTGGCAGTGTGGGGCACTCCTCGCTCCCGAGGAAGGAAACCTGCGTGTACAGGAGGTACAACACGTTCTACACAGGCTTTGTAGTCTGGGTAGCGAGGAGATGAGGATCCCAGAGTGCATCATAGGTCACTCCAGTTAGGCAAGGAAAGGTGCAACCTCTGCACCTCTATCCTCTATAGAAGAAATGAGAATAAGAGTTCCTTACTCCTCCTGAGATTGCAAAGGTACTTGCATTAAAGCTGGAGAGAGATTCTGTGCTAACAGACCCATAACAAGCAGCTTAAACTGGAAGGCTGTAATTTCTAGACAGCAATCTCTCTTTATGTCCTTTTCTATCAAAGATAAGCTTTACCTTTTACGCAGTCAGTTTGGT
Organism: Trogon surrucura; assembly: GCA_020746105.1. Taxonomy (NCBI): domain Eukaryota; kingdom Metazoa; phylum Chordata; class Aves; order Trogoniformes; family Trogonidae; genus Trogon; species Trogon surrucura. The sequence goes on from CM036629.1 coordinate 3,854,930, forward strand.
CATGAGGAATTTCTATGCAATTTTCAAAGCCTTTCCACACTCTGCCCCAGAGATACTTAACAGAGGAAAGCAAAAGGGGTGAGGAGCCATGTTACACAACTCTCTTTCCTCACCTTTCCTTAGGCAAAGTGCTTAATATGAGCACAATCTGCCAATGTCACCCACATGACTGCTCTGCATCTGTGTGGCCATATGATTGCTTAATCTGCCTGTTTCATAAGATAATTACTGAATGAGACATTAATATTAGCCATAAGCCTCACAAATTGCAGTGGCTGGTGTTTTGCTAGCACGTCTAAACTAGTCAAGTTCAGACACAATTTTGCAAGGAGCTTTGAACTCCCCGTTGAACGTGGAAGTTGAAAGGACAAAATTAGGACTGAGCCTGAAATCTGCTGTTTGTGAGCTCCGAGCCCACAGCCAGTACGACCATCTGATTGTTAGCACGAGACGAACTGGTGTGAGTAACCCATCAGCCATTCAAATAACTTCCCTTGATTTGTCTAGCTAATAAAACAGCATTAAACTCCTCACGATTGTATTGAAATAGAAAATATTGTGGAGTGTGTTAAATTTCTTTACAGGAAATTATAACGCTGAACTGTAATGCAGAAAATTATTTCTGCATTTCGCGAATCAGTCAGTCCAGGACTAATGTTAAAGAGAAAACTCCCCATTCCTGCCTAGTGAGAGCTGAAAGATTTCTCAAAGGAGCCAGAGCAGGGCTTTTGACTCCTGCATTCCTCAAAATCAGGTATGATATATGATTCACCATTTGTGACATGTTTATATCCTACAGTGAGTATGCACATGCGTATTTATTTACACACACAAATATGTTCCACACAAGAACTACGACAACGAAGGTAAGCAGCATTACATATCAGAGGCAAAAAACAATTTTTAGAAAACGTGCTCGAAAGCGATCCACGCAAAAATAGCTGTGAGGAAACGTTCTTTCTACATCACCTCCTGCGCATACACTGCATGAAAACAAAATGCCTTTAAAATGACAGAAAGATGAGTATTTGTCATCTTCCTCTCTCAGTAAATCAGTTGATCCTTGCCAAGGCAGGAAAAAAATGCTTTCGTTCCTAACAAAATGCTTCTTTACATGTTTTCTTTTTTTCTGTGACGGTCACCAAAACCCAGGGCCAGTCTCCTGCAAACCACAGGGCTGTGATCCGACACCCCGCGCCGCCGTCGCGCTGACAGGGTATGAAGGAAGCCCCAGCCTCAGGTTTCAGCTTTATGAGGGGGCACAAAGGCAGGATCATCTGCTAACAACACCGAACGGCCGATTTCAAAATACAAGTGATACCCCTGAAGAGACGGGTTCTTTGACGATGGAATTCTAAACCTCCTCTCCTGGAATGACTCTTTCCATGACTAAGTCACTTGTTTTAATGATGATCTCTCGCTGCTCATGACCCAAGAGAAGACCTTAATCAAACCACTGCTGTTTGATTAAACCGTTAATAAGATATTTGACAGCAGCAGGACTGCATATTAAAAGGAGGATAAACAGCCTTTGGGAAGAGAGGTATTTTCCTTCATTAAATGTCAGAGGAGAACAGTTCCAAAAACTAAGCAAAACTGAGACTTGCCAATGAAGAAAACTATTAGGCTCAGCAGCTGATTGCCTCCCAAAGACATTGGAAACGTTCCCACTCGGTTTCTGCTGGATAACTCACTGGATTAGGTCACTTTAGGAGCCCAGTCTTCCCCCTCTGAAAGAGCAGGGTGTCTGTCATGGGTCAAAATGACCCAGAATCAACATTAATAACAGATAAGTATGAAACAACTTTTCCTTAAAACCAGTAACTTTAGCAATAGTGGAACCAAACTGCAAAAGGATGAAGCGATGAAAAATATTGACAGTAGCATCCTTTTTAGCTGCTACCAATGACAGCCTTAAAGGCAGAAACACAGATCATCTCCCAAAGGCTTTAAATCTCCAGAGAGAAGAAACATCATCAGCCTACAGATGTGAAACCAAAACACAAAGGGTTGGATCTTCATTCAAGTGCATGCCTGAGGGAGCAGGAGCCTCGGGAAGCAAAAATGAAATTAAACCCAGACATGTTATTTGATAGCCTCAGGTGACAAAGGAAAGGTAAGGCTAGGATTAAGCGCTGAAGGATTAAAATTAGGTTTCCCTGAACCCACCCAACAGGACAAATAAACAGCACACCAGGCAACCGCTTCAAGAATATGAAACTATGGGAATAGTCTTGTGTATTCTCAAAGCTAATCTGCCAGCAAATAAATTCAGGTTTTTCTCTTGTCTTCATTTGAACCAAATGCTACAAGCAATAGCAATAAAATCACTTTTTCTGTCAAATTTGTATCGAAATTTGAGGCAGTTAAATGAGGATGTTACGGATTCTGCATCAGAATGATCAAACTTAATATCAAAAAAACTGATTTGGAAATCTTATGAGTAATGTCATGAAAATGTTAGTAGTAAGTGGCACTTTTGGGGGCTTTCCCATGAATACAACATCTTAAATGAGTTCCTCATGAGACTATACATTGGAAGAGTCCACATTCATACTAGAAGACGATACAACTCATTAGTAAAATCAGAAGGAAGAAAAGGTTCTATTTTCATCTTTATGTGAGCCAAAACAAACAACTGTAGCCAAGTGTACCTGGAGAAAAGAAGGCAAACATCTGCTGACAGTGTGACATGCGCCCCACAGCCCTGTCCTGTGAAGGCCACGATAAAAGGACAAGCTTGAATTCGGGAGCATGCAGGGCAGTGGGGTTGGGGGAGATGGCCACGAGCACTTTGCTATGTCAACAGCATTAAAAGGGCCATTAATTCATCAGCATTCTGCATTCTGAGCATGCTTGGGATCAGTAATTAAAAATTGATTTTTAAAAACTTGAACTTAATGGAAACACAAGGATACGGGGATGCCTGGACCTCCATACTGCATCTCCGACCAGAAGAGTTTGCCCCTTGTAACAAATTCACTCCAGCTTCCCTATACTGGCACATAAAATCAAATACTTATCAAACAAACACCAAGTGTTGCACATAACTTTTTATTAGAGTTGTAATGAAACTAAATTATTTTTAAAGTGAGGCATTCTGAAGACTACTGAATCTTTGATCAAGGTGTATAACTAGTGACTACATAATTGCAATCTGCTCTTACTATAAAGACTCCCTAGGAGAGATAGAGAGAATACAATTCTAAGGACTTGTTAGCTTAAGATGTGCTAATATCGGGCTTAAAGTGAATTTAAAGTTGAAGACATGAACAATACTAACACTTGTTCTCTACAGACTTTGTGCCTATGAGCTCAGTGTTACTTTCCTGGAGTCTAAAACATTCAGCTTCAGCCTTGGCCTGAAAACATAGGGTCCTTTTTTCTTTCAAGCAAGCGCTGACAGATTTTGCTTGTCATGTCCATATGAGTGTTTTCTACTCCCAATTAACAGAACAGCATCCAGTATGACTGAAATGAACAGAAAAATCCGGGGACAGAGGCGAATAGGATTTGGCCCCTGAATTATATGTATCAGGCACTTGCCCAGTTAATGACAACTACGGGAATGCATTTGAGAGCTTCTCACTGAAACTGGAGACCCAGTTTTGTCTTGAAAATGGTAAATATTTTCATATGACACTGAAGTCCAAACAAATCCACAGTGCCTGGCTAAGTGTGTTACATCTATTTCAAGGGTGAGCTTTCTGAGACAACAACCATCTGTCTGTCCTGTGTTTTTAACAAACAAGAGGATGTTCAAGTCTATTCCTTGGATTCCTAAACTCTGCCGCAAGACCACTAATGGCCAAGTAATAGCAAAACCATTCTTGACCTGACACCAGAGAGCCAGCACTGATTTCTAGACAACATTCGTGTAACAAAACATTGGTTTTTTGCTGGAAATCATAGAGCCATAATATAGCAAAAACATCACAGAAAGTACCTGGCAAGGTAGATGTGCTACAGATGTGGTTATATTCCAATACGCTAAAACACTTCTTCCTTTGAGTTGGAATACAAATTAAGAGATAATACCAGTTTACACGAAAATAGTAATACTTCTGTAACAGTAAAATAATTATGAGCACTACCAGAATGTGAATCTAGAATCTACTACTTCTTCCAAAGCCCTGCAGCCAGCCAAAATATGCTGGAATATAAAGCTTCACAAAGCTGTTTCAGGAAATTAAAATCTCATCCTAAACCCAAGAAAACATTACATCACGTCAGTTTTTTCCAATCAGCTTTTGTTCTTTCCTTCTCCTATCATCAGTAATGAAGAACTTACAGGCCAAGCTATGCGCTCCGTGACCTTGGGTCACTTTTAGCTCTTGCTCATCATTAGTGACCAATTCCGTTGTGCGAAAAGGAAGACGATTTGGCTGCTTTTCTGCTGGCAGGATGACTTCCCCAAAGCTGGAGGAGAGCAGCATCGTCAGGCCCAGCAGCAGTTCTGCCTCCGAGTTCAAGCAGGGAATCGGAGGTGCTGAGCAAAGCAGCACATTCTTTTTCCTTAGTCACTGCTCAGAGCAGACTGTGCTTTCAGCTGATGCCCTCTGCTAATCTTGTGTTTAGATCGCATCGCCTCAAGTACTCTCCCTGTTTTTATCTGCTGATGCGTTTACAGATGAAAGAAGTAAGTATCTGCATTGTTTTACAAGCTTTTGCAGCAGCATGTGATTAGCAGGGCTCAGAGGAGCAATAATACACTACACTGTCACCTAACGAATAAAAAGATGCACTATATCACCTGGTTCCATCAACACGGACTGATACACTGAGACGACTCCTGAGAGGAAAGCAGGCTGGTAAAAGTTCCTCTGAAAAGGACAATTACTGCAGTAGTAATTGCAGTGGAGAAGTGGCAGCACCAGCAAACCACAGCAGTAATCAAGAGTGTGGAGGGTTATGAAAACTCATTAGGTGTATGATTAGGAACGAGGGAGCTGAAGGAGCCCATCAAAACTGACGAGAGGGAAAGCTTACTGATACTTCTGTCACCTGTATTACTCTACAAGGCTATGACAGTTTGGGTTGTTTCATTCTAATCAAATTCTTTTCCTATTTCTAATCCTTTCAGCAGATTAAATTTTGCTCGAAGGAAAATCGACACCCACGCACAAAGCCGGGACCCCTCCATTGAGTTTAGTTACCTATTTGAGGTCCTTGAGGTTGCAAGACAGTCCCTTTCGGCTAGCGGTACAGCCAGCGGGGAAGGACGAGCAACAGGAGAGACTCAGCCTTTCTGAGATCTCTACCACCCTCTAAGGAGTTTCTTGTTTTCTGCTAGCCAAATAAGTAGTCTGGAATGAATACATTTCAAATTAGTCTCCTTCGTTAAGTGAGATGGATCTATGCCAAGAGTTGGCATTTACTTAAGTGCTTCTACAACACTGTTAAAAAGGGAAGTTCTACACAGCGACATCTTGGAGACGGAATTCGTCCTGGGCACAGTCTGTGAACAAAATGTATGTGCTAATTTAAAATTACCAAGAACTTAAAGTTTCTACAGCCCATGTCTAAACCAAGGAATTTTTACTGAGGGTAAAAACACTTCAACTAAATCTG